>JALJEV010001437.1:2423333-3635000 GCA_026586105.1 Hylodesmum podocarpum | reverse complement strand
CACTCAAAACCAATCATGGCATAAACCACAATGGTATAGACTACAGCTTGTGCAAGTACATATGGGACCTCAATCAGAACCTGCTACAGAAAACAAAGATTAGAAAGAAGAAATTTGGGGGTGAACTGTTTACATATAATGAAGTAAATAGAAGTAATAATTTCAAAAACTCATAATAATTAATCTTCCAAATCAATAAACCAAGAAAGCATAATTTGTTTTATATGATTTTAACTTATCAATGTATCTATTTTTCATTTTTTTTTTTACTAAATAAGTATTAAAAGGATTATGACTTGGGAGGATATACATAGTAACACTCAAATAAGACAGTATTTAACATGTGGAATTTCTTGCCTGAGCAAAAGCATATGGTAAAGCTGAATACATTCCAGCTGCTCTTTCCCTATAAAATACTGTTCGCTCAACACCAACTACTGGCTGCACTGCATTAGCATTCTTGATGCCGAGAAGGAGAACAGCAGCATACATAGAGCCCATGGCATTGAAAAGATCTTGTTTCCTTTCACTGCAATAATTGATTTGAATGTTTACTGTTTGATCAAACATTAGCAACAAAACAAATGAGATTGAAGGCAACATTTCCAAGTTTCTATATAGTTTGACCTTACATTTTGGAGCCAAGGTTCCAAAACATGCTCCCAATCAAAACAGCTATAGCAGTTGAGTAAAGAAATCTCAGGGCAGTGTATTCAGAATTGCGCCAGTAAGACCAATGTTGTTTCCATAAGCATGCCACACATTGGGTAAAGAAGGAAGTTGAGTACCGTGTAGGAAAATAAAGGTCTTTGGAACCAGGACCTGGAGTACTCAATTCTTCAACAAGCGCTTTGTTTCTCCTGAGACAAAATGCCAAAGACCACATATCAGCTAGCATTCTATTTCTATACTGTTTTTGTAGTTGTATCCCTTAAGTTCTTACTGATAAACTTTTGAGTTCTCTAATTTTATTAGACTATGCAACTGAAAATACCTGTATAACTCAGAACTTTTGTACACCTTAGCAAAATCAATCCCCAATTCCATTTCTTTTGCCAAAGTTGTGACTTCCATCATCCATGTTGCTGGATTATAGCCATCTTTAATCTTACTGACACCTTGGATTCCCTTCAGGGGAAAAGTGTGACATGAGTGAAATTTTTAACTAAAGATAATGATTTGATGCAAAACATAAAGTCAGTATTCCTTATATTTCATTGCATTACTATTTTCTACCTCAAAGTAACTAATTAAATTGGAAGAATGATGTCCAAGTGTCCCCGCATATATCTCTTGCCCTCCTTGCTTCATTAGCAAAAGCTGCATTTCGTCGTGACTAAAATATTAGAAACTCAGCAATGGAAGAGAGCAAACAAAAATTGCTACACTGATTTTGTTTGTTTCACCTCATCGAAAGACTCAAATATGTCTATGCTAGGCTGATGGATGGTACAAACAACTGTTCTTCCTGTGTCTACTGTGTTCCTAACTGTTCTCATGACAATAGCTGCAGCTCTTGCATCCAGCCCAGAAGTTGGCTCATCCATGAATATTATGGAAGGATTTGCCACAAGTTCAACTGCAATAGTCAACCTTTTGCGTTGCTCTGTTGAGAGACCACTAACACCAGGCAATCCAACTAATGCATGCCTTAGTGGTTTCAATTCTACAAGTTCCATGACTTCCTCAATAAACATCTGCAATCATTTATTAACATTGATTAAACAACCAAGTGCATTATTTTATTTGTAACGCTCAATATTGTTGTTTCTAGTGTTATTTATGACACAGTTCGAATTAACACCAGACAATCTCACTAATGCTTGACTTAGTGGTTTCAATTCCACAAGTTCTATGACTTCCTCAATGAACATCTGCTACCATTAATCAGTTAAAAGTTAGTAACATTGAACAAACATGAAAGTGTTTTATTTATTTGTTTTTTTTTCCGTAACACTCAAGACTTTTTCTCTCCGTGTTATTCTATGACATGATAATTCCAATCATGAACGGTAAATAATTATAGTTTTTACGCTTATGGGGTTACTGAGAAAATTTACTTGCAGATTCATATATGTTTGTCTCAGCAGCTCAGTCTGTAATGGTAAAAGTCCTATAATATTCAAATAAGACACAATCCACATGGATCTAGCATGTCTAAAATGGTTACTTCAAGGCAAGCTAAATTTTTCAAACTGGTTACGAGCCCTTAAACTAAAAACAGTAAACGCAAAAGCCAGTAAAAGAGATATGATTTAGATACCAACCTTCCTGGTTTCAGCATTGATGTCTGGAGACAATCGGAGCCAAGCAGAATAGAGCAAGGATTCATACACGGTTACATGAGGAGAGTGAATGTCATTTTGCTCACAGTATCCAGAAATTCTTGCAAATGTCTCTTGCTTCTTCTGATAACCGGAGATTGTAATTTTCCCTCCAACATATCCTCCAGTTTTTCTACCAGCAAGTACATCCAACAGAGTTGTTTTGCCTGCACCAGTTATACCCATTAGAGCAGTGAGAACACCTGGCCTGAAAGCTCCGCTTACACCCTTCAAAAGAACCAATTTATTCTCAAGAACACCTTGATTTCTCATTTCCTGCAAGTGTTTGATCATTTTTAATTCACAATAATTCTTAGGAAGTTGAAAGAGTTCTCAATTTATTTATTGTTTCTACATTACCTGTGGCATGTCCACAGCATACGTTACTTCATCGAAGGTGATAGAATGTGGTTGAAAAGGAAGAACCATTCCTTTTTTACTACCATCATTCTGCTCATTGCTTTGATCAGGTTCCTCTGATATAACAGCCTGGTGGTTCCCGGGTGCTGCAAAATCATTTTGTAATATTAATACATAGGTTAACTTTAGAAGGTTTATGACATATTTAAGTTGAAGAAACTCACGGCTCAAGTACATGAGAGCAAGGATGTAGCTGAAGTTGAAAAGTATTATATATCCAATCAAAGCACCAACACTAATCCAGAACCAGTATGACTCAATGAAGAATCCCCTGGATTTCAAAAGTTCAACACCCAGTGGCTCCGTTGAGTTAGGTAAAATCTGTAATAAGAATATATATCCAAATATAAGATTATATCTATGATAAGGATGGCATAAAAATAAAATAAAAATATAGTTAAAAACTTACATGTCTCCATCTGTTTCCAAGGAATTCATTATTCACTATAGCATTCTGTCCATACATCACAGGTGATATCCAGAATCCCCATAACCACCATTTTTTTATGTTGTCTAGGGGAATAAAAGGAACAAGGTTACAGAGGAGCATTGTTAGTCTAAATCGTAACAGAAGAAAGAATGGAATTGTTTTGTTTTGTATCCATGGTACCTTTGGATAGGACAAAACCACCCATAGCAACAAGGACAGACAGTGTAAACGATCCAAGTGTTAGAGCCACAATCATTTCCCTCCCAAGTGCTGCAATTAATCGGAATAATGCCGAAGCCATTTGGTGTACCAGTACAAGAACAAGGTATTGCCTAAAAAATCTGCGTTGAGTAGGCATATATACATTCATCAACAGGATCCAAAGAGAAAATGGACAGTGAGGAGATATCAATTTACATGTTTGCTTAATATGTGTTAAAACCAAGTTCTTTACCTTTCAACATTTGGATCGAAACCAATGGTGTAGTAGGTAAGGCATACCCAAATAGTCACTTCCACAAAACTCACGGGGATTTTTAGGATCCATGCAGGAAGAGCGTAGGCCCATGTGGGAAAAAACAGGTTATCCCTTTGCTTGTAGAAAACAGAGAGCCTTGAAACAGCGATAGAAATTTCAGCCATTCCATTGAACATAAGCACAATAAGGCCATAGAACAATGCACCCATATATATGCCACCATGGGTTACTGAATCTCTGTGCATCTCAGTCCGGAGAAAAATGGTCATGGCAATAAATGCCATTACTGCAATCTAAAAGGAGGGAAAATCTATCAGCAAGACAATAATAGCAATAGATGACATTACAATGAAAAATTCCAATTACGAACCTACTTGGCAAAGCTTGAAGATGTGAAGAAATGAATTGCGCTTCATAAGTAAATATTCTCTTGATAAGCAAGCTTTTAGCAGTTCCCATTTTCCCACTCCATACTTTTTGGTTGTTAATGCAGCTGGGTGGCTCTTAGACTTGTCAAATTCAGTGGCGAGTTCTCCACTAAGGCTTCTTCCAACATGAAATGACTTATGTGCCTCTGAGAACTCTTTGGCTGTGACAAATCTATAGGGACGTTCTTTGTGTGCCCAGTATTGCTCCTGATCCTTCCTTGATGTTACCTACAATATAAGAATTAATGGTCAAAGTTAAATTTACATAACTCTCTTTAACCAGTGCTGACAGATTAAATTAGTTAGCCAAGACACTAGTAGACTTACTTCTTGCAAAAAATCTGCCACACCTTTCCTATCAGGACATTTAAAACCCATTGATTCGAAAAATTCAAGCACATATTCACGGGGACCCTGATACACAATGTGACTATCAGAAAGCAGAATAATTTCATCAAAAAGATTGTAACTCTCCGGGGCTGGCTGTAGGAGAGAGATGACTGCAGTTCCTTTGAGAATGTGAACATATTGTTTGAGTGAATTCACAATTTGAAAAGTTGTTGAGCTATCCAAACCAGTGGATATTTCATCCATGAAAAGAGCTTTAGCTGGTCCAACCAGCATCTCCCCTGTATTAGTTATAGATGTATGATAATTGAAGTTTCTCAGTTATAATTAAATAAGATATACTTCAAGAATGAAATAGTATATAATCAATTTTGTTTAGTTGAGTAAGCATGATACAGTCTAATATTGATGCCAGATTTGTCATACCTGTTGTAACACGTTTCCTTTGTCCACCTGAGATCCCTCTTAACATTGCATTTCCTACAATAGTATTGGCACAGATCTCTAGTCCCAAAATCTACAAATACATAGCAAAGGAAAAGAGACTTTTAAACAAATATTACAATGAATGCATAGTGATTGGATACGATTTAGAAAGAATATATTTTACCCTTAAGACATAATCTGTTATCAAATTTGCCTCCTGGCCTCCAGTTGCTACAGCCTGAGTGAGCATTGAGTTCAAAGGACAACCAGTTAGTATCAGTCATTTTTATTTGTATGGAAAAGAAATGGCTGATGCACCTAGTTTCTAGATAACTGTCTGCAGATGGAACTGAAAATATAAGTCACTGCTTTGTTTATTGTCACAGCTAATTTATCACTAACTTCTCTTCATAACTAATTTCTTTAAGCTGAGAAATTCTGAAATTAGTAGCAACAAGTTGAACAAGAAAGGAATCTCGAAAATTGAACAGGTATAATATTACAATTGTTAAGCTGTCATATGTTTCACTCTGGTTTGAAATCTAAAGCTTAAGTTATTCAACAATATAAAAAGAAGGCCATGCAATGCAAGTTAATAAAAATAAAAAAATAAAAAATCCCTGACAAGGCATACATGACTACTTTTTACCTTCATGTACACATCAATATCTGGATCGGGCCTGATATTGGCCTCCTTTTCTCTTCTGGACAGTTCTGCAAGTAAATCTGCCAAAAGCCGAAAGTATTACACAGTGTCAAAATTAAATTGCATCTAAAACTTTAGCCTGCGGTTTCAATATTGAACTTAGCAATGGATATAAGCTAAAGACATTCCTGTGAACTAACCATAACGAGGTCCAACTCCTTGGACTCTTGCTGAGAAGGCCAAGGTTTCTCTCACTGTCAATTCTGCAACATGAAGATCATTTTGATTGACATATGCTGCAGTTCTTTGGGGTACAAATTCATTCATTTCATGACCATTATAAGTCACCATTCCGGAAAACTGATCAAGAAGTCGGATATTATTAGATGGAGACTCAAGATTGAAATATATAGCAAAATGATGGAAAAATTGCAAATATATAAATAAATAAATTTATTCTCATTAATGTTCTAACCTTTAATTTTGGATCAAGTTTAGCAGCCAAGGCCAACAAGAGTGTGGTTTTTCCAGAACTCGGAGGGCCCAAAAGCAATGTCATCCTGAACAGCGGGAAATAGAAACGTTACATATATTGGTTCCTAAGGTGCTAGCTAATTATGCTCTAGTCTTTATTTGCAATGTTACCTGCCAGGCTTTATTATTCCACTAACATCCTGCAGAATGTTTATATGTTGTCTTCTACTCGGAAGTATATGAAGAGAGTTCAACAAACCCTTTAACAAAAACATGAAACAAATTGGAAAGTTAGAATCTCCTTCGGTGTAAAATCATGTACTACATTTTTCTACTATATGCATAAGTTGGTACCAATACTGACCTCAACTATATTAACCATGAAGTTAGTGAAGGTAGGCAATACTCTAGTTCCTACATGAGCTTCTGCTTCGACGTTCAAGTTCTCAAATCGAACCTCTATAGTAGGAAGATCAATTCCAACTCTGATATCATCCAATCCAAGCAAGAAGAAGAAGCCATATTCATCAGTGCATTTCCATCAAAGACACCTTTACAAATAATTAAGAATCAAAAAGAAGAATAGAGAGTGGAACTCTCACCTATCAACTCTGTCCTTGAGCTTGAGCAAAAACTTTTCATTGTCCTCTTCAGCAGTTCCCAACAGTCTTTCAAGTAAATCTCTCTTTTCTTGCAACCCAAGTTTCTGTACATCAATCTCATTGACTTCCCCATCGGGTGAAGTGAGCAAGGCCTTCCTCAATCGTGCGGCCGTAGGAAGTTCCTGAATGGCAGCCCATCTGAGAGCTTCTTCATCATCCTCTTTGTGGAATGAGTTTGAGAAGACCGTTGCGTCACTGTCCCTCCAAATGGAAGTACTACCATTCCTGAAACTACCCCCACCTTCCATGCCACCAGAAAACAAAAAAGAAAAAATGTTTTAAGCTTAGTTAATGCAACCCCTGCTAATATATAAAAGCAAGTAGACACTGTTTCCCAGAAACAAAAGTTTTCTCTCTCTCTGAGTTTATTTTGGTAATGTTTTGTGCGGTGGAATGGAGCCAATGGCTGAACAACATGTATATTGAAATCGAAAAAGGAATATGAATAGTCATTTTTGAGGGAGTCAAATATTCTTGAAGTGCCAATGGAACATATATAGGTACGCGCGTTTTACGTTGATATTGTTCCTTAGAAGTTGAATACGGTAGCCAGGTCACGACCATGTTGCCAGTTCAGCAATGGTGAAGATGCCGTCTTATTTTATTAGGCAGCATATGGGTTCCGGAAACACTATAGTTTAGATACAACACCAGTTGACCTTTCCTAATGATTACACAATCATTTTTACTTTTTGAATTTTGATAAAGACACTCTCAATGAATTATATATTTATGAGGGATGAAACATCAATTTTCATTTCTTGATCTTATTATAATCTAATACACTCATTCTTTCACTTTTTCTTTATTTTTAATATTAAATTATTAAATACAATATTTTAAAAAATATCATTAGATTAAGATGATTTAATAATCAAATAAATATATAATCAAATATCTCATATTTTAATCAAATATCCTCACATCCACGAGTATATCATTATCGTTGCCGTCATCACTATTGTCATTGCTGTGTATCATCCATCACCATTATTTATATAATATAAAAAGAAAGGATAAGAAAAGAAATATTTTTTTAAAAAAATTGAAACAGAAAATAAATTTAATGTTGACAACAATTTCTTTTAGTTATAAATAGTCATGATTAAGATTTTTCATTTCTTATTTCAAGTGTTTTCTTATTTTGAACACCCTTATGAATTTTCGTTGTCAAAATCAACAAACCCACCATAAACGGTGGATTGTGATTAGTTGACTTAAACATATCTTTATACTCTGGTGACTAATGTTTAGTAGGTCTTTAGTTACCGGCCCATGAATATTCTAATTCACACACACAAAAATAATTTACCTATCTTTAATGTCAACTAATCACAAGTTTTCATGTATAATAATTTTATAAACTTCTACAGCAAAGAACTTGAAAGTAATTTCCTGCTACTCTAGTATAAAAACCTCTCGCTAGTGTTATAGTCCAAGAGAATTATAGAATGTGTCAAAAGGCTCCTTCCCAAGTTTTCGCATTTGTCAGTGCGAGAATGTGACTTGCTGATAACTGTTGCCTCTCACCCCTTGGGTCTCGCTAGCAGGTACACACCCCCCAATAACACACGTTCATATATTATGCTTGAACTCACTCAAGAACTTCTTAGGATCAACAATGGGATCAAAGATGGACATTGTCCACATTTCTATCAAATCACACAAGAATCCTTCAAATTCCTACAATAAGATTGAAAATCAACCAATAGTTACAAAATGGGAAGGCAATTAAGATTACTTTAAACTTAATCCAATCACACAACAATTTCAATTTCAAATCTTGGACAATCATAACAAAATACAATATCAATTATATCATCAAAACACTTGAGAGATCAATTAAATGAGGTTGAATCCCTTGAATTGATATCCTGGAGCTAGTCTTAAGGACAAAATATAGATAGAAGAAGATGATAATACCTATAACGGTGTCAGAATGATAAATAGTTTCTTGTTCTCTCTGCTGTGATTCCAGTATTGAAAAAGTTTAAATATTTGTGCCTACGAAGTCATGTTGTAAATAGTTTCTTTAATTAAGACGAAGACGGTTGTAGTTTTGACCGTCATTACTAAGTCAACGTTAAAGGTTATTTTATAATTGTCGTTGGTTTTTTTCAATCATTACAATTTTGCGACCATGCTCCAGTCAACATGATTTATTTACAACCACCGTTAGTTGACCGCGATGTAGAAAACCATTCTTTCATTACAAAGAAAAAAATTAAATACTTGGCAGAAATATAAAATTCCTTATAAAAAGTACCCTCTGTATCAACAAAACCATACATTATATTAAAGAAGATCAAAACAATAACTTCAAAGATCGGAGTTAGTATTTTTCTGACGTTAATCAAATATAGTCTCTTGTATGCAAATTGAACACGTTCCACCTACTAAGGTTTATCACGATGATCTTATCTAGATTTTCTTAAACAATTAATTGAATATGTTCTTGCTCTTGAGTAACCACACTATCTATTTATATCATTAACAAATAAAAACAATTTTGATTCAAATTTTCTCATAATTAAGTTATAAAAAAAGTGTTTTCTATTATATTTTCCCTCCAAAGTAGACTTCAAGAATTGTACCCTTATGTCAATTATTTGTCAAATTATTAACATTTCAGTGACATAGTACTTATGATGTGACATAAGTTATACACTCGACTTTATTTTTTTAGAGTAAAAATTACGAGATTGTGTACTTTTGTAAACAGAAGAAACAAGATTGGGTAATTCTGGATTACTACTGAAAATGCAACATTTGGTAACTTGAGAAATATTTATAGAAATACTACAATATTGATAAAATAATATTATTTGGTAACATTTACAAGATCAACAACCATTGCAATAGTCTTTTTGTTACGTTTTTTACAAGATCGAGCATTGCAATATACTCCTCCACGCTTGTTCCCTCTCTTGTTCACGCTCACTTGGGCACTCTCTTTTTACACATTATCTCTCACTCTTACCAAGGAATTGAAGCCACAGAATATACTCTATTCGCTTCAGTGGTTTGAATCTTTATCTCTTCCAAAGGTAAGCGAAATTTAAGAATTGATTTTCTCTTAATCTGAATCTTTCTCTAAAATTGAATTGTTTCTTATTGCTCACTGAATCGTTGAAATGAACTTGAATTGCTTTTCGTTACCAGAACTTTTCTTCTGCTTTATGCCAAAACAAGATCATGTATACTCAAACATCCCCTCTTTTGTTAAAGGATTTGGGTTAGGCTACCAAAAATCAAGATTTTATCCTTAAAACTCAGAAGAACATGGTTGGATGATATTGAGTCTATTCAAAGCATAATATCTAGGTGTGAAACAGGTTAACAGATTAAATTCATAGAGAAGCTAGGTTTTACCTTCCAATCATCAAAGAACAATTCAAGCACACTTTGCAAGTACCTACAGGCTTATCATTCGGAGTTGTCACAACAACATAACAGGGAAAAGATACATATAACCTTAAAAGTTCAGTACAGAATCATGACACGAAAGAGTGTGTTGCACCCGAATCATAGAGTACATACATACATCAAATGGGTTTTCCATTATGAGACACTTACCTTGAATTATTAGGTCATCAAATAAGGCCGACTCACCTCCGTTCACTGCAAAGACTCTCAGAGGCATTTTTGACCTTCCCAACATTTCCTCCAAGCTTTGGCACACTCCAACCGCCTTCTACAAATTAGTTAATGAAGAAAAGTAAGTGTAACTTTTAGAGAAATACAATTCTCTGTTTTACTTATGTATTTTCTTCTCTTAGAGACGTCCATTCGGAGATGTTTAACTAAATAGATGGAGATCCATGTTATTCTACACAATAAGTTTATAGTTGGCATTTTATGTGTTCGTATTTCATGTACTTCTTCTCTCATTAGTAAATGAAGACAGGGCCGATCCAACAATTAGTTGGACCACAAACAAACACAGAAAAATATTTTAACTTTAAATAAGAGAGCTATGAAATGGGCTTTCTAAAGACCTTTTTGCCAACATTTGGGAGCCTTTTTTCTTTATAAAACTAATATGGCAAATAACTTTTATAAGTAAAGCGTAAGCTTTATTTGCTCCACTCATTGGCCGAACATGGATGAAGTATTTGTTATCATCATTCATTCAGTTTCCTAATAAAGGAGCAGCTACAATCATTTTCCCCAATTGCGGGTTCCCTATCATCAGGTCCTTTTCTGCATCAACTCTGATTCCCGAGAAATTATTTAAACACTTAACAAATGACTTAATGCTTAAATTTAAAAGGAGATAAATGAATTAACATGTGCATTCATTAATTACATGTTACATAGAGAATGTATATGAACTACGATACATTTAATTCATAAACAAGAATAAAAAATGATATGTGGATATTTTATCATATACAAAATTCTAGAATGTGTTCTTAACGCCGTTGGAAATTAAACATCTTCACTGATATAGCAAAGACGAATGCAAAGACAACTGTGAATGCAACAATCACAACTGCAACCACTCCCAGAAAATCATGCTTGAACCCAAAGTAACTTCTAACAAAGCCTTCCACAGTTGTATTCCCTTCACTGGATTCAATGCCTTTCTTTATATCTCCATATTGTGAAGTTAACAATCCATACAAACTCCAAGCAACTGGATTTGCCCAACTGAACCACCTCCACCATACTGGTATCCTCTGTTAAACCATGCCAAAAATAAAAAATTAAATAAATTTATCATCCTCTGTGCTTAGAAAGAATGAATCTACAGCACACTTTATATAAAAGGAAGACGAAACATACTGTCCTTTGGACTATGAATCCTGAGAAGATATTCCACACTGAATAGAATGCAGCGGAAACTAAAGAGGAAATGTATTGCTTTGGGGTCACTGCCACTGACATCATGCCGTGGTAGGTGAAGTACAAGAAGGTGAAGAACATGAAATATAGGCACCAGAAAAATTTAGCCACAGTCAATTCAAAACCAATCATAACATAAACTATAATGCTATACACCACAGCTTGTACAAGTACATATGGGAGCTCAATCATAACCTGCCACAAAAATTAAGAATAGAAAGAAAGAACACTTAGGTAAACTATAATGAGATAAAAACAAGTAATAATTTCAAATCCTTAAATAATCTTCAAAATTACTAGACGAAGAAAGCATCACAGAAGTTAATTGGTTTTTAGTTATAAAGATCATCAGTTTTTTATTCTTTTTTCTTACATTACTTGTTAGAAAGATTATGATTACATATATAGCTCTCAAATAAAAGATACTATTGAAGATGTAGTTTGCTTGCCTGAGCAAAGGCATATGGTAAAGCTGAATACATTCCAGCTGCTCTTTCCCTATAAAATACTGTTCGCTCAACGGCAACCACTGGTTGCACTGTAATGCCATTCCTAATGCCAAGAAAGAGAACAGCAGCATACATGGAGCCCATGGCATTGAAAAGATCTTGTTGCTTTCCACTGAAATAATTGATTTGAATGTTTACTGTTTGATCAAACATTAGCAAGAAAACAAATGAGATTGAAGGCAACATTTCCATGTTTATATATAGTTTGATCTTACATTTTGGAACCAAGTTTCCAATACATACTCCCAAGCAAAGCAGCTACACTAGTTGTGTAAAGAAATCTTAGGGCAGTATAGTGAGAATTTCGCCAGTATGACCAATGTTGTTTCCATAAGCAAGCCAAGCATTGGGTGAAGAAGGAAGTTGAGTACTGTGAAGGAAAACATATGTAATAGCCCAATTTTTTGAATAATAATAATAAATTATCTAATGTCTATTTTAATAATAATAATAATAATAATAATAATAATAACAATAATAATAATAATAATAATAATTGATTGTGTAATGTCTTATTTTAATAATTGAATTTTAACGTCTCAATTTAATAATATTGAAGAATAGATTTTATGTTATTTCTGTATCTTATTCAAAGAATGAATACAATATGAATTTATAGACTTGGTACAACTTAATTAAGGAAATAAGAAATAAGTAATTAAGGTGATACAAATCAAATCACCACCAAATCTATTCCAAATCACCACCAAATCTGTTAGAAAGCAGAAAATTAGAGAAATGAAATTATAAAATATGAAATTTCTAGGGATTGAAGATTGACATTTTGAATTACAATATTTTTATACTAAGAAACTTTGAATCCTTTTATAGTTGTGAGAACCCTTGGTTAATTAGTTTTGCCTATTGAGAACCCTTTAATTTTGAGAGTAGTTATAAGAATTCAATGATAATGAGTATGCTGTGGGTAATGATTTCTTTATGGATAATTATGTGATTGACATGATTGTTTAATGTAGTTAATTTTCTGATTTTGGCATTAGATTTTCATGATATCTTATTACTCATAGGGTTTGAGTAGAAATAAAGGAATATAGAACTGTCAATAGGTTCCTATCATTGTGATAAATATGTTTAGTACAAAGGTGGTTATATTTATTGAAAAGGAATATGATGACGAAATCTTATTAAGGATAAAAGGATGTGGTTAGGCGTATATAAAGGGATGTAAACATGATACGGATAGTTATTGCAGTGTTTCATTTGGTGAGTGAGACATTGTAATTAAAGTGATAAGAGATTGAATAGATGTGTGAGGTGAAAGGACAGTGAGAGAAATTGGGACAATAACTAGACATTTGGGATTTTGAGGTATGAAGGTTGACTCTGGTAATTTGGATTTGGTTAAACATTTGTCAATGTATAAATAAATAAATAAAACTTCAGGTTGAATTATGATTCTGTATAATTTCATATGTTATTATTAGTGCATTCTTTCTTCTTCTTTGTATTGTTGTTTGTAATAAATTACATTTGTAATGTAATGATGTGTGAATGACATGTGGACTACATTTATTAATGTTAAGGGAAATGATTGATGTGGATTGAGAGATTAATTTTGTGGGTCATATTGCATTGATGAGTCATTTAGGTTCATGATATCAGTTGAAATTATTTGAAAGTGAAAGAGATGGATGCCTACTCCTATGGACGTGGAGTGAGGTTGCCCCTGGTGAATATGCTTGTAAGGCATTGTGTTTTAAAAATGAGAGAGATTGTCATGAATGCTAAATGAAGTGAAAATGTTTTCGAAATGTGAGGATGAATGAAACTAGTACGGTTGGTCCCTGACGGGTCGTTGTAATGGCTTAGGACTTGGAGGGTATTCGCGGTGGGGAAAACTTCCACTATGGCCGATCACCATGAGTGAGAAGTGACTCCTTTTGCAACACTGGTTGCCCTAACTGTAAGTGACTAGTATTTCTAGTGAGAGTGTCAGATGTGACATGTACTCCTAGCATCGCTCAATTGTTTTGATGGTACCACATGACATGAGAGTGAATTGTGAGTGACATGCATCATATTGGGTTGCATAGTTAATTGTGATAAGTTGTAAATTGAAATTTCATGTCTTCTTTATGTATGTCATTTGTGTGTATTGTTCCTATGATTTTATTATTATCATTAAATTATGAGCTAACCCTATGGTTGTGTTCGTGGTTGACACCTGTGATGCCCCACGAACGGGCGAGCAGATAAGTAGTTGGTTGGAGACTCCAGGCCGTAGGCTAGAGGGAGAACATGACTTCTTGAAGACGTTATGATCTTTCATTTTTGTGCTTGAGTATTTCTTCTATGTATGAATGGTAGAAGTTTAAGACTTTTTATAAAATGAGAAATTTACATTTACAGTTGTAGAAACTTTACTTGAGAAATTACTCTATGAAATAAGATTTGGCTCGTTATTGAATGATGTATTTAATTACCATAGAGAAATTAGAATATTTAGGTGGAAAAGTTGAGGGGTGTTATAATTGTGGTATCAGAGCTTAGGTTTAACTTTCTCGGCTTGTGGATTATGGGGACTACCTCATTTCTGAGATGTATTCTAATTAGGAACTGATTTGTTTACTTTGAAAGATGAGATAAGATAATGTGAGCTTCTTAGTATGTTTCTATAGCTCTACTATTTTTATCTAAACTTATTAGGACATATGATCTCGAGGGATAGTTGTATACCTTTAAGGAAAAGTTGACCACAACCTTTGTATTAGTTTTCCTTGACCTTGATGAGAGCTTTGTAGTGTACTATGATGCTTCTAAGTTAGAACTTGGTGTTATATTAATGCATATACAACAGGTAGTGTCGTATGGTTCTAGGCAACTTAAGGTCCATGAGAGAAACTATCCTACCCATGATTTGGAATTGACAACAATAACGATTGTGGTTAAAATTTGGAGATATTAATAGTTACACTCTCAATTTGAGATTTTTAGGGACTATAAGAATTTGAAATACTGGTTTGATCAAGGAAAGGTAAAAATGAGACAAAAGAGATAGTTAGAGTTTCTTAAGGATTATGATTTTGAACTTAGTTATCACCTTGATATAGCTAATGTAGTGGTTGATCCCCTTAGTAAGAAATCCATGCATGGGTCTGCATTAATGGTTAGGGAGATAGATCTCTTAGCCCAATTTAGGGACCTTAGTTTGACAAGTGAGCTTATTCCTATTAATGTTAGACTAGGTGTTTTGATGTGTTTGATATGTTTATTGATTCAATGTGAATGTTGTGCTCATCTTTCTCTCTAAGTTTTTCATTTTTCTTTGTTCATCGTTAGTGATGGCTAAAAGGAATGATAGAGTTATAGCTCATGCTCTACGGACACTAACCCATCTTATAAAAAATCTGAATGGAAGATCTTTATTCTCAATAAGGTTGAATCCTCTACTTTCTCATATTAGGTTCAAGGTATAGATTTCATCTAGAATATTCCTCTAATTGTACCTTTTGATTCTAGTGTAACAAAATCCTTTATGTCTTGTTCTTTTATAATGAAATAAAGTAAATAAATAAATAAAATAAAAATAAATTAGAATTGACTATTTCCCACTTTAAAGATGGATTTATTAGTTTCTACTTCAACTGGTAATTCTGTTGTAATTTCACTAATCTATTTAAAATATCCTTGAATATAGCTAGTAATTTCTATGTTGATTTGTTTATCCTCATATGATATAGAAATTATTCTTCGTGTGAATTGGTTATTCTCCAACTGTGTCATTTTGAATTGTTTTGATTAGACCATTGATTCGATAGTGTGGAAGTAAGTAGAGATAAGACTTTCATATTTGTCAAACATATTGTATTTTCTTAAGAAAGAAAGTTCAAGTATATGCGATATTAGCCAACCTAGAAGCGGTAAGTCGTGTGACTTTTGGTTTAGGTGCCTATAGCATGTTAGTCCTATGATACTTTTGGAAGACATATTTTACTTGCCCCCTCAAGAGTGATATAGATTTTGGTGTAGACTTAGTGTCAGGAACTGGACCCATATTGATAGCTTCTTATAAAATGTCTCCAATAGAGTTAGTGAATTTAGAGAGTCAAATAGAGATCTTCTTCAGTATATAATTCATTAAAGCTAATGTGTTACCTTAGAGAACTACTATGGTTAGTGAAAAGGATGGAAGGGTGGTTCTATGAAGTTGTGTGTAGACTATAGGCAGTTGAACAAAAATACCATTAAGAATAAGTACCTTTACCTAGGATAAATGATTTGATTGTCCAGATGGTAAGAACCTCTGTGTTTAGCAAGATAGATCTTATGGCCACTACGAGTATTTTGTTAGGCTATTCTAAATGACCAATGTTACTGGTATGTTTATGGACCACATGAACTACATTTTTCATTCCTACCTATATACATGTGTAGTGATTTCATATATGATATCCTAGTGTATTCTAAGACTATGAAGGAACATACTAAATATTTGAGGGTAGTGTTTCTGACTCTAGGATGTCATAAGTTGTGTGTCAAGTGGTCTAAGTGTGAGTTTTGGTTTAGTAAGGATAGATCATGTAAGACCCTAAAGGGAGAATTGTAAAACGTTGTAAGGTACTCGCAGTGCTTAAGTGGAAAGCCTTAAGTCAATTTTGAGATTCGTAATTATTTTTAGGTTTAGTTGGATACTACCGTAGGCTCATACAAGACTTCTTTAGATTAGTCTTACCCTGACCACCTTGACTTGAAAATGTTAACCTTTTGTTTCAGATGAGAGGTGTGAGAGTAATTTACAGATCCTTAAGGCGAGTTTTAATACAACTCTAATTTTAGTATTGCCTAATCATAATGAGCTTTTTGTAGTACACCTAAGATGACACCCCATGGGTGTAACCCATGTTTTCTGCCAAAAGAATGTTTAATCATATCAAGATCATTGACCGCATATGTATGAAAAATTAACCTGGTATCACACGTGTGCTCGAACAAAGATGAATAGTTGTTTAGGAAGAAATGATTGTTTTGGAAGAGTTGTAAGAAGTACCTCAGGACTATATCAAAATGATTTTTTATTGGTTGCAGATTTCTTGAAAAACATGAATATTATATGTAGTTAGCCCTTCTTTGATATTCAAGACGAAAAAAAAAAGAAAAAAGGTAAAGAATAAGCATGAACCAGTTGAGCAAGCCAAGCATTGGGTGAAGAAGGAAGTTGACTACTGTGAAGGAAAACATAGGTCTTTCGAACCAGTTGCTGGAGTACTCAATTCTTCCACAAGTGCTTTGTTTCTCCTGCGACAAAATGTTAAGGACAATATATCAGCTACCATTCTATTTTAGTACTGTAAATAATTTTGGCAATAACAAAAACTTTATTGCACTTTCAGATGTTAAGTGCTTCCTAGCAAATTAATTTTGAGTTCGGTGGTTAGTTGTATTAAAGACTTCATCCAACTCGAAATACCTATATAACTCTGAATTTTTATACTGCTCTGCAAAATCAACCCCCAATTCTATTTCTTTTGCTGAAGTCGTGGCTTCCAAGATCCATGTTGCTGGATTATCGCCATCTTTAATACTGTTGACGCCTTGGATTCCCTTCAGGATAAAAGTGACGGGAGTCAAATAGTTACATGAAAATAAAGATTTGAAGCAAGAGATGAATTCAGTATTCCTTATTTTTCACAGCATTTATATTTTCTACCTCAAAGTAACTAATTAAATGTGAAGAATGATGTCCAAGTGGTCCCACGTATAACTCTTGCCCGCCTTGCTTTAATAGCAAGAGCTGCATTTCATTGTGACAAAAAGTTTGAGACTTAGTGACGAAAGAGTGAAAACTAAAACTGTTCTGATTGACTTTAGTTGTTTCACCTCATCAAAAGATTCAAATATGTCTATGCTTGGCTGATGGATGGTACAAACAACTGTTCTTCCTGTGTCTACTGTGTTCCTAACTGTTCTCATGACAATTGCAGCAGCTCTTGCATCAAGCCCAGAAGTTGGCTCATCCATGAATATTATGGAAGGATTTGCCACAAGTTCAACTGCAATAGTCAACCTTTTGTGTTGCTCTGTTGAGAGACCGCTAACACCAGGCAATCCAACCAATGCATGCCTTAGTGGTTTCAATTCTACAAGTTCCATGACTTCCTCAATAAACATCTGCAATCATTTATGTAGCATTGATTAAACAACCAAATGTATTATTTTATAAATATTACAAAATCATTTTGTGACAATTCCAATCATCATATAAAATTTTTGACATGTTGACTCCTCTGGTTCTATTCTTTTCTATAAATATTACAAAATCATTTTGTGAATCTGAATGGAAAATTAATTTTAATTTCTTAACTGTACAATTCTTCACTGTGAACGCAATTCGTAGAAAACAATTGATTCTATTCCTAGCCTTAAGCCCATATAATACCAACCTTCCTGGTTTCAGCATTGATATTAGGGGACAATCGAAGCCAAGCTGAATAGAGCAAGGATTCGTACACGGTAACATGAGGAGAGTGGATGTCATTTTGCTCACAGTATCCAGAAATTCTTGCAAATGTCTCTTGCTTCTTCTGATAACCGGAGATTGTAATGTTCCCTCCAACATATCCTCCAGTTTTTCTACCAGCAAGTACATCCATCAGAGTAGTTTTGCCAGCACCAGTAACACCCATTAAAGCAGTGAGAACACCTGGCCTGAAAGCTCCACTCACACCCTTCAAAAGAACCAATTTATCCTCAACAACACCTCGGTTCCTCATTTCCTGCAAAAATTTGATAATTTTCAATGCACAATAATTCTTAGGAAGTTAAAAATACAACTGTTTCCAATTTATTTACTGTTCCTACATTACCTGCGGCATGTCCACAGCATATGTTACTTCATCAAAGGTGATAGAATGTGGCTGGAAAGGAAGAACCATTCCTTTTTTACTACCACCATTCTTCTCATTGCTTTGAAGTTCCTCTAGTATAACCGCTTGGTGCTTCCCAGTTGCTACAAAATCATTTTGTGATATTAGTTGATAGGTTTACCATGGAATGCTTACTATACACTTAAGTTGAAGACACTCACGACTCAAGTACGCGAGAGCGAGGATGTAGCCAGAGTTGAAAAGTAATATATACCCAATCAAAGCCCCAACATCAATCCTGTACCAGTATGACTGAGTAAAGAATCCCCGGGATTTCAAAACTTCCACACCGAGTGGCTCCG
This sequence comes from Hylodesmum podocarpum, assembly GCA_026586105.1. Classification (NCBI taxonomy): domain Eukaryota; kingdom Viridiplantae; phylum Streptophyta; class Magnoliopsida; order Fabales; family Fabaceae; genus Hylodesmum; species Hylodesmum podocarpum. The sequence continues at coordinate 3,615,821 of JALJEV010001437.1, read as the reverse complement.
TTGAATTATGTAAAATCTATAATAAGAAAATATATCAAAATATAAAAATATTTCTATGATATGGATGGTTTAAAAATTAAATATAAAATAATTAAAAACTTACATGTCGCCATCTCTTTCCAAGGAATTCATTGTTTACAACAGAATTCTGTCCATACATCATCGGTGATAGCCAGAAGCCCCATAGCCACCATTTCTTTATATTGTCTGGGGGCATACAAGAAACAAAGTTACAAAGGAACAAAGTTAATCCGGAACATAATGGAAGCAAGACTGGGATTTTTTCTGTTTTGTATCCATGGTACCTTTTGATAGGACAAAACCACCCATGACAACAAGAATGCTTAGTGTATATGATCCGAGTGTTTGAGCCATTGTCACTTCCCTCCCAAGTGCTGCAATAAATCGGAATAATGCCGAAGTCATTTGGTTTGCTAGTGCAAGAACAAGGTATTGCCTAAAAAATCTGCATTAGGTAGACATCTAAATACATCCATTAATAATTCAAGGATGAAAATAGAAAATGAAACACGAGAGGGAAGTTATGTTAAAATGTTCCCTACAATTGGGTAAAGAATAGTTTTTTTCACCTTCCAACATCTGGGTCAAAACCAATGCCGTAGTAGGTGATGAATACCCAAACGGCCACTTCAACAGAAGTCATTGGGATTTTGAGGATCCATGCAGGAAGAGCATATGCCCATGATGGAAAAAACAGATTATCCCTTTGCTTGTAGAAAATAGGAAGCCTTGAAACGGTCATTGATAGTTCAGCAAATCCATTGAACATAATCACCATAAAGCCGTAGAACAATGCACCCATATATTTGCCACCATCTGTAACTGATTCTCTGTGTATCTCAGTCCGGAGAAAAATGGTCACGGCAATAAATGCCATTACTGCAAGCTAAACGGAGGGGAAATCAATCAGTAAGACAACAATAGCATTAGATGATATGTCAATGAAACATTTCAATTTCCCAACCTACTTGGCTAAGCTTGAAGTTGTAAACAAATGAATTGCGCTTCAGAAGTAAATATTCTCTTGATACATGCTTTTAATAGCTCCCACTTTTGCACTCCATACATTTTGGTTGTTAGTGCAGCAGGGTGGCTCTTAGACTTTTCAAATTCAGTAGCAAGTTCTTCACCAAGGCTTTTCCCAACATGGAATGACTTATGTGCCTCTGAGAACTCTTTGGCTGTGACGAATCTATAAGGCTGATCTTTTCTTGCCCAGTATTGCTCCTGATCCTTCCTTGATGTTACCTATTTCATAATAATGAATGGTCAAAATTTAATTTATAAAACTCTGTTTTACCAGTGCAGACAGATTAAATTATTGAGATATGAGACAAGGACACTTACTTCCTGCAAAAAGTCTGCCACTCCTTTTCTGTCAGGACATTGAAAACCCATTAATTCAAAAAATTCAAGGACATATTCAAGGGGACCCTGGTACACAATGTGACTATCAGAGAGCAGAATAAGGTCATCAAAAAGATTGTAAGTCTCCGGAGCTGGCTATAGGAGAGAGATGACTACAGTTCCTTTAAGAATGTGAACATATTGTTTGAGTGAATTCACAATTTGAAAAGTTGTTGAGCTATCCAAACCAGTAGATATTTCATCCATGAATAGAGCTTTAGATGGTCCAACCAGCATCTCTCCTGCATTTATATAAGTTTATAACTATTAAAGTGAGTATGTATGTGTGTCTATATATATATATTATCATTGATCACTTTATTGAGTAAGCATGATACACTCTAATATTTACATCAGATTTGATTACCTAGAGTAAGGCGCTTCTTTTGTCCACCCGAGATTCCTCTTAACATTGCATTTCCTACTATAGTATCAGCACAGACCTCCAGTCCCAAAATCTTCAAATGTATATAGCAAAGAAACAAGAGACTTTAAAACATAAGATAATAATGTAAACCCACTTGATGATCAGAGATGATGGTCTAGAAAGTATAGATTTTACCCTTAATACATAATCAGTTATCAAATTTTCCTTTTGGCCTTCAGTTGCTATAGCCTAAGCATTAAGAGTCAAAAGTATTAGATTTCAACTTAAAATCAATTGGTATTAAATGAAGGTGCTCATCAGATAGAATAAACCACACTTGAAGAGTCAAAAGCATTAAGCATTAAGAGTCAAAAGTATTAGATTTCAACTTAAAATCAATTGGTATTAAATGAAGGTGCTCATCAGATAGAATAAACCACACTTGAAGAATTGAGACATGTAGGGGTTCCCAACACCCCCTGATGAAAGACGAAGGCTAAGTGATGAAAGTGAAATGCGAAAAACAGATCCCTGACAAATGATGACCTCTTTGTTACCTTCATGTAGAAGTCAATATCTGGATCAGGCTTGATATTTGCCTCCTTTTCTCTTCTAGATAATTCTCCAAGCAAATCTGCACAAGCAAAAGATAGTACACATAGTCAAAACTTAAGTTTCATCTAAAACATCAGCATGTGTTTTCCATATAGAATATAATAATACTGAATATATGGAAAAGACATTCATGTAGACCAACCATAACGATTCCCAACTCCTTGGACTCTTGCTGAGAAGGCCAAGGTTTCTCTTACAGTCAATTCGGCAACATAAAGATCATTTTGATTGACATAAGCTGCAGTTCTTTGGGGTACAAACTCATTCATTCCATGACCATTATAAGTTACCTTTCCAGAAAACTGATCAAGAACCTCTAATTTAATAGATTGAAAAATTATTAGAGCAAAAACATGGAAATACAATTCTCTTCTCTTACCTTTAATTTTGGATCAAGTTTTCCAGCCAAGGCCAACAAGAGTGTCGTTTTTCCAGAACTCGGAGGCCCTAAAAGCAATGTCATTCTGAACAGGAAGAAATGGAAATGTTATGTTGATTACATATGTGCTAGCTAATTCTGGTATATATATGAAGCTCAATTCATTTGCATTCATACCTGCCAGGCTTTATTATTCCACTAACATCCTGGAAAATTTGTATATGTTGTCTTCTACCTTGAAGTATACGAAGAGAACTCAACAGGTCCTTTAACAAATAAATAAATAAAACGAAACTAAGTTGACAGGTTAAAACCTCATTTGGTAAGATCATGTAGGATGTTCTACTACATGCGTAAGTTGGTAGCAATACTGACCTCAACTATATTAACCATGAAGTTAGTGAAGGTAGGCAAGGCTCTAGCTCCTACATGAGCTTCTGCTTCGATGTTCAAGTTCTCAAACCGAACCTCTATAGTTGGGAGATCAATTCCAGCTCTTATGTCAATATATCATCCAATCCAAATAAAAAGAAGAGCAACCGTTAGTTCATTTGGATCAAAGACACCTCTTAATATTTTAAATCAAGAAGTGCGTGTTTGGATTCATGTTGGACAATTGATTTCTGAGTCTAAAATTAATTTTAAATAAATTTTTCACACATTTAATCTTACGTTGGAGAAAAGTTGAGAAATAATTCTAGTTCAGAATTTTTTCTGAACTTAAGTAATTTTGAGTTGCTTTTGTATTGATTAAAAAATTTATACTAAATTTTAGCGTAAACTTGATTATAAAATTAGAACATCCAAAAAAATTAAATCATATTACTTTAAAATCAATTTTGATAAAAACTTTTTTGGCAGAATCATATCTATTTAAAATCAATATTTTTAACACTCATGCAAAACACAGTAAAAAGAGTGGGATTTTCACCTATCAATTCGGTCCCTTAACTTGAGCAAAAACTTCTCATTGTCCTCTTCAACAGTTCTCACTAGTCTTTCAAGTAATGTTTTCCTTTCATGCAACCCAAGTTTGTGTACGTCAATCTCATTGACTTCCCCTTCGGATGAAGTGAACAAAGCCTTCCTCAAACGTGCAACCGTAGGAAGTTTCTGCATGGCAGCCCATCTGAGATCCTCTTCATCATTCCTTTTCTGGAATGAGTTTGAGAAGACCTCGGCATCACTGTCCCTCCAAATAGATGAAGTACCAATCCTAAAACTACCCTCACTCTCCATTCCACCAGATTACAAAACAAAACAAAATAAAAAGATGTTTTAACCTTAATGCAAAGTAGAAACCCGGTAACTGTAGTTTCCCAAATATAGAAACTTTATCCTAGTTTGTTTTGCTGATGTTTGTGTAGTGGAGTGTAAAGGACCCAGTTCTTTTCCCTCTATATATATAGAGAGAGGTTGAGGAAGGAAGAACACGGTTTTGAACCAGTGTCAAAAATCTAATGCAGGTATTGAAATGCCAACAAAACTTCCCACGTTTTGCTATGTTCATTAGAAGCGGGGGATACGTTGAAAATGATAGCAGACCATGTTGCCAACTCCACATTGTAAAGCACAATCCCATGAGGTCTCAAATACTTTATTGGATAAGAGAACTAGCACATGTATTTTTTTTTTCTTTTTTTATTCATAACAATTCTGTTGTAATCAGGTAAGGTTATTATGGAGACAAAATTTTCTTAATGTAGTTGCAAACCAACAATTTAGCTGAAAAAAAAAAAAGAAGAAATAGTGGATCATTTAGAAAAAAAAATGACGCAACTATTTATTTCTTTACCTTTAACTATAATTTTAAAATTGATTTTAGCAAAATTAACCCAAATAGAATAAAAAATAATTCCACCTAACATTAATTTTGTCAAGATTGATATTTTAATTCAATCAATGCATCACACGAGACAAATATTGAATGCAAATGTATTTTCCAATGGCCATAAACATGGTCCTGGAAAGATTATAATAGGCTACATACAGCTACAATTCGGTTGACCTTTCTTATTAATAAATATTTTTTTTTAATTTTTAAATAAAATCAAAGATATGTCAAGGATACGATAAAACGTGGTCCTTTTATATATATATATATATATATATTATTTAGGTTAGGCCAGAAAATTGTGAAGGATCACAAATCAACTGCACAATTTGTGACTCTATAATTTGCATAAGAGGAATTGAATGCTAACATTTTTTTATCTGTGCAAAGGTAGATTAATTTAATTATGACAAAAAAGGTTTTCACTTAATAGAAAACTAATATTTAAATAACTAAAATTAAAAAAAAAAAATTAATACCCTAAGCCAAATAATATTATGAAGCTTGCTAGCAATATATACATTTTTTTAATATTTTCTTTCAATATTTTTTCATGCCTCACCAGTTAACCCATACTACTTAGACCTCACTATCACTAAAATCTCACCAAATGATAGTCAAGAATGAATATTATCCCATAGTATTTTTTTTTGTTATTATATTTTTCCACTAAATTATTAGATTTCTAATATTGTATCCTTCCGTCGATTATTCTCTCTATCAAATCATTGATGTTTCATTAACAGGTTGAATTTATATTAAAATATACTTATATTATATATTACTATATAATATTAAGGAAGAAAGAATCAGGTACCGATTCATAATTTATACTTATTTTTTACTTTTTCCTTTCATTTGCTTTCACACATGTTCGCGCTTTCTCTCTAGCTCTTTGCAAAGTTCAGTTCTTCTCTTAACGATGATAATTCTGCTAGCAAATTTTAATCATGGCTAAATGCCATTTTTAATCTTTTAAATTTAAATATATTTTTATGTTTATCTTTTTCAGTTTTAAAAAGTTTATTATTTATATTTGAAAATGTGTCATTTTGATTGTTTACGTATTTTTTTCATTGAAAATATTAATATCACGTCTATGTTGTCACTGAAATAAATTTTAAAATAATTAATTTAATATTGTAATAATGATTTTTTTGACACTGATGTATATACATTCACAATTTCATTACAAAATTAATGTTTTTAATAGCAAAATACTTAGAAAGATTAAAATGGTATATTTTAGATTAAAATAAATATTTGTAAACTTAGAAAGATTAAAAAAAATATTCGAGCTCTATTAAAGTTGATATTTAGCCTAACTAATAATGTGGCATTGATAACTGTAATTAATAATGTGTTGTTTGAAGCTGTGAATTTCCATACTGAATATTTGTATAGGTAAACGAGGATTGTTGCGGAACACTTTATGAATGGGCTTCGTGAGAATGTGTATCCCTTCTTCAGTAGTCAATTTGGGAATAGAAATGAGAATCATACTCGATAAGGTTTATACACTCTTAATTAGTAAATTTGTGCTTACTTTACTCTTTTGGCCCCATTGGTTATAGCAGAGTCAACCCTTTTAAAGGTTTCATTTGTTAATCTGTTGCAATGTAGGATCAAATTACACCAGTGTAATTGTTAAGTGTTGCACCCATTCTCATTTGTTGATTTTATTATAATTTAATAGTTATAATATATTTTTAATATATGTCATGGACTCATGGGCATGACTCTCTCATTCTTTTTATCTTTATCTTTGTTACTAAATTATTAAATTTGATATTTTTTTAAAAAAATATATAATCAAATTAAGAAATCTGCAACAACTCTATCCAATAGAGATGGAGAATACATTCACCATTTTAGATGATAGACCAACAATTATTCCTTGGAAAGAAGAATGTTTTCTCGATCTCTGTTAGAGAATAAATGTTCAAGTCTCCATCCATTATTTACTAACATGGTGGTAGTGCCTCTCTTAAACCCTTTTTTAGCATATTTTGGCTAAATTGTAACTTCATTTAGCTCTTGAAGTCTTTAGTACATTTGAAACCATTGAGCAATAAACATCTAAATGCAATTTCTTTTATAATTCTGGAATTTTGCTCACTTTGACATTTCTTCGTTGATTAGGTCATACCTAGATGTAATGCCAAATTCGGCCTTCTCGGAGCCCAAAAAATCACTCAAATTTTCGTCCTCAATTTCAGACATTTTTTTTATTAGGCTTATTTCTCTTATGTAATAGCCCATTTTTAAATTGTGACTAGGAGATTTAATAACTGGGTTTATGGCCCACAGTAAGCATGTGATTACGTAGTTACTTAACTTAAATATTGATATGAAACAAGCAATTGCCACATCATAATGATGATAGTAGAGGTGACATTTTTTAAGGGCCCATTGGTTTGTTCATGAAGATATGATTACCATATACAACCCTAATTGATTTCTCGAAAGCACTATATTAAAATAAAATTTAGTTTCGCCTCAAAACTGGACCTTTTTAGTAACAATTTTAATAATAATAAAAAAAATCAGATAATTTAATAAAATTCACACGACACGCCACAATTGATTCATGGTTTAAAATAACATGTCTTAGGTACCAGACATGGAAACATTTTAACGTGAAATCAGAACAATGTCACAATTTTCTTGATTATGTAGAAAACCCTGGGCAATTAGAGTCGTTCAACAACAAAACATACCCCAAGTCTATAATAGAAAACTGTTCAAATGTGTGGGTTGCGTCTAAGTCAACTCTACAAAATCAGCTTATAAGTTGAGGTTTGCCTATACTGACATACATGCACCAGATTCTATTTTTAGGCAATGGGAGATTTCATCCAATATTGAATTTCCAATACACCCCTCCCATGTCGATGACTGGATTTCTTAAACGTGGAAACTATTCAAATGGGTGATCCAATATTTGCCCAATAACGGGTGATCTAATATCGGTCCGACAATGGGTGACCCAACATCTTCATCAATCCTAGGACAGACTCTAATATCATGCTGAAATGTGTGGGTTAGGCCTAACTCAACCCTACAAAATCGGCTTATAAGGTAAGGTTTGCCCCAATTATATACATGTAATAAGGTCTTATCTTTAGGCGATGTAAGACTTTACACCTTCGAGATTTCTTCCAATATTAAATTTCCAACAAAAACAACACTAAACAATTCCTAAACTAATAGTAAAACCCCCCACAGCAGCAAAGAACCCAAAAGATAAGAAAATAAAAAGTGGAGCCAAAGAAGATTCAGACCAAATAAAGAAAGAAATGAAAAGAGTTAAAATACATCGTCATCATATAAATGAGAACAACCCTAACTTGCAAAACTAGGAACGAGTATGGCAAGAGGAGGATTTAATGGATGCCGGACTGGGTTTTCCAAAACCTTACCAAGAGCTCTACATTACCACACCTACAAAGGGGATGGAAGACGGAGAAGCTGCTACATGATTGGTAAGAAGAAAAGAGAAAGAGAGTGCTTACCGACATGTGTGAGAATTGATTGAGAAAATAAGGCGCGATTGCTATAGGTCTTAGGAAGTATGCTTCCTGAACAAGATAGTAGTTAAATTTTTAATAATTTATTTATTGTTATTATTTTAAAAGAAAATTTTCCAGCAAACCCGGTGTTTCGCCGCGACTTCCTGTTACCATCCCTAATAGCCTTTCTCTTTTTTCTTTTAGACCGCGCTAGTTTCAAGAGAGTAAATTTTAACAAATGAATTTGTGTATTATTTTTGTGAAGGTTAAGTGAATTTATATTTGGCCTTTTTTTCTTGTACCCTTTATTTTTTTTAAGCATCCTATTTATTATTGTGATACCTAAACTACCTGTAGCAGTTAAGAAACTGCACCCTTTCTTTACTCATACAGATTTAAAAATTTTCTTTACTCATGGATTTGTAAATCCGTAAATTTTCGGAATCCACCGTTTAGAAGTAGCTCTTGGATTCACCGTTCTTAAGAGTTCCAGACAAAATAATATAGGTGTGCAAAAAAACCTTAGCCACCATATCTCGTTTGAACTAATGCAAACCACTGTTCCTTTCATGACTAATATCAATCATTGTTCTTGATTCCCTGACATTAGCGTAAATATTACTTTTTTTAACGTGACGGTTGGAAACTTAACCGACGTCATTATAAAATTAACATCAGTTCTCAATAAAGCCAACTCACCTCCGTTCACTGCAAAGTCTCTTAGAGGCATTTTCGACATTCCCAACATTTCTTACAATCTTTGCACACTCTAATCGTCTTTCTATACATTAGTTAATGAAAAAAACTAAGTGTAACTTTTACAAGGATACAATTGTTCGTTTTTCTTCTTATGAATTTTCTTCTGTTAGAGACGTCCTTTTGAAGGCGTTTAACTAAATAGATATAGATCCATGTTATTCTCCTGGGTAAAAGTCTTAAGGGGTATTATTTTAAAAAGTAATGACGGCATTTGGGACAGTTTGAAATATACAGTCGCGGACTGTTTCGGGTGAAGTCATTCTAAAGCTTGACGACTCTACTATGAGCCAAGTGAAGTTGTTCAAGCCACAATTGAATTTCCGGGTGAAGTCGTTGGCTTGGTGAACGACTTCAATGGGATGAGAGTCATTCAACCTTGCAACGATTACAGTCTTATGACCAATCACTAATGCTCTCGTTCCTCCTCTTACGACTCTAAAACTTTATATATACTCCTCTCTTTTCGGTCTCAACATACTCTTTGGTAAGTTTAAATAATTTGTTTTAATTTATTTATGTTGAAAAAACATTTAGTTTATTATTTTTGTAGGATATATGTGGTAAAACAGGAGAATATTTACGGTATTTAGAACAGTAAGGTAATTATAATTTAGCGATATTTGAGTTATTAATATTTTTCATAATATTTGATTTATGTAGTATGTTATTGTAATGAAATTATTTATTTCTTATAGATTGTGTCAAAAGTAGTTATTGTTGTCTACGTTAACAGTAGAATTACAGACGATAACGAAAGAATAATGTTCGAAGGATGTAGAATGATTTTACAAATCGAACGGGGGATAAGTTTTAATAGGTTAAAAAAAGTACATAATAAATTTAAGTTACATTCTAATTAAGTTATATGATATTTAAAAACTAGATATTTTATAGAAAATAAATATGCAACATTACAAATAGTTGACAATGATGATGTTTAGTTTATGATTACTAATTTTGAATAATAGGACATAAGCCCTATATAATTATGTGCGAAGTAGTTGTTACCAGGTGATGCATTCTCGTATAATGCAGATGTTGTATCTTCATATAATGTTGGTGGTGCATTTGAGTCAAATGTTGTTAGCCCTTACAAGGAAGGTTGTACGAGATTAAATTTCAGCGATGATGAAGAAGATTATGTCATTTCAGATTCATACATTGATTCATTATCCGAGTGCGAAGATTTTGAAGGCTATTTGCCCGAATTGGATGATGATTAAATAAGCAATGATAAAGTTTAACTCTTTAACGTGCAATAGATGTTGGTGTTTAAACAAAAGTAGGTTAGTATGAATTTAAATTTATTAAATCAAAGGAAAATATGAAATATAATATTTGATAATGATGCAGGTGGAAGCCAACAACCATTTTGGCAAAATACGCCACATTAATTTATATATCAACCTATACTTATTTCTTAATTAATTTATATATTAAACTTGTTTGACATGTTTACACATTGACAAGTAGGGAAGATATGATGGAGGACCATCCACAACTATGAGAGTTACAAGAGCCATGCATAAAAGAATTCAAGAGGAAGTTGTGAAAGAGTTTACCAAGAGTAAAAGTCAATAGTCAACCTTAGAAGACTCTACTCTTGTAATAATTAGAACTTATAATTTTCTTTCAATTTTATAGTTTTTGTTTAAGCATTGTAAGACCTAATTGGACCATGAATTTTACTTAAGAGTGCAAGGCCTTTAGTAGCATGAATGGGCCGAAATCCATGTTCCAAATTGAAGAGACTGAGTGTCACTCTCCTTGGAGAGTGTGGTAGAGATTTTGTGGGGAAGTAATGCTCCCTCTACTAACTTGATTTGAATTTCATCCCTTCGATTAGATCTAGATCAAAGGGCTAAATTCAAATCCAGTCAAATCACATTTTTAGCACCAACTTAAGTTTGAATATTAACCTTAAGATTATATCTAATCCAAGGATTGAAATTCAAACTTAAATCACATGTTTATCACCTCTTCCATTTGAATTATGGCCACAAGATGAGATCTAAATCTTATGGTTTGAGTTTGTGATTCGTGTACATGGTTTATGAACAACTCTTGATCACTCCTTAACACCTTGCCGCCACCTTCTACTATATATAGGTCAACATTTTCTTTGTAAGGACTTTTGGTCAAAATTTGAATGAAACATAATTTCTAATGGAGAACATTTCTGATATGCAGAATACAGGTGATAGTTATACCTCCTGCACCCCTTGCTATGACAAGTATACCACAGTCGTCAAGTAATAAGTGTTTAAGAACAGAGTTGTCGTACCCACGAGGATAAACAATTCAGAGACTTTATTTTTATTTAATGATTTTATTTTCCCAAAGAGCATGAAAGTGGATTTAATTGTTGAAAGAGCAATTATTAAAAGAAAAGCAGTCGACAAGTATACCACAGTCGTCAAATAATAAGTGTTTAAGAACAGAGTTGTCGTACCTACAAGGATAAACAATTTAGAGACTTTATTTTTATTTAATGATTTTATTTTTCCAAAGAGCATGAAAGTGGATTTGATTGTTGAAAGAGCAATTATTAAAAGAAAAGCAGTCGACAATGGAAGAATAAAGTAATGAAAATTTTAGAAAAGAAAGGGGTTGAGATGAGAAGCGATTGAGATCCCGATTTCACCACTAATTCCCCCCTTATATTTTTCTCTTTTGTTATTCATGTATAATCATGGTTGGATCGGATTCCAACCCTCGTGACGGTCCCTATTAGGATCACTCACGCCTCATAGGTTAACTAGATTAATTAATCTCTTAATTTAATACTAAGTTAATTAGGGATTTAGATATGTGAATCCAGAGGCAATAATGATTTAATTCTTTAGTACTACTAGACATACTTTGTCAGAGTTACCTTGCTCTAGGTTTACTTATCAATTTATTAGTCGTCAATTAATAAATAACATTAAACACAAAGAATAAACACCCAAACATATACTAAATAACATCGAGAATCATATAAAGGGAATAAGTAGGGTTACATCGTTCTTCCAATCAAAGAGGGATTCAGTTCATAAAGGAAAAGAAAATAACACAAAAGTAAATTAAAAAAGAATACACAGGATGATTGATTCCAATGGAAGTCGAATGCTCCTTACGTCTCCTTCTCCTTTGCTTGGGGTTGAAATCCGTTGTCGTCTACGAACCGAGGATGAAGAGGTCCAGAGGTCTGAAGGTTGTCAATCTTTAGAACCTCGACTAAATTAGGTCAGGAATTATGAGAGAGGTCCTTTTGCTGATTGTAACTTGTTATATTTATAGCCTCCAGAATTGGACTTGAGCTTCCTTTGATAAGATCTAAGAGATAATATGAGATCTTTATTTATGTAAAAGATAAAATAAAATAATATCTTCAACCTCGCATAATATAAGATATTGGAAGATAAGATCCTGAATTTTCTTTGTAAAAGATAAGATCTAATGGATTTGATCTTTTCGCGAGTCCAACTCGCGCGAGATCATGTTCCAGAGAGCAAACATGTAATGTAAGTCAAGTCACTTCGCTCGAGATGTGGTAGCTGAGCGCGAGATGAGGCTCTAGAGAACTTTTCTTCTTTACTAGAGCTCTAACTAGTGCGAGTTGTGTTCCAACTCGCGAGAGATGCATTTCTGGACACGGTTTTCACCTGTTTTTGACTATTTTTCACCCTGAAACACTTAACACACCATCAACAAGCTCTAACACGAATTATTATGAATTAAGAGCAATTAGAGTCATTTTAGGTGGCTTAAGAGTATAAAAAGGATGATTTATATAATAAAAAGAATATAAAAATAGATAACTTTTGTGAGTTATCAATTTCTCTCTACGTTTTCTTGAAAAGACTTTGAATCTTATCAATGAACCTTGCTTCCATAGTGGTGATTCTACCTTGAGCTTATTGAGTATTCATGACGCTCCATCCATTTCTATCTTCTTCCACTTGTTTCTTTTCTGCTTCTTTTGATTCTTTATCAAGAGAGTTTTGGAATTTAAGTTGCTTTTGTGAGAGTTTGTGCTTTGGTCGTGGAGAACCTATTGGAGAATTGAAGATAGGGAACTTGTCTTGCAAGAACCGTGGAGATCATCACCTTCCTCGTGGAGCTTGCATTAAGATCCTTCAATAAAAATTGGATTGGTATAAGAGAGAGTTGTAAGTATTTTCATTTGTAAAATATCTTACAGGATGGTATGTGATGCGTTTTGTGCAAGAGGTAAAAATACATCTGCACGGGTATGGCAAATATACCACAATCACCAAGTAATAAGTATTCAAGAACACAAGTTATCGTTCCCATGAAGACAAGTAATCAAATTGTATCAATTATAAGACTAACGGTGATTTTTAAGCAATTGAGTGTGTTGTAAGTAACCGAGTTTTAAAATGTTGTTTTAAATTCAAATTAATAAAAGTGATTGAGATCCCGATATCACCAGTAATGCTCTAAATATCTTTCCCTTATTATTCAAATTGTATAATTGGATGAATAATATTCCTAGTCTTGCAATCGTCCCTTTCAGGATCGATCATGCTATATAGATTGACCCGATTAATTAATCTCTTAAGTTAAATTAAGCCAGTTAGGGTTTATGATCCATGAATCTAAGATAACTATGAAGTTATATGTTCACACCACCTGTTACTCTTATCTTTAAGACTCTAGCTAAGTGATTGTTATTTCTCCAGTTCACCTATGTTTCTTTTCTCAAAGTTCGCTTAGGTTTAGGTTCAATTTATTAGTGGCCAATTAATTAAATACATTAAGTTTATAAGAAAAAACTCGCAATTATGAAACTGACTAACATTGAGAATTATATTATAATAGATTAGGGTTACATCGTCCTCCCAATCAAAGACAGATTTAGTTCATGATAATCAAGATCACAATATAAGATTAATTAAAAGAAGAAGAATAGATAGACAATCGATTTCCCAAAAAGGAATGAAGAATCTGAGTCGTCCCTTGTTTTTGTCTCTCTCCTATGCCTAATATCGTTCTTTGGATTTTACTCTCTACCTCTGGATGATACGCTCTGTGAATAAGTTCTCCTTTTATAATTAATGTATTGGGCTTGGAGCGTGAATTCAGCTTGCGCTAGTGGGATTGCAATTCGCGCGAGCTAGAAATACAAAAAGCATTCCTAGCAGGACTGAAGGCTCAACTCGCACAAGCTATAGAAAAACTCGTGCGAGTTGTGTTGGCAAAGAGAGGCATTTCATTACTAGAAGGCAGCTCATGTGAGCTACGCTCCAAGTCGTGAGCAGCAGTGGAAGAGACAAAATATTTGACTCTACGGCTTCAACTCGCGCGAACTAAGATGTAACTCGCGCAAGATGACTCTTCTTCACCAATCTCTTCCAATTTTTGGTGCTTTTGAGTCTGAAACACTTAAACAAACCATCAAGAAATTCTATAACATGATATTGTATTTTAACATATTTAAACACTATTTTGGCTTGCTTAGTATCATTTAATGGACAAATTCTCATAAAAGAACAAGTGTTGATAACTCTCATTCATGAGTTATCAACATGGTTAGGGAAACTAAAAGCAATGACCATGGTTTATAGTGACTGGGTTGAGTCATATGCTCAACTTCCTGTCTGCCTTCAGTACATGAAAATGCACTCTCCAGGTTCATATTATCAAATTTGTGATGAAAATTATTTTGTAGGTAACACCTGGATTAGTGAATTCCACCAATTTCAACGGGTGTTCTAGACTTACAAGCAATGTATCGATGCATTCCAATTTTGTAAGTCCATTATACAGGCAGATGAGACCCACTTATATGGGAGATATCGTGGAACATTGTTAATAGCAACGACACAAGATGGGAATAACAACGTCTTACTTCTTGTATTTACTGTTGTTGAAGGTGAAACACAATTAGCTTGGTTGTGGTTTCTCTCACACTTATGTCTACATGTCACAGACAAATAAGGGATTTGCCTAATCTCTTATAGACATCAGAGTATGAAGTCGGCCGTTGATAATGAAACAATTGGATGATATCAACCTTATGCATACCATGTCTACTAAATTAGACACATTGCTTCGAACTCTAATCACAAATTGAAGAATCACAAACAAAAGAGCATGTTGGTTAAGTTAGGTAATTTCGATTCTCAAATTTGATGTTGTTTAATTATTTTGTGGAATAATCTAAGGATGTCAATTTCATGTTTCTGTAGGCTATACTTACGCAAACATTTATTTGAACGAAAACATATGACTTACGATAAAGAAGGACATTGATACAAACAAATGACCACAAATCTTTTATAATGTATTAATAAAGCATTCAAAGGTTGCAGAAATCTTCCAATAACAATTCTGGTTAAGTCAACTTACAGTCATTATCGAGAGTATTTTACGGAAAGGGGTCGCCGAGCCTAGCAGGAGTTAATGGACGATCAAATGTTCAACAGTTATGCAAGCCATTTAGAGACATCAAGATGAAGCATGTTCACACATTGTTCGTGTTTATGACATTCAACAAACAATGTTTGAAGTAGCAGATGCATTCAATCCTCAGACACAACGAGGCAGACAAAAAATAGACAATGAATCTGAATGATTGATATTGCCAATACGACCGATTTACCGTTTTCCATTATCTGTGTTCACACGTTATTGTTGTGTGTGGATATGTAACGATTGACTCATATCAGTATATTGACAATGTCTTCAAGAACGTACATTTTGAAGGCTTATTCGGGTGAGTGGTGGCCTCTAGAAAACGAGGACGCATTTCCACTTATCAAGCAAGATTGGAAGCTAATTCCTAATCCATTAACTATTCAAGGTCAAGGAAGACCTATATCAACTAGAATTTAGAATAAACTGGATTGGGTCGAACCTTCTTAAAAGAGGCAAAAATGTAGGAGATATAGTCAAGAGGGTCATAATAGAAGACTTTGTCCTTCAAATACCCGATATGATAGAAATTAATAAAATGTACCAATTTAATTATTTGTGTTATTCAATTATGTTTGTCCTTCCAATTTTTAATTATTGTCTTATTAATTATAGCGAAAAAATTAACTACAAATAAAGTATGGCAAAAAAACTTTGTAGACCTAAATAAACGATGCATTCATAAATATCTGGCTGTCATAAATATACAAATATAAAAAACACATATATACAATAAAAATAAACCCTAAACTATAGAAAAACCATACCGGTGGCCATGTCCATCATCCGTGTCACATGGTCAATTCTATCTTCGTGCATGTCGATCAGGATTACATCATGGCCGACGTCCCCGACTACTTGCCGCCTTGTCAAACTGGGGTCGCAAGTCACTGACCAGTAAATTGTCCAGATGTGGCAAGTCCAGGGGAATATTGATAGGTGGTCCAACAAGGATGGTAGGTGTGCTCGTCAAGGACGTCCTGAACAAATGATCAATCACCTAATGCTGCGAAGATGGGCTCTCGTTGTGCGAATGCTCCAGATGTGGTGTTGGCTGAGATGTGCTAGGGTAGCTATATGTAAGGGGCATCTGCATCGGCGGTTGCGTGAACTGAGCGGGAGTATAAAACATCCCATAACCCCTCTCTAGCATCAAAGGAATAATATGCGGTTGGGCACCAATGCAGGACAGTTACATGATAAACCACGCTTCTCTACGCTGCTGAATGGGATATGCACGTCCTCCATTGGAATCCTCTCTGTTCCAAGTGGTTTTGTGGTGGCAGGCTGCACCACATGCTTAGCCTCAGTGCTCAGTATGGCCATCCTTCTAGCTATATCATGAAGTTGATCCTGCGTAACAGCTGGTCATCCCTCATTCGATGCCATAATAAAAATGTTTTCACTTAGCTCAGCCTGAAAAATAGACATTCATAATTAAATAGATAAAAGTAGTCAATAATAATTTAATAAAAAATTAACTTATATAAACTCTAAACTCATACCATAGTGGCGTTGCAAAGTTCCTTATAAAGATTCCCTAGCATTGCGCTCCCTCAAGCATACATCACTGTCTCTCTCAAGTCAACCAAAATTTGCAACCACTTCATCGACACCCGAGAGCCGCTCTTATCCATGAACATCACACTGTCGATAAACCGCAATATCCATACCGGTGTCTGTCGTCTCAAAGCCTCGACATCCCCAAGAAAAGATGTAATGTCACCAAATATGTTGGCAAGCCAACTCAACTTCATCGTTGATCCCTTCACGTCCGATGTTGTCAGCCTAACACCCAACAATGCCATCGCAAGGTTGACCCAAAGACCGTGTGTATAACCAACCAATGGTTTACTGTCGACAGGTAAACCAATTAATACACCATCATCCTCTAGTGTAATAGTAACCTCCCCACACCGCATATGCAATGTGTGTGTCTCCAACTCCTCCACCTCTTAATAAAGGCATTTAGTAGCTCATAATGTATCTTCATGCATGCAAGTTTGCATACCCAATAAAATATGGCCTTGTGCACAAGATCAACAATGATCTCAGGAATTATATGCTCTCCCAAATACGTAGGTGTCACACGTCTAAGTTGCAATCTTCTAGTCTCCCCGGTGTTCCAAACATGCTTCGATATATGTAATTTTTGCAACCAAAACATGTCATTTTTTGTGGGCCCAGACTCTATCTGTACACCACTCAAAGATGATAAAGTCATTTTATTGGTAGTCACAAAAAATAGAAGGGTAAATATTCAATAAAAATTAGATTTGTGAAATAGGTGAAAGTAAAAAAAATGTTTTGCTCATGTAGGGTGTTATATAGTGATCCCCCACGGTTGAAGTTGTTCACACCTGTGATGACTTCAACTATGTCAAAGTGAAGTCATTGAACCCTGAGACGATTCCACTTTTTTTTTTTTTTTTTGAATTTTGCCCGTCAAAATTTTTCACGTGGTCCAATCAGGTGTGGAGTTGTTTGGCATTGGGACGACTCCAATGAAGTCGTTCAGTACTGCAACAACTTCACTTGGACGCAGAATGTTCCCCAATCACACACACCCACATGGATTCCACCATTTGAAATCATTTGAATGGTAAACAACTCTAGTTTTGTGAAGTTGTTGGATCAGCCCACAACATTACCAAAATAACCCCATTTTAATAATTAGTTTCTAACTAAGCCTAAAATTGTAATTTATTATCTAACTAGGCCCCTTATGTCAATCACCCTATTCTCCGCAATAAGTATATAGTTGGCATTTTATGTGGTCGTATTTCACGTACCTCTTCTCTCATAAGTAAACAAAGGCTGTTAGTTTTAATAAAAGACCTAGTCTATAGATAGTTAGAGATATTTATGGTTGTTAGAGATTTACTGCTGATTTTATCTTTACTGTTATCTTTAAGCCGATATTTAGGAATTCTTGTTGAATGTAATGTCTATTTAATAGACCAGATGAAACTTAAATAAATATCACTTCAAAATCCAATTGTTTTGCTGGTTTTTTTTTTCTGTTGTTATCTTTACAATTGGTATCAGAGCCCTATTGACCCTGAAGAAAAGTAGCAAAATTTTGAGTGATCAAACACTGTGAGAATGAGTGACGATAAGACTTTGACTAAAATCCCTCTCTTCGATGGTCATTATGATCATTGGAGTGAGCTGATGGAGAATCTTCTCAGAGCTAAAGGACTTTGGAGTTTGGTGGAGAATGGTTTTGAAGACTCTATGGTGGAAACAAGGTTGACAGATGCACAACAAGCTCAACTTGATGATGCCAGAATCAAGGATCATCAAGTTAAGCATTACTTGTTTCAAGCAATTGACAGAACTGTTTTTGAACAAATTCTGGATCGTCACACAACAAAGATTGTCTGGACTCGATGAAGAAGTTTGGAGGAAATTCAAAAGTAAAGAAATCTCTTCTTAACGCATTAAGAAAGGAGTTTGAAGTTCTAGAAATGAAGAAAGATGAAACTATTAACGATTACTTTGCAAGAGTAATGATAGTTGCTAATAAAATGAGGAGTAATGGAGAAAACATGTCAGATTCTAAAATTGTTGAGAAAATTTTACGTACCCTGACTGAAAAATTCACATATGTTTGTGTGTCCATTGAAGAATCCAGAGACATTGAAACCATGTCTGTTGATGAACTGTAGAGCTCCTTAGTGGTTCATGAACAAAAATTTCGACGAGTGCACAAAGATGATGAAGACCAGGTCCTAAAGGTTGAAGAACGCTCAGGATCATCTAGTAGAGGAAGAAGTTCTTATAGAGGAAGGGGGCGGGGAAGAGGACGAGCTGTATTTAACAAAGCAACTGTTGAATGTTACAGGTGCCACGACTTAGGACATTTTCAATATTAGTGTCCAAAGTCAAACAAGGAAGCCAACTATGTAGAGCTGGAGGAAGAAGATGAGTTGCTATTGATGGCCTATGAAGAACCACATGAAACGAAAGGAAGTGATGCTTGGTTCATAGATTCTGGATGTTCAAATCACATGTGTGGTAATCATGAAATGTTTACAAGCCTGGACACTAGTTTCTCTCATTCGGTCAAGCTTGGAAATAACACTAGAATGAAGGTCACTAGAAAAGGAGTTGTAAAATTATTTCTGCAGGGAGTTTTTTACACTATCAGTGATGTGTATTGCGTTCCAGAACTTAAAAATAATCTGCTAAGTGTTGGGCAACTTCAAGAAAAGGGAGTAGCAGTTCTATTTAAAGATGGTGTGTGTAGCCTCTACCATCCACAGAAGGGAAAAATGGCAGAATCAGTGATAAGTTCAAATTGAATGTTTATCTTGCTGGGAGAATCATCTGCTGATAAAAATGAAAGATGTCTTCAAGTTGGTGACATAGATGAGTCAACTTTATGGCACTATCGTTATGGACACCTCAGCTACAAGGGCCTGTGCACTTTGAAATACAAGAATATGGTACTTGGTTTGCCCCAAATTGTAGCACCAAGTACCACTTGTGAGGCATGTATAAAGGGTAAACAACATCGGACTCAAATTCCTAAGAAAAGTCAATGGCGAGCATCTGAGCATTTGGGTCTTGTTCACGCTGATCTCTATGGACCAATCACACCAATTTCAAGCAGCCATAAGAGGTACATGTTATGCTTTATAGATGATTTTTCAAGGAAAGCTTGGAGTTATTTTCTTGTTGAAAAATCTGAAACATTCTATCACTTTAAATGTTTTAAAATGCTCGTGGAAAAAGAAATTGGTTTACCAATTAAATGCTTGAGAACAGACAGAGGTGGTGAATTCAATTATGCAGAATTCAATGATTTCTGCAAGCAACAAGGTGTGAAACGACAACTGACCACAACCTATACTCCATAACAAAACGGAGTAGCTGAGCGTAAGAATCGTACGGTGATGAATTTGGTGAGAGCAATGCTGACAGAGAAGAAAATACCCAAAGTTTTTTGGCCAGAAGTAGTACGGTGGACGATCCATATCTTGAATCGATCGCCTACCTTAGCTGTTAAAGATAAGATTCCAGAGGAAGCTTGGAGTGGAAAGAAGCCTTCAGTTGACTACTTCAGAGTGTTTGGGTGTGTGGGTCATGTGCATATTCCAGATGCAAAGAGAACCAAGCTTGAAGATAAAAGTATGAAATGTGTATGTTTTTGGATTTAGCAATGAATCTAAAGGATACAGAATGTTTGATCCCATTGCAAAGACAATTATTGTAAGCCGGGATGTGTTTTTTGAAGAAAATTGTGCATGGAATTGGAGTACAGATTATCAAGAAGAGCGACATGATGAATTAGAATGGGATGACAACATCAGAGTCGTTGAAAGTGAAGAGGAGAACATAGCTGTGGAAGACGAAATTGATGATGAACCTGATGCTAATTCACCATCAAGGGGCACTCCTGCTGCAACAGATTTGGTGGAAAAGGAGGACAGAACTCGACGTCCTCCTATACGATTAACAGATTATGTTTTAGGTGATTGCTTGTTTGAGGAGGATGAAGCTAATATGATGGCTTATTTAATGATTTCTAATCCAACAAATTTTGAGGAAGCAGTCAAAAGTGAAAAATGGAAAGTGGCCATGGATGAAGAAATTAAATCCATTAAGAAAAACCACACCTAGTGTTTGATGGATTTACCAACTGGAGCAAAGAAAATTGGCGTGAAATGGATTTATAAAACAAAATTAAATGAGCTTGGAGAAGTCGAAAAATACAAAGCAAGGCTGGTGGCAAAAGGGTACACTCAGTTATATGGAATTGATTATACAGAGTTTTTGCACTGGTGGCCAAATGGATACAGTTCGGACGAAAATTGCTGTTGTAGCTCAAAAAGGCTGGAAATTATATCAATTAGATGTTAAATCAGTCTTCTTACATGGAGAACTGGAGTGAACAGATGGTGTACAAACTGCAGAAAGCTCTATATGGATTAAAACAGGCACCTAGGGCCTGGTTTAGTCGAATAAAGTCTTATTTTATCAAAGAAGGTTTCAAAAGCAGTTCCAATGAGCAAACTCTATTTGTCAAAAGAAAGGGAGGTAAAATTTTAATTGTGAGCATTTACGTTGATAATCTATTATTCACTGGTGATGATGAAAAGTTAGTAGCTGATTTTAAAAGTTCCATGGAAAAAGAGTTTGATATGACAGATTTGGGGCATATGAGGTTTTTCCTTGGTATTGAGATTGTCCAAAAACACATGGGCATATTTATCTGCCAAAGAAAATATGCTGGTGAAATTCTAAGACGTTTTGGGATGGAAAATCATAACTCAGTATGCAATCCTATTGTTCCAGGACAAAGATGAAAAAGGAGTGAAAGTGGATGCAACTCAGTTTAAGCAAATGGTGGGAAGCTTAATGTATCTCACAGCTACACGACCCGATCTTATGTTCGTTGTTAGTCTCATTAGTCGTTTCATGGCCTGTCCTACTCAGCTTCATCTTGCTGTAGTCAAAAAAGTACTAAGGTATTTGAAAGGTACTGTCAATTATGGAGTATTCTACAAAAGAGGTGGTGTCTGTGACTTAGTCGGATTTACGGATAGCGATTATGCTGGTGATATGTCTGGTAGCAAGAGCACTTCAGGCTATGTATTTATGATGAGTGGCGGAGTTGTAGCATGGTCTTCTCGTAAGCAGCCTATAGTTACCTTATCAACCACAGAAGCTGAATTTGTAGCAGCTGCTGCCTGCACTTGCCAGGCCATTTGGATGAAAAGGATTCTAAAAGAAATTGGTCATTCTTAGGAAGAAGGTACAATTTTAATGTGTGACAATGCCTCAACCATTAAACTGTCTAAGAATCCTGTTTTGCATGAGCGATCAAAGCATATAAGAGTGAGATTTCATTTTCTTAGAGATCTTGTTAAGGAAGACATTGTTAATTTACAGTTTTGTGGCACTAAAGACCAACTTGCAGATCCGATGACAAAACCTCTCAAGCTAGAAGCTTTCAAAAAGCTACGTCAGGAACTGGGCATGTGCACAAAATCATTTGTGAACTGATTTTTTTGAGCAGGGGAATAAGTTCAAGGGAGAAATTGTTAGTTTTAATAAAAGACCTAGTCTATAGATAGTTAGAGATATTTATGGTTGTTAGAGATTTACTGCTGATTTTATCTTTACTGTTATCTTTAAGCAGATATTTAAGAATTCTTGTTGAATGTAATGTCTATTTAATAGACCAGATGAAACTCAAATAAATATCACTTCAAAATCTAATTGTTTTGCTGGTTTTTTTTCTGTTGTTATCTTTACAAAGGCAGGGCCGATCCAACAATTAGTTGGACCACAAACAAACAGAAATATATTTTAACTTTAAATAAGAGAGCTATGAATTGGGCTTTTTAAAGACCTTTTTGCCAACATTTGGGAGCCTTATTTCTTTATAAAACTAATATGGCAAATAATTTTTATAAGTAAAGTTTGAGCTTTATTTGCTCCACTCTCACGCCGAACATGGATGAAGTATTTGTTGTCATCATTCATTCAATTTCCTAATAAAGGAGCAGCTACAATCATTTTCCCCATTGCGGGTTCCCTATCATCAGGTCCTTTTCTGCATCAACTCTGATTCCCGAGAAATTATTTAAACACTTAACAAATGACTTAATGCTTAAATTTAAAAGGAGACAAATGAATTAACATGTGCATTCATTAATTACATGTTACATAGAGAATGTATATGAACTATGATACATTTAATTCATAAACAAGAATAAAAAACGATATGTGGATATTTTCCTAGTTACAAAATGTTAAGTTGAATTATCAAATACAAAATTCTAGAATGTGTATTCTTAACGCCGTTGGAAATTAAACATCTTCACTGATATAGCAAAGATGAATGCAAAGACAACTGTGAATGCAACAATAACAACTGCAACCACTCCCAGAAAATCATGCTTGAATCCAAAGTAACTTCTTACAAAGCCTTCCACTGTCATACTCCCGTCACTGGATTCAATGCCTTTGTTTATATCTCCATATTGTGAAGTTACCAATCCATATAAACTCCAAGCAACTGGATTTGCCCAACTGTACCACCTCCACCATACTGGTATCCTCTGTTAGACCATGCCAAAAACAAAAATAAATAAATTTACATGCTTAGAAAGAATGAATCTACACTGCACTTATTATGAAAGGAAGACAGAACATACTGGCCGTGGGACTACGAATCCTGAGAAGAGATTCCACACTGAATAGAATGTAGCGGAAACAGAAGAGGAAATGTGTTGGTTTGGGGTCACTGCCACCGACATCATGCCATAGTAGGTGAAGTACAAGAAGGTGAAGAACATGAAATATAGGCACCAGAAATATTTGGCCACAGTCAATTCAAAACCAATCATAACATAAACTATAATGCTATACACCACAGCTTGTACAAGTACATATGGGAGCTCAATCACAACCTGCCACAAAAATTAAGAATAGAAAGAAAGAACACTTAGGTAAACAATAATGAAGTAAATACAAGTAATAATTTCAAATCCTTAAATAGTCTTCAAAATTACTAAACGAAGAAAGCATCACTTAAGTTAATTGGTTTTTGGTTATAAAGATCATCAGTTTTTTTATTCTTTTTTCTTATATTACATGTTAGAAAGATTATGATTTATATATATAGCTCTCAAATAAAAGATACTATTGAAGATGTAGTCTGCTTGCCTGAGCAAAAGCATATGGTAAAGCTGAATACATTCCAGCTGCTCTTTCCCTATAAAATACTGTTCGCTCAACGGCAACCACTGGTTGCACTACATTGCTATTCCTAACGCCAAGAAAGAGAACAGAAGCATACATGGAGCCCATCGCATTGAAAAGATCTTGTTGCTTTTCACTGCAATAATTGATTTGAAAGTTTACTGTTTGATCAAACATTAGCAAGAAAACAAATGAGATTGAAGGCAACATTTCCAAGTTTCTATATAGTTTGATCTTACATTTTGGAACCAAGTTTCCAATACATGCTCCCAAGCAAAGCAGCAACACCAGTTGTGTGAAGAAATCTTTGGGCAGTATAATGAGAATTCCGCCAGTATGACCAATGTTGTTTCCATAAGCAAGCCAAGCATTGGGTGAAGAAGGAAGTTGAGTACTGTGAAGGAAAACATAGGTCTTTCGAACCAGTTGCTGGAGTACTCAATTCTTCCACAAGTGCTTTGTTTCTCCTGCGACAAAATGTCAAGGACAATATATCAGCTACCATTCTATTTTAGTAGTGTAAATAATTTTGGCAATAACAAAAAATTTATTGCACTTTCAGATGTTAAGTGCAATCTAGCAAATTACTATTGAGTTCGGTAGTTAGTTGTATTAAAGACTGCAAACAACTAGAAATACCTGTATAGCTCTGAATTTTTGAACTCCTCTGCAAAATCAACCCCCAATTCCATCTCTTTTGCCGAAGTTGTGACTTCTAACATCCATGTTGCCGGATTATCGCCATCTTTAATACTGTTGACGCCTTGGATTCCCTTCAGGATAAAAGTGACAGGAGTCAAATATTTACATGAAGATAAATATTTGAAGCAAGAGATGAATTCAGTATTCCTTATTTTTCACAGCATTTATATTTTCTACCTCAAAGTAACTAATTAAATGTGAAGAATGATGTCCAAGTGGTCCCACGTATAACTCTTGCCCGCCTTGCTTTAATAGCAAAAGCTGCATTTCATTGTGACAAAAAGTTTGAGACTTAGTGACGAAAGAGTGAAAACTAAAACTGTTCTGATTGACTTTAGTTGTTTCACCTCATCAAAAGATTCAAATATGTCTATGCTAGGCTGATGGATGGTACAAACAACTGTTCTTCCTGTGTCTACTGTGTTCCTAACTGTTCTCATGACAATTGCAGCAGCTCTTGCATCTAGTCCAGAAGTTGGCTCATCCATGAATATTATGGAAGGATTTGCCACAAGTTCAACTGCAATAGTCAACCTTTTGCGTTGCTCTGTTGAGAGACCGCTAACACCAGGCAATCCAACTAATGCATGCCTTAGTGGTTTCAATTCTACAAGTTCCATGACTTCCTCAATAAACATCTGCAATCATTTATGTAGCATTGATTAAACAACCAAATGTATTATTTTATCTGTAACACTAAATATTATTTTATGACAATTCCAATCATCATATAAAATTTTTGACATGTTGACTCCTCTGGTTCTATTTTCTTCTATAAATATTACAAAATCATTTTGTGAATCTTAATGGAAAATTAATTTTAATTTCTTAACAGTATAATTCTTCATTGTGAACACAATTAGTAGGAAGCAATTGATTCTATTCCTAGCCTTAAGCCCATTTAATACCAACCTTTCTGGTTTCAGCATTAATATCAGGGGACAATCGAAGCCAAGCTGAATAGAGCAAGGATTCGTACACGGTAACATGTGGAGAGTGGATGTCATTTTGCTCACAGTATCCAGAAATTCTTGCAAATGTCTCTTGCTTCTTCTGATAACCGGAAATTTTAATGTTCCCACCAATATATCCTCCAGTTTTTCTACCAGCAAGTACATCCATCAGAGTAGTTTTGCCAGCACCAGTAACACCCATTAAAGCAGTGAGAACACCTGGCCTGAAAGCTCCACTCACACCCTTCAAAAGAACCAATTTATCCTCAACAACACCTCGGTTCCTCATTTCCTGCAAAAATTTGATAATTTCCTTCACAATAATTCTTAGGAAGTTGAAAATGCAACTATTTCCCATTTATTTTCTGTTACTACATTACCTGCGGCATGTCCACAGCATATGTTACTTCATCAAAGGTGATAGAATGTGGCTGAAAAGGAATAACCATTCCTTTTTTATCACCACCATTCTTCCCATTGCTTTGAGGTTCCTCTAATATAACCGCTTGGTGCTTCCCAGTTGCTGCAAAATCATTGTGACATTAATTGATAGGTTTACCTTAGAATGCTTACAATACACTTAAATTGAAGACACTCACGACTCAAGTACATGAGAGCGAGGATGTAGCCGGAGTTGAAAAGTAATATATATCCAATCAAAGCCCCAACACCAATCCAGTACCAGTAAGACTGAGTAAAGAATCCCCGAGATTTCAAAACTTCAACACCTAGTGTCTCCGTCGAGTTAGGTAAAATCTACAATAAGAAAATATACATAGATATAAGAATATTTCTATGATATGGGTGGCCTAAAATTTAAATATAAATTAGATTAAAACTTACATGTCTCCATCTCTGTCCAAGGAATTCATTGTTTACAACAGAATTCTGTCCATACATCATCGGTGATAGCCAGAAGCCCCATTGCCACCATTTCTTTATATTGTCTGGGGGAATACAAGAAACAATGTTATTTACAGAGCAGCAAAGTTAATCTAGAATATAATGGAAGCAAGACTGGGATTGTTCTGTTTTGTATCCATGGTACCTTTTGATAGGACAAAACCACCAAAGACAACAACAAAGCCTAGTGCATATGATCCAAGTGTTAGAGCCATAGTCATTTCCCTTGCAAGTGCTGCAATAAATCGGAATAATGCCGAAGTCATTTGGTTTGCTAGTGCAAGAACGAGGTATTGCC
This sequence comes from Hylodesmum podocarpum, assembly GCA_026586105.1. Taxonomy (NCBI): domain Eukaryota; kingdom Viridiplantae; phylum Streptophyta; class Magnoliopsida; order Fabales; family Fabaceae; genus Hylodesmum; species Hylodesmum podocarpum. Next base: position 3,588,930 of record JALJEV010001437.1, on the reverse strand, counting down.
TAAAAAATCTGCATTAGACAGACATATAAATACATCCATTAATAATTCAAGGGTGAAAATAGAAAATGAAACACGAGAGGGAAGTTATGTTAAAATGTTTGCTACATATGTGTAAAGAATAGTTTTTTTACCTTCCAACATCTGGGTCAAAACCAATGCCGTAGTAAGTGATGAATCCCCAAACGGCCACTTCAACAAAATTCATTGGGTCTTTTAGGATCCATGAAGGAAGAGCATATGCCCATGATGGGAAAAACAGATTATCCCTTTGTTTGTAGAAAACAGGAAGGCTTGAAACGGTCATGGTTAGTTCAACAAATCCATTGAACATAATCACAATAAGGCTGTAGAACAATGCACCCACATATAGTCCACCATCTGTAACTGATTCTCTGTGCATCTCAGTCCAGAGAAAAATGGTCATGGCAATAAATGCCATTACAGCAAGCTAAATGGAGGGGAAATCAATCAGTAAGACAATAATAGCATTAGATGATAAGTCAATGAAAGATTTCAATTTCCCAACCTACTTGGCTAAGCTTGAAGATGTGAACAAATGAATTGCGCTTCATTTGTAAATATTCTCTTGATAAGCATGCTTTTAATAACTCCCACTTTTGCACTCCATACATTTTGGTTGTTAGTGCAGCAGGGTGGCTCTTAGACTTTTCAAATTCAGTAGCAAGTTCTTCACCAAGGCTTTTCCCAACATGGAATGACTTATGTGCCTCTGAGAACTCTTTGGCTGTGACAAATCTATAAGGCCAATCTTTTCTTGTCCAGTATTGCTCCTGATCCTTCCTTGATGTCACCTATTTCATAATAATGAATGGTCAAAATTTAATAATAAAACTCTGTTTTACCAGTGCAGACAGATTGAATTATTGAGACATGAAACAAGGACGCTTACTTCTTGCAAAAAGTCTGCCACTCCTTTTCTCTCAGGACATTGAAAACCCATTAATTCAAAAAATTCAAGCACATATTCACGGGGTCCCTGGTACACAATGTGACTATCAGAGAGTAGAATAATGTCATCAAAAAGATTGTAAGTCTCCGGAGCTGGCTGTAGGAGAGAGATGACTGCAGTTCCTTTTAGAATGTGAACATATTGTTTGAGTGAATTCACAATTTGAAAAGTTGTTGAGCTATCCAAACCAGTAGATATTTCATCCATGAATAGAGCTTTAGATGGTCCAACCAGCATCTCTCCTGCATTTATATAAGTTTATAACTATTAACGTGAGTGTATTATAATTGATCAATTTATTGAGTTGAGTAAGCATGATATACTCTAATATTTACATCAGATTTGATTTACCTAGTGTAAGGCGTTTCTTTTGTCCACCTGAGATCCCTCTTAACATTGCATTTCCTACAATAGTATCAGCACAGACCTCCAGTCCCAAAATCTGCATATTATATATAGCAAAGAAACAAGAGACTTTAAAATAAAAGATGATAATGTAATCCCACTTGATGATCAAAGATGATGGTCTAGAAAGTATAGATTTTACCCTTAATACATAATCTGTTATCAAATTTTCCTTTTGGCCTTCAGTTGCTATAGCCTAAGCATTAAGAGTCAAAATTGTTAGATTTCAACTTAAAATCAATTAATATTATGTGAAGGTGTTCATCAGATAAATAAACCACACTTGAAGAATTGAGACATGTAGGGGTTCCCAACACCCCCTGATGAAAGAAGAAGGCTAAGTGATGAAAGTGAAATGCGAAAAACAGATCCCTGACAAATGATGACCTCTTTGTTACCTTCATGTAGAAGTCAATATCTGGATCAGGCTTGATATTTGCCTCCTTTTCTCTTCTAGATAATTCTCCAAGCAAATCTGCACAAGCAAAAGATAGTACACATGTCAAAACTTAAGTTTCGTCTAAAAACATCAGCATGTGTTTTCCATATAGAATATAATAATACTGAATATATGGAAAAGACATTCATGTAGACCAACCATAACGATTCCCAACTCCTTGGACTCTTGCTGAGAAGGCCAAGGTTTCTCTAACAGTCAATTCGGCAACATGAAGATCATTTTGATTGACATAAGCTGCAGTTCTTTGGGGTACAAACTCATGCATTCCATGACCATTATAAGTTACCTTTCCAGAGAACTGATCAAGAACCCACCGATGTTATATTATATAGATCATCTTACATTGAAAAATTATTAGAGCAAAAACATGGAATTATAATTCTCTTCTCTTACCTTTAATTTTTTATCAAGTTTTCCAGCCAAGGCCAACAAGAGTGTAGTTTTTCCAGAACTCGGAGGACCTAAGAGCAATGTCATTCTGAACAGAAGGAATGGAAATGTTATATTGATTACATATGTGCTAGCTAATTCTGGTACAGAAGCTCAATTCATTTGCATTTATACCTGCCAGGCTTTATTATTCCACTAACATCCTGGAAAATTTGTATATGTTGTCTTCTACCTTGAAGTATACGAAGAGAACTCAACAGGTCCTTTAACAAATAAATAAATAAAACGAAACTAAGTTGACAGGTTAAAACCTCATTTGGTAAGATCATGTAGGATGTTCTACTACATGCGTAAGTTGGTAGCAATACTGACCTCAACTATATTAACCATGAAGTTAGTGAAGGTAGGCAAGGCTCTAGCTCCTACATGAGCTTCTGCTTCGATGTTCAAGTTCTCAAACCGAACCTCTATAGTTGGGAGATCAATTCCAGCTCTTATGTCAATATATCATCCAATCCAAATAAAAAGAAGAGCAACCGTTAGTTCATTTGGATCAAAGACACCTCTTATATTTTTAAATCAAGAAGTGCGTGTTTGGATTCATGTTGGACAATTGATTTCTGAGTCTAAAATTAATTTTAAATAAATTTTTCACACATTTAATCTTACGTTGGAGAAAAGTTGAGAAATAATTCTAGTTCAGAATTTTTTCTGAACTTAAGTAATTTTGAGTTGCTTTTGTATTGATTAAAAAATTTATACTAAATTTTAGCGTAAACTTGATTATAAAATTAAAACATCCAAAAAAATTAAATCATATTACTTTAAAATCAATTTTGATAAAAACTTTTTTGGCAGAATCATATCTATTTAAAATCAAGAAGTGCGTGTTTGGATTCATGTTGGACAATTGATTCCTGAGTCTAAAATTAATTTTAAATTTTTTTTGACATATTTAATTTTATATTGGAGAAAAGTCCAGAAATAATTCCAGTCCAGAATTAATTCTGATCTTAAGTAATTTTGAGTTTCTTTTGTATTGATGAAAAAATTTATACTAAATTTTAGTGTAAACTTGATTATATAATTAAAACATCAAAATAAAATTAATCTTGTTACTTTAAAATCAATTTTGATCAAAATATCTTCACAGAATCAATTCTATTTAAAATCAATTTTTTTAACACTCATGCAAGACACAGGAAAAAGAGTGGGATTTTCACCTATCAATTCGGTCCCTTAACTTGAGCAAAAACTTCTCATTATCCTCTTCAACAGTTCTCACTAGTCTTTCAAGTAATGTTTTCCTTTCATGCAACCCAAGTTTGTGTACGTCAATCTCATTGACTTCCCCTTCGGATGAAGTGAACAAAGCCTTCCTCAAACGTGCAACCGTAGGAAGTTTCTGCATGGCAGCCCATCTGAGAGCCTCTTCATCATTCTCTTTGTGGAATGAGTTTGAGAAGATCTCAGCATCACTATTTCTCCAAATGGATGAACTTCCAATCCTAAAACTACCCTCACTCTCCATTCCACCAGATTACAAAACAAAACAAAAATATGTTTTAACCTTAATGCAAAGTATGCTGCTGAAACCCGGTAACTGTAGTTTCCCAAATATAGAAACTTTGTCCTAGTTTGTTTTGCTGATGTTTGTGTAGTGGAGGGTAAAGGACCGAGTTCTTTTCCCTCTACACGAATGGAATATATATAGAGGTTGAGGAAGGAAGAACACGGTTTTGGAGCAGTGTCAAAAATCTAATATTTTAAAATGCCAACAAAACTTCCCACGTTTTGCTATGTTCTTTAGAACCTGGGGATACGTTGAAAATGATAGCAGAAGATTTTGCCAACTCCACATTGTAAGGCACAATCCTATTTTATTACTTCCCATGAGGTCTCAAATACTTTTTGGATAAGAGAACTAGCACATATATTTTTTTCTTTTTTTATTCGAAACAATTCTGTTATAATTAGGTAAGGTTATTATCTGAAAAAAAAAAAAAAACAGTGGATCATTTTATACTTATTTGATATTCATTCCATTTATAATTGATTTTAGATAAATTTTTTATATATTTAATTCTAAGTTAGAATTTAGAATTGATTTTAAGTCTAGAACTAATTTTAGATCCAAATAACTTTGGATAATTTTTGCGTTGAATTAAAAACTTTATACTGATTTTACTACAAACTTAATTTTGTAATAAACTCTTTCATGCAGAAATCATATTTCTCTTGAACCAATCTTGACAAAAATCAATTTTACAATTGACGTATTTGGATACTCCTCTTAAAATTAATTTTGCTCCGCAAAATTACGGTGAAAATTTGAAAAAAAAATTGACGCAACTATTTATTTTTTCACCTTTAACCATAATTTTAAATATGATTTTAAAAAAATTAAAAAATTAATCCAAACAGAATAAAAATTAAGTCCGCCGAACATTAATTTTATCAAGATTTATATTTTAATTTAATCAATGCATCACACGAGACAAATATTGAATGCAAATGTATTTTCCTATGGCCATAAACATGGTCCTGGAAAGATTATAACAGGCTAGATACAGCTACAATTCAGTTGACCTTTCTTATTAATAAATATTTTTAAAATTTTTTTAAATAAAATCAGTATTTTATTTTGGTTTTCATATATTTATTAGAACATGTCCTATGATATCTTTTTTTTGTCTTAAAATACCATATCATTTTTGAGATATTTTTTTTATTGTTTTTTTTAATAATATATCATATATTTTAATCTTAAAACATTTATGTAGGTCCGACCATCGATTTATTAATTTTATTTTAAATTTATTTAAAATAATATATATATATATATATATATATATATATAAAATTTTAATCTTAAAAAGTAATTAAAAATAATATATAATTATTATTTTCAAAATCATATTTTGGATAACTTTTTAAGAAATAAATTTCTAAAGTGGAGATAAAAAAATTTTCCAATAATAATTATTTTTAAGATTAAATTTTAAATGTAAAATTAATTAATAAAATCATTCATATTAGAGAGATTTTTTTAGATTGATTAAAAAATTCACAGTTTACGTGAACGGACAGCAGATCGATATTTTTATGAAAAATTTTGATATGGCTTACTTGCTTACGCTTCCCCCTCGAATTAATTATGAAAACGTGTATTATTATTGTTTCTTGTTTTATCAATTTCCATTTTAAAGTTTGCTTCCACCAACTCATGAATTTTTGGTGCTTTCATATATCCAAAAATATAACTTAAAAGATTTTTTTTTTAATGCTTCTTTTGAGTTTTCTAATGTGTTCTAAATAAAAATGAAATTAAATAATCTAAATAAAGATAATTGATAACTCCTGAAGCATGAACTTATTAAAATCTTGCTTCATATTATTTCTTCCAAACATATTGTTGTGATTTTATATATATTATTTCCTTGCTTCTAAGGATCTTCTGATTATCAAAAAGGATTCTTGAGCAAACATACATTGGAATTTCAACTGTGCAGGTTACGCCAAAAAGTTGTGAAGGATCACAAATCAACTGCACAAATTGTAACTCTATAATTTGCATAAGAGGAATTGAATGCTAACATTTTTTATCTGTGCAAAAGTAGATTAATTTGACTATGACAAAAAAGGTTTTCACCTAAAAGAAAACTAATATTTAAATAAAAAATATCCTAAATCAAATAATATTATGAAGATTGCAAGCAATATATTTTTTTTTATATTTTCTTTCAATAGTTTTTCATGCCTCACCAGTTAACCCATACTATATTTTTTATATTTTCGTTGACATGACAATTATAATATGACATAAGTTGTTCACGTGAATTTACTTATTAGTAGTAAAATTCATGAGATTATATAATTTTTGGGAGGAAAAATATAAAATTATGCAATTTGGAAGTTATGCAAATATAACATTCGGTAGCATATGTTTTAGGAGTAATATATATATATATATATATATATATATATATATATATATATATATATATATATATGCATAGAAAATTTTCAATATTAATAAAATATTATTATTTGGTAACATTACGAGATCAACTGTTACAATATAGACGTTTCTTTATGTCTTTTACATTTTCGTTTTTCATTTTTTCAATTCAAATTATCCTTCTAGGTGCATAACCAAAAATACTTTTTTATCAATGAATTGAAATTTATTTTATTGTAATAGGTTGAATTTATATTAAAATAGACATATATTATATATTACTAATATAATATTAAGGAGGAAACAATCAGATACCGATTCATGATTTATTCTTATTTTTTACTTTTTCTATAACCTTAGATAGTAAAAACAAGTGATATGATGTATTTATAAGATTGTATGTTATATTCCAATAAACCCCATAATAATAAGGAAGTGAGTGAAAATTTTAATTTAAATAGGATCCAATATAAAAGATCTCCCTGCTCAAGATCGGATGATACAGGAGAAGTGACCTATTAAGGGTCCATTGATTTGTTCAATAAAGATATAGTTACTAAATACAGCCCTAATTGATTTCTTGAAAGCACTATATTGAAAATAAAATTTAGTTTTGCTTCAAAACTAGACCTTTGAGTAACAATAATTTTAATAGTAATAAAAGAGTAAAATCAGATAATTTAATAAAGTTCACATGACACGCCACAATAAATTCAATTCATTCATGGTAGAAGGTGTAAACACTTGGAGAGATACGATGGAAAAATTTTAACTACGTCGGTTCCGCCCTGGACGATGCTATTAGCTATACCTCTTTTTAAGCTTCCACACCTCTATTTTACTTATTCTAATTTTATCCTTCCATCTATTTTCTTTGTTTTATTTTCTACGTTCTCTACTCTATTTATTTAATTTTCACACTTTATTTTTCCTATTACAATTTTTTATTTCTACTCTAATTTTTTATTTACTTTTAACCAGTTTTATGCATTTCTTTTTGCTATTTTATTTACCATTTTCTCATTATTTGTCTTACTACGTACCATTTTCGTTGCTCATTATTTGCTGTTTTTTTTATTTAATTTTATGTCTCCGGACAAAATTAGGGAACGATAGTTGTGCCTTTTTACTTAACATATACTAAAAATAGAAATAAATAAAGATAAGTACACCAATTTCATGAGTTTTTCTCACAGAACTTTCCCATTTAAACACTTTAATAGGTGATTTAATACATAAATTTAGGAGAAAAATAAATTAACATATCCACATTCTCTAATTATATGTTATACATAGATAATTTTTTATTGAACTATGATACTTAATTCATAATCATAAAAGAAAACACAACAGTATGCGGATATTTTCTTAAAAAATGTTTACGTTGAATTAATATCATATACAAAATACTAGAATATGTTATTAACGCCGTTGGAAATTAAACGTCTTCATTGATATAGCAAAGGTGAATGCAAAGACAACTGTGAATGCAACAATCACAACTGCAACCACTCCCAGAAAATCATGCTTGAATCCAAAGTAACTTCTTATAAAGCCTTCCACTGTCATACTCCCTTCACTGGATTCGATACCTTTGTTTATATCTCCATATTGTGAAGTTACCAATCCATACAAAGTCCAAGCAACTGGATTTGCCCAACTGAACCACCTCCACCATACTGGTATTCTCTGTTAGACCATGCCAAAAACAAAATGTTAAATAAATTTATCATTCTCTATGCTTAGAAAGAATGAAATCTACTGTACACTTTTTATGAAAGGAAGACAAAACATACGGTCCGTGGGACTATGAACCCTGAGAAGAGATTCCACATTGAATAGAATGCAGCGGAAACTAAAGAGGAAATGTGCTGGTTTGGGGTCACTGCCACTGACATCATGCCATAGTAGGTGAAGTACAAGAAGGTGAAGAACATGAAGAATAGGCACCAGAAAAATTTAGCCACAGTCAACTCAAAACCAATCATGAAATAAATTATAATGCTATACACCAGAGCTTGTACAAGTACATATGGGAGCTCAATCATAACCTGCCACGTAAAATTAAGATTAGAAGGAAAGAATGCATAGGTAAATTATGATAAAGTAAATAGAAGTTGTAATTTCAAATCCTTAAATAATCTTCAAAATTACTAAATGAAAAAGCACCATTTACGTTATTTCGTTTTTAGTTATCAAATGCATCAATTTTTATTCTTTTTTATTTATACATTGCATGTTAGAAAGATATGATTTAGTTATATAAATCTCAGATAAAAGATAGAATTTAAGATGTGGTTTGCTTGCCTGAGCAAAAGCATATGGTAAAGGTGAATACATTCCAGCTGCTCTTTCCCTATAAAAGACTGTTCGCTCAACAGAAACCTCTGGCTGCACTACATTGGCATTCCTAATGCCAAGAAGGAGAACAGCAGCATACATGGAGCCCATGGCATTGAAAAGATCTTGTTGCTTTTCACTGCAATAATTGATGTGAAAGTATACTGTTAGATCGAACAGAAGCAACGGAACAATAGTGTCTGAAGACAAGTTTCTAGATTTATCTTACATTTTAGAGCCGAGGTTCCAATACATGCTCCCAAGCAAAGCAGCTACAATAGTTGTGTAAAGAAATCTTAGGGCAGTATAGTGAGAATTGCGACGGTATGACCAATGTTGTTTCCGTAAGCAAACCATGCATTGAGTGAAGAAGGAAGTTGAGTACTGTGAAGGAAAATGTAGGTCTTCCGAACCACTAGCTGGACTACTCAATTCTTTAACAAGTGCTTTGTTTCTCCTGAGACAAAATGTCAAAGACAATATATCAGCAAACTTTCTATTTTTGTACAGTGAATAATATTAACAGTAACAAAAAATTTATTGCACTTTTAGACCTTAAGAGCTTTCTAGCCAATGTTGAGTTCTGTAGTGGTATTAAAAGACTTAAAAGAACTTAAAAATACCTGTATAACTCTGAATTTTTGTATACCTCCGCAAAATCAATCCCCAATTCCATTTCTCTTGCTGAAGTCGTGACTTCTAACATCCATGTGGCTGGATTATAGCCATCTCTAATACCATTAACACCTTGGATTCCCTTCAGGATAAAACTGGCGTGAGTCAAATATTTAAATGAATAAAATGATTTGAAACAAAAGATGAATTCAATATTCGTTATTTTTCACAGCATTTATATTTTCTACCTCAAAGTAACTAATTAAATGTGAAGAATGATGTCCAAGTGGTCCCACATATAACTCTTGCCCGCCTTGCTTTAATAGCAAAAGCTGCATTTCATTGTGACAAAAAGTTTGAGACTTAGTGATGAAAGAGTGAAAACTATAACTGTTCTGATTGACTTTATTTGTTTCACCTCATCAAAAGATTCAAATATGTCTATGCTTGGCTGATGGATGGTACAAACAACTGTTCTTCCTGTGTCTACTGTGTTCCTAACTGTTCTCATGACAATAGCAGCAGCTCTTGCATCTAGTCCAGAAGTTGGCTCATCCATGAATATTATTGAAGGATTTGCCACAAGTTCAACTGCAATAGTCAACCTTTTGCGTTGCTCTGTTGAGAGACCACTAACACCAGGCAATCCAACTAATGCGTGCCTTAGTGGTTTCAATTCTACAAGTTCCATGACTTCCTCAATAAACATCTGTAATCATTTATGTAGAATTAATTAAACAACCAAATGAACTATTTTATTTGTAACACTAAATAATATTATTTTATGACAATTCCAATCATCATATAAAATTTTTGACACGTTGATGCCTCTGGTTCTATTTTCTTCTATAAATATTATAAAATCATTTTGTGAATCTCAATGGAAAATTAATTTTAATTTCTTAACTGTAAAATTCTTCCCTGTGAACACAATTAGTAGGAAACAATTGATTCTCTTCCTAGCCTTAAGCCCATATAATACCAACCTTCCTGGTTTCAGCATTGATATTAGGGGACAATCGAAGCCAAGCTGAATAGAGCAAGGATTCGTACACGGTAACATGAGGAGAGTGGATGTCATTTTGCTCACAGTATCCAGAAATTCGTGCAAATGTCTCTTGCTTCTTCTGATAACCGGAGATTGTAATGTTCCCACCAACATATCCTCCAGTTTTTCTACCAGCAAGTACATCCATCAGAGTAGTTTTGCCAGCACCAGTAACACCCATTAAAGCAGTGAGAACACCTGGCCTGAAAGCTCCACTCACACCCTTCAAAAGAACCAATTTATCCTCAACCACATCTCGGTTCCTCATTTCCTGCAAAAATTTGATAATTTTTGAATTCACAATAATTCGTAGGAAGTTGAAAATGCAACTATTTCCAATTTAATTACTGTTCCTACATTACCTGCGGCATGTCCACAGCATATGTTACTTCATCAAAGGTGATAGAATGTGGCTGAAAAGGAAGAACCATTCCTTTTTTATCGCCACCATTCTTCCCATTGCTTTGAGGTTCCTCTAATATAACCGCTTGGTGCTTCCCAGTTGCTGCAAAATCATTGTAACATTAATTGATAGGTTTACCTTAAAAAGCTTACTATACACTTAAATTGAAGACACTCACGACTCAAGTACATGAGAGCGAGGATGTAGCCGGAGTTGAAAAGTAATATATATCCAATCAAAGCCCCAACACAAATCCAGTACCAGTAAGACTGAGTAAAGAATCCCCGGGATTTCAAAACTTCAATGCCCAGCGGTTCCGTCGAGTTAGGTAAAATCTATAATAAGAAAATATATCTAAATATAAGAATATTTCTATGATATGGGTGGCCTAAAATTTAAATATAAATTAGATTAAAACTTACATGTCTCCATCTCTTTCCAAGGAATTCGTTATTCACTATAGCATTTTGTCCATAAATCATAGGTGACATCCAGAAGCCCCATAGCCACCATGGTTTTATATTGTCTGGGGGCATAAAAGAATCAAAGTTATAAAGGAGCACAGTTAATCTAGAACATAATGGAAGAAAGACTGGGATTGTTCTGTTCTGTATCCCTTGTACCTTTTGATAGTACAAAACCACCCATAGCAACAAGGATGGCTAGTATAAATGATCCAAGTGTTAGAGCCATTGTCATTTCCCTCCCAACAGCTGCAATAAATCGGAATAATGCTGAAGTCATTTGGTTTGCTAGTACTAGAACAAGGTATTGCCTAAAAAATCTGCAGTAGGCAAACACATAAATACGTCAATCAATAGTTCTATGATGAAAATAGAAAATGAAACAAGAAAGGGAAGATCTGTACACATGTTTGCTACGCATGTGAGAAGAATAGTTTTTTTACCTTTCAACATCTGGGTCAAAACCGATGCCATAGTAGGTGATAAATACCCAAACAGCCACTTCTACAAAAGTCATGGGGATTTTTAGGATCCATGCAGGAAGAGAGTATGCCCATGAAGGAAAAAATAGATTATCCCTTTGCTTGTAGAAAACAGGGAGCCTTGAAACAACCATGGGAAGTTCAGCCAATCCATTGAACATAATCACAACAAGGCCATAGAACAATGCACCAACATATATGCCACCATCGGTCACTGAATCTCTGTGCATCTCAGTCCGGAGAAAAATGGTCATGGAAATAAATGCCATTATCAGAAGCTGAATGGAGGGGTAATCGATCAGTAAGACAATAATGGCATTAGATTATATGACAAGACATTCCAGTTTCCAAACCTACTTGGCTAAGCTTGAAGATGTAAACAAATGAATTGCGCTTCATTAGTAAATATTCTCTTGATAAGCAAGCTTTTAACAGCTCCCACTTTCCCACTCCATACTTTCTGGTAGCTAATGCAGCAGGGTGACTCTTGGACTTTTCAAATTCAGTAGCAAGTTCTTCACCAAGGCTTCTGCCAACATGGAATAACTTATGTGCCTCTGAGAACTCTTTGGCTGTGACAAATAGATAAGGCTGATCTTTTCTCGCCCAATATTGCTCCTGATCCTTCCTTGATGTTACCTATGTAATAATAATTAATTATCAAAATTAAATGTATAAAACTCTTTTTTACCAGTGCAGACAGATTAAATTATTGTGACAAAAACACAAGGACACTTACTTCTTGCAAAAAGTCTGCCACACCTTTCCTCTCAGGGCATTGATAGCCCATTGATTCAAAAAATTCAAGTATATATTCACGGGGACCCTGGTAGACAATGTGACTATCAGAGAGTAGAATAATGTCATCAAAAAGATTGTAAGTCTCTGGAGCTGGCTGTAGGAGAGAGATGACTGCAGTTCCTTTAAGAATGTGAACATATTGTTTGAGTGAATTCACAATTTGAAAAGTTGTTGAGCTATCCAAACCAGTAGATATTTCATCCATGAATAGAGCTTTAGATGGTCCAACCAGCATCTCTCCTGCATTTATATATAGGTTTACAACTATTAACGGGAGCACACATATTGTTGATCAATTTATGGAGTTGAGTAAGCATGATACACTCCAAGATTTACATCAGAATTGGTTTACCTGTTGTAAGGCGTTTCTTCTGTCCACCTGAGATCCCTCTTAACATTGCATTTCCTACAATAGTATCAGCACAGACCTCCAGTCCCAAAATCTGCAAATGTATATAGAAAAGAAACAAGAGACTTTAAAAGAAAAGATGATAATGTAATCACATTTGATGATCAGAAGTGATGGTAGAAAGAATAGATTTTACCCTTAAAATATAATCTGTTATCAAATTTGCCTTTTGGCCTTCAGTTGCTACAGCCTGGGTATTAAGAGTCAAAACGACAACCACTTAACTATCAGTGTTTCGTATCTGTGTTAAACAAATGGCTGATGCACCTAAGTTCTAGATATGTAACGACTGATGTAACAGAAAATAATTGAACAGGTATAATAATACAACTGTTAAGCTGTTATACTTCGTATCATTTTTTCTGTCTTTGGTTTAAACGGCTACTAGCTATTCAAATTATAAGAGGAAGGCTAAGCGATGAAATGGGAAAAACAGATCCCTGACAAGCAATGGCCTCTTTGTTACCTTCATGTAGACGTCAATATCTGGATCAGGCTTGATATTTGCTTCCTTTTCTCTTCTAGACAATTCTGCAAGCAAATCTGCATAAGCCAAAAATTGTAAGCATAGTTTAAACTTAAATTTCATCTAAGATATCTGCATGTGTTTTCCATATAGAACATAATAATGAATATATGCAAAAGATATTCTTGTAGACCAACCATAACGAGTTCCAACTCCTTGGACTCTTGCCGAGAAGGCCAAGGTTTCTCTGACTGTCAATTCGGCAACATGAAGATCATTTTGATTGACATAAGCCGCCGTTCTTTGAGGTACAAACTCATTCATTTCATGACCATTATAGGTTACCTTTCCAGAGAACTGATCAAGAAGCCACCGGTGCTATATTATCTAGAGATCTAAGATTGAAAAAATTAATAGAGCAAAAACATGATAATATAATTCTCTTCTCTTACCTTTAATTCTGGATCAAGTTTTGCAGCCAAGGCCAACAAGAGTGTGGTTTTTCCAGAACTTGGTGGGCCTAAAAGCAATGTCATTCTGAACAGGAGGAAACGGAAACGTTATATTGATTGATTCAAAGGTAATAGATTTTAAATAAACAGAAAACTTCATTTGGATTGGTATACGTACCTGCCAGGCTTTATTATTCCACTAACATCCTGCAGAATTTGTATATGTTGTCTTCGACGTTGAAGTATATGAAGAGAATTCAACAGGTCCTTTAATAAATAAGAGAATGTAAAATGAATCTAAGTTGACAAATAGGAACTCCTGTGGTAAGATCATGTAGGATGTTCTACTATATGCGTAAGTTGGTAACGATACTGACCTCAACTATATTAGCCATGAAGTTCGTGAAGGTAGGCAAGGCTCTAGTTCCTACATGAGCTTCTGCTTCGATGTTCAAGTTCTTAAACCGAACCTCTATAGTAGGGAGATCAATTCCAGCTCTTATATCAATATATCATCCAGTTCAAATAAAAAGATGAGAAGCCATTAGTTCATTTGGATCAAAGACACCTAAAATATTTTAGAACCAAGACGAGTGTGTTTGGATTGACATTGGAGAATTGATTCTGAGTCTAAAATTAACTTTAGATAAATTTTTATATGCTTAGTTTCACGTTTGAGAAGAGCCTAGAAATAATTCTAATCCAGAGTTAATTTGAAGCTGAATTAACTTTGACTAGATTTAGCATTAGATAAATAAATTTATACTAGGTTCTACTGTAAACTTGGTTGTGTATAAATAAAACATCCAAATATCAATCACATCACTTTATAATCAATTTTAATCAAAACAATTTTGTAGAATCAATTCTATTCAAAATTAATTTTGTTAACACTCATGCAAACACAGACAAAGAGAGTGGGATTCTCACCTATCAATTCGGTCCCTTAACTTGAGCAAAAACTTTTCATTGTCCTCTTCAGCAGTTCTGATCAGTCTTTCAAGTAATGCTCTCCTTTCTTGCAACCCAAGTTTCTGTATGTCAATCTCATTAACCTCCCCTTCGGTTGAAGTGAACAAAGCCTTCCTCAAACGTGCAACCGTAGGAAGTTTTTGAATGGCAGCCCATCTGAGAGCCTCCTCATCATTCTCTTTGTGGAATGAGTTTGAGAAGATCTCAGCATCACTATTCCTCCAAATGGATGAACTTCCAATCTTAAAACTACCCTCACTCTCCATTCCACAAGATTACAAAACAAAATAAAATAAAAAGATGTTTTAACATTAATGCAAAGTATGATGCTGAAACCCAGTAACTGTTTCCCAGGTATAGAAACTTTCTCCTAGTTTGTTTTGCTGATGTTAGTGTAGTGGAGTGTAAAGGACCCAGTTCTTTTTCCTATGTGCCAATGGAATATATATAGAGGTTGAGGAAGGAATAACATGCTTTTGGAGTAGTGTAAAAAATGCAAGGAAGGTTTTGAAATGCTAACAAAGGTTCCCACGTTTTGCTATGTTCGTTAGAACTGGGGGATACGTCGAAAATGATAAAGTGTGATCAGGGTTCATGACCACGTTTCCAAATTCACACAGTGAAGGTACTACAATCCTATTTTATTACTTACCATTTCCATGTGATCATGCACGTATATTTTTTCTTTCCAGAGGATCAATAAAAGTATATTTTTTATTCGAGAGAAGTTTTCTCTTCTAACATTTAATGTATTTGCAAACCAATAACTTAGCTGTAAAAAATACTGTATATATCATATATATAGTATATATAGTATGTATTTGATTTAACAATGCAAAATTGATTTTGGCGTATTCAGTTTCACGTTGGAAAACAATTCATAATTAATTCTAAATCTAGAATTTATTTTGTGCTGAAATAACTACCTTTTGTAGTGAATAAAAAATCTCACAAAGTTTTACTATAAACTTACTTTTATATTAGAAACATCCAAATATATATCACATTCCTTTAAAACTAATTTTGTCAAAAATCAATTTTTGTGTTTGGCTACCTCCTTAAATTAATTTGGCTCCAAAAATTATGGTGAAAATTTAAAATGATTGAAGAAACAATTTATTGCTTTAGCCTTCACTATGATTTTAATTAAATTAAGAATTAATCCAAATACACTGAATATTTATTCCATTTAAAATTAATTTGATCAACGTTATGCAATTAAACAAACATTTAATTCAATCAATGAGTCATACGAGACAAATATTGAATGCAAATGTTCTTCGGCGATAGTCATGGGCCATGGAAAGACTACAATAGACTTGATACAGCGATAGTTTGGTGACCTTTAAATATTAATAAATATATAAACATATCATTTAAATTTTTAAATAAAGACAATAGTCTATTTTAGTTTTCATATTATATTACATTGATACGAAAAAGATTCATAGTTTGTGTGAACGAATAACTATCCATATTTTTTATGAAAAAACATGATATGGTTTGGTGACTTACACTCCACTCGCATTAATTATGAGCACGTGTATCATTATTATTATTTTTCTATTAGTATTGATTTGCATGTGAAAGTTTGTTCCCACTAACTCATGAATTTTTGGGGCATTCATATCTCAAAAATATGACTTAGCTTTATTTTAAGTTATGTTTTTGAATATACGAGACAAAGTTAGGTTAGGTATGTGTACTATCATGCATTCTATTTCTTAAGTGTATATAATTTTCTATTCTTCATGGGATAATTTTCTATTTAATATTCATTTGAAATCATCTAATTGAAATGTTAATTTAGTTTATACATTTAAATTATTGTATATTTAAAAAATATATAGTGATGGTTTATTTATAAATTAAAGACCAAATTAGTTACATTACATGACATTAATTTATTTTTTTATACTTTGAAATATCAAGTAATTAAGGTTTTTAAAGATTTAAAGAGATTATTTTTATGTTTTTTTTTCCAATATTGAGAGATTTACTACTACGAAAATGATCAAGAGAAGCAGCAATCTGAATGAATAAAATATGTATTGTTGTTGTTATCACACTCTGTCTTTCTTTCTCTCCATTTAACAACTATAGCTAATAATTGAAATGGTACACGATTAATCTAATTGATATAATTGTAGTAACCAATACTCGTAAAATCAAGCTATTCCTATAATTATGTTATAAGAATACGATTGCAACAGATTGCATATAAAATCATGCTATAACAAATTATTTGAATATATCTTTAGTTCCTATAAAATTGTTAATCTTAATCTTCGGAAGAGTGTTTTTAATATTTTAATTAATTCATATTATTGATATTATTAAAAAAATAATAATTATCATAATTATAATTGTACATAATTATACATAATCAAATTAAGTAGATAATAATAGAATCTGATTATTGAATCCGCACATAATTAGTTTTATTTTACATTCATATATCTAACGTAGTAAATCATTAGCTTCTGAATTACTATTTTCCTTGTGAACAAATCTTTAAAATAAAAAAAACACTGATTTTATCGTTTAAACAAGCTTTTATATCGTTAATCAGTCATTTTTGGAGAGTTCCAGTGAAAATTGATTAAATATTAACCTCCAAAACGCATAATTAATTAATTTTTTTTTATGTGTGAAACTAACTTTCTATGATTCCTGTAGCCTGTTTTATAATGGCTATTAAAATCTTGCTAATTCAGAACATTTGATCACAACCACATTGTTTCTTCCAAGCTTATTGTAGTAATTTTATATTATTTCCTTGCTTCTGAGGATCTTCTGATAATAAAAAGGAATCTTGAGCAAACACACATAGGAATTTCAATTGTGGAGGTTAGGCCAGAAAATTTTCAAGGATCACAAATCAACTGCCCAAATTGTGATTCTATAATCTCCTGAGGAAATGCTGACATTTCTCTTTTATCAGTGCAGAGGTAGATTAATTTATCTTTGAAAGAAAAAGGTTTTCACCTAACACCAAACTAACATTTAAATAAATAAAATAAAAAAAAATATCCTAAACTAAATATAATATTATCAAGATTAATTGCTAGCAATATATTTTTTATATTTTCTTTTCAATTTCTTTTCATGCTTCAGCAGATAACCCATACTACTTGGACCTCAATAAAATTTCACCAAATGATAATCAAGAATGAATTTGATTGGGATGACTTAATTACACTTTTTTGTTTCAAAATTTAACAATCTTTTGAATTTTATCCCTAAATATTATTTTTTTGTTGGATAAAAATACAATCCACAAAATCGGATTTTAACATGATTTGGTCAGATTTGTTATGACTAAATTTGTCTAACCAGATTTTTTGCACAGCTTTAGGCACTAGACTTTCCCAACCATCGAACTGTCTCGTGGTAAAAAAAATAAATACTATTAAGTCTAAATAATTTAAAAGATCTCTCTCTTCCTAATTTCATGCCTTTTTCTGCTTCAAGTTATCAGCTCATATTTGCTGAGAAACCATGACACAAATAATAGATCACATAAAAGCTTAAAATGTAAGGAAATAATCGAAATAACATGTGCATCATATTATATCTTGTGTTACATAGACTATCGATTATACAACTATAAAGTTGTATGCATTCCTAACGCCTTTGGAAATTAAACATCTTCAACGATATGGCGTAGACCAATGCAAAAACAACTGGGAGTGCAACAATCACAGCTGCAACCACACCGAGAAATTCATGCTTGAAACCAAAGTAACTTCTTATAAAGCCTTCCACTGTTGTATTCCCATCACTGGATTCCATGCTTTGCATTATATCTCCATATTGTGATGCCACCAATCCATATAAACTCCAAGCAATTGGATTTGCCAAACTGTACCACCTCCACCATACTGGGATTCTCTGTCAGACCATGCCGAAAAGCAAAATAAGTTAATTTACCATCCTCTATGCTTAGAAAGTGTGAACCTACAGTGCACTTAATAAGAAAAGAAGGAAAATCATACTGGCCGTGGAACTATGAATCCTGAGAAGATGTTCCATACTGCAAGGAATGCTAGGGAAAATATAGAGGAAATGTGTTGGTTTGGTGTTACTGCCACTGACATCATTCCATAGTAGGTGAAGCTCAGGAAGGAGAAGTACATGAAGAATAGGTACCATGAAACTTTAGTTACAGTCCACTCAAAACCAACCATGTAATAAATTATAATGCTATAGACCACAGCTTGTACAAGTATATATGGGAGCTCAATCAGGACCTGCAACAATAAAAGATTGGAAAGAAAGAAAACAAACATAGGTAAATTATTTACGATAATGGTTTATGTAAGTATTTTGAGGTAGATATAGATAGAAGTTGGGATGATTTGTAGTGTGATAGTAAGTATGTTATGTTGGAGGAGAATTTTAATAAATGTAGTAGGAAAAGGTAGATATAGTGGTTGGCCGTATAGCTCTTGATATTGAGAAGTAGAACTTGATTGATTTTTCTCTACACTTCACAATTGGTGATACAATTGCCTATTTATAGGCTTTCATGGTAGATAGTAGTCTTATCTAGATTTTTCTAGCCTAGGAGTATTCTAGACTTCCTTGGATTTATCTTCCTAGATTTTTCTAGTCTAGGAATATTCTAGGCTTTCCTAGATCTTAATATTCTAGATTTATCTACCTAGGAATAATCTAGACTATCTTCTTTATTTCTAGTTTCTAGATTTCTCTTTTACAAGGCTTAGTTGTTTCTTTTTATTTCTAGAAATTTGTAGCACTTTCAACAGTTTATATATATATGTGGTAACATTCAAATAAAAGACACTATTTAAGATGTGATTTTCTTGCCTGAGCAAAAGCATAGGGTAAAGTTGAATACATTCCAGCTGCTTTTTCCCTATAAAAGATTGTTCGCTCAATGGCAACCACTGGCTGCACTGTACTAGCATTCTTAATGCCAAGAAGGAGAACAGCAGCGTACATGGAACCCATGGCATTGAAAAGATCTTGTTGCTTTTCACTGCAGTAATTGATGTGAAAGTTTACTGTTAGATCAAAGAGAACCAAGGGAACAAATGTGTTTGAAGACAAAATTTCCAGGTTTCTAGTTTGATCATACATTTTGGAGCCAAGGTCCCAAAACATGCTACCAAACAAAACAGCTACACTAGTTGTATATAGAAATCTCAAGGCAGTGTAATGAGAATTGCGCTGGTAAGACCAATGTTGCTTCCATAAGCAAGCCAAGCATTGGGTGAAGAAGGATGTTGAGTACTGTGAAGGAAAATATAGGTCTTTCGAACCAGGAGCTGGAGTACTCAATTCTTTAATAATTTCTTTGTTTCTCCTGAGACAATGTCAAATACTATATATCAGCAAACATTTATTTGTATACTGTAACTAATTTTAACGATAACAAGTATTTGTTCGCACTTTTATTAGTCTTCATCCAACTGAAAAAATACCTGTATAACTCTGAATTTCTGTACACCTCAGCAAAATCAATCCCCAAATCCATTTCTTTCGATGAAGTTGTGACTTCCAACATCCATGTTGCTGGATTATAGCAATCTTTTATCTTATTGACACCTTGGATTCCCTTCAAGATAAAGGTGATGAGTTAATTTTTTACATGAAGATGATTTGAAAAGCAAAAGATGAATTCTGTATTCCTTATTTTTCGTAGAATTTATGGTTTCTACCTCAAAGTAACTAATTAAATCAGAAGAATGATGTCCAAGTGGCCCTACAATATATCTCTTGTCCTCCTTCCTTCATTAGCAACAGCTGAATTTTATCGTGTCAAAAAGTTTAAAACATAGTCATTAAAGAGTGAAATCTAAAATTGCAACATTGACTCTGTTTGTCTCACCTCATCAAAAGATTCGAATATGTCTATGCTTGGCTGATGGATGGTGCAAACAACTGCTCTTCCAGTGTCTACTGTGTTTCTAACTGCTCTCATGACAATAGCTGCAGCTCTTGCATCTAGCCCAGAAGTTGGCTCATCCATGAATATTATGGAAGGATTTGCCACAAGTTCAACTGCAATAGTCAACCTTTTGCGTTGCTCTGTTGAGAGACCACTAACACCAGGCAATCCAACTAGTGCATGCCTTAGTGGTTTCAATTCTACAAGTTCCATGACTTCCTCCATAAACATCTGCAATAATTTAAGTAACATTGATTAAACAACCATGTGTATTTTTTTATTTGCAACACTCAATATGCTTAGTATGCTTATGAGAAACCAAATTGGACAAAATCAAATGGCAGTAGTGCTGTCAACACAGAATGATGCTGCATTGTTTTGAGGATTTCCATGTTTGACCAACAAACCACGAAACCGAAAAATCTCAAAACAAGCTTTAGACATAATGCAATATTCAGACTTGATGGGTAGTTTTTAAAGTTTTGCTTAATTTTTTTTACTCTTCTAAGAATTTAGTAGGGGCCAAGGAATATGCACCACATGGAGACAAACCTTGAGTATTGGGAGAACCTGCCTAATTTATGTCCTTACCGGCAAGCAAGGTTATGGATGTCTTTGTTGGAAATATTGGAAATCTCCTAGAGATAGAGCCTGTTGGATTTATATAAGTGAGGAGTCTTCACCTTACAAGTCAGTTTTGTAGAGTTGAGTTAAACTCCATCACTCGTTTCTAACATGGTATCAGAGCAAGGACGATCCAAACTGAGTGATTTCTTCTTCTTGTATTCGTTCTTTCTTTTGAGGTTCTTTGCTTGGGGTTGGGGTTTTGCTCTCTTTGTTTTGTGATTGTTTCCAATGGCTGGAAAAAGGGATTATTCCTTTTCTAGTCCTACAGTATCTGATCTTGCTGAGCAATTCCAGAAGTTTTTTACCACACAACCACATGTTATGGTCCAGAGGCACAGGGATTAGCAAGCACTGAAATTTTCGATCTAGGAGACTGATGCACACAAATGCACACAAATAAAACCCTATCCTCTTGTTCTTGTATTTTTCTTTCCTTCTTCTTTTCTTCACATGATTGTTAAATTCTACATGGTATCAAAGCTTCACTTCTTTTCTCTAATACCAATAGAGCCTGTTGGATGTATATAAGTGAGGAGCAGTCCTCATCATGCAAACTGGTTTGTAAGGTTGAGTTAGGTCCATCACCCGCAACATGGTATCAGAGCCTATCCTAGGACCTCTGTATCCCGTTATCAGGATTCTTCCTTCTGTGCACCCCGGTCGGGGATTCTTCTTTCCCTCTTCCCTTTGTACCCCCATTGTTAAGGATTGGTTGTTTAGTTGTTGTGAGATTTATCGTGTCCTATTGTCACGCTTGGCGTGAGGGGATGTGTTGGAAATATTAGAAATTCCACGTCAGATTAGTAGAACATGTTGGATGTGTATATAAGTGAGAAGCAGTCCTCACCGTACAAGCCGGTTTTGTAGCTCCATTACTCGTTTCTAATAGTCTTGACATGAAAAATAATCTACATATATAAGTACCTATTTGGTATCTAAGGATAGAATGTACAGAATGTGAAGATGGCAAAGAGTGCGTATGAACTTAATAACATGTTGGACCAAAAAGGAAATATCATTATATGTAATAGTCAAATAGTTAAGACTACTCACTAATTAATGATACAACCACGGACCATGAAATGATCACCTTCATCACAATGATGTCATGATATTAACCTCGAGGGGTTACCAACAAGAACAATAGAAGGAATTTAAGACCCAAAAGACATTGCAGACGAACAAAATCCTTTATATGAAAGGAAACTTGTCGTGACTGTTTCAGCTAGTGCATGGATTCCTGATTGTGCCCCTTAATGGTCATGTCATCATTAAAATAATTCAGAAGAATAACGATGCCAAATGTCTTGTTATGAATGAATACAAAAATCATATTAACTCTAGGTAAAGAATAACTAACAAAAGAATCAACCAAACTTTCTAAACCATGCATGAAGATCATGCCACAAACCATATAAGGAATGTTTGAGTTTGCGCACATCTCCCGAATAAGACTGGGAGGGGGAATCATTTAGTTAGCACTCATACCATGTTAGATTTCCTCTTATAAAATCAATAGACACGTGAAATGACCAAACAAATTTATAAATTGCAACCCCAGAATTCTACATGTCAAGATTTTGGCTTGTATGACAAACTCATTTATGGCTCTTTATGACATTAATTTTAATTACTAAATTAGTACAATTCTACAATAAGAATACAATTAATAGGAGATAATGTTAATAGGGAACAATTGATTCCATTTCAAATGTTAGAGCCATATAATAGGAAACAAAATAATAACACAATCCCTGCTTAACAATCATGAATGGGAAATAACTCGGCTAATTAACAGAAACGGGTCAGTTACGGAAACTAATTCCGTAGGTCCAATTAGAAATTTATCACATAAGGGGGTCTGTTTTTCACAGGCCTAGTGTGGCGCCCTGCGTCAAGGCGCACGCCAGGATGCGCCTCGTTTCACCCTCTCTCCTCCGCGTCACCACCTGAAAACTCTTAACCTCTCCTTTAACTCCTTCCTCCATTCCACCCTCCCTTGGAAACAACTAAAAAAGATAAATAGCGAAACATAAAAAGTGGGGAACCTCTATAAACTCTTCGAAGCTGAGATCACTAGCGTTGTGGTTGTAAATCTGTGAATTGCATGTTCGAGAATCTTCCATGATAAGTCGGCATATTTGGGATCCATCACCACTGAAACGCCCTCTGTATGAAAATTCCACTTCTTCTGGTTACTCATTTTAATCCCTCCAATATCAATCTAATACCCACAATCCAGAATTGATTCTTTCTTCGAACCCAGATTCTAAAAAATGTCATAAAATAAACTTAAATTAGGAGGATTGTTTTACTATTGTCGTTTGGTATTCCCAGATTAGCATTAATAGTTTTTTTTGTCATGAGTTAATAGAATCAATAATAAGGTGTCGTGGGACTATTTATTAGGACTCTTGATCTATCTTTGGTATTCGAAGAGGCAAACTTTTTGCCTATATAAACCATGGAACAAAAATATATACAGAGAGAGATCAGAGAAATATTGCTTTGTACAAACTTGCCTTCTTGTTGCCAACAAATTGGCATCAGAGCTATATGCAAGGTGAGCGTGAGAACTGACCTGCTGCGAGAGAGAGTGTCGCGGTGTGCGCAGACCGAGAGCTGTGTGAGTTGAGTGTAACCATTTGAGAGATATGGCAGGTCTAACTAATGGCATCCCGCTACCCAAATTAACGAAAGGTGTCAGCTACGACTCTTGGAAGGTGCAAATGAAGGCTCTTTTCGGCTCCCAAGATAACTGGGACGTGGTCGAGAATGGGTATGACGAACCGGAAAACACCGATGGGTATTCAAATGCCCAGCTGAATGCATTGAAGACTGTTCGAGCAAAAGACAAGGCGGCTCTGTATTTATTATACCGAGCTGTCGACGAATCCGGATTTGAGAAGATTTCCAACGCCATATCTTCAAAGGAGACATGGGATATCCTAGAAAAAGCAAACAAAGGAGATGAGCGTGTGAAGCAAGTACGACTTCAAACCCTCAGGGGTGAGCTGGAAAATATGCAGATGAAGGAATCAGAAGGCATATCTGAGTTCATTACTCGAGTAGAGACCGTGGTAAACAAGCTAAGTCAGAATGGTGAGAGTCTCTCATCAAACCGAGTAGTTGAAAAGATCTTGAGGTCACTGACAGATAACTTTGAAAACATTGTGTGTGCAATCGAGAGTCAAAGGACACAACGCTCACTGTCGAAGAGCTTGCAGGGTATTTGGAGGCGTATGAGCAGAGAAGGAAGAAAAAGAAGGGAGAGTCCCTGGAACAAGCTCTCCAGGCAAAGGCAACTATCATAGATGAAAAAGTGTTCTATGCTCAGAACACCAGAGGGCGAGGAAGAGGCAGAGGGCAAAGAGGAAGAGGAAGAGGAATATATGGAATCGAACAACCCAACCAACAAAACTGGCGAGGGCAAGGACGAACTCAGGGAAGAGGAAGTAGGACAAATACAAACAACGATGTTGAATGCTATAACTGTGGGAAGTGTGGGCATGTTGCCAAGAATTGTTATTCAATAAAATGCTACAACTGTGGAAAACTGGGTCACATTTCTAAGAATTGTAGGTCTGAGAAGAAAAAAGAGGAACCAACAAATTTCCTCGCCGAGGAGGAAGATGAAGGATTACTGATGGTGACCAACATTCCAGAAACCGAGATCAAACCAAACTATTCCGATAACTCGGTTTGGTACTTGGACACCGGTGCAAGTAACCACATGTGTGGTGACGAGCGTTTTTTTAAAATACTTACAAATGAGGAGTCGGGATCCGTCTCTTTTGGTGATGCTTCAAAAGTAGCCGTCAAAGGCCGAGGAACGATCTGGTATCAACAGAGAAATGGGCGAGTTGGCGAAATTAGAAATGTCTACTATGTACCTGATCTTAAAAGCAACATATTGAGCATGGGACAATTAATGGAGAATGGATACTCAATTTTGATGAAAGACCGAGAACTACTGTTGAAGGATAAACTCGGGAGGCTCATGGCCCGAGTAGAGATGAAGAAGAACCACATGTACAAACTTGAGTTGAAGATAATTCAAGATAAATGCATGCAACTTGATGTGGAGGACGAGGCCATGAAGTGGCATTTTCGTTTTGGTCATCTTCATTTTGGTGGGTTAACCAAGTTGGTAGAAAAGGAGATGGTGATTGGACTGCCTAAAATGGAGTTCGAGAAGAAGTTTTGTGAAGATTGTATAATTGGAAAGCAGGCAAGGACTTCTTTCCCAAGGGGATCCGAGTACCGAGCAAAGGAGCAACTCGGACTGATCCATACCGACCTGTGTGGACCGATAACTCCGGAATCATTCAGTGGTAAAAGATACTTCGTCTCTTTCATTGATGATTTCTCAAGGAAGACATGGGTTTATTTCCTAAAAGAGAAGTCCGAGGTTTTTAAAATATTTAAGAAGTTTAGAGTAATGGTGGAGAAGGAGACGAGCAGGGCGATCAAAGCAGTCCGATCTGACAGAGGAGGCGAGTTTAGTTCTACTGAGTTCAACAAATACTGTGAGGAACATGGGGTCAAGCGATTCTTAATCGCTTCTCATATTCTCCGCAACGAGAATGGTGTGGCGGAACGGAAGAACCGAACTGTTCTTGACATGGTTCGATCTATGCTAAAAGGAAGAATCTCAAAAAGGTTAAGGCGAAACGGTGCGGTGCGCGATCTATGTGCAAAATAGATTTCCACATGCAAAGCAAGGAGAGAAGACGCCACAAGAGATCTGGAGTGGTAAGAAGCCGAGTGTCACTCATCTGAAGGTATTCGGTAGCGTTGCCTATGGGCTAGTGCCGAGCCAGCACAGAACAAAGCTGGAGGATCGGAGCAGAAAATACATCTTTGTTGGGTATGATGAGAAATCCAAAGCTTACAAACTTTTCGATCCTGTTAACAATAAAGTGGTGGTGAGCCGAGATGTTCATGTGGAAGAAACAAAGGCATGGAGTTGGGACAACTTGACCGAAGAAGGAACCAGTTTGGAGGTTGTTGCACCACCAACATCGATAATCACTAAATCCTCAGATGAAGAAGCCGAGCCCCAACAACCAAGGACGAGAAGTCTACAGGAGATATACGACACTACAAATGAAATTCATGTTGTATGTCTCTTGGCTGACTCTGAAGACATGAGTTTTGAGAAAGCTGTCCAAGATGAGAAGTGGAGAACAGCCATGGATGAGGAGATCGAAGCAATTGAACGAAACAAAACATGGAAGCTGATCGACCTTCCTGAAGGAGCTCGACCTATTGGGGTGAAATGGGTATACAAAAAGAAGATGAATGCTGAGGGAGAAGTTAAGCGTTACAAAGCTCGACTGGTGGTGAAAGGTTACAAGAAGAAGGAGGGGATTGACTACGACTAAGTCTTTGCACCGGTTACAAGAATGGAGTCAATCCGACTTCTAATCTCAATGGCCGCTTAGAACCAATGGCCGATTCTGCAGATGGATGTGAAGTCGGCTTTCTTAAATGGAGTGCTGAAAGAGGAGGTGTATGTCGAACTACCACTCGGGTATATGAAAAAAGGAGATGAGAAGAAAGTGCTGAGCTTGAAGAAAGCCCTTTACAGGCTAAAACAGGCTCCTTGTGCCTGGAATGAGAGAATTGATAGGTATTTCAAGAGGAACGGGTACGAGCAGTGTCCATATGAGCATGCGTTATACACAAAGAAGTCAGAAAAGGATATGATGGTAGTTGCTCTTTATGTCGACGACCTCATATTCACCGGGAACAATGCAAGACTAATCAAGGAGTTCAAGGAGATAATGCAGAAGGAGTTCGAGATGACTAATTTGGGATTGATGAAGTATTTTCTCGGCATAGAGGTGAAGCAATCGGAGGATGGGATCTTCATATCTCAAGAAAGATATGCTTTGGAAATCTTAAAGAAATTCAAGATGGTGGATTGCAACCCAGTCTCAACTCCAATGGAACCAGGCACAAAACTTTCAAAATTTGATAATGGAGAACGAGCTGATCCTGGGAGATATCGGAGCCTAATTGGAAGTTTGAGGTATCTTATAAGTACCAGACCCGACTTAATGCTAAGTGTTGGAATTGCAAGCAGATTCATGGATGATCCGAGCTATACACACTGGAAAGCATTGAAGAGAATTTTGAGGTATATTCGAGGAACCTTATCACTTGGTCTCTTTTATACAAGGACGGATGACTACCGACTAGTGGGTTACTCGGATAGCGACTGGTGTGGGGATGTAGATGATCGGAAGAGTACGTCGGGCTATGTGTTCCTACTCGGGAACACAGCTTTCACTTGGTTGTCAAAAAAGCAACCCATTGTAACTCTATCGACCTGCGAGGCCGAGTATGTGGCAGCCTCTTGGAGCGTGTGTCATGCAGTCTGGCTTTCAAATCTGCTAAGGCATTTGGGAGTAATCAGAAAAGAAGGGACTGTGATTCAAGTTGACAACAAGTCGGCGATCGAGTTGGCGAAGAACCCGGTCAATCACGGAAGAAGTAAGCACATTGACGTCCGTTTTCATTTCATCCGAGAACAAGTCAGAGAAGGGAAAGTCAAGCTGGAGCATGTGGAAAGTCGTGCCCAAGCTGCGGACATGTTCACAAAGCCACTGCCAACCACATTGCTGGAGAATTGTAAAAAGCTGATTGGAACGAGAGATGGAAAAAGTATTTAAGTTTAAGGGGGAGATTTGTCATAAAATAAACTTAAATTAGGAGGATTGTTTTGCTATTGTCGTTTGGTATTCCCAGATTAGCATTAATAGTTTTTTTTGGCATGAGTTAATAGAATCAATAATAAGGTGTGGTGGGACTATTTATTAGGACTCTTGATCTATCTTTGGTATTCGAAGAGGCAAACTTTTTGCCTATATAAACCATGTAAGTTTGTATGGAACAAAAATATATACAGAGAGATAGATCAGAGAAATATTGCTTTGTACAAACTTGCCTTCTTGTTGCCAACAAAAAACGCCTCAGGCTAATTGAAAGCGCAAGATCGATGAGGTTGCGGCAGAGATTGACATGAAAAATCAAATTAGATTGACATGAAAAATAAAAATCGATTCTTTCTTCGAAAATTATTTACGAAATTAGTTTGGACCCTCTTCCTTATGATGCTGTTACTGAGAAAATTTACTTGCAAACTCACACGTTTAGGCTTGTCCCAACAGCTCAATCCAAAAAAAGAAGTGCTAGAATATTCAAATGAACCATATTGGACATGGATGCAGCATAATAAGAGGACTACTTCAGGCAATCTCAATTCTCAAGTGTTAAAACTAGTTAATAATCTATGTTGAACCAAACACAAGAAAGCCAGTGAAATATAGGAATCAGATACTGACCTTTCTGGTTTCAGCATTGATATCAGGGGACAATCGAAGCCAAGCTGAATAGAGCAAGGATTCAAACACGGTAACATTAGGAGAGTGGATGTCATTTTGCTCACAGTATCCAGAGATCCTTGCAAATGTTTTTTGCTTCTTTTCATACCCCGAGATTGTGATGTTCCCTCCAACATATCCTCCTATTTTTCTACTAGCAAGTACATCCAACAGAGTTGTTTTGCCTGCACCAGAGACACCCATTAGAGCAGTGAGAACACCTGGCCTGAAAGCTCCGCTGACACTCTTCAAAAGAACCAATTTATCCTCAACAACACCTTGGTTCTTCATTTCCTGCAAGTATTTGACAAATTTGAATTTACAATAACTCTTTGGAAGTTGGAAATGCAAGCATTTGTTTCTACAATACCTGTGGCATGTCCACAGCATATGTTACTTCGTCGAAGGCAATAAAAAGTGATTCAAAAGGAAGAACCATTCCTCTTTTACTAGTGGGTAAAGTATGAGAAGATGTGCTTCTACGTAGACTTTCTCCTTGTCCCACTGCGAAGTAGTTCCAGCGTTATCCATTAGGTGTAATGTGAAATGAAAATCAATCATCACTCATCTAGACATTACCACGTTATCACGTTTTCAGTTGTTGCAAGATGAGGTACCTCTATTTGAGTCCTGAGAAGAACTATATTTTATGTGTTTTGGCACATTACATCCTTTTTTAGTACCACCATTCGGCTCATTGCTTTGAAGCTCCTCTGATATAACAGCCCGGTGCATCCTAGGTGCTGCAAAATCATTTTGTGACATTAATACATAGGGGTTTATCTTAGATGGTTTACTACACATTGTAACACCCTCAATTTCTACATCTAAATACTATAATTTCTCTATAGTAATTAAATATTCATTCGGTAAATAAACCAAATCTTATTTCATAGAGTAATAAAGTTTCTTCAACTACAATTGTAACTTTATCATAAAATAAAAGGTCTTAAACATTTAACATTCCTATAAAATAGAAATGTCTAAAAACACAGAAAGGAAAGTAATGACATCATAATGTCTTCACGAAGTCAGGTTCCCCCTCTATCCTACAGCGTAGTGTCTCCAAGCAACTGCTCATCTGCTCGCCCATTCGTGGGGTCATCACAGGTGTCAACCACAGACACAACAATAGGGTTAGCTCATAATTTAATGATAATAATAAAATCATAGGAACAATACACACAAACAACAGATATCAAGAAAACATGAAATTTCAATTAACAATTCATCACAATTAACTATGCAACCCAATATGATGCATGCCACTCACATTTCACTCTTATGCCATGTGGTACCATCAAAACCATTGAGCGATGCTAGGAGTACATGTCACCTCTGACATTCTCACTAGAAATACTAGACAGTTACAGTTAGGGCAACCAGCGTTGCAACAGGAGTCACTTCCACTCATGGTGATCGGCAATAGTGGAAGCTTTCCCCACCGCGAATACCCTCAAAGTCCTAGGCCATTACAACGACCCGTCAGGAACCAACTGTACTAGTTCCCTTCATCCTCACCTTTCGAAAATATTTTCACCTCGTTTAGCATTCACGATAATCTCTCATTCTTACAACACAATGTTTCGAAAGAATATTCACCAGGGACAACCTCACCGCTTATTCTAACGGTAGGCATCCATCCCTCTCATAAAAAAAAACATTTTTTTTTTTAAAACAGATTATCATGAACCTAAACTTCTCGTCAATGCAATATGACCCGCATAATTAGTCTCTTAATCCATATCAATCATTTCCCCATAACAGAATATTTTATTTAACAAAACATTAAGATCGACATACAATTAATTAAACATGAGTAACATTGTATAGCTAGAAGGACTAAGCACATATTAAATGTCAATTATCACAATCCAATTAACTTATAAACCCAAATAAATAGTCATTACAAGAGAATTACCAAACAAAAGACAAAACGATACAAGAAAGGATGTAGATATTAAGAAACTAGTAAAATAGTAATTGACGAAAATAATTAAACTCCTTAAAATTTTATTGGAAAATATAATACAATAACAAAAGGGATAATTACTAATTAAATAATAATTATCACAATATAATAATGAATCATAAACCAAATAAATAACCAATTAAGATGGACAAAATACGAGAAAGATATCAATAGAGTAATAAATATTAAAATCGAACTAAGCAGCATAACCTAATAAAAAACAAAAGAACAAATTCTAAAAAAAGGTAATCAGCAAGGATATTCACTAATATTCTAAGACTTTCTTTTTAAATATTCACCCTTTTATTTTTCGATAATTATTCTATAAATATTTTCTAAATATGCATAAGTACTCAAAATAATTATTTAAAAATTACTTGAATCCATTCATTGTCACCGTATCTTTTAAATAATGTACATATAAATAAAATATTACATTTTCAAAAACAAGTATATCCAAATATATTATTCAAGGCATAACATTAAATCAATATAAAAATAGGTTTTTATCTCTCAATTACGTTAACGAATAGTGATAGGATCGCAACATATATTCATTTCAATATCACAAATAAAATAGTGATAACAAATAATAATAATAATTCACAAAAGTGAGAAAGGAAGAATTAACATTCAGCCAAAGGATACATATTCAGTCCAAATAAACAAAAGCAAGGAAAAGAGAAACATCTCATCATTATCATTTAATTTAGAACTACCCTAACCTGAATTCGAGACAACTCTATATGAAGAAAAATTGATGTTGGTAGAGTTCCAATCTCCGTCCTCTCATCAGGAACTTCAATCTCCTTTTAGGGGGAAAGACAATACTAGAGTGTGAAAGAAAGAAAGGAAAGAAAGGAAGAATGTGTGATTAGAAAGTGCAGCATACTCGTCCTTTTATAGCTGCTCAACCGCCCATGGACATTTATTACTCATTAAAATTATAATGTTACACAATCAATTTTCATTAATTTGAAGATAATTATTTCCTTAATTAGTGTAGATTATGCTTTCTAACAAACTTGGTGGTGATTTGGGACAGATTTTGTGGTGATTTGATTGTATCACCTTAATTACTTATTTCCTATTTCCTTAATTAAGTTGTACCTAGTCTATAAATTTATATTGTATTCATTCCTTAAATAAGATACATAAATAACATAAAATATGTTCCTCAATATTATTAAATTGAGACATTATAATTTAATTATTATTATTATTATTATTATAAAAATTGGGCTGTTACACACGTTGAAGTAGAAGACACTCACAATTCAAGTATGTGAGAGCAAGCATAGAGCCAAAGTTGAAAAGCAATGTATAACCAATCAAAGCCCCAACACCAATCCAGTACCAGTATGACTGAATAAAGAATCCCCGAGATTCCAAAACTTCAACACCTAGTGGCTCTGTTGAGTTTGGTAGAACCTATCATAAGAAAATGTATTCAAATGTCATATTGTTTATAGGACAAGGAAAGCATAAAAGTAGACATATAGATTTGTTAAGACCTTACATGTTTCCATTTCTTCCCATGGAACTCATTATTTACCATGGCATTCTGTCCATACATTATAGGTGATATCCAAAATCCCCATAGCCACCACTTTTTCATATTGTCTGGGGGCATGAAGTGAACAAATAAAAGTAGCATTGTTAGTCTAGAACATATAATGGAAGAAAGAATGGGATTGTTTTCTCATGTATCATGGTACCTTTTGATAGGACAAAACCACTAATAGCATAAAGGATGTTGAGTATAAACGATCCAAGTGTTATAGCCACAACCAATTCCCTCCCTAGTGCTGCAATAAATCGGAATAATGCTGAAGCCATCAGGTGAAATAGTACAAAAACAAGATACTGCCTAAAAAATCTGCATTTGGTAGACATAAAAATACATTCATTAATTATTTGCATGATTCAAATTGAAAAAGAGACATGAGAGGAATGATCAGTTAACATGTTTTTTCAGTACATGTAAAAACAAAATTGTTTTACCTTCCAACATCTGGGTCGAAGCCAATGCCATAGTAGGTGATGACTACCCAAACAGCCACTTCCAATAAAGTCATTGGGATCTTTAGGATCCATGAAGGTAGAGCATATGCCCATGAGGGAAAAAACAAATTATCCCTCTCCTTGTAGAAAACAGGAAGCCTGGAAACTACCATGGGTAGTTCTGCATATCCACTGAACATAATCACAGCAATGCTGAAGAACAATGAACCCACATATATACCTCCATCAGTCACCGAATTTCTGTGCATCTCAGTCCGGAGGAAAACGGTCGTAGCAATAAATGCCAATACAAACAGCTAAAAGAAGAGAGAGCTATCAGTAAGAGTAGCATTAGATGACGTGCGACATTGAAACATTTGAGTTTCAAAACCTACTCGGCTAAAGTTGAAGATGTGGAGAAAAGAATTGCACTTCATAAGTAAATATTCTCTGCCTATGCAAGCTTTCAACAGCTCCAACTTTTGTACTCCATACTTTTTGGTTGCAAGTGCAGCTGGGTGGCTCTTTGATTTGTCAAATTTAGTAGCTAGTTCTTCACGAAGACTTCTACCAACATGAAATGACTTATGTGCCTCTGAGAACTGTTTTGCTGTGACAAATCCATAAGCCTGATCTTTGTGTGCCCAGTACTGCTCCTGATCCTTCCTCGAAGTTACCTATAGCATATAATAATGAATGGTCAAAATTAGATGTACAATCCTCGCTTTTACCAGAGAAGACAGAAACAAATATGGAAACAAGACACAGGGTAACTTACTTCTTGCAAAAAGTCTGCTACACCTTTCCTCTCAGGACATTGAAAACCCATTAATTCAAAAAATTCAAGCACATGTTCACGAGGACCCTGGTACACTATGTGACTATCAGAGAGCAGAATAATGTCATCAAAAAGATTGTAAGTCTCCGGAGCTGGCTGTAGGAGAGAGATGACTACAGTTCCTTTAAGAATGTGAACACGTTGTTTGAGTGAATTCACAATTTGAAAAGTTGTTGAGCTATCCAAACCAGTTGATATTTCATCCATGAATAGAGCTTTAGATGTTCCAACCAGCATCTCTCCTGCATTGATAGGTTTATAATCAATTTATTGAGTTGAGTAAGCATGATATACTCTAAATTGATGTCGAGTTTGATTTACCTATTGTAAGGCGTTTCTTTTGTCCACCAGAGACCCCCCTAAACATTGCATTTCCAACTATAGTATCAGCACAGGACTCCAATCCTAAAATCTGCAAATGTATGGCAAAGAGAGAAGAGACTTTAAAACAAAAAGATTGTAATGGTGGTTTAGAAAGAATAGATCTTACCTTTAGGACATAATCTGTTATCAAATTTTCCTTCTGGCCTTCAATTGCTACGGCCTGAGTATTATGAGCCAAAGAGACAACCAACTAATTATCAGTTATGAGTGTCTGTGTGGAAAAGAAATAGCTCTGTGCACCAAAGTTCTTCATAACTAACTGCTGATGTAACTGAAATTATATGTCAGTACTTTTTTGTTGTTTCAACTAATTTGTCTTTATCACATACTTTTTCTTCATATATAATTTCCATGTGGATGAAAATTTGGAATTACCAGAAAGAACTTGAAAAAGAAAGGAACCGCCAAAATTGAACAGCAATTATATTACAATTGTTAAGCTGTCATGTTTTTCACACTTTGGTTTGAGTGGCTACATGTTATTGAACAATATAAAAGGAAGGCTAAATTTAGGGATGCAAGTCAAATGGAAGAAACATATCCCCGCAAGCAATGACCTTGTTGTCAAATATTCTGCTTTGTTCCTTAGAGTATTTTGTTTTCCTTTTTTATTTATTATTCTGTTAAGATTTGTTCTTTATCTATAATTAGAATATCGTGTATGACTGATACCCATGATTCTGTAGCAAAGAATGAGTGTCATAGCTGTATAAATAGGAACCTTGTATATTGAGAAATACTACTTTTGATATCTTTTTCAACTTGGTATCAGAGCTCCTGATCTTAGGAGCTCTGCTTGCGAGTCGTTTGCTGACCGTCTGGGTTGCGGTTCCTTGTGTCATTGCCCTGGCAGTGCATGTCACCTGCCAATCACCCTCCAGTCTGCACCTGGAGTTTTGTCTTGCAATACTAAGTCCTAATAGCAGAATCATAACCCAAACCCTTGATGCCATTAACCTCTAATGATCTTCCACCATCACCATCTACAAATCGACTTAGTGTAGAAAACTGGACACAATTTATTTGGCGGACACTGAAAGGCCCAAAGAAATTGAATCATATTGAAGGGACTTCTCCCACTGTGCAAGACCCCAATTTGAGACATGGGATGATGAGGATTCTCTTATTATGACATGGTTGTGAGGTAACCGCTAATCCTCTTGATAGTACAGTAGTAACATCTAAATGTGCAAATGTCGTGGCTGATGTCAGAAATCAGCTGGAATTATGTGTTCTTTTCTACCACTTAGAAGATTTGGGAGAGTCTTTGTCGGATGTACTCTATGAAGCAGGATATTTCCACCTGTTATGAGTTGGAGAATAGAATGTTTAATGCCAAACAAGATTCTCTCTTAGTAGCTGAGTACTATAAGCACATCAAAGGGCTGTGGATAGAACTTGATCAACATTAGAACCTGAAATTGGAGAACAATAAAGATGCATACGCTGTCTCACAGGTTACTCATAGGTCTCGAATTTTCAAGCAGTTGTCCAGACTCAATCCTGAATATGATCCTATTCGGGCTCAATTTCAGGGGAAGGAAAATCTGCCCTCCCTTTCCAAAGCTTTCTTTATTATTTGTGGTGAGGAGAACCAATGGACAGTTATGATGAATGAGAATCCTGCTGAAAGCTCTACTCCTTGCATCAAGTAAAACTTCTAAAACTGAAAAATTACCTACAAGAAAGGAGGACCGTTGGTGTTCTTATTGCGAAAGGAGTGGCCATACAAAGGGCACTTGTTTCAAACTTCATGGGAAGGAGAAGGTGCTCAATCGCATAGGTGGATTTAAAGGCCTAGGACAGCAACAGGCTAACCAGGTAGCCAGTGATGGAGAAAATACAGGTAAGGAACACTCAAATCAACCTATTGAAATGGAGATACCGATGCTAAAAGCTGAGGTAGAGCACCTAAGAAATCTCATGGAATCTTTTAGTAAACGCACTAATACTTGCTCTTTGACAATGACCGGTAAGAATTCTAAGATCTTGTCTTTTAAAGTATCTAGTATTGTACTTGAGGATATCTGGATAATTGACTTGGGTGTTACTGATCATATGACACCCTTCTCTTCTTATTTCCAGATCTACTCTAGTCCATACACCATCCAACATATTACTGTTGCCAATGGGTCACATACCCTAGTTGTTGGTAGTGGTAGCATTTCCTTCTCTGTAATGTGTTACATGTTCCTCAACTTTCTCATAACCTGGTTTCTATTCAAAAACATACCAAGGATTTAAAATGTAATGATAACTTTCCAATGAGAGTTATTTATGTATGTGACTTTATATTAGTTTCTTTCAAACTAGGATAAATTAGATAGGGATTAAGTCATTTTGAATGAACTATAATATTGTATCTTCCAGGTACATGACATGTCTGTTCAAGTAGTTCAGGGCCAAATAATGAAGAAATTGGAGTGAGTTGAAGTATTAGAAATTCAAGTAGTTCAGGGCCAAATAATGAAGAAATTGGAGTGAGTTGAAGTATTAGAAACATCTCACGAGAAATAAAAGTCCATCTTGACGAGAAAAAACTTTATAGAGTTTTGGGCCCAAAATCTTTTCTTATATAAGGGAAGCCAAAAAAGTTTCATTCATAAGAAGGAAAAGCGGATAGAGTATCATTCATGTTTACAACAATTGAAGACACAGATATAGAGAGAGAAGCAATCTGGAGGCCAATTGAAGACAGAGATCTAGAGAGAGGAAGAGGAGAGAGAAAGAACCTAGAGAGAGAAGCAATCTGGAGGACACTGGTAGCCAATTCTTCACTTTAAAAGTCAAACCTAGAGAGAGAAGCAATATGGAGGACAATGGTAGCCAATTCTTCACTTTAAAAGTTAATCTGTTATGTATTTTTTTCTTCTTTTATTTCTTTTGTTCTTGATCTCTATTAAAGTGATGTAACCCTATTTTTTTTTAGTATCAATTTTGATGTTATTCAATTTATACGATTGAGAGTTGTTTCTTCTAATTTTAATGCTTATCGTTAATTTACCACTAATGAATCGAATATAAACCATAAGGAAGTTTGATAAAAGAAATTTAAGCGGTACTAGGCAAATACTTGTCACTTAGTTATACCTCCTCAGATATAGGAATAAAAGGTGGTGTGGAATAATAACCTCACATGTATCTGGGATTCAGAAACTTAAACCCTAATTGACTTAATTTAATTCCAAGAGATTGATTAATTGGACTAACTATAAGAGGCGTATTTGACCCAAGAGTGACAGATACGAAGGTAGAAATCTAATTCATTCAATTAGGTAAATTGAATATTAAGAAGAGGATATTCAATTAAGTAAATTGAATATTAAGGAAAGGATATTAAAATAAATAATGGCGAAATCATATTCTCGATATCTTTATTAATTTGAATTAAATCACAATTTTATAATTCGATTACCTTAGTCATAATTCTAACCTAACTTACATTGGTATTATATTTTACATGATTTGGTCTAATTATCCTCATGGGAATTCTCGTTCTTGTAATGGATATCATGTAAGGTCATGTTTTTTCTTTCCATTGTCTTTTTTATCTCATCACAGGGAAAATGATTGGAACTACTGAGGAACAAGGAGGGTTATACTATATACAACATAGAGGCAAAAAGAAGCAAAAAGGACAATTAGTGCCATAATCCGGCCTTCAAGCAAGTTTAAATTCTACCATATCTCAAATTTACCTTCAACACAAGTGTCTTGGTCACCCCATATTTAATATTCTTAATTCTATGTCTTCCTATTTATTTTTAACATAGTCTGTTGAGTTTTTTTCAATTTGATATTTGTCCATTTCCAAAGCACCATCATGTAACCTTTCCTAGTAAAAATAATTAAAGTGTCGAGTCATTTTATCTTGCTCACTTTGATGTGTAAGGACCTTTTCCTCTTTCTAATATTTCTGACGCCAAGTGGTTTGTCTCTTTTATTAATGATTGTTTTAGTCTAACATGGATATATTCGATGAAATAAAAAACTGAAGTTATACACCTTTTCCATAATTTCTTCTATATGATAAACGAGTTATCCAATTGTGTTCTTGGTGAAGTTACCCCTACTCAGGTTTCGCCCTTTTTCTTTCCTTCTATTATTCCCATTATGAGTAGTCTAGAGTATCGAGTCTTTAGATGTACTATTTTGCTTATGTCCAAAGCAACAATATGTGTCACCCGATTTTTATTATTAATAATAATAATTAATTATATAATGTCTCAATTTAATAATAATAATAATAATAATTAAAATTAATTATATAACACCCCAATTTAATAATAATAATAATCATGGTAATGAAAATTGATTATGTAACGTCATAATTTTAATAATAATAACGAGGGGTAAGTGTGAGGTTAAAGAAATAGTAAGAGAAATTGAGACAATAACTAAATAAGAAGGTAATTTGGGCTTGGTTAAGCATTAGTCAACGTAAAAATAAAAAAAAATAAAAAAATTTAGGTTGAATTTTGATTCTTTAGAATTTCACAAGTTATTATTCTTGGGTTCCCTTAGTGTATGACATGTGAATTATATATAGTAATGTTAAGGAAAATGATTGATGTGGATTGAGAGATTAATTTTGCGGGTCATATTGCATTGATGAGTCGTTTAGGTTCATGATAATTAGTTGAAATTATTTGAAAGTGGAAGGGATGGATGTCTCCTCCTATGAATGAGGTTGCCTCTAGTGAACATTCTTATAAAGCATGGTGTTTTAAAAAATGAGAGAGGATGAATGAAACTAGTACGATTGGTTTTTGACAGGTTGGTGGCATGACCTAGGACTTTGAGGATATTCGCGGTGAGGAAAGCTTCCACTATGGTCGATCACCATGAGTGGAAAGTGACTACTGTTGCAACACTGGTTACCCTGTAACTTTCTAATATTTCTAGTGAGAGTGTCAGAGGTGACATGTACTCCTAACATCGCTCAGTTGTTTTGATGATACTACATGACATGAAAGTGAATTGTGAGTGACATACATCAAACTGAGTTGCATAGTTAATTGTGATGAGTTGTAAATTGAAATTTTCATGTCTTCCCTATATATGTTGTGTGTACTGTTCTTATGGTCTTATTATTCTCATTAAATTATAAGCTAACCATGTGGTTGTGTCTGTGGTTGACACTTGTGATGACACCGCGAACAGGCTTGCAGATGAAAAGTTGCTTAGAGAAACAAATGTCGTAAGCTAGAAGAGAACCCGATTTTCGTGAAGACGGCGTGATGTTGTTATTTTCCTTTTCTCGTGCTTGTGTAATTCGTGTTATATAGGAATGTTAGAAATTTAAAATTTTATTTTATAAGAAATATATAGTTGTAGAAATTTAGTTTGAAAATTACTTTATGATATGAGATAAGATTTATTCCCTTCACCGAATGACGTAGTTATTTCCCTGTGAACCGTAGAGAAATTAAGATGTTATAATTGGAGGAGGTGAGGGGTGTTACATTATGGAAAGTTGAATTCTAGAGCTCTTAAGTGTGTTTTGATTGGTTATCCACCTCACACAAAGGGGGA
Organism: Hylodesmum podocarpum; assembly: GCA_026586105.1. NCBI lineage: Eukaryota > Viridiplantae > Streptophyta > Magnoliopsida > Fabales > Fabaceae > Hylodesmum > Hylodesmum podocarpum. The sequence goes on along the minus strand of JALJEV010001437.1, from coordinate 3,549,624 downwards.
ACAAATGTTATCATCCTTTTAGTCGTCGTGTCTATGTCTCTAGTGATGTTACCTTTCACGAAACCACACCTTTTTACTTTACTTCTTAGCTTCAGTGGCAAATGTTTTGGAAGCTAAGTTTCATGCAGAGCTTTAGTATGAAAATCTTAAGTCATTTGAACATTATCGTCCTTTTATCTTCTTGCCTATATGCACACTTTGGCACCTCTAGTAGACAATGTGTTTAAGATACCAAATAACACTTAGATTGAGTCGGTTGATAAGCCAATATTAGTTTACCAAAGACTAAGAAACCTTGACTTGGTCCTGTAGTAAGTCCAACCGTCCAACTTGGAGGTTAAGCATAGAAAATGCTAACGATTTACCTGTTGCCTTAAGAAGAAAAACGGTCCTACGCTAAGTATCTTATCTCCCACATTATCTCTTTTAAAATCCTTTCCATGTAGTACTTGAGTTTTCTTTCAACTATTGACTTTGTTTAGAAACCCACATTTGTACATGAGGCATTAAAACATGAGAATTGGGTACAGATGCATGCTCTAGAAAAAAAATGAAACTTGATAGATTGTTGATAAGCCCAAAAGTAAGAAGGCAATAGGATGCAAGTGGGTTTATATTGTAAAATATAAATCTGATGGGTCTGTTGAAAGATACAAGACAAGGCTTATTGCAAAAGGATATTCTCAAACTTATGGAGTTGATTATGAGGGGACCTTTGCTCTGATGCAAAAATGAATACAGTCAAAATTATTCTTTCTTTGGCAGCTCACTTTGGATGGGAGTTATATCAATTTGATGTAAAGAATGCCTCCGTACATGGAGAACTGGAAAAAAAAAATATACATGGAGATACCACTTGGATATGACTCCATGGGAGATAAAGTATGTAGATTGAAGGAGGCATTGTATAGACTCAATCAATCTCCTCATGCTAGAAGCCATGATTTCCATGGGATATATACAAAGTCAAGGTGATCATAAGCTTTTCATACTCACAGGATGGTTAACTGACACTACTATTGGTGTATGTAGATGATATGATTATTATAAAAAATGATGCTGATGAAAAGCAAATGTTAAGGAAGAAATTGGCAGCTCAGTTTAAGTTAAATTCCATGGGATATATATCAAGTCAAGGTGATCATACACTCTTCATAAAACACTCACAGGATGGTTAACTGACACTACTATTGGTGCATGTAGATGATATGATTATTACAAGAAATGATGCCGATGAAAAGCAAATGTTAAGGGAGAAATTGGCAGCTCAGTTTAAGTTAAAAAATCTCGGAAGATTGAAATATTTCCTAGGGATTGAGGTTGCTTATTCAAAACTAGGCATCTTCATATCTCAAAGAAAATATGTCCTTGACCTCCTCAAAGAAACTGGCAAGTTATGATGAAAAGCTGCTGGAATTCCTATTGAACAGAACCACCAAATTGGAAATTGGAAATGAGAAGGAAAACTCACTATTGAAACCTAATATCAGAGACTTGTCGGGAAACTCATTTATATATCCGATACTTGATTTGACATAGCCTATGCTATTAGTATTGTTAGTCAATTAATGCATGAGCCTCAAAAAAGACACCAACAAGTCGTTGATAGAATTCTTCAATATTTGAAAGTCATCCCCGGAAGAGGATTGTTGTTAAGAATGAGGGTGAGCTGTCATTGGAGCATACATAGATACAGATTATGTTGGATTAATTGTTGATAGGAGATTCATGTCAAGATATTATATTTTCTTAGGAGGAAACTTGGTGACATAGAAGCAAGACACAAGATGTAGTGGCAAGGTCAAATGCAGAAGCTGAATACCGGTCTATGGCCCCAAGGAATACGTGAGTTGCTGTGAATAAGGAAAATACTTCATGATCTCAAAATATAATATAGAACTCTTATGGCATTGTTTTGTGACAATAAATCTGTTATAAATATTGCTCATAATCCAGTCTAACATGATAGATCGAAATACATAGAGGTGGATTGAAACTTCATTAAGGAGAAGTTGGATAGTAGACTCGGAGAAACAATATATGTTCCATTGGGAAGTCAGCTAGCAGATGTTCTTAGCAAGGGACTACCTACAAAGCTATTTCAAGATCTTACTAGCAAGCTGGGAATGATAGATATTCGTTCATTAGCTTGAGGGAGAGTTTTGTCAAATATTTTGCTTTGTTCCTTGGAATATTCTGTTTTCCTTTTTATTTATTATTCGGTTAAGATTTATTCAGTTAAGATTTATTAATTATCTTTGATCAGAACATCGGGTATGATTGATACCCATGATTCTAGCATAGAAAGAGGTGTCATAGCTGTATAAATAGGAACCTTGTGTATTGAGAAATACAATTCAGTAAGATATTTTACTTTTGATATCTTTTTCAAGTGACCTCTTTGTTACCTTCATGTACGCATCAACATCTAGATCAGGCTTGACATTTGCCTCATTTTCTCTTCTAGACAATTCAGCAAGTAAATCTGCAGAAAGCGAAAAATATTACACAGTCAAAACTTAAATATAATCTAAATGTCAGCCTGAGGTTTCTATATTGAATTTAGTATTGAATATAAGAAAAAGGTATTGTAGACCAACCATAACGAGTTCCAACTCCTTGGACTCTTGCCGAGAAGGCCAAGGTTTCTCTGACTGTCAGTTCTGCAAAATGAAGATCATTCTGATTGACATAAGCAGCAGTTCTTTGGGGTACAAACTCATTCATCTCATGACCATTATAAGTCAACTTTCCAGAGAACTGATCAAGAAGTCACATTTTATTATATAGAGACACAAGATTTAACTACAGAGCAAGAAGAAAGAAATATTGCTTGTCCTAACCTTTAATTTTGGATCAGGTTTTGCAGCCAAGGCCAACAAGAGTGTGCTTTTCCCAGAACTTGGAGGGCCCAAAAGTAATGTCATCCTGAACAGGAGGAAGTAGAGATGTTATATTAGTTCCAAAGGTGCTAGATAATTATCCTCTAGTCTTTGAACAAACAGAGAATTCCACTTGCATTGGTACCTGCCAGGCTTTATTATTCCACTAACATCCTGCAGAATATTTATATTTTGTCTTCTACAGTTTAACAGGTCCTTTAAAGAAAAAAATGAAACCAAATTGTCAAATTAAAACCTCCTTCGGTAACATAGTGTGGCACATTCTACTATTAACCAAAATTGTTACTAATACTGACTTTGACTATATTAACCATGAAGTTAGTGAAGGTAGGCAAAGCTCTTGTTCCTACACGAGCTTCTGCTTCAATGTTCAAGTTCTGAAACCGAACCTCTATAGTTGGAAGATCAATTCCAACTCTGATATCAAAATATCATCCAGTCCAAAGAAAAAGATGAGAGGGCTATTAGTTAATTTGGAGATGATAGACATCTCTACAATCTGGAATGAAGAAGAAGAGAGAGTGGAATTCTCACCGATCAATTCGATCCCTTAACTTGAGCAAAAACTTCTCATTGTCATCTTCAACAGTTCTCAGCAGTCTTTCAAGTAAAGCTCTCTTTTCTTGAAACCCAAGGTTGTGCACATCAACCTCATTGACTTCCCCTTCTGATGAAGTGAGCAAAGCCTTCCTCAAACGTGCAACAGTGGGAAGTTTCTGAATGGCAGCCCATCTGAGAGCCTCTCTATCATCCTCTCTGCATGATGAGTTGGAGAAGATATCCATGTCACTGTCCCTCCAAATGGATGAACTACCAGTTCTCAGACTAGTCCCACCTTCCATTCAACAAAGAAAACAAAACAAAACAAGCAGAAGTTCTAATCTTAATTCAAGTATCCTGCTGAAATCTCTTAACTGTTTATCAGAAACAAAAACTCTCTCAGTTTGTTTTGCTGATGTTTGCGTGGTACAACTGAAATGGAAAGGTATTATACATAGGTTGAGGAAGGAAGAACACACTTTTGGAGCAATGTCATGATAGTTAGGCAGGTTTTTAAATGCTAACATAGCTTCGCACATTTTTCTAAGTTCCCTACAACTTGGGGAATGGTGATACTTACGAACATAATAGCAGGATCAGTATTCAACTGAAATATGCAGATAATTAAACTTTCTCTTATATAACTGTTATTTACTTCACATTATATAAACAGTAATTTATTAAATATTTTTCTATTAGTTAACAGTAGACAAATATCGAATGATGCTAGGTCAACTGTATATTTTGCTACAGTTCATACTCTCCTTTTTAACGTATAATGTTTTAAAAGTTTGAAAATTGTGTTTTAAGCCTGAATTATTATATTTCAGTATATTTTTTAAGGTTGGTTATTAATATTTATAAATGACTAATATCTATTAAAATATAATAAATATAAATTTATATTAATAAATTTTAAAGTATTATTTATTAAAACAAAAAAAACAAAAAAAACATAACCTTATAAAACATAAATTTAATTGATAAAACTGTATTATAGTACTCCCATATTGAATATAAATAAAAAATAAAGGGTTTGTAGTTCACTTAATTTTAAAAAAATTCTTTAATTACTCTCTTTATTTTTATTTATTAATCATAAATAAAGAATTAAAGTATTAGATAGCGGTCTTAGTTGAATGGTAACTAGAAAAAAAAACAATATAAAATATTTAAGAATAATTAATAAAGTAAAATTAATGGAGATTGAAGCAAATTACTTTTGACAGCCTCATACGTGGTCCTGCAGACACCACATTCCAGCAGTGCTGTTGACCTCTTTAATTACTGCTGCTATTAGTTTTTTTACATTGATAAAAAAAAATAAAATTAACTCCCTCCTTTCTTTTTTATTTGTCACTGTGTTGGGAAATTTGTGTTGATATTTATTCATTGGTTTATAATGTTTAATATTACAAAAATTACATTTTTATCAATTACATTTTCATTTTTTTATCTTTATTTTATTTACACATATATTTATGTATAAACTATGAAAATATTTAATTGATTCATTATAATCAATAAAATTTATTATATAAAAAATTAAAAGACACATAAAATGGATTCATATATAGATGAAAAAAGTGATAATTTTAAAAAATTAATTTTATCATTTAAAATTATAAATCTTAAAAATATAAATAAAAATAATTAATATTAAAGACACTAATTAAAAATTATAAATAATGAACTTTTATTAAAAATTACGTAAAGTACAACCTTGCCTAATTTTTAACGGAACACCGACCTAATTTTGAGTTTTGGCTTCTGCTAAGCTCAGAGTACCTATTGAGTAGAAAAATACACAATTTATGCTTTTGTTTATTTTATTTTATTTTTTACTTTTTTTTTTTTTAAGTTTTGGCCATAAAAAGAACAAAGTATATTTTGTTTTACGTATACATTACATGGATATAAAAATTATTACTTTGGATTATGGACACATTATGCATGTTGTAAGAATAAAGCATTATTCAAATGTGTGAAGATTCTGAACCGTGTGGTGTGTGTATATGGGAGAAAAAGAAATCAATGATGTGATATTCAGAAATGAAGTTGCTAGCATGAGTGCAATCTATGAAGATAATAAATAACATAATGTGTCTAGAAAAATAAAACTTAGGATTATAATGATAATGTCTCCAAAAGTTAAAAACTAATATAATAATCTATTCTATATTATAATGAAAACACTTAATATGACTTTAATAATATAAGCTACATTTTAAAGTGTATTATCATTGTTTTCATAATTACATTTCAAAGTTCGTTCCTTTATTTTAACTACAAGCTATTTACTATAATACATTCTAATTTGTAAGTATATATAATTTTCTAATTCTATGATCCATTTGAAATCATGTAATCATGATGTTAAGTTGATATTTATCACGGATTAGCAAACAAAATATTTCCTTGCAAATACTTCACTAGTACTAGATAGCTACATATTTGTTAAGGAAAAACTCCTTTGTAACGGATTAGTTCATTATAAATTTTATTTTTGGCAATAAATATTTATTTAAAAATAAAAATAATTATTCAATTATTTACTTTACTTAAAAAAATTATTTTTATATGAAAAATTAAAAATATTTAAAGAAAAATTCTCATCAGCTACTGCACTCTCTCTTCTTCAATCTCTTCTGCAACAGAATACTATTCTTCATATAGTTTTGTGTGAAATTTTCTTCTTGTTTTTTTTTTTTTTGGATTTTTCTGAAAAATCATATAGTAGAGAGTAGCAACCCATGTTTATTATTAGCAAGTTTCTCTTCTTTATTAAAAAAAAATTACACCCCAAATTACTGATTGTCTTTCTGTTTTGTAATCACTATTGAGATCTTTTTTTTTTTTTTTATTTCATTTTTTCAGTCAAAACAAATCTTGAAGGGTTCAAGGATTTGGAGAAGGACCCTTCTTTTGTGGATTTCATTAAAAAATAATAATAAAATTGAGAAGCTCGAATTTTATTGTTATTTGGTAGGTTAACAACTACATCCCTGTATTTGAGTTGATCATTGAAACCCACCACCCAAAAACCTAATAAAGAATAGAAAAATCCTAGTTTCACTGGCTTGTGTATGGCCTCATTAGTTGATTTAATGTTGTATAATCTTAAATTGTGATGTTGATTGAAAGGGTTGCAAGATGAGCTGGACTCACTATCACTGTTATCATTACATCTACTACATGATATTGACCATTGATTTTTTTTTTGTTATTTTGTGTATGAAGTGTAGTGAAATGTTGGGTATGTAAGTGACTCCTATTTGCTCCCTTCCCTCACTATTATTTTCAAATGACTACATTATTGAGGTATCTATTCAAATGTTTTTACAGTCATGATTTTTAATGGGGTCATTATTCTAGACATAATAATTTATAATTCCTAGTGAGTTCCTTTGAGTCATATGGTTCAAGTAATATGCAATACATTTTTCATATTTTCTGTACAATTTACTCTTTTTATTAAGTGAAATCCAATGCGAATCTCACCAGGTAACCCATTCTTAAAAACTCTATAAAATTTAAGCAAATAATATTGTGAAGAATATAAATGATTGGGAGGACATAAATTTTAGGTTAATTTACGTTTTCTACCTCCAAAATTTAATAATCTTGTATATTTTGCTTTTGCATATTTTGCCCTGCACTAATTTCATCTTACAAATTGTGTAACTGTCAAAAGTACAAGATTGTATATTTAAAGCTAAATATGCAAGATCGTATTAGTTTGAGAATTACAGAATATGCAAGAAAAAATTATTTAGAGCCTAAATTTAGGTTTAGTAGCTGCTGCATTGGTCCCTGATATAAATGAAAATTGGTTTAGACATATTTTTGTCTATATAATATGCCACTCATCACACGTTTTAGGCTTAATTTGGTCCTTGCACTTTAATTTTAAATAAATGTTGTACGGTTTATTTATTTTTATTATTTTAGTTTTTGTTTTAGCATGTGTAATATATCTATTTTCCATTTTAGTCTCTATGATCTTTTTGTTCATTTTAATTTTGAGTTAGTCCCTTTGAAAAAGAAATGGTGGGGGACTGGAAAAAACTTAATATTCAAATGTCAAAAGAATAAAACCAAAAAAAATGAGAGAGTATATAATTACAAGTATTAGAGCAAAATAATAAGGATATAAATAAAAAAGATAAATTTTATAAAAACCATTTTAAAAAAATTAATTTTATAAGAACTAGAACACTAAACAGTGTATTACAAGTATCAAAACTATATTCAAGTCTTGAAATTTTCACTGCATCTCCAATCAGGTTAGTATATCCAACTCAGTTAACAATTAAAATGCAGATAAGATACAATTGGCACTTCACAATAAATTCATTCAATTTCACTATGAAAGACTTATATTCCCTTTATTCTATTGAGAGCTCTCTCTCTTCTCTATCTTCAGGTCTTTTTCTGTGTCAAGTCGACAACATTGATTCCTTAGAGACTATTTAAACATAAATTAACATGTGCATCAATTTATTATTAGTATTACATAGACTATCTATTATCCAACAGTGATAAATTTAGTTGATAAATAGAAGTATACAGAAACATTTGCGGATATTTTCTTACAAAATGTTACGTTGAGTATACTATACAAAATACTTGAATGTTCCTAACGACGTTGGAAATTAAACATCTTCACTGATATGGCAAAGACCAATGCAAACACTACTGGAAGTGCAACAATCACAGCTGCAACCACTCCTAAAAAATCATGCTTGTAACCAAAGTAACTTCTTAGAAAGCCTTCAACTGTTGTATTCCCTTCAGTGGATTCCATGCTTTGCTTTATATCTCCATATTGTGATGCCACCAATCCATATAAACTCCAAGCAACTGGATTTACCGAACCGAACCACCTCCACCATACTGGAATCCTCTGTTAGACCATACCGAAAACAACAACAAAAATAAATTTAGCATCTGCTATGGTTAGAAAGCATCAATCTACAGTGCACTTAATATGAAATGGAAGAAAAACATACTGGTTGCGGTACTATGAATCCAGAGAAGATATTCCATACTGTAAGGAATGTAGCGGAAACTATGGAGGAAATGTGTTGGTTTGGTGTCACTGCCACTGACATCATGCCATAGTAGGTGAAGGCCAGGAAGGAGAAGTACATGAAAAATAGGTGCCAGAAAACTTTACTAACAGTCCACTCAAAACCAACCATGGCATAAATTATAATGCTATAGACCACAGCTTGTACAAGTACATATGGGAGCTCAATCAGGACCTGCAACAATAAAAGATTGGAAAGAAAGAAAACAAACATAGGTAAATTATTTACACATAAAAGATAATGGTTTATATATAAATGTGGTAACATTCAAATAAAAGACACTATTTAAGATCTGGTTTGCTTGCCTGAGCAAAAGCATATGGTAAAGCTGAATACATTCCAGCTGCTTTTTCCCTATAAAAGACTGTTCGCTCAATGGCAACCACTGGCTGTACTGTATTAGCATTCTTAACGCCAAGAAGGAGAACAGCAGCATACATGGAGCCCATGGCATTGAAAAGATCTTGTTGCTTTTCACTGCAATAATTGATGTGAAAGTTTACTGTTAGATCAAAGAGAACCAATGGAACAAATGTGTTTGAAGACAACATTTCCAAGTTTCTAGTTTGATCTTACATTTTGGAGCCAAGGTCCCAAAACATGCTACCAAACAAAACAGCTACACTAGTTGTGTAATAAAATCTTAGGGCAGTGTAGTGAGGATTGCGCCAGTAAGACCAATGTTGTTTCCATAAGCAAGCCATGCATTGGGTGAAGAAGGACGTTGAGTACTGTGAAGGAAAATAAAGGTCTTTTGAACCAGAAGCTGGAGTACTCAATTCTTTAACAAGTGCTTTGTTTCTCCTGAGACAAAATGTCAAAGATCATATATCAGTAAAATCCTATTTCTATACCGTAAATAATTTTAACAATAATAATATTTTTATTGCTCTTTTAGACTTTAAATGCTTTCTAGCAGAGTAATTTTGAGTTCTGTAGTTGTATCAGATAATTTACACAACTGAAAATACCTGTATAACACTGATTTTTTGTACACCTCAGCAAAATCAATCCTCAATTCCATTTCTTTTGCTGAAGTCGTGACTTCCAACATCCATGTTGCTGGATTATAGCCATCTTTAATCTTGTTGACACCTTGGATTCCCTTCAAAATAAAAGTGACGAGTTAAACATTTACATGAAGATATTGATTTGAAAAGTAAGAGATGAATTCTGTACTCTTTATTTTCATAGAATTTATATTTTCAACCTCAAAGTAACTAATTAATTCGGAAGAATGATGTCCAAGTGGTCCCACATATATCTCTTGCCCTCCTTGCTTCATTAGCAAAAGCTGCATTTCATCGTGTCAAAAAGTTTGAACTTAGTCATTAAAGAGTGAAATCTAAAATTTCAACATTGACTCTGTTTGTCTCACCTCGTCAAAAGATTCAAATATGTCTATGCTTGGCTGATGGATGGTACAAACAACTGTTCTTCCAGTGTCTACTGTGTTCCTAACTGTTCTCATGACAATTGCAGCAGCTCTTGCATCTAGTCCAGAAGTTGGCTCATCCATGAATATTATGGAAGGATTTGCCACAAGTTCAACTGCAATAGTCAACCTTTTGCGTTGCTCTGTTGAGAGACCACTAACACCAGGCAATCCAACTAATGCATGCCTTAGTGGTTTCAATTCCACAAGTTCCATGACTTCCTCAATAAACATCTGCAACCAATAATCAGTTTAAGACTTCGAAACATTAATTAACATCCAAGTGTATTATTTTGTTACAATGTTTCCAGTGTTATTTTATGGCACAATTCCACTCGTTGTCAAGAACTTTTGGCTTGTTGCTTTCTCTAGTTCTATTCTCTTCTATAAGTATTACAAACTCGTTTTCAACTCTGAATGATAATTTAAACTGTAGAATCTTACATTTAAGAATACCATGAATAGGAAATAAAGTTAATAAAAAGCAATTGATTCTATTTCTAACATTCAGCCCATTTAAGGAAATAATAATAATAACATATTCCCTGTTAAACAATCATGAATGAAAAAGAACTACAGTTTTCTAGGTTCTGCTGTTATTGAGAAAATTACTTACAAATTCATATGTATAGGTTTGCCATGACAACTCAATCTAGAAAAATGAAGTGCTAGATTATTTAAATGAACCATATTGGACATGTATGCAGGATGACTAAAAGAACTACTTCATGACTATGTCAAGTGTTCAAACTAATTAATAACCTACATTAAACCATAAACAGTAAAAAAAGGAAGCCATTAAAATAAAGGAATCAAATACTGACCTTCCTGGTTTCAGCATTGATATCAGGGGACAATCGAAGCCAAGCTGAATAGAGCAAGGATTCAAACACTGTAACATTAGGAGAGTGGATATCACTTTGCTCACAGTATCCAGAGATCCTTGCAAATGTTTTTTGCTTCTTTTGATAACCGGAGATTGTGATGTTCCCTCCAACATATCCTCCTGTTTTTCTACCAGCAAGTACATCTAACAGAGTTGTTTTGCCTGCACCAGTGACACCCATTAGAGCAGTGAGAACACCAGGTCTGAAAGCTCCACTGACACCCTTCAAAAGAACCAATTTGTCCTCAACAACACCTCGGTTCCTCATTTCCTGCAAGTATTTGATAAATTTGAATCCACGATAATTCTTTGGAAGTTGGAAATGCAAGCAATTTCTATTTACTTTTCTTTTTTCAACATTACCTGTGGCATGTCCACAACATATGTTACTTCATCAAAGGTGATAGAATGTGGTTCAAAAGGAAGAACCATTCCTCTTTTACAAGTTCTTCCACTTATACTTTCTCCTTGTCTCATTAACTTCTGAGAAAACCTATATTTCATGTGCCTCATGACATTAATTCCTTTTTTGCTACCACCATTCTGCTCATTGCTTTGAGGTTCCTCTGATATAGCAGTCTGGTGCTTCCCGAGTGCTGCAAAATCATTTTGTGGCATTGATACATCGGGGTTTATCTTAGATGATTTACTACACATTTAAGTAGAAACACTCACAATTCATGTATGTGAGAGCAAGGATGTAGCCAAAGTTGAAAAGCAATGTATAACCAATCAAAGCCCCAACACCTATCCAGTACCAGTATGACTGAGTGAAGAATCCCCGGGATTTCAAAACTTCAACACCTAGCGGCTCTGTTGAATTTGGTAGAACCTATCATAAGAAAATATATTCATATATCAGATTGACTATATGACAAGGAAAACATAAAAATAAACATAAAGATTGGTTTAAAACTTACATGTTTCCATTGCTTCCCAAGGAACTCATTATTTACCATGGCATTCTGTCCATACATTAAAGGCGATATCCAAAAGCCCCATAGCCACCATTTTTTTATATTGTCTAGGGGAATAAATGGAACAAGTTAAAGTAGCATTGTTAATGTAGAATATATAATGGAAGAAAATATAGGATTGTTTTGTTCTGTATCCATGGCACCTTTCGATAGGACAAAACCACTCATAGCATAAACGATGTAGAGTGTAAATGATCCAAGTGTTATGGCCGCAGTCAATTCCCTCCCTAGTGCTGCAATGAATCGGAATACTGCTGAAGCCATCTGGTTGACAAGTACAAGAACAAGATACTGCCTAAAACATCTGCATTAGGTAAATATAGAAATACATTCCTTAATTATTCACACTATTCAAATATAAAATGAGACATGGGAGGAATGATCAGTTAACATGTTTGGTTAGTATGTGCATTAATATAGTTTTTTTACCTTCCAACATCTGGGTCAAAACCAATGCCGTAGTAGGTGATGAATACCCAAGCGGCCACTTCCATGAAAGTCATTGGGACTTTTAGGATCCATGCAGGAAGAGCATATGCCCATGACGGAAAAAACAGATTATCCCTTTGCTTGTAGAAAACAGGAAGCCTTGAAACGGTCATGGATAGTTCAGCATATCCATTGTACATAATCACAATAATGCCGTAGAACAATGCACCCACATATATGCCACCATCAGTCACTGAATCTCTGTGCATCTCAGTCCGGAAGAAAATGGTCATGGTGATAAATGCCAATACAGAAAGCTAAAAGGAGGGAGATCTATCAGTAACATAGTAATAGCATTGAATGACATATGACAATGAAACATTCAAGTCTCAAAACCTACTTGGCTAAAGGTGAAGCTGTAAACAAATGAGTTGCGCTTCATAAGTAAATATTCTCTAGATATGCAAGCTTTTAACAGCTCCAACTTTTGTACTCCGTACTTTTTGGTTGTTAATGCAGCTGGGTGGCTCTTAGACTTTTCAAATTCAGTAGCAAGTTCTTCAACAAGGCTTTTCCCAACATGGAATGACTTATGTGCCTCTGAAAACTCTTTTGCTGTGACAAATCTATAAGGCTGATATTTGTGTGCCCAGTACTGCTCCTGATCCTTCCTTGATGTTACCTATAGCATATAATGATGACTGCTCAAAATGAAATGTATAAAACTCTGTCTTACCAGAGCAGACAGATTAAATTATTGAGACAAGACACAAGGACACTTACTTCTTGCAAAAAGTCTGCCACACCTTTCCTCTCAGGACATTGAAAACCCATTAATTCAAAAAATTGAAGCACATATTCACGGGGACCCTGGTACACTATATGACTATCAGAAAGCAGAATAATGTCGTCAAAAAGATTGTATGTCTCCGGAGCTGGCTGTAGGAGAGAGATGACTGCAGTTCCTTTGAGAATGTGAACATATTGTTTGAGTGAGTTCATAATTTGAAAAGTTGTTGAGCTATCCAAACCAGTAGATATTTCATCCATGAACAGAGCTTTAGATGGTCCAACCAGCATCTCTCCTGCATTGACAGGTTTATAATTAATGAAGATGATCAGACATACAAAATCAATTTATTGAGTTAAGTGAACATGATATACCCTAAGGTTAACATCAGATTTCATTTACCTGTGGTAAGGCGTTTCTTTTGTCCACCAGAGATCCCTCTTAACATTGAATTTCCCACTATAGTATCAGCACAGGACTCTAGTCCCAAAATCTGCAAAGGTATAACAAAAAATCCAGAGACTTTAAAACAAAAGAATATAGTGGTGGCTTCGAAAGAATAGATCTTACCCTTAGGACATAATCTGTTATCAAATTTTCCTTCTGGCCTTCAGTTGCTACAGCCTGAGTATTATGAGTTAAAAAGACAGCCACTTAATTATCAGTCATTTGTAATTGTGTGGAAAAGAAATGGTTGTGTGCACCTAAGTTCTAGAAAACTAACTGCTGATGTAATTGAAATTATAACTCACTACTTTTCTCCTGTTACAACTATTTTTTCATCATCAAATGCTTTATTTTCATATATAATTTTCTTTTAGGCGAAAAATTTGGTGTTTATCAGAAAGAAGTTGAAGAAGAAATGAACCTCCAAAAATGAACAGCTATAATATTACAATTGTTAGGCTGTCATGTTTTTCACACTTTGGTTTTAAACTCTACTTGTTATTGAACAATATAAAAAGAAGGCTAATTTAGGGATGAAAGTCAAATGGGAGAAACATATCCCTGACAATCAATGGCCTTTTTGTTACCTTCATGTAGACATCAATATCTGGATCAGGCTTGATATTTGCCTCTTTTTCTCTTCTAGACAATTCAGCAAGTAAATCTGCAGAAAACCAACAATATTACATAGTCAAAACCTAAATTTCATCTAAAATGTCAGCCTGATATTTCAATATTGAATTTAATATCGAATGTAAGAAAAAGGCATTATTGTGGACCAACCGTAACTAGTTCCAGCTCCTTGGACTCTTGCTGAGAAGGCCAATGTTTCTCTGACTGTCAATTCTGCAACATGAAGATCATTCTGATTGACATAAGCAGCAGTTCTTTGGGGTACAAACTCATTCATCTCATGACCATTATAAGTCACCTTTCCAGAGAACTGATCAAGAAGTCACATTTTATTAGATAGAGACACAAGATTTAAATACAGAGCAAAAAGAAAGATATATTGCTAAAAAAATTAAATTTCTCCTCATTAACCTTTAATTTTTTATCAAGTTTTGCAGCCAAGGCCAACAAGAGTGTGGTTTTCCCAGAACTTGGATGGCCCAAAAGTAATGTCATTCTGAACAGGAGGAAATGGAAATGTTATATTAATTCCAAAGGTGCTAGATAATTCCCCTCTGGTGTTTGAACAAACAGAAAATTCCATTTGCATCGGTACCTGCCAGGCTTTATTATTCCACTAACATCCTGCAGAATGTTTATATGTTGTCTCCTACTTGGAAGTATATGAAGACTGTTTAACAGGTCCTTTAAAGAAAAAAATGAAACCAAATTGTCAAGTTAAAACATCCTTCGGTGACATAGTGTAGCAGATTCTACTATTAACAAAAATTGTTACTAATACTGACCTCAACTATATTAACCATGAAGTTAGTGAAGGTAGGCAAAGCTCTTGTTCCTACACGAGCTTCTGCTTCAATGTTCAAGTTCTGAAACCGAACCTCTATAGTAGGAAGATCAATTCCAACTCTGATATCAAAATATCATCCAGTCCAAAGAAAAATATGAGAGGTCAATTAGTTAATTTGGAGATGATAGACATCTCTACAATCTGGAATGAAGAAGAAGAGTGGAATTCTCACCGATCAATTCGACCCCTTAACTTGAGCAAAAACTTCTCATTGTCATCTTCAACAGTTCCCACCAGTCTTTCAAGTAAAGCTCTCTTTTCTTGAAACCCAAGGTTGTGCACATCAACCTCATTGACTTCCCCTTCAGATGAAGTGAGCAAAGCCTTCCTCAAACGTGCAACAGTGGGAAGTTTCTGAATGGCAGCCCATCTGACAGCTTCTTCATCATCCTCTTTCTGGAATGAGTTTGAGAAGATCTCAGCATCACTATTCCTCCAAATGGATGAACTACCAATCCTGAAACTACCCTCACCCTCCATAAAACAAGAAAACAAACAAAACAAAGAATTTTTAACCTTAATGCAACCCCTGCTGAAATATACTCAGTGTTTCCTAGAAACAAAAACTTTCTGTCGGTTTGTTTTGCTGATGTTTGTGTGGTGGAACTTTTGTAGTGTCAAATATGTCAGACAGGTTTCTAAATGCCAACATTGCTTCCCACATTTTCTTATCTTTCTTAGAACATGGGAATACGTCGAAAAAATAATTTCACGAGAATCACAACCAATGGCGTAATCCTTTTTTAATACTTCCCACATGACTAATATTGAATGCAAACGTATTACCTTAAGCAACAGACATGGGTCCATGAAACACTATGCAGCAACAGTTCAGTTGTCCTCTCTGATTAATAATTTTTTATTTTTGAAACTTTTCATAAATACAGGAGTATTGTTCCAAAAGCTAAGAGATAGTACAAGTATATCTGTTTTTTATATACATTATACAAAAGACTACTAGTTTATAGACGTAACGCGGACCCATATATTTTATGCAAAAACTTGTCCTTCCTTACTAGCTTACTAGTTCCCCTCCCATTAACTATGAGCACGTGCATTTTTATTGTTATAATATTTCTACTATTTTTTAATTTAAAAAGATGGTTAGCTATATGTTCTATTTTATTATGCACTCTAATATGCAACTGTGTATAATTTATAATTCTATTTTACATTTAAAAGCGTTTAATTATAATATTAGTTAACTTGATATTTATTTCGGATTAGCAAGGGATATCAGTCACCTTAAAACTCCCTCACAATATAATATATATATATATATATATATATATATATATATGCACACGTATATAAATTATATATTGACTTATACTAGTCAAACAATCCCAAGAGGATTTAAAAGGTACTTTTGCATTTATTCTCTTGCTCATGTGTAAAAGTAAAACACAAGGAAAAACAAAAGAAAAAGCAGGGGTGAAACCAGAAAAAAAAGGTGGGAGGGGTGATTTTTTTTTTTTTTTATAATTTTTAATTTTTAATTTTATTTTTTTAAATAAAATCGGTTGGACACAAACTTACTAATTATGTAATAATTTTTTGGAGACAAAAATAAATTTGGGAGATTAAAATTTATTATTAATATATATAAATTTATTAGTAGTATATATAAATTAATATATATATATATATATAAATTAATTTATATATATAAATTATATATATATAAATTAATATATATAAATTTATTATTGATTTATATATATAAATTTATTATTAATATATATATATATAAAAATTCATATATATATATATATTAATAATAATAAATTTATATATATAAATATATATATATATATATTAATAATAAATTTATATATATTATTTATATATATTAATGATAAATATATTATTTATATATATAAATAATATATATAAATTTATTATTATTAATATATATATATTAAGAAATTATATATATATATATAAATTTATTATTAATATATATATATATATATATATATTTAAAAAAATTAAGGGGCGATGGCCTGGCTCCGCTGAGAAAAAGCTCTAATTATGTTAAACATAGAATTTCACAAACAATTTTTCAACGAGTCACATCAATGTTTTCAAATTTTGTATAAAAATATTTTCTCAAATGCATAATGTTTTAACAAAATAGCCCAAATAATATGATTGGTTAGACGAAATAAAAAGCAAGAAATAAACAACACAAGATATTTATACTGGTTTATCTTATAAACAAGACTATATTCAGTTTTTTATAAACAACTAAAATTTTACTAAAATGAATAATACAAGTATTATTTGAATTTCAGTTATTTTTGGCTAACCCAAGTATTCTTTGGACAAAATCTTTTTACACTAAACAATTTAAATATTATTTTGACTAAGTTTCTTTAAGCTAACCACTCCAAGTATTTTTTGAACACAATCTCTTCAGATTAACAATACTAAGTATTCTTTCATCCCACCCCTTTCAAGTTAACACTACCATTAAGGATAAATTCTTACAAGAAAAGGTTTGTCTAACTAAGATTAACTTTTTCGTAGAGGGAGATATACAATGAAGAATGAAATACTTTTACAAAGAGATTTTAAAATAGAACTTCGTTTCTTTTCAGAATAATCTCTAACTTCAAGTCTTCAACCTTTATATAGATGGACAGTGGAGAAGGCAAACGCCAAAGAGTTGGCTCGACAAAGGAAAAATGAAATGAAGAAGCACGTTTGGTGTCGGCACAACATGGGAAGTAGAGAAAGGTTTAAAAGAGGAATTGGTTGTTGCTACTTTGGTGGATGAGAAAATAGTATATTCAACCTGCATGGAGGACTTTGACCATGTCATTAGGCAAGTAGGTTTATTTTTCAGGGATACTTCTAAGTTTACCTTTTACAAACTCTCTCTACATATAATTTTTTAATGGAAAAATTACAAATCCTCGCCACATATAATTTTTTAACAGAAAAATTACAAACCTTTGCCATATATAATTCTATAACAGAAAAATTACAAACCCTCCCCAAAGTATTTAACACACACTACGTAAAATCTAATACACTTATTCTATCTTATATAGGTTTTGTATCCCTCTCTCTTTCTAATCCTCACCGATGTAAGACGTTGAATTAACACAAGACACAACAAATCTCTCCTTAATTCAAAGTCCTACACTTCTGCAGCGATCCTTCATTGTATATCTTCTAACTTCTGGAGTGATACTCCCTTCCTTGCAGCAAAATCTTCTTACTAAAATTTTTTTTCTTCTCCTTCAAGCTCTACATTATTCGTCTGATATGAAACTTTGATTGTATCTCTACAATCCTCCCCTCAAACAAAGAACACTATACTTTCTCCCCTATAACGAAAGACTTTCGACACGGGGATCTCCTCAAGATAGGTCCACCTGACTTTCACCTATATCTATCTCTCACCAAGTTAAATCATTGGTTCTGATACCACTGTTAGAACTCAACCGAAAAAGTATAAGAGGGAAAGAAAGAGCTCGCAAGAGATTAACGTAGTTCGGGATCTTAAGACCTATCTCACAGTCTCACTATGACAAAATTCACTACTTACAACTTTTGAACGGAAAAATTATAAATCATCCCCACATATAATTTTTCAACAGAAAAATGAAAAAAACTACAACCCTTCCCACATATAATTTTTTAACAGAAAAATTACAAACTCTCATCACATATAATTTTTGAACAGAAAAAGTACAAACTTTCCCCAAAATATTTGACACACATTATCTAAAATCTAATACACTCATTTACTATATTTAAAAATGTAATACGAGTAAATATAAAATCTATCACTCTATTTTATATAAATTTTTATTTCTTTCTACTTCTAATATTCACCTATATAAAACTTTGAATTAACACACTTTTAATTAAACCAATAAGACACAAAAGAAAGGCACTTAGCTTTTCTATACCTCTACTTTATGTCTATTTATTTATTTATTTATTTATTTATTTATATTAATTAATTATTGAAAAAAAAATTGTTTTATATATTAAAATTAAATATAAATTAATTTAACTAATTTCACTGTATATATTTAATAATTCAATCTTAAAAAAAATCTTCATTTAATTGAAAGTTTTTTTTTGACTCTTTTTATTAATGATATTAAATCATGTTAATAAATTAATTTAGTGAATTTTTATTGATATTAATAAAATTAAATAATATTAGCTAGTTTTTTTTAATATAAAACTAATTATATTTTTGTTTTATTTAAATTGGAATATATATATATATATATATATATATATATATATATATATGTTAACGTTGAAAGATAGCTTCCTTATACCATGCCACGGAGATTAATATGTATCTATAGCAACAGTATATATATTAGTTGAATTACAAGTATATTTGTTGGTAGGTAGAAAAAGGCATCATTTTGATTGATTAGACTTCTTCACCTTGGTAGTGATGTACCTACATGTAAGAGTTGCCAAACTCATAAATGATATAATAGGTCGTACACACTAACCTAATTAACATAAAAGACACATGGTAATTTCTAAAGTCCAAATTGGATCCTTAATAAGTCCAAATTAAGGGTTTATGGCTCATGCAAAAGTGTATATTAGTCATACATCCAATTCTGATTTTAATAAAATTAAAATACACTAGTAAATACAAGATTAAATAAATAGTTTCATTGTTTATAAATTTTGTTATACAATCAATCAATGGTTAAAATTTATGATTTAATATATTTTTTAAAATATTTATGTAAAATCAACAAAATGCCATATATGATATTTCTATGTTCGTGTCTGAATGTGCGTAGTAGCACTTGGTTGCATAGTTTTTATCGATCTATTATTTTCTGCATATATCATATTTCATGTATTTGTGTCTGCGTGGAATATAGTTTGTTGGGCTTTTAATAGTCCCTCTTTTCCTTATTTAGAAAATTTAAAATTATAATATAAAATTTAATATACATCATCGCGTAAATAGTAATGACGCATAATTTAACGATTGAATTTTAATTTATATTTTATGAAAAAGATATTAAAGATATAATTTAATTAATTTTAATACCTGTGATTACCTTTATTATTTTGATGTATTATTAAGAACTATTTTAAATCTAATTAAATATCTAAAAGAAATTCTTATGCAACATTTTGAATCGTTCATATAACATTTACATTTATACGGTGAAGGAGACTTTAACAAACATTAATTGAAAACAAATAAGTGAATGCTATAACTTTTTTCCTTTTCTGGATTCTTGAATATTATAATAATAGTCAGACCTTTACTTTAATTGGCCTAAATAGAATTAATGAATTGATGCTATTTATTATACAATTTTGACAATTCTAAGTCTAAAATGTATATTTTAAATAGACTTAAACCTAACCATTAATGAGATATTTAATGATATTAATGGAGTATTTATATATTTTAAAAATTTATTATTAAATTTAATATATAAATTAAATTATACAAAAACTTGAGATTTTACGAAATTACATTAGATATGTTTTTATTTTTAATTAACGCCTTCTTAATTAACGCCTTCTTAATTGAATGCCTTCTTAATTAACGGCGTTGGAAATTAAACATCTTGAGAGATATGGCAAAGACAAATGCAAAAACTACTGGTAAGGCAACAACCACAGCTGCAACCACTCCCAGAAAGTCACGCTTGAAACCAAAGTAACTGTTTACAAAGTCTTCAACTGTTGTACTCCCAGCAGCGGATTCCATGCTTTTCTTTACATCTCCATATTGTGAAGCCATCAGTCCATACAAACTCCAAGCAATTGGGTTTGCCCAACTGTACCACCTCCACCATGCTGGGATCCTCTGTTAAACCATGCCATAAAGGAAATATAAAATAGATTTACCATCTCCTATGCCTAGAAAGGTGCACTTAATATGAAAGGAAGACAAAACTTACTGGCCGAGGAACTACGAATCCTGAGAAGATGTTCCATACTGAATAGAATCCAGAGGAAACTACAGAGGAAATGTGTTGGTTTGGGGTTACTGCCACTGACATCATGCCATAGTAGGTGAAGCACAAGAAGTTGAAGTACATGAAATATAGGCACCAGAAATATTTAACGAAACTCCACTCAAAACCAATCATGGAATAAACTATAAGGCTATAGACCACGGCTTGTACAAGTACATATGGGACCTCAATCAGAACCTGCAACAGAAAATAAATATTTCAAATAAAGCGCACAGAGGTAAATTATTTGCGCCAGATGAAGTAAGTAGAAGAATTAATAATTTCAAATCCTCACAATAATCTTCCAAATATCACTACGGCCAGACTTGTGGTGGTGGTGAAGGGGTAGCTTGCACAAGGTACATTCTATGTTCTAACGTTGTTATTGCAGTTATACACCAAAAAAGAAATTACTTAATGGAAGTTTTTGTATTTAGGAAGAGATATATAGTAAAACTTGAATAAAAGACACTCAATTAATAGTTTAAAGGTTATTCACTATAGCATAAAATGATTTTGCATGGTCAACCAATCATAAATCAGATTTTCAATGATTTTTACTGATTTTATTATCAAAGTCAACAAACTTATCATATACGGTGGATTGTGATGGATTGACACTTTACACTAATAATGCATGTATCCTTTTCTCTTTAATTAAAATGTGGAGCTTCTTGCCTGAGCAAAAGCATATGGTAAGGCTGAATACATTCCAGCTGCTCTTTCCCTGTAAAAGACTACTCGCTCAACACCAACCACTGGCTGTACTCCATAAGAATTCTTAACACCAAGAAGGAGAACAGCAACATACATGGAGCCCATGGAATTGAAAAGATCTTGTTGCTTTTCACTACAATAATTGATATGAAAGTTTACCGTTAGATCAAACAGTAGCAACAAAACAAATGTGTTTGAAGACAACATTTCCAAGTTTCTAGTTTGATCTTACATTTTGGAGCCAAGGTTCCAAAACATGCTCCCCAACAGAACAGCAACAGCAGTCGAGTAAAGAAATGATAGGCTAGTGTATCGTGAATTGCGCCAATAAGACCAATGTTGTTTCCATAAGCAAGCCATGCATTGAGTGAAGAAGGAAGTTGAGTACTGTGAAGGAAAATACAGGTCTGTTGAACCAGGATCTGGAGTACTCAATTCTTTCACAAGTGCTTTGTTTCTCCTGAGACAGAATGCCAAAGACCATATATCAGCATTCATTCTATTTCTATACTATATTAATTTTAATAATAACAACAAAAGGAAAACATTTTGCACTTCTAGCCCTCAAGTTCTTTCTAACAGATTACTTCCAAATTCTTTACATTTATTATACTATAAAATTGAACATGCATACCTGCTTAGCTCTGATTTTTTGTACACCTCCGCAAAATCAATCCCCAATTCTATTTCTTGAGCTAATGTTGTGACCTCCATCATCCATGTTGCCGGATTATAGCCACCTTTAATCTTACTGACTCCTTGGATTCCCTTCATGATAAAGGTGACACATAAGTAAAATTTTTACTTAAAGATTATGATTTGAAGAAAAACATGAAGTCAGTATTCCTTATTTTTTATATCATTTATATTTTATACCTCAAAGTAACTAATTAATCCGGAAGAATGATGTCCAAGTGGTCCCACATATATCTCTTGGCCTCCTTGCTTCAACAGCAAAAGCTGCATTTCATCACAACAAAATGTTCGAAACTTAGTCATTAAAGAGTGGACACTAAAATTGCAATTTACTCTGTTTGTTTCACCTCATCAAAAGATTCAAATATGTCTATGCTTGGCTGATGGATGGTACAAACAACTGTTCTTCCAGTGTCTACTGTGTTCCTAACTGCTCTCATGACAATAGCAGCAGCTCTTGCATCTAACCCAGAAGTTGGCTCATCCATGAACAATATGGAAGGATTTGCCACAAGTTCAACTGCAATGGTCAACCTTTTCCGTTGCTCTGTTGAGAGACCACTAACACCAGGTAATCCGACTAGTGCGTGCCTTAGTGGTTTCAATTCCACAAGTTCCATGACTTCATCAATGAACATCTGCAACCATTAGTCTGTTTCAAACTTAACATTGATTAAACATCCAAGGATTTTTATTTTTGTTACACTCATAATGATATCTCCTTTGGTTATTTTGACATAATTCCAATCATGAATGGTAAATAGCTTTTGTTTTGGCGCTTATGCTGTTACTAAGAAAATATACTTGCAAATTCTTATGTATGGGCTTGTCACGTCACTTCAATCCGGAAGATGGAAGTGCTATAATATTCAAATAAACCACATTGTACATGTATGCAGCATGACTGAAATGGTTACTTTATTGCAATCTCAAGTTTTAAAACATGTTAAAGTATGTTAAATAAAAGTATGTAAACATGAAAGCCAATAAAAGGCATAAGATTTAAATATCGACCTTCCTGGTTTCGGCAATGATGTCTGAAGACAATCGGAGCCAAGCTGAATAAAGCAAGGATTCATACACGGTAACATGAGGAGAGTGGATGTCATTTTGCTCACAGTATCCTGAAATCCGTGCAAATGTTTCTTGCTTCTTTGGATAACCAGAGATTGTGATGTTACCTCCAACATATCCTCCTGTTTTTCTACCAGCAAGTACATCCAGCAAAGTTGTTTTGCCTGCACCAGTGACACCCATTAGAGCAGTGAGAACACCTGGCCTGAAAGCTCCACTCACACCCTTCAAAAGAATCAACTTATCCTCAACAGCACCTTGGTTCCTCATTTCCTGCAAGTATTTGATTATTTACAGTGATTCTTTGAATACTGAAAATGTAAGTGTATAATTTAAATTATTTATTTTGTTTTTAGATTACCTGTGGCATGTCCACAGCATATGTTACTCCATCAAAGGTGATAGAATGTGGCTGAAAAGGAAGAACCATTCCTCTAGTGGGTAAATTATGGGGAGAGACGCTTCCACTCACATTAGTTCCTTTTTTACTGTAACTATTCTGCTCATTGCTTTGAGGTTCCTCAAGTATAACGGCCCGGTGCTTTTGAAGTGCTGCAAAATCAGTTTTGAGATATTAATGGATAGGTTTACCTTAGATGGTTTACTATACACTTAAGTTAATGGCACTCACGATTCAAGTACATGAGAGCAAGGATGTAGCCAAAGTTGAAAAGTAATGTATACCCAATCAAAGCCCCAACACCTATCCAATACCAGTATGACTGAGTGAAGAATCCTCGGGATTTCAAAACTTCTACACCAATCGGCTCTGTTGAGTTAGGTAAAATCTGTAATAAGACAATATAACCAAATAAAAGATTATATCTATGATAAGGATGACATAAAAGTAAAATATATATATATATATATATATATATCAGTTAAAAACTTACATGTCTCCATGTCTTTCCAAGGAATTCATTATTTACTATAGCATTTTGTCCATACATTATAGGTGATATCCAGAAGCCCCATAGCCACCATCTTTTTATATTGTCTGTTGGCATAATGGAAACAAATGATCATTGTTATCTAGAAAATAATGAGAGAAGGACTGGTATTGTTTAATATTCATGTTACCTTTTGATAGGACAAAACCACTCAAGGTAAAAAGGATGGTATTTGTAAACGACCCTAGTATAGAAGCCACTGTCATTTCCCTCCCAAGTGATGCAACAAATCGGAATAATGCCAAAGACATTTGTTTTGTTAGTACAAGAACAAGATACTGCCTAAAACATCTGCATTAGGTAAATGTAGAAATACAGTTATTAATTATTTGCACAATTCAAATAGAAAATGAGACATTGGAAGGGAAAGATCAATTAAAATGTTTGGTTAGAATTTGTAAAAACAAAGTTGTTTTACCTTCCAACATCAGGGTCAAAACCAATGCCATAGTAGGTGATGAATATCCAAACAGCAACTTCAACTAAATTCATGGGGACTTTTAGGATCCATGCAGGAAGAGCATATGCCCATGAGGGAAAAAATAGATTATCCCTCTCTTTATAGAAAACAGGAAGCCTTGAAACAACCATGGAAATTTCTGTCAATCCATTGAACATAATGACAACAAGGCCATAGAACAATGGACCCACATATATGTCGCCATCAATCACTGAATCTTTGTGCATCTCAGTCCGAAGGAAAATGGTCATGGCAATGAATGCTGTAAATGAAAGCTAAAAGCAGGGCAAAACTATCAATACAATAATAGCATGAGGTGAAATGTCAATGAAACATTCCAATTTCCAAACCTACTTGGCTAAACTTGAAGATGTACACAAATGAATTGCGTTTCATAAGCAAATACTCTCTGGAAAAGCAAGCTTTTAACATCTCTGTTTTTCCCACTCCATACTTTTTGGTTGTCAAAGCAGCCGAGTGGCTCTTAGACTTGTCAAATTCAATGGAAAGTTCTTCGGTAAGATTTCTCCCAACATGAAATGACATATGTGCCTCTGAGAACTCTTTGGCTGTGACAAATCTATAAGGCTGATCATCGTGTGCCCAATACTGCTCCTGATCCTTCCTTGATGTTACCTATGAAACAATAATTGATAATCAATAGTGAATGTATAGAACTCTCCCTCACCAGTGCCACCAAACTAACATTAAGACAAAACACAAGGACACTTACTTCTTGCAAAAAGTCTGCCACACCTTTCCTCTGAGGACACTGAAAACCCATTGATTCAAAAAACTCAAGCACGTATTCACGGGGACCCTGATACACAACATGACTATCAGAGAGTAAAATAATGTCATCAAAGAGATTGTAAGTCTCCGGTGCTGGCTGTAGGAGTGAGATGACCATGGTTCCTTTGAGAATGTGAACATATTGTTTGAGTGAATTAACAACTTGAAAAGTTGTTGAGGCATCCAAACCAGTAGATATTTCATCCATGAATAAAGCTTTAGCTGGTCCAACCAGCATCTCTCCTGCATTTTAAGGTGATAACTATTAAAGTGAGCACGTGTATAATTTCTCAATTTGTCGAGTTGAGTAAGGATAATACACTCTAAGACTTTCATCAGATTTGCTTTACCTGTTGTAAGGCGTTTCTTTTGTCCACCAGAGATCCCTCTTAACATTGCATTTCCTACAAAAGTATCTGCACAGGCCTCTAATCCCAAAATCTACAAATGTACAGCAAAGAAACATGGAACTTTATCAAAATATTATAATGAATTCATGATTATCAAGATGGTTTCGAAAAAATAGATTTTACCTTTAGGATATAATCGGTTATCAAATTTTCCTTCTGGCCTCCAGTTGCCACGGCCTGAATATTATTAGTCAAAAAGACAATCACTAAATTAACCGTCATTTTCATGTGTATGAAAAAGAAATGACTGATGCACCTATAACTAATGCAAATCTAACTGAAATATCAGTCGCTACTCACTTCTTTGTTCGTCTTTACATTAATATATAATATCACCTACTTCTTCATAAATTTCTTTTTGGTGAGATATTTTGAAAACAATAACAAAATGGTTGAAGAAGAACAGCTATACTATAATTGTTAAGTTGCCTACTCACCATATTATTTTGTCTTTGGTTAGGTTATCAGTTATTCAACAATATATACAAGCAAGGTTAAAAGATGCAAGTAAAATGTGAAAAACGCATCGCTGCATGCAATGGCCTCTCTTTTACCTTCATGTAGACATCAATATCTGGATCAGGTTTGATATTTGCCTCCTTTTCTCTCCTAGACAATTCTGCAAGCAAATCTGCATAAGCCAAAAATAGTACATAGTTAAAACTTAAATTTCATCTAAAACATCAGCATGCGTTTTACATATAGGATATAATAATGAATGTATGAAAAAGACATTCATGTAGACCAACCATAACGATTCCCAACTCCTTGGACTCTTGCCGAGAAGGCCAAGGTTTCTCTGACAGTCAATTCGGCAACATGAAGATCATTTTGATTGACATAAGCTGCAGTTCTTTGGGGTACAAACTCATTCATTCCATGACCATTATAAGTTACCTTTCCAGAGAACTGATCAAGAAGCCATACTATATTATATAGAGTAGGTTCGTTGAAAAATAGAGCAAAAACTTATCAAAATATCATTAAAAAAAGTATTCCCTCCATTTCAAAATAAGTGATGATTAAGAATTTAAGATCTTTTCACAAAAATTAAGATAAACAATAAATGACTTTGTGTTTATATCTTATATATAAGCTAGCTGAAAGTTTATAAATTAATGGATTGAAATTGAAGTGATCGGTTACGTTAGTTAAAAAACTAAGCTAGCTAATAAATGTAAAATGAATACAGAAATGCAAAAAAATAAAAAAAATCAAATACATTAATCTAGATAAAAATTAATAAAAAAAGAAGCTCATAGCTAATAATATATATATATATATATATATATATATATATATGTGTGTGTGTGTGTGAAAACTAATTAAAAGCTAGAAAGTTTAAAAACTAGTTTATTGAATTGAAAGTATTTGATAAAGTGATTTATTAAAATAGTTGAAATGTAAAAATATAATAAATAAATATGATTACATGATATTTTAACATAAGTTTTAATTTCGTTTCGTTGGTAACAATATATATTAGAGTACTTGTAGTTGTAATTTTAGTTTTAAATTTTTTTCATTTAATTCTTGTAATTTTTTTTTATAAATCAAACGTTTTAAGAATTTAAATTATATGTATTAAGGTGTAAAATAATTCACACGGTCAATTAATCATTAATCAGATTTCAAGTAATTTTTTTTACGAGTTTTATGATAAAAGTCAACAAACTTACCATGATGATAGGTTGACTGTATTTTTTAATTTACCCTGATAGTGTAAGTACCTTTTCTCTAGTTTTAATTACATTATTTAATTTTAATTGTTATATTTTTTATATCATATATTTAACAAAACTTTATAGAAAAAATAACAAAAATATAAAAATTTATAAATTAACATTTAAAATGTTATTTTAAATAACATCTCAAAAATAATAGAAGCTAATTAAAAAGAACTTATTAATACGAAGCTTATTATCCAAATAGCCAAATAGTTTTTCAACTAGTAAAAAAAAGTTAAAAATTAATTGAAATTTATTTTCATTCATAGTCATACGTTATAAACTAGTCAAAATAGCTTATGAAAACAAATCAAAGCAAGCAAATTACGCCATGCGCCAAAATAGTTTAGAAGTAAGTTACTTCTTCCATCCTATTAAAAATATTTTCTTAGGTTCTTTTACACATTAAATAAAAAGACTAATTAAAATATGAAAATAAACAAATAATTTTATCACTAACATTTTCCGAAAATTAATTTTCATTGTTAAAATGATGCACCACAATAACTTAATTACAAATATAAAAGAAATATATTTTTTAAATTATCCCTACAAGACCATTTCCACCACATTAATTATTTATTTGGTACAAAATTTGAATAAAAAAACTCAATGCGTCCTTGAAAACATAAAATGTTACTTAATATGATATATTCCTCGTACTGAAATGAAACTTATTTTAAAATGACGGCCGGCAACAAATTTATTTTCTCATTAACGTCCGTCCTAACCTTTAATTTTGGATCAAGTTTTGCAGCCAAGGCCAACAATAGTGTTGTTTTTCCAGAACTTGGTGGGCCTAAAAGCAATGTCATTCTGAACAGGAGGAAATGGAAACGTTATATTGATTGATTCCAAAGGTAATAGACTTTGAATAAACAGAAAACTTCATTTGGATTGCTATACCTACCTGCTTGGCTTTATTATTCCACTAACATCCTGAAGAATACTTACATGTCGTCTTCTACTTTGAAGTATATGAAGAGAGTTCAACAGACCCTTTACAGAATATAAATAAAAAATGAAACCAAGTTGACAAGTTAGAACCTCTTTTGGTAAGATCATATAGAATGTTCTATTATATGTGTAAGTTGGTAACAATATTGAATACTGACCTCAACTATATTAACCATGAAGTTAGTGAAGGTAGGCAAAGCTCTTGTTCCTACACTAGTTTCTGCTTCAATGTTCATATTCTCAAACCGAACCTCTATAGTAGGAAGATCAATTCCAACTCTGATATCATTATATCATCCATTCCATAGAAAAAGATGAGAAGGCAATTAGTTCATTTCAGTCAAATATATATATATATATATATATATATATATATATATATATATATATATATATATATATTTTGTGTGTATAATACTCCCGTTCCAAAATAACTGCAGATATAATTTTTTTTAAAAAAAAATCATGGTCATTTTGGGACGGAGGGGGTAGTTGAGAATGTTGAAGATGTGAGAGTGTAGAATTAATTCTCACCTATCAATTCTATCCCTTAATTTGAGCAAAAACTTCTCATTGTCCTCTTCAGCAGTTCTCACCAGTCTTTCAAGCAAATATCTCTTTTCTTGCAACCCAAGTTTCTTTACATCAATCTCATTGACGTTACCTTCGGGTGAAGTGAGCAAAGCCTTCCTCAGACGTGAAAAAGTGGGAAGTTTCTGAATTGCAGCCCATTTAAGGGCTTCTTCATCATCCTCTTGTTGGTGGAATGAGTTTGAGAAGATCTTCACGTCACTGTCCCTCCAAATAGAAGAACTGCCAATCCTGAAACTACCCCGACCCTCCATGCCACCTGAAAACAAAACAAAACAAAACAAAATAAAAAGTTTTAAGCTTAATGCAGCAACCCTGATAAGACCCAGTAACAGTTTCGCAGAAACAAAAGCTTTCTCTCAGTTCCTTTCCCTCTGGCTGAACGGGATTATATAATGAGCTTGATGAAAGAAGAATACGCATTACTGACTAGTCTTTAACTGGTCTTGGTCATAATACATTCATTAAATTGCGAAGGAATAAAATAAAAATTGATCACATACAACAAAAAACTAGTCAGAACCACATTGTCCAAAACTCAATATAAACATTTCTCATAAGTTCACTAATTTTATGTTGGCAGGTTTCTTTGTATGTGTTGTCTGGAAAGAGGAGGACTCAATGATTATTCGTTCACCGGAACCAGAAGTTAAAATTTTGGTAGATAGGGATCCCATAAAAACTTCTTTCGAGGAATGGGCAAAACCAGGTCATTTCTCAAGAACAATAGCTAAGGGACCTGATACTACTACTTGGATCTGGAACCTACATGCTGATGCTCATGATTTTGATAGCCATACTACTGATTTGGAGGAGATTTCCCGAAAAGTTTTTAGTGCCCATTTCGGCCAACTCTCTATCATCTTTCTTTGGCTGAGTGGCATGTATTTTCATGGTGCTCGTTTTTCCAATTATGAGGCATGGTTAAGTGATCCTACTCACATTAGGCCTAGTGCTCAGGTGGTTTGGCCAATAGTGGGTCAAGAAATATTGAATGGTGACGTAGGGTTTCATTATCACAAAGGGTATTGGTCTCCAAAATTGATATTGGTTCAAGATGTAAAATCTATTTGAATCACCATTTGACATAAAGGTCTCTGAGATCCTAGGATGAGATCCTAACAACGGTCTCTTTCTATGGTTAGGCTGGATTTTGACCATTGGAACCATTATCAAATATTCTTTATGTTCTATGCTTTATCAATTTTGGTCAAAATCTTTTACCCACTTCCGATCTATGTGTGATTGATGGATTAACTCCATTTTTCACCTCCAATTGGTCATAAAGGTCTATATGAGATCAACAACGTCGATTTCTCAATTTCTATTAACCTTGGTTGGATTAGATCCATTGTTGTAACTATTTTTATTACTACATCATGATTTAATATTGGTCGACAATGATCTATTTTCTTGATCGGGTCCTATGATTGACAACGTGATCGTCATGTATCAAAGATCTTCAACTGGTATTAACTGGGTATGTATATTTTTAGGCTTTCGCTTTTGGTTTGTATATTCATAATGATACCATGAGCGCTTTAGGCGTCCAAGATATGTTTTATACCGCTATACAATTACAGCCCGTCTTTGCTCAATGGATACAAAATACTCACGCTTTAGCACCAGTACAACGACCCCTAGTGCAACAACAAAAATTTGACTTTGGTGGTGAGAATTTAGTAGTTGTAGGTGGTAAATTTGCTTTGTTACCTATTCCATTAGGAACCACAGATTTTTTAGTCCATCATATTCATGCATTTACAATTCACCTTGAAAGACAACGGACTAAATGAACATTGAACAAACAGAAGAATGATCAGGCGGATCATTAATGAGCATAGTCAAGATGTACCCTCAAGCCTGCAACAATGAAGTGTTCAAGTCATCAAGCTTCAAAGTTATATCGTCAAGAACCTTCATTGTTCAAGACAGAACTCATCTCAACTTCAAGTCAAATGCTCAACTTTGAAGATCTGCGATTAAAGATCTCATTGAATTCAACACCAACTTATCTATTTATTCATTCGTCTACCTCGTTTAATGAAGATAATCTTTCTTTACTTGTAGAACATCCTTCCAAAATCCATGCTTTTTGTTGTCAAGGTGCCTTAATTAGATTGATCTCTGTCAGAGGTTGTGTTTCAAAAATACCTTTGTATTAGCCTATAGAAGATAATTTTCATTTAGAACAAGCAAGTTCTTCAAACCAAGTCATAAATATTAGACGCAAGAACCTTCTTCTATAAACGACTTCATTACTTCAATGAAATCTAATGACCTGAACACACAACTTAATTGTTTAGCCCTCTCTGAAAAGGAACATCCTACAAAAATCCACTGGGGTCCAAAGAATACCTTTGATTTAGCTTGTTTAGCGAGAAGGTTGTTGTGCCCAAATAATATTTGTGTTTAGCCAGAAGTGGTTGGGTTCAAATAATATTCTTAGTGGAACCTCAGTGTGTTGCCGAGGAACTGGAGGTAGTCTTGATCAGACGAACTAGTATAAAAATATTGTTGTCTTCTGACATACATGTCGAACGTGCGTCAAATAAAATCGAAATTAGCTACTACTTTGCAGTAAAAGTGGACTCGGATCGTTTCCCTACGAATTACTTTGTTATTTCTCTGTAGCCGAAATTTTAAATGCAATTTTTGGGGGGTTTTGTGTAGAGGGAAAATTAAAGGCAATTCAATAGTAAAAATTAACCAATCCGATCTCTGCCAGATCCCAATTTCCCTCATTGGTTCAACAAAATAAAGGCATTCATCTATGTAGTGCATTAGTACCGAGATCTCTGCATGCCAACACTGAACTAACGCTCTAAGATCTTAGAGAATTATCATCGAACACTTGGTGACATTTAAACTCACACGATCGCATGAAAGCACACAACTTGGTTTCGAATTATATAATTAGTTCTCTGTATTCATTATCAATCAACAACGATAGAATCAACAATCTCAATCCAAAATATTAATCAATATAATGAAATCAAAATTATAGAATCTAAAACGAGTACTCATGCAATTGAAAACGGAGAACCTAAGGAAATTAGAGATCCTATTGAGATCGAATTACTTGATGAAATTAGTTACGCATAATTGAAATTAGACTAAGTATAAATCGGAATTGCATAACAGAACAATTAAATTGCAAGAAGGGAGAGAAAATCAGAATTGGAATGGCAAACCTAAAAACCCTAGCAGAGCGACTTGAACGGAAAAGAGCAATGCTGAAAATTGAAATTAATTGAAAGATAAAAAGTGTGCATCAGATTTTTAGGTTTGGGGTGTTATATAGGGGGTAAATCATGTGCAAGGCACATGATTTTTAAGTATCTGAACACCCCAATTCGTAGCCCAATTATAACTTTACAAAATGGGCTAATTACATTGATTTAAAAAAGGCCTATACTAATTATTCCCTGGAATTATTGCATTAATTTCGTGCGTCACTTTCGAGCCTCATTTCACCCAAGATGCAGTCCGAATTAGCTCTTCATGCCTTCATAGCTTTTGTAGCTCTTCGAGTCCTCTTTAATTTGACATATAATGGGCTCCAACAAAGTCCAGTGGTGAGAGTTATGCTCGTTAAGGCCCAATTGAGCCCAAACTCATAAATACATAAAATCATGCTAATTGACCATTAATCATGTTGTATTAGGATATAAAAGATGCAGAGAAAGTGATCAAAATAATGACTCATCATCTTCTCTATTATTTTATCTATTAACTAACAGGGGATAATAACTTGAACAGTCTGATAATAAAATCAATCTTAAGAAGAAAACAATCTTGCGTCTGATCAAGCTTTGAAAACAATAGACGCAAACGCATCGTCTTAGAGAAATATTTTTTTAAACAGTCTACACAATTCAACCCCCCTTCTTGTGTGTTTTTATATTTTTACAGTTTGGTATCAGAGCTCAACCTCTAAGGGTTGAGCGCTTAACAACTGCTAGTGGAAAAGATCCGGGATGGCGAACTCTCAGACGATGCTCATTACTGAAGGCTCCTCCATGAACACTCCTCCAACTTTCTCTAGAAATGATTACCCTTATTGGGAAGACCGGATGGAGATGTACATTAAGTCTACAAAATATAGACTTTGGAAGATCATAACAGAAGGAGACATTCCCCTGACCAAGCCTGAATCAGTGTGGGGAAATAAAGAATATACAATCGCGGAACTCAACAACAAGGTGCGTTATGCTATAACGTGTGCTCTTTCTAGGATAGAATATAACAGATTATGTGCCTACAAAACAATCAAAGAGCTTTGGGATGCGCTGAAGATCTCTTATGAAGGAACTGAAGATGTCAGACTCAGGAAAGTTGTCACCCTTCAAAGAGAGTACAAAATGTTCTCCATGTAGAAAGAAGAATCAATAGACGAAATGTTTGGAAGATTCCAAACTATTCTGAATAGGCTAGCTGCATAGGAAATTACTTTTTCAAGAGCCCAAAAAAACATGAAGATTTTGGATAGCTTACCTGCACCATGGGAATCTATGTCAACTGCTATATCTGTTGGAAGAAATATGAACTCATTGGTGCACTGAAAGTGCATGAAGTTCATTTGTGTAAAAGGGGGAAGATGAAAATTCAAGAGTTTATTGTTTTATCCAACATTAACGAGCTTGATGGAGAGTCAGAAGATTTAGAAGATCCTTCTGAAGAAGAAATCTCCTTGATGGCAAGAAGATTCAAAAGATTGATAAAAAAGAGGACCCTAAAAAGATTAGAAGAAAGAAGAAACGAGCCACTTGGGGTGATCTCGATGATGAAAGCTCAGACGAATCATTTGAGGAAAAGAATGCAAATATTTATCTCATGGCAAGAGACAAACTATCATCTGGGGTAAATCTTTTAAATATATCTAGTTCATCCTCATCTTCTTCAGATTTAGAGTCAAACTATGAGGACATGTCATATGATGTTCTTCTTGCTAACTCACATTTTATAGCTCAAGAATATATAAGTTTCAAATCTAAGCTCAAAAAGGCTTTAGAAGAAATTGAAAATCTGAAAACTATAAATGTCCAGTTGTCTGAGGAAAACATATCAGATGAATCATTCTCTTCGTCTAATACTGAAAAGAGTCATCTTCTTCTTAAACTTGAAAATTTAAAAGAAGAAAATGAACTCTTAAAGAAAGATTTAAACAAGTTCACCTTGAGTTCTTTCAAGCTCGAAAATACTTTAAACTATGGAAGATCTCCTCTTAACAAGAGTGAACTTGCTCATAATATTGTGACAGACGAAAGAAAGCCAAATAATAAATTGTCTGTATGTAGAAACATGCATGATTTTCACCTGAGGTCTCCGAAACAGTTTGAAGGTCATTTAAGAACCTTTGACAGACGGAACCTTACAACTAACAAAGTTGGACCCAAGAAAATATGGGTACCAAGATCAAAAATAATTTTTGTTGCAGACAGAAAGAGAGAATGTTTGAAGATGGTACAATCTGGACAATGGATACATGCAACATATAATCATAAAAATATCCTTGTTCCAAAACAACAGATCATGTAAGAGATCTACCATCTATGGGTCTTAAGAAGACATATTCACCATATCAGACGGAAGTGCATCTAAAAGATCAGACGAATTTTCAAGAGTGTAAACAGGTTGTATTTTAGAGACCTTTCTGAACATGCATTAGTGTCAAAAATTGAACCCAAGTGCATTGAAGAAGTGCATTCAAATATCAACTGAATGGAGTTGGAAATAAGGTATCAAGAAAGGAAAGCAAGGTGAGCTGCTCATGTATATATCCAACAAAAAGGTATCATTGATATTAATCTATTCAAAATGTTTTTCAATGAGTCAATATTCTCTTACAAAGAATTTAAACAAATCAATTTTGAAAACTTAGAAATAATTGTTTCATCTGAATAAGTTTTCTCGTTTGTTTAAATTTCTTTCGTCTATCCTTATCGTCTAAAGACGAAACGCTGCGTTTGTTCATTAGTTGAAATAGTCTATCTAACTCTTCAACAGACACAACGTCATCTTATCTTCTAACATTTCTGTTGAGTGTACAGGACAAAGCTTTTTAATGCATTATTACATATGTCTAGTTTTTTAAAACAAGAGGCACGTTATCCTTAGATACACCTCATCAGACGGAAGAAGGTAATGAGAGATAAGAAGGCCTTAGAAGCCTCCGTGGAAAATCCAGAGGATGCAAAATATTTAAGAAAAGATGTTTTTGATGATTGCAGCCCTACGGGGAGAAAAATGAGAAATAAGGATGGGAGAGAAATAAGAATGAAAGAGAAAATGATTGAAGAAATAAAAAATGTGTACAACCCAAGGGGAAGAAGAAAAAGAAAGATGCAAAAGCTGAAGGGGAAGCAAAATAAAAAAAAAAATGATAAGAAGTGATCAGAAGCTGAGGGGGAGCATAATACAAGTGCTTAGTCTGAAATGCAAAAGAAGAAAAAAGGATGAAGAACAAGTTGAAGGGAGCTTAGAATAGCTCTTTAAATTATTATTCTTCATTATTATGTTAAGAAATATTGTTCTCTAATCAATTTTATATCATAATAAATTCACTGAAAGAAGTTTTTCAAAGCACATCATCTCGATGTGATTAAAATGTATGATCTGATAAATACTGTGCGTTCTTGAACCAACATGTTTTATGAAAATTTTGATCTGTTACTCTTTCAAGTTCAGTCTGATAAAGATCATCTCTCTTACTCTAATACATCCTTTTTCTCTGTCCCAGGTAGAAGATCAAGGATTTGCTAGTGTGGTCTATAATCGTCAAAAAGGGGGAGATTGTTAAGTCAAGATGACTTAGCATCTTAGTTTTGATAATTACATAACAGTTTGTTGTGCCAGTAGACGGAAGAATGATCAGACTGAAGAGCAGACTGAAGAAGCATCAGACTGAATGATCAGACTGAAGAAGCATCAGACTGAATGATCAGACTGAAGAAGCATCAGACTGAATGATCAGACAGAAGAAGCATCAGACTGAATGAACAGACGGAAGAATGAACAAACAAAAGAATGATCAGACAGATCATTAATGAGCATAGTCAAGATGCACCCTCAAGCACAAACGCATAAGATGAAGTGTTCAAGTCATCAAGCCTCAAAGCTACATCAGATGAAGAACCTTCATTGTTCAAGACAGAAAGCTCATCTCAACTTCAAGTCAACTGCTTAAGAAGGAAGACTTTGAAGACTGGAGTTGAAGACGAAGGAAGGAGACAGACGAATGAATTCAACACACAACTCATCTATTTGTTCATTCGTCTACCTCGTTTAATGAAGTTCAGACGGAGTAAATCGAGCCCCTATTCAAATCTAGTCGTTACTTGTAGAAACTTCCAAAGACAGAATAGTGCAAAACCCCTACAACACGAAAAGTAACCATGCTTTTTGTTGATGTCTCTGATCAAGTCAGGAAAAGCCTGTGCAAACATTAATTATTCTAATTGATCTCTGTCACACGTTTGAAGACCCCAAGACAAAGGACTAACGTTCAAATCTTCAGTCTAACGGATACTCCAAGAAGTTCTCTATAAAAGGACTTCATTACTTCAAGAGAAGGCTGGCGAACTGCACAACAAAGAAATTATATTTAAGCTTCAAGCTCTCAAGCAAAGTTCACTCGCCCTAAACTTAGAATAGATCTCATTGTAAAATCCCCCTTTGCGTAGAGGATAATTTTTCTTTAGAACATCCTTCAAAATCCACTGTTGTGGTGCCCTTAGCCTGAGGAGGTTGTGTTTCAAAGAATACCTCTGTTTTAGCCTGAGGAGGCTGTGTTTCAAAGAATACCTTTGTATTAGCCTGTGGAGGTTGTGTTTAAAGAATACCTTGTTTAGCCTGCAGAAGCTGGGTCCAAAGAATGTTGATTTAGCCTAAGAAGGTTGTGCCCAAATAATATTTGTATTTAGCTAGGAGTGGTTGGGTTCAAAGAATACTCTTAGTGGAACCTCAGTGTGTTGCTGGGAAACTGGATGTAATCTTGATCAGACGAACCAGTATAAAAATATTATTGTCTTCTCTATTATTTTATCTGTTAAACTAACAGGGATAATAACTTGAACAGTCTGATAATAAAATCAATCTTAAGAATAAAACAATCTTGTGTCTGATCAAGCTTTGAAAACAATAGACGCAAACGTATCGTCTTAGAGAAATATTTTTTTAAACAGTCTTACACAATTCAACCCCTTTTTGTGTGTTTTTGTATTTTACACTTATTGACAAGAATACTAAATTGAACGATTGAGTCATTAAAATTTAATTTATCTCAAAAGTTAGTAAGAGGATAAGTCAACAAAACTTACACATAGTATCAACACAAAAACCCTAAACCAAGAGGGATTTGTTGACACGTAAGTGTTGTTAACTTATATATCTTAATAACTTTTAGGATAAATTAAGTTTGAATAATCATTCAATATGATATTCTTATGATTTTTTATGTTAAAAATTTCTTGTAGGATTTATTCCCCGTTTGAGTTGTTTTCTCGTATTAAGTCAATTAATCAGCCGTGAAATTTAACTCATAATATTAATTCCTCTGATAAAGAGATCTAAAGAACTTAAATACTAATTCCTTGAATGTCTAGGGAACTTATTGCATTAAGAGATATCAAGTATTAAGAGCAAAATGAAATGCACTAACACCGAGTAAAATATATATATATATATATATATATATATATATATATATATATATATATATATATATATATATATATATATATCACTCATGGTCATGGATTCACAATTTGAGATATAAGAGAAATTGGTGATGAATTTTTGCTTCAATCCTTGTCCCAAGATCTTTAAACACATGGAGTTCTTCTCTTCTCCCTGTATCCCATCATTGTTGTTCGTGGGTCTACACATACATGCCATTTGCTTTCTCCCTTTTTTTTATTTTCAGTTCTTCCACTAATGTAAAATACATTTTTAACGTCACCAATAGAACATCCATTGAGTCAAAATCGGACATAAAAGGAGATTTAACGTCGATTTATAAATGAATTGACGTGAAAAATATATTCTACGCAGGTTAAAATAACCTTGATGTAAATAATATTTTTCGTGTCGATTCTTTTAGGAATCGATGTTAAATATATTTTTCACATCAGTTTATTTAAGAAACGACATTAAATTTCCTCTTTAAACCTGATGCGAGCAACCCCTTCCCTTATTTCTTTTTCGCGTCTATGCATACTCTTTTTTTCTTTCTCCTCCACCGCCACTTTCCCTTACTTTTTCCACTCTCACTATTTCGTGCCCTCTCCCTCGTGCCACAACCCACCATTGTCGTCGCCGCCTCACCATCATCGTCTCATCGCCGTCGTCTCACTGCCACTGTCTCACCATCGTTGTCTCTTTGTTAGAAGCCCTCAACGTTGGTCATGTTTTCTCTCATGTTGCCACATACGTTTTCAATCAGTCTATTGACATCGTCGTGGAACATCGTTGCCTTCCTCATTGTTGTCGCAGTTAAGCTCGCAGTGGTCGCTTCTCTATCTCCTCACCCAAACCCAAATGAGATTACGTTGTTAATTTTTCCCCAAACTAGATTTTGCCCTAAAATTGATTTTTCTCCCAAATTTGTTTTTCCAAATGGAACTGAAGTTGCCTACTATGCTCATGGAAAGGTTGTTTTGATTGAGATGCATCATGTTTTTCCTCTTATTTATAACCATCATTTTTTCTTATTTTACATTTGTTTTGTGGTCAAAAACTGTTGGTTGGTTACAAACATAGAAATGGAATTATTTGTGTTTGCTGCAAGTCTGGGGTGTTTTTCTATGTGATGATATATTGTGTCATTTCTTTATATTAAGCTTCATCACATTCTTAACTCTTAAACTTTTTTTTTCTTGTTTTATAATAAACTGGATAAGTAAGATAGTACTTCTACCTTTGAAGCTCATGCTGGATGGACACCTGGACGCAAGTCGTGAGTTCCTGTTTAATTTGTTATTGCATGTTTGATCATTTCATTTAATTGAACTTCTTGTGATGAATCTTTAGGACTTATCAATTAGTACTTGTTTAGGGACTTCAAGCTCACAACTTTTAGGATAAAGTTGAATGGCATTGTATGGATAACTTTTAACATGTACCACATCGGTTATATGAACAAACCAACATGGAAAATCCCATTTATGACGGCAGTTTCTACCAAATAAGCATCGTGAAAAAAATTTGTAATGATGGTGAATAACCGCCGTAAAAATTCTCTATTTTTAACATCTTTCATATACTATGGTGGGCCTTTAACTGGCAAGAAACACAATTTTAAACCGACGTAAAATATTTTTTTTTGCACTAGGGTTCCCAAAATTCAGCATAAGTGGAGTTTCACCTAGGTTAAAGGATTTTCAATTAGGCGATTAACACCTTTCAGGACAAAGGAATTTTTTTCGCCCAAGCAAGAGATCTGTAGCCTAAGCGAGTTTTCGCAAAAACTAGCAGATGGCTTCTTCACCCAAGCAAGAATTTTTCCACCCGAGCAAATCTTGACGAACCATAAAAGAGAGTATTTTTGCCTAAGCGAAAGGAAATTCGCCTAGCCAAATGAAGTCCTTCAAAAATAATTTCTTCTCCTCAAAAGTTTCTTAAAACTCAACTTGAAGGCTTATACTCCTTAATCTTGAAAAACTAAAAGGAAAAATTATATGAATCTTTTAAAACTAGTATTATAATTAACAAAATTAGGTTTAGTTAAAATTATCTAAGTTTTTAAGGGAAAATTTGCACAATAAGTTATATATGCAAGAAAAGTGCTTTTATTTCTTGAATAAAATAATTAAAATATGGCACTTAACATTAGACTCCTTTGAAAATATACAACATGAGGGGAATTGCCTAAGCTTAAGTCATAAGGAGGCTAAGCAAGAAACTAAGTTTTAAAAACCAAAATTTCTGCTGAATTCACCCAAACGAAGAGATCACTCGCCCTAGTGATACAGCCACATGAACTATTTTCACCAAGGCGGTGCAATTTCTCCAAAATGAATGTAGCACAAAAACTATATTTGCTTGGGTGAAAGAAATTTAGCCAAGCAAAAATGTTCTATTCTAGATTTTTGTTTTAGCCAAAGTTTCTTTGCCCAAACAAAAGGATTTCTCCCAAGTGAAATCAATGATCATAAAGTATTCTTCATTACCTTATTTAATAAGTTGTATAGTTAACCTATTTTCATAATTTAACCTTAGAGATGTTGGTTTTGAACCTAGATGATTATTTAGCATGATTGTTTCAAACTTATCGATATGGACTTCATTAAAATTAAAATAAGTTGGTCACAAGGATCACTAAGGGGACTTATGAGAGATGTTATAATTTTTCTTTGTTGACGTGTATGTATAAAATATATACCTTGGTAAATACTCAAATAACGATGGAGCCTAAGAAAATGGTGAAACTCC
The DNA here is from genome assembly GCA_026586105.1 of Hylodesmum podocarpum. Classification (NCBI taxonomy): domain Eukaryota; kingdom Viridiplantae; phylum Streptophyta; class Magnoliopsida; order Fabales; family Fabaceae; genus Hylodesmum; species Hylodesmum podocarpum. The sequence continues at coordinate 3,508,856 of JALJEV010001437.1, read as the reverse complement.
ATAATGAACCTAATAAATGATTATTGGTCGTGTGTGTTGTAAGGAGAGACATGAGTATGGAACTTGGTCAAGTTCTAAACTTGCACAAGTCTTGCTTGAAATTCAATATGGTTTGTGATTATGGAGAAATTATGTTAGGTTGCAATTATCCTAAGGAAGAGGACATTATTGATGGTCATGGTGATCCCAATCAGAGGACAGAGTCAAGGAAGCTCATATAGAGATGGATATTATATATATAGACACACACAAGTGTTTAAAAGACAGAAAGCTAAGGAATGAAAGGTATTAAGCTTCACCCTTCTTAGTTGAAGAGTTAGTTATAGGAACAAGGTTTCTTAAAAATTTTATGTATGGTTTGTCAAACCATGAAGCAAAAAGGCTCTACACCTGTCCTGATTTTTTTCTAATACCAAGTGAATTTGGAGCTTCCCTTGTATGAAAAATAAACCTGATGTGTGTCATGCGAGAGTGAGAAATACTCTACACGGTTGTGGCAAGTATACCACAATTACCAAGTAATAAGTATTTAAAACACGGGTTATTATTTTCGCAAGGACAAGTAAATCAAATTGTATCAACTATAAACTGAGAGTAATTTTTGAATGTTTGATTGTGATTAAAAGTAAACAAATTGTAACAAGAAGAGTTTTAATTCAATTTAATTAAAGCGATTGGGATCCAAATTTCACCACTAATCATCCTAATACCCTTCCCTAGTTATTCACTTTATCCAATTGATGAATCATATTCCTATTGTTGCATTTGTCCCTCTGTAGATCGAATACATTGCCTAAGCTTGACCCGACTCTTAAGTTAAATTAAACCAATTAGGGTTTATGATATGTGAATCTTGAATAACTAATAGGTTATGTATTACACGACCTTCTACTCTTATTTCTAAGATCTAGTTAAGTGATGATTATTTTCCCAACACCACCTAAGTTTCTTTTCTCAAAGTTCCCTTAGGTTTACGTTCAACTCATCAGTGGTTAATTAATGAAAAGCATTAAGATCAAAAGGATATACAATGAAAAATGAAAGACTTTTATAAGAGATTTGAAAATAAAACTTCATTTCTTTTCAGGATAATCTCTAACTTCAAGTCTTCGACCTTTATATAAATAGACAGTGAACAACTTGAGTCAATTAAGGGTTGAGGTTAAGTTGAAAAAATGACCGAGGAGAAGGCAAACACTAAAAAGTTGACTCGGCAAAGGAAAGTTGAAATGAAGAAGCACGTCCAGTGTTGGCACAACTTGGGAAGTAGTGAAGGGTTTAAAAGAGGAAGTGGTTGAGAAAATAATGTATTCGGCCTCAAGAGGAAGTGGTTGAGAAAATAATGTATTCGGCCTCAAGAGGAAGTGGTTGAGAAAATAATGTATTCGGCCTGCATAGAGGGCTTTGACCACGTCGTTAGGCAAGTAGGTTTATTTGTTGGGGATACTTCCAAGTTTACCTTAGATTTGGGTGTCTGGATGACATTCTAGATGAACCAGTTGCAATGCCAAAGATCCCACTGTTAGTGGTGGTAGGAAGTAGGCTTTCTTTTAGTTAATGGTCGATAAGACGTTAAGCTTTTATTTTTCTTGTAATTCTTGACCAATAGTGTCGTTTTATGCATTTTAATAAAATTTATCTCTTTAAGCTAATTTATTTTCTTATTTATAATTGTGAGCACATTTCCTTTCTAATCTATTCGATTTTCCATAGGTCATGATAATGCGGTTTAGGTCGAGCCATCAGACTTTGTAAACTTTAGAGCGTTAAATGGTCATTTTGGGTTAGGATATGCCGAATGACACAGGGAGGATCTTCATGAGGGTCGTCTCAACCATACTAAAGCTTGGAAGCCTAAGCGAACGTCTTAGCCGAGGCTCACTTAAGGACAATTTTTGTGAGTAGGTCTTAGCCAAGTCTAAACTAGGGAGCCAAGTAAATGCCTCGACTTAAGTTCATCTAAGGAGAGCATTTTTGGCCAAGCCTAAGCTAGGGAGCTCGAGAAAATGTCTCGACTTAAATGTTGAGTTCTCGGTGAAAGATGTATATAGGAGAAAGAAAGAGCATTTAAAAAATTTGCGTAGTTCAATGCCTCAATACATACTCAACGGTTTTATTAGGACAAAATTCATAATTTATAATCTTTTAATTAAAAAAAATTCAAATTCTTGCCACATATAATTTTTAAACAAAAAAATTATAAACTTTTTCAAAAATATTTGACACTACCTAAAATCTAATATATTCTTTTACTAATGAATAAAACATATCACTCTATTAGTTCTTTCACCCTTCTTACTTTCTAATATTTATTGGTATGAGATTTTAAATTAACTCAAAACACAACCAAAAGGATGTTAGTTTTGTTGTATCATCTACTCTATGATCATTTATCTATTTATTTATTTATATTAATCAATTACTCGAGTGAGAAAAAAAATCATTTTATATATTAAAATTAAATATAAATCAATTTCATGGTATATATCTAATAATTCAATTTTAAAAAAAAAATCTCCATTAATTGAAAGTTTTTAGTGAATCTTTTTATTAATGATATTAAATCATAATAATAAAATAATTTAGTGAATTTTTTATTGAAATTAATAAAAATAAATAATATTAACTAGTTCTTTGTTTTAATATAAAACTAGTTATATTGTTGTTTTATTTAAATTGGAAAAGAGTATGTCAAAAATATATATATATATATATATATATATATATATATATATATATATATTAACGTTGAAAGATAGCTTCCTATACCAGGCCACGGGGATTAATATATATCTGTAGCAACAGTATATTAGTTTAATTGCAAGTATATTTGTTGGGTGGAAATTGATTAGACTTCTTCACCTTGGTAGTGATGTACCTACATGAAAGAGTTGCCAAACTCATAAATGTTATAATAGGTCCTACACACTAACCTAATTAACATACAAGACACATGGTAATTTCTAAAGTCCAAATTGGATCCTTAATAAGTCCAAATTAAGGGTTTATGGCTCACGCAAAAGTGTATATTAGTCATACATCCAATTCTGATTTTAATAAAATTAAAATACACTAGTAAATACAAGATTAAATAAATAGTTTCATTGTTTATAAATTTTGTTATACAATCAATCAATGGTTAAAATTTATGATTTAATATATTTTTTAAAATATTTATGTAAAATCAACAAAATACCATATATGATACTTCTATGTTCGTGTCTGAACGTGCGTAGTAGCATGCACTTGCTTACATAGATTTTCTCGATCTATTTGTTTCTGCATATATGATATTTCTGTATTTGTGTCTGCATGGAATATAGTTTGTTGGGCTTTTAATAGTCCCTCTTTTCAATATTTAGAAAATTTAAAATTATAATATAAAATTTTATTTACATCATCGCGTAGATAGTACGTAATAACGCATAATTTAACGATTGAATTTAAATTTATATTTTATAAAAAAGTTATTAAAGATATAATTTAATTAATTTTAACACTTGTGATTAACTTTATTATTTTGATGTATTATTAAGAACTATTTTAAATCTAATTAAATATCTAAAAGAAATTCTTGTGAAACAATTGTTTTTTGAATTCGTTCATATAACATTTACATTTATACCGTGAAGGAGACTTTAACAAACATTAATTGAAAAAAAAAAAAAAAGTGAATGTTATATCTTTTTTTCTTTTCTGGATTCTTCTTCTTGAATATCATAATAATAGTCAAACCTTTACCTAAAAATAATAATAATCAGACCTAATCAAATTTAATTGGCCTAAATAGAATTAATGAATTGATGCTATTTATTATACAATTTTGACAATTCTAAGTCTAATATATATATATATATATATATATATATATATATATATACATATTAAATAGACTTAAACCTAACCATTAATGAGATATTTAATGATATTAATGGAGTATTTATATATTTTTTTAAAAATTCATTATTAAATTTAATATATAAATTTAATAATACAAATACTTGAGATTTTATGAAATTACATTAGATATCTTTATTTTTTAGCATTATTTTAACCACATTTACAAAATTTTAATTATTTTTTAAAAATTAAAGACATAAATAGGTATTAGCATAATATTTTTCAATCAATTATTAGATTAAAAAAATTAGGAGATGTTTATATAACTTACTCATTCATGTATATATAAAAAATAAAAAAAAAACTTGATGCTACTAATGTAGTTTTTATATATATAAAAATTTCAATATTAAAAAGTAATTAACATGAAATTTAATGTGAGTATGAATTTTAAATAAATCAATTTAAATGTAGTTAAATATATAGTTATGTATACATTAGAATGCAACTAAATGAGTACGTAACATGAAGTTCATACAAAATTGCTATTGTTCATTGTGACTTAATATTCTTAATGAGTCCTCAAGGAAATAAATATCAGTACGTTTTACAAGATCGGTTCCCATAGACATTTTAATATTGAACTATGATACATATAATTATCATATTTCATAAATGTACGTGGATATTTTCCTAAAAAATGAGATGTGGAACGTCCTGTACAAAATACTTAATTGAATGCCTTCTTAATTAACGCCGTTGGAAATTAAACATCTTGAGAGATATGGCAAAGACAAACGCAAAAACTACTGGGAATGCAACAACCACAGCTGCAACCACACCCAGGAAATCATGCTTGAAACCAAAGTAACTTCTTACAAATTCTTCAACTGTTGTACTCCCAACAGTGGATTCCATGCTTTGCTTCATATCTCCAAATTGTGAAGCCATCAGTCCATACAAACTCCAAGCAATTGGATTTGCCCAACTGTACCACCTCCACCATGCTGGGATCCTCTGTTAAACCATGCCAAAAAGGAAATATAAAATAGATTTACTATCTCTTATGCCTAGAAAGGTGCACTTAATATGAAAGGAAGACAAAACTTACTGGCCGCGGAACTATGAATCCAGAGAAGATGTCCCATACTGTATAGAATCCAGAGGAAACTACAGAGGAAATGTGTTGGTTTGGGGTTATTGCCACTGACATCATGCCATAGTAGGTGAAGCACAAGAAGTTGAAGTACATGAAATATAGGCACCAGAAATATTTAACGAAACTCCACTCAAAGCCAATCATGGAATAAACTATAAGGCTATAGACCACAGCTTGTACAAGTACATACGGGACCTCAATCAGAACCTGCAACAGAAAATAAATATTTCAAAGAAAGAGTGCAGAGGTAAATTATTTGCACAAGATGAAGTAAGTAGAAATAATAATTTCAAATCCTCATTGTAAAACTTAACAATCATACAAGAAGAGTAGAAAGAAGAGAAAATATAAGAACAAGAGATTAGGATTTGATTAGTGTGCAATCGTTTGTAATCAGCAAATAATACAAATATATATACTACCAATAAAAAGGATAAAATAGAAATGCATAATATTATCTAATATAAATGCATAATATTATCGTATATGCATCATATTATCTAACATTCCTCAAACTCACGATGCATCAAGTGTTTATTAATCAAGAAACCAAAGCATGAAAGCAACCAAACTATTTCGACAGTAGTGGATGTCATAGCGCAATACTCAGCTTTAGTAAAAGAGCGAGAAACAACAGTTTGCTTCTTACTCTTCCAAGAGATGAGAGAACTCCCTGAAAGATACAAAACTCTGTAGTAGACTTACGATTAGTGCAGTCACCATCCCAGTCAGCATCAAAATATGCACGTTATTCCAATGAAGATGATGATGGAAATAGAAGACTCTAAAATTGAGTAGTCGAAGATAATGAAGGATGCGAAGAACAGTTGTCCAATGAATTGTAGTAGGAGAAGTAACTAATTGACTAACAACATACAGATCACGAAGAGGATAAAGAGGAAGAGGAGGATCAACTATCACAGAAAGTTCTTGGGGAGGCGTAGGGACAGAGGAGATATCTGGATCGATAGAGCTACTAGTGTCAACTCTACAAATCTCAACATTAGAATTATCTTTGATTATGGGTCACAAGAAGAGAAGCGATGTCAGAGTCTATGTTAAAATGGTCAATATGGATGAGATCAGATTTGGAGAAGGCATGTTGACTAGAAAGAATAGAATAAAAAGGAATATGATCAAGAAACACAACATGACGAGAGACATAAAAATCATAGACATACATAGGCAAAGGAATGGAAATTGAAAGCTAGACAATCAAATCAATTTGCAAAGACAAGGAGAGAGAGTCTCACAAGAGATTAGAAAAAAAAAAGAGAAGAGAGAAAGAGAAAATGGGTACCAATCCAACAATAACAAATACAATCGTCAATAAATGATACATCATAATGAATTAAGTCAAAAGGTGCAACAGAAACTGAAACACTATTAGAAAAAGGCAATGCAGTAAACTTAGCAAGTTTACAACCACATCAGTCAAAGATATTATCCAAAAATGAGGAAGACAGGAAGAAAAAATATGTCCTAGAAGAGAATGTCATAAATAAAAACTAAAAGACAAGGAATTCAAACAAATGGACGACAGATCAACACTAGAAGCTGCAACATCTGGAAGTCTCAATTCTTCCAAAATATAAAGTCCCTACCTACAGCCTGTCCCAATCAGTATCTTGAATTGAGGATCTCAATGCCTGCTAATGAAATAGAAGTGTCATCAATAGTCATGACTGACACAGATGAGGGGGGATGCAAAGACACAAATGATTTAAAATCAGATGACATATGATGAGAGGCTTCAGAGTCAAGGATCCATATAGGTTGATGTACCTGATGAGATAGAGGAGGACAAACCTATATTGGATTGGATAAACATAACATGTGGTGGTTGTGTGACAAGAAACTTCTTGAATTGTTCAGGAAGATCAGTAGTATTGGAAAAGGAATCATTCATTTCTCCAACCATTGCAAACAATTACAATACAAAGAGAGTAAAACCTCAAATTCTACAAACTCTAACAGAGAACCTCAAAAGTAAGAACAAATACAAGAAGAAATCATCTACATTGTTGTCAAATCAAATGGATCCGCGAAAGCTTGGATCATCCTTGCTCTAATATCATATAAAACTTAACAATCATATTAAGAAAAGGAGAAGAAAGGGAAAATAGAAGAACAAGAGCCTAGGGTTTCATTAGTGTGCAATCGTTTATAATCAACGAACAATACAATATATATATATATATATATATATATATATATATATATATATATAACCAAGAAAATGATTAAACTATCCTGAGAAAAATAAAAAGGATAAAATAGAAATGCATAATATTATTAACATAAATAATCTTTCAAATCTCACTAAGGTCAGACTTGTGGGGTGGTGAAGAGGTAGCTTCCACAAGGTACATTCTGTGTTCTAACGTTGTTATTTCCGTTATACACCAAAAAAAAATTTACTCGATGGAAGTTTATGATTTAGGAGGAGATATAGTAAAACTTAAATAAAAGACATGCATTTAGTTAAGAGTTTAAAGGTTATACACGGATATAATCAATTTTGCAAGGTTATCCAATTATAAATCAGATTTTTCATAACTTTGAGAGATTTTATTATCAAAATCAACAAACTTATCATATGCTGTGAATTGTAATTGAATGACACTTAACACAAACAATACATGCACTTTTTTCTCTTTAGTTAAAATGTGGAGCTGCTTGCCTGAGCAAAAGCATATGGTAAGGCTGAATACATTCCAGCTGCTCTTTCCCTGTAAAAGACTACTCGCTCAACACCAACCACTGGCTGTACTCCATAAGAATTCTTAACACCAAGAAGGAGAACAGCAACATACATGGAGCCCATGGAATTGAAAAGATCTTGTTGCTTTTCACTGCAATAATTGGTATGAAAGTTTACCGTTAGATCAAACAGTACCAACAAAACAAATGAGATTGAAGATAACATTTCCAAGTTTCTAGTTTGATCTTACATTTTGGAGCCAAGGTTCCAAAACATACTCCCCAACAAAACAGCAACAGCAGTTGAGTAAAGAAATGATAGGGTAGTGTATCGCAAATTGCGCCAGTAAGACCAATGTTGTTTCCATAAGCAAGTCATGCATTGAGTGAAGAAGGAAGTTGAGTACTGTGAAGAAAAATAAAGGTCTGTTGAACCAGGAGCTGGAGTACTCAATTCTTTCACAAGTGCTTTGTTTCTCCTGAGACGGAATGCCGTAGACCATATATCAGCATGCATTCTATTTCTATACTATATTAATTTTAACAATAACAAAAAAAGAAAACATTTTGCACTTTTAGCCCTCAAGTTCTTTCTAACAGATTACTTCCAAGTTCTTTACATTTATTATACTATAAAATTGAACATGTATACCTGCTTAGCTCTGATTTTTTGTACACCTCCGCAAAATCAATCCCCAATTCTATTTCTTGAGCTGATGTTGTGACCTCCATCATCCATGTTGCCGGATTATAGCCATCTTTAATCTTACTTACTCCTTGGATTCCCTTCATGATAAAAGTGTGGCATAAGTAAAATTTTTAATTAAATATTATGATTTGAAGGAAAACATGAACTTATTTTTATAGCATTTATATTTTCTACCTCAAAGTAACTAATTAATCCAGAAGAATTATGTCCAAGTTCTCCCACATATATCTCTTTGCCTCCTTGCTTCAACAGCAAAAGCTGCATTTCATCACAACAAAATGTTTGAAACTTAGTCATTAAAGATTGAACACTAAAATTGCAATTGACTCTGTTTGTTTCACCTCATCAAAAGATTCAAATATGTCTATGCTTGGCTGATGGATGGTACAAACAACTGTTCTTCCAGTGTTTACTGTGTTCCTAACTGCTCTCATGACAATAGCAGCAGCTCTTGCATCTAACCCAGAAGTTGGCTCATCCATGAATATTATTGAAGGATTTGCCACAAGTTCAACTGCAATAGTCAACCTTTTGCGTTGCTCTGTTGAGAGACCACTAACACCAGGTAATCCGACAAGTGCGTGCATTAGTGGTTTCAATTCCACAAGTTCCATGACTTCCTCAATGAACATCTGCAACCATTAATCTTTTTCAAACTTAACATTGGTTAAACATCCAAGGTTTTTTATTTTTGTAACACTCATAATGTTATCTCCTTTGGTTATTTTGACATAATTCCAATCATGAATGGTAAATAGCTATTGTTTTGGCGCTTATGCTGTTACTAACAAAATTTACTTCCAAATTCATATGTATGGGCTTGTCACATCACTTCAATCCGGAAAATGGAAGTCCTAGAATATTCAAATAAACCACATCTTACATGTATGCAGCATGACTGAAATGGTTACTTTATTGCAATCTCAAGTTTTCAACTGGTTAAAAGCCTATGTTAATAAAAATCTGTAAACATGAAAGCCAGCAAAAGGCATAAGATTCAAATATTGACCTTCCTGGTTTCGGCATTGATGTCTGAAGACAATCGAAGCCGAGATGAATAGACCAAGGATTCGTACACGGTAACATTAGGAGAGTGGATATCATTTTGCTCACAATATCCAGAGATCCTTGCAAATGTTTTTTGCTTCTTTTGATACCCAGAGATTGTGATGTCCCCACCAACATATCCTCCTGTTTTTCTACCAGCAAGTACATCCAATAGAGTTGTTTTTCCTGCACCAGTGACACCCATTAGAGCCGTGAGAACACCTGGCCTGAAAGCTCCACTCACACCCTTCAAAAGAATCAACTTATCCTCAACAGCACCTTGGTTCCTCATTTCCTGCAAGTATTTGATAACTTATTATTTACAGTGATTCTTTGAAAATTGAAAATGTAAGTGTATAATTTAAATTATTTATTTTGTTTTTAGATTACCTGTGGCATGTCCACAGCATATGTTACTCCATCAAAGGTGATAGAATGTGGCTCAAAAGAAAGAACCATTCCTCTAGTGGGTAAATTATGGGGAGAGATGCTTTCACTCACATTAGTTCCTTTTTTACAATAACTATTGTGCGCATTGCTTTGAGGTTCCTCAAGTATAACGGCCCGGTGCTTTTGAAGTGCTGCAAAATCAGTTTTGAGATATTAATGGATAGGTTTACCTTAGATGGTTTACTATACACTTAAGTTAATGGCACTCACGATTCAAGTACATGAGAGCAAGGATGTAGCCAAAGTTGAAAAGTAATGTATACCCAATCAAAGCCCCAACACCTATCCAATACCAGTATGACTGAGTGAAGAATCCTCGGGATTTCAAAACTTCTACACCAATCGGCTCTGTTGAGTTAGGTAAAATCTGTAATAAGATAATATAACCAAATAAAAGATTATATCTATGATAAGGAATTAAGGATGACATAAAAGTAAAATATATATATATATATATATATATATATATATATATATATATATATATATATATCAGTTAAAAACTTACATGTCTCCATGTCTTTCCAAGGAATTCATTATTTACTATAGCATTTTGTCCATACATTATAGGTGATATCCAGAAGCCCCATAGCCACCATCTTTTTATATTGTCTGTTTGCATATGGAAACAAATGATCATTGTTATCTAGAACATAATGAGAGAAGGACTGGGAATGTTTAATATTCACGGTACCTTTTGATAGGACAAAACCACTCAAGGCAAAAAGGTTGGTATTTGTAAACAACCCTAGTGTAAAAGCCACTGCCATTTCCCTCCCAAGTGATGCAACAAATCGGAATAATGCCAAAGACATCTGCTTTAGTAGTACAAGAACAAGATACTGCCTAAAACATCTGCATTAGATAGATGCAGAAATACGTTCATTAACTATTCGCACAATTCAAATAGAAAATGAGACATTGGAAGGGAAAGATTTAACATGTTTAATTAGAATATGTAAACAAAGTTGTTTTACCTGCCAACATCTGGGTCAAAACCAATGCCATAGTAGGTGATGAATACCCAAACAGCAACTTCAACTAAGTTGATGGGGACTTTTAAGATCCATGCAGGAAGAGCGTATGCCCATGAGGGAAAAAATAGGTTATCCCTCTCCTTATAGAAAACAGGAAGCCTTGAAACAACCATGGAAATTTCTGGCAATCCAGTGCACATAATCACAACAATACCAAAGAACAATGGACCCATATATATGACGCCATCAATCAGTGAATCTTTGTGCATCTCAGTCCGAAGGTAAATGGTCATGACAATAAATGCCATAACAGAAAGCTAAAAGCAAGGCAAAACTATTAGTAAGACAATAATAGCATGAGGTGAAATGTCAATGAAACATTCCAATTTCCAAACCTACTTGGCTAAACTTGAAGATGTAAATAAATGAATTGCGCTTCATAAGTAAATACTCTCTTGATAAGCAAGCTTTTAACATCTCTGTTTTTCCTACTCCATACTTTTTGGTCGTCAAAGCAGCCGGGTGGCTCTTAGACTTGTCAAATTCAATGGCAAGTTCTTCGGTAAGATTTCTCCCAACATGAAATGACATATGTGCCTCTGAGAACTCTTTGGCTGTGACAAATCTATAAGGCTGATCATGGCGTGCCCAATACTGCTCCTGATCCTTCCTTGATGTTACCTATGAAATAAGAATTGATAATCAATAGTGAATGTATAGAACTCTTCCTCACCAGTGCCAACAAACTAACATTAAGAGAAAACACAAGGACACTTACTTCTTGCAAAAAGTCTGCCACACCTTTCCTCTGAGGACACTGAAAACCCATTGATTCAAAAAATTCAAGCACGTATTCACGGGGACCCTGATACACAACATGACTATCAGAAAGTAAAATAATGTCATCAAAAAGATTGTAAGTCTCCGGTGCTGGCTGAAGGAGTGAGATGACCATTGTCCCTTTGAAAATGTGAACATATTGTTTGAATGAATTAAGAATTTGGAAAGTTGTTGAGGCATCCAAACCAGTAGATATTTCATCCATGAATAGAGCTTTAGCTGGTCCAACCAGCATCTCTCCTGCATTTAAAGGTGATAACTATGAAGGTGAGCACGTGTATAACTTATCAATTTGTGTCGAGTTGAGTAAGGATGATACACTCTAAGATTTTCATCAGATTTGCTTTACCTATTGTAAGGCGTTTCTTTTGTCCACCAGAGATCCCTCTTAACATTGCATTTCCTATAATAGTATCAGCACAGGCCTCTAATCCCAAAATCTACAAATGTAGCAAAGAAACAAGGACTTCAAATTAAAATATTATAATGAATTCATGATTATCAAGATGGTTTAGAAAAAATAGATTTTACCTTTAGGATATAATCGGTTGTCAAATTTTTCTTCTGGCCTCCAATTGCCACGGCCTGAATATTATTTGTCAAAAAGACAATCACTAAATTATCTGTCATTTTCATGAGTGTGAAAAAGAAATGACTGATGCACCTATAACTAATGCAAATGTAACTGAAATATCAGTCGGTACTCACTGCTTTGTTCGTCTTCACATTAATATATAACATCACCTACTTCTTCATAAATTTCTTTTTGGTGAGATATTTTCAAAACAATGACAAAAAGTTTGAAGAAGAACAGCTATACTATAATTGTTAAGTTTCCAAATCGCCATATTTTTTTCTTTGGTTAGATTATCAGTTATTCAACAATATATACAAGCAAGGTTGAAAGATGCAAGTCAAATGTGAAAAACACATCCCTGACATGCAATGGCCTCTGTGTTACCTTCATGTAGACATCAATATCAGGATCAGGTTTGATATTTGCCTCCTTTTCTCTTCTAGACAATTCTGCAAGCAAATCTGCATAAGCCAAAAATAGTATGCATATTTAAAACTTAAATTTCATCTAAAACACCAGCATGCGTTTTACATTTAGAATATAATAATGAATGTATGAAAAAGACATTCATGTACACCAACCATAACGACTTCCAACTCCTTGCACTCTTGCTGAGAACTCCAAAGTTTCTCTGACAGTCAATTCGGCAACATGAAGATCATTTTGATTGACATAAGCGGCAGTTCTTTGGGGTACAAACTCATTCATTCCATGACCATTATAAGTCACTTTTCCAGAGAACTGATCAGGAAGCCATTCTATATTATATAAGCTACTATTCCCTCCATTTCAAAATAAGTGATGATTAACGTTTGTTCACAAAAATTAAGAAAAACAATAAATAACTTTGTGTTTGATATCCTATAAGGTAGCTGAAAGTTTACATGTTAATTGATTGAAATGGAAATTAGCTAATAATATATATATATATATATATATATATATATATATATATATATTAATTATGTGTGTGTGTGTCAAAACTAGTTAAGAGCTAGAAAGTATAAAAACTAGTTTATTGAATTTAAAGTATTTAATGAAGTGATTTAGTAAAATAGTTGAAATGTAAAATTATAATAAACAAATGTGATTATATGATATTTTAACATAAGTGTTAATTTTTAATTTTTTTTCACTTAATTCTTATAATTTTATTTATAAATCAAATGTTTTAAGAATTTAAATACTATGCATTGACGTGGTCAATCAACCATTAATCAAATTTTATATGATTTGTATGAATTTTGTTATAAAAGTCAACAATCTTAACGTGTAGGGTGATAGTTGATTGTATTTTTATTTTACCCTGGTAGTATCAGCACCTTATTCTCTTATTTTAATTACTTTATGCAATTGTAATTATTATGTTTTTATATCATATATTTAGCAAAAAATATTATAGAAAAAAATAATAAAATATAAAAAGTTATAAATTAAAATTTTAAAATGTTATTTTAAATAACATCTCAAAAAATACTAGAAGCTAGTAAAAAAAACTTATTGAAGTTTATTAACAATAGCCAAATAGTTTTTCAACTTGTAAAAAAAATTAAAAATTAATTGAAATTTCTTATCATTCATAGTCATATACGTTATAAACCAGTCAAAATAGCTTATGAAAACAAATCAAAGCTAGCAAATTATGCCATGTGCCAAAATAGTTAATAAGTAAGTTAGTTCTTCCATCCCATTATAAATATTTTCTTAGGTTCTTTTATACAAATGGAATAAAAAGTCTAATAAATATATGAAAGAGAAAAATAATTTTATCACTAACATTTTTCGAAAATTAATTTTCACTGTTAAAATGATGCACCACAATAACTTAACTACAAATATAAATGAAAAATGGTAATTAATATTCAATTGAAAAATTGAAATGACACTTAAGTTTATTTTTTTTCCATACAAGATACTTATAATAACAGAGTACTTAAGGAGCTTATCAAACATGTATACTCTTGATAAGTAGAACACTTTTACTAAATTATCCCTAAAGGACAATTTCACCACATTAATTATTTATTTGGTACAAAATTTGAATAAAAAAATTCAATGCTTTTTGAAAACATAAAAGGTTAGTCAATATGATACATTTGTACTGAAATGTAACTTATTCCAAAATGACGGCGGCAACAAATTTATTTTCTCATTAAAGTCCGTCCTAACCTTTAATTTTGGATCAAGTTTTGCAGCCAAGGCCAACAATAGTGTTGTTTTTCCAGAACTTGGTGGGCCTAAAAGCAATGTCATTCTGAACAGGAGGAAATGGAAACGTTATATTGATTGATTCCAAAGGTAATAGACTTTGAATAAACAGAAAACTTCATTTGGATTGCTATACCTACCTGCCTGGCTTTATTATTCCACTAACATCCTGCAGAATATTTATATGTTGTCTTCTACTTTGAAGTATGTGAAGAGAGTTCAACAGACCCTTTAAAGAATATAAATAAAAAAATCACACCAAGTTGACAAGTTAGAACCTCCTTTGGTAAGATCATATAGAATATTCTATTATATGTGTAAGTTGGTAACAACATAGAATACTGACCTCAACTATATTAACCATGAAGTTAGTGAAGGTAGGCAAAGCTCTAGATCCTACACTAGTTTCTGCTTCAATGTTCAGGTTCTCAAACCGAACCTCTATAGTAGGAAGATCAATTCCAACTCTGATATCATTATATCATCCATTCCATAGAAAAAGATGAGAATTTCACTCATATATATATATATATATATATATATATATATATATATATATATATATATATATATATATATATATATGTGTGTGTGTGTGTGTATAACGGAGGGAGTAGTTGAGAATGTTGAAGATGTGAGAGTGTAGAATTAATTCTCACCTATCAATTCTATCCCTTAATTTGAGCAAAAACTTCTCATTGTCCTCTTCAGCAGTTCTCACCAGTCTTTCAAGCAAATATCTCTTTTCTTGCAACCCAAGTTTCTTTACATCAATCTCATTGACGTTACCTTCGGGTGAAGTGAGCAAAGCCTTCCTCAGACGTGAAAAAGTGGGAAGTTTCTGAATTGCAGCCCATTTAAGGGCTTCTTCATCATCCTCTTGTTGGTGGAATGAGTTTGAGAAGATCTTCACGTCACTGTCCCTCCAAATAGAAGAACTGCCAATCCTGAAACTACCCCGACCCTCCATGCCACCTGAAAACAAAACAAAACAAAACAAAATAAAAAGTTTTAAGCTTAATGCAGCAACCCTGATAAGACCCAGTAACAGTTTCGCAGAAACAAAAGCTTTCTCTCAGTTCCTTTCCCTCTGGCTGAACGGGATTATATAATGAGCTTGATGAAAGAAGAATACGCATTACTGACTAGTCTTTAACTGGTCTTGGTCATAATACATTCATTAAATTGCGAAGGAATAAAATAAAAATTGATCACATACAACAAAAAACTAGTCAGAACCACATTGTCCTCCACGTACAGTCTGAGCTTATACAAAATCACTCTATATATTAAATTTAATGCATAGATTAAATTATATAAATATATGAGATTTTGCGAAATTATATTAAATATCTTTTTATTTTTTTATTCATCCTTGTAGAATTTTATTGTTTATTTTTTAAATTATAAAGACGTTAATAGAATGCATAAAGGGGCTTTGGCATAATATTTTTCAAACAATTATTTATATTTACGGAGATCTTAACAAACATTAATTGGAAAAAATAGTGAATGTTATCATTTTTCTCCTTTTAAGATTCTTGAATATTATAATAATAATAATAATAATAATAATAATAATAATAATAATAATCAGACCTTTACATAAAACAATAATAATCAGACGTAATCAATTTTAATTGGCCAAATTAGAATTAATGAATTGATGCTATTTATTATACAATTTTGACAATTCTAAGTTTAAAATATATATTTTAAATAGACTTAAACCTTACGATTAACGAGATATTTAACGATGTTAACACAGTATTTATATATTTTCAAAATTCATTATTAAATTTAATATATAAAGTAAATTATACAAATACTTGAGAGTTTGGGAAATTATATTACATATTTTTATTTTTTAGCATTACTTTCGCCACTCTCGCAGGATTTCAATGTTTCTTTTTCAAAATTAAAGAAATGTTAATATAATGTATAAAGAGATGTTATTAGCATAATATTTTTCAAAGTTAGATTACAGAAAATAGGAAACGAGAGAGTGTTTATTTAACTTACTCACGTGAATATATATATAATAAAATAAAATAAAAACATGATGTAGTTTTTAATATACATAAATTTCAATATTAAAAAAATAATTAAATAACAAAAGATTTAATGTGTGTAATTTAAATAAACCAATTTAAATGTAGCGACATATAAAACAGTCTGTACATCAGCATAAGGGATTTCAATCAAAACCTGCATTATAAAAATATGAAGATTAAATTAGGAAAATTATTTTTCATAGATGAATATATATAATGAAGTGCTTAATTAAATAAGATGTTACATGCCTAAGCAATAGCATATATATGCCAAAGAGAAACCTTATGGCATTGTATAGCAGAGATTGTGCCAATAAGACCAATGTTGTTATTTCCATAAGCAAGCCATGCATTGAGTAATAAAGGACCTTGAGTACTTTGTTTGGAAAATAAATTAAGGTCTTTTGAACCAGGGATTGGAGTGCTTAATTCTTTAATAAGAGTCTTGTTTCTCCTCAATTAAATCATAGAATTATGAATAACAGCTTGCAACAAAGAAAAATTAACAAAATTAATTATGTAACCTTCTGCCAAAGCCTTGGTTATTTATTATCCTAGTTTCATTAAAGTTCATACAAATAAAAGTGCTTGTAAGTCTAACTCTGAAGTTTTACACACCTCTTCAAAATCAATCCCCAACTCCAATTCTTTCCCAGTAGTTGTGATTTCCAACATTCACGTTGCAGGGTTATAACCATCTTCAATCTCTCTGACAACTTGAATTTCCTTCATGACAAAAGAAGTGTACAAAAACTTGAAACTTGAAACTTGAAACATGCATGCACTTTAATTATATATTCAAATCTTCATAATAATTCTACCTCAAAATATCTGATTAAATGTGAAGAATGATGTCCAAGAGATCCTACATATATCTCTTGTCCTCCTTGATTCATTAGCAAAAGTTGTATTTCATTTCAAATGTTTAACACAGTTAATAATTCTTAAATTTTATTCTGTTTACGAATAGACACTTTGAATAAATTTCATTTCAAATGATCTTTATAAACTTTGAAATCGTAAATAGAAACTTTGAAATTTAATTACTTTCTTATTTATTCTTAAAATTTATCCTTTTCATATATGGTTTTTCCACCAAGTTAGAATTAAACTATTTTATCTTAAATATTGATCAATCATTCCTTATTATTTGTTTCTTATTTTTTTATAATTCATTTTATTTTATTTATTAAATTATGGTAAAGATTTGAATTGAGAAAATAATTAAGAAAATATTTATTTGGTTTTTTAATTTTTAATTGTATATGTTTTTAGTATTTAAAAAATTATTTATAAAAATAAAATTAATAATTAATTAATATTTCTTTTTAATAACCTAATTTAACCAACGAGACTAATTAAAAGGATAATTTTTAAGATTAATTGAGATGAAATTGCAATTAAGATCTTTACGTGCAAATACGGTTAAGTTAGGTTTAAAATCAATTGGAGTTAAGGATTGATGGTGACAAATTTCAAATTTAACGTTGAAGACGTTTGGTGCTTTCTTCATGATTAAGAAATAGGCTTAATTACACTTTTTTTTTTTCCCCTAAAACTAATCAAATCTCAAAAAATTTGTTCCCAAACATTTTTCTTGCATTTTTCACCCCAAAGTTATACAATCTTGTACTTTTTTCTCCCATAGTTATACAATCTCATAAATTTGCAACTAAAAGTAAAGACTTAAATAACTTTTGGGACAAAAATTACAACAAGATTATATAATTCTGGAGGAAAAAAAAGTATAAGATTTATGAAATTTTGGGGAAAAGTACAAAATTATTTGGGGTAAAATGTGTAACATTGTGTTTATTTAAGGGCAAAGTGCATATTTGAGAACAAAATTTGCAAAATGATATTAATTTTGGGAGTAAAAAATGCAATTAAATCTAATCAATATTACGTCATAGAAAAGAATTATAAAATTTATATTGAATACTTTAAAATTTTAATTGATACTTTCTTAAAAAAAATTAAAGATACTAATTTAGTAATTTGGTTTTATAAAATTTTACCAATCAAATAAACATAAAAATCTCAAATGACATCAAGTAAAGATTATGATAAATAAAAATAAGGAATAATTAGTTTATGTCTTTTAATTGTTTAACATTTCGTAACATGTAAATAGTAGGAGAACTGAACACTTGAATTTCTTGAGGTAATCTTAAGGGTATTAAAATATTCATTATAATAATGTAACCTTAATTGATTGAGTTAATTAAACGTATAAAATTATATTATTCAACTTTTATTATATGTAACTTTAAAATAAAATTAATTTTATTATTAAATTATATGCATTTTTAAAGAAGTAAATTATCTTTTCCTCTAAAATAATATTTAAATTAATTACACCTCTTCCTTCGATTGACAAAAGAATGTGTTGCACTTTAATTATATATATATATATATATATATATATATATATATATATATATATATATATATATATAATGTACAGGGACATGAAACATATATTAATATGACATATAAAAGGTATCAGAATAATATTTTTTTTAAAAAAAAAGTATAAGGTATTATATAAATGCAAAAAAAAAAAAAAAATTGTTCCTACAAGCAAACCTCTTAAGAATGTTATAAAAAATATAATTAAATTTGTTTTTAAATTATATTTGAACTTTTCTAATAACTTTTAATAGGTGCTACCCACTAACTTTGAACATTCTAGTATTAATTTAATTCTTTGGAAGACGAATGAGATTTAACAACGTATTCAACATATTATGTCTTTTTTTTTCAAAAGAAATTTATAATGAGATTTAATGTGGATTCTTGAATATTATAATAATGTTAAGACCTTTACATGAAAAAACAAATATTAATCAGGAGGCCTAATCAAATTTAATGGGACTAATTAGAATTAATGAATTGATGCTATTTATCATACAATTTTGACCATTCTAAGTTTAAAATATATATTTTAAATAGACTTAAACCTAACTTTTAATGAGATATTTAATTTAATAATATTAATTCAGTATTTATATATTTTGAAAAATTATTATTAAATTTAACATGTAGTATAAATTATACAAATATTTGGGATTTTGCAAAATTACATTAGATACTTTTCTAAATTTTTAGCATTAATTTTACTATCCTTATAAAATTTTATTGTAGTTTTTTTAAAATTAAGAAGACGTTAATAGGTACTAACGTAATATTTTTTTAAAACAATTACTTATATTTATACAGTGAAGGAGACTTTAACAAATATTAATTGGAAAAAAAAAGTGAATGTTATAATTTTTTTTCTTGTGTGGATTTTTTAATATTATAATAATAGTCAGACCATTACATGAAAACAAATATTAATCAAACTTAATCAAATTCAACGGGCCTAATTAGAATAAATAATTATACAATTTTGACAATTCTAAGTTTAAAATATATATTTCAAATAGAATTAAACTTAACCATGAATGAGATATTTAATTATATTATTTATATATTTTATAAATTCATTATTAAATTTAATATATAGTCTAAATTATACAAATATTTGAGATTTTTAAAAATTACATTATAAACCTTTTACTTTTTTTAGCATTACTTGTATTACCGTACATGATTCATTATAGTTTTTCCAAAATTAAGAAGACTCTAATATAATTCATAAAGGGATATTAGCATGATATTTTTTAAAACAATTATTTACATTTGTAAAGTGAAGAAGACTTTAACAAACATTAATTGAAAAGAAGAGTGATTGTTATAAAAAAAAAATAAAAAATTCTTTTGTGTATTCTCTAATATTATAATATTGTCATACTTTTACATAGAAAATATAATAATCAGACCTAATCAAATTTAATTGGCCTTATTAGAATTAATGAATTGATACCATTCATTATACAATTTTGACAATTCAATATTTAAAAAATATATTTTAAATAGACTTAAACGTAATCATTAATGAGATATTCAATGATATTAATGCAGTATCTATACATTTTAAAATTTCATTATTGAATTTAACATATAGTGGAAATTATACAGAAATTTTGTGAAATTACACTGGATATTTTTAAATTTTTTTAACATTACTTTTACCATCCTTATAGAATTTTATTGTATTTTTTTTCAAAATTAAAAAGACGTTAATATAATGCATAAAAGTGTATTAATATAATATCTTTCAAACAATTATTTACATTTATACAGTGGAGGAGACTTTAGCAACTATTAATGGAGAAAAAAGTGAATGTTATAATTTTCTTTTTGTGGATTCTTGAATATTATAATAGTAGTCAGACCTTTACATGAAAAAAATATATATTAATCATACCTAATCAAATTTAACGGGCCTAATTAAAATTAATGACTTAATGCTATTTTTTATACAATTTTGACAATTCTGAATTTAAAATATATATTTCATGTTGGACAATGCCTACATTGATAAAGAGTAGAAATATGAGACTGAATTACACTGCAACAAAATTATACTTAACAATTATTTGAAAAGAAAGAAAACTTAAACTCCTCAGAGTCAAGCAAACTAACTTAAATTTATATTATTATTTTACATTTATTTTAATAAAAATAATAGGTAATAATAATTTTTTTATCAAATTATTATTTACGAGTACGTGTGAAGGTCATATTATATGTGAGTTATGGATATTGAGCACGCACTCAAACCTAAATGTGTGTCTCTCTATCTAGCACATTAAAAAAATTATCATTAAATTAATAATTAAATTTTTATTCTGTTTTATTTTCAACTATGACCCTCTTAGCTCCAAAAAATTTTTGTTGGATTCTTTTAATTATTGAATGATGACAAGTTTTTATTTTGAAAAGAAATTTATAATGCATCGTGTACATGCATCATGCATATTATGTCTTACTCTGTTCCAGTTTTGTTCCAATTAATAAATCAAACATCACCTGTATGTCTTTTTTCCCTTCATACATACATTGGAGGTGTTCCCACCAAAGGTAGCAGCCTCAACTATGAATAAATAGTGTGCTTCTTTTAAAATTTAAGAATTATTACTTTTAGGAAAATCATGGTTTTAAATATTGAAAATATAAGAATGGGGTACCAAAATGAACTAAGGAATCATGGATGAATTGAGCCGAGTAATTTGTGTAATGTGATTTGTTCCACTTTTTTCATCACGAAATGTTGTGGATAGGAGGATGTTAAAGATTTGATTCTCAAAAGAAGAGTTGGGCTGATAGAGATAGTGGGCCGATGGAGACAAAATGGTCCACCAAAAGTTTTCACCCAAAAAAAAAAAAAGGATCCGGTCCGAATGAAACAACTTTAGCTATAATAATAAAGTATTTATATTTTACGAAATGTAACATTGCTTGAACCTTGTGTTTCGTTGTGTGCGAAAAAATGGAAGAAGAAGGTGACATATACGACGGTGCTAGAGCTCAGTTCCCTCTGTCGTTTGGGAAGCAATCGAAGCCCCAAACCCCTCTCGAAGCCATTCACAATGCGACACGTCGTTCCAGTTCTAATTCGAAAACCACCAACGAACTTCCTTCTCTCTCTTCCTCTTCCAAGGAATGGCTCAATTCCCTACGCCCTTCCAAAAACCCTACTCCTCCCCTTTCCCACGATGGCGGCCCCATGGTCGGACCTCCTCCGCCGACCTCCGCCGCCGCCGAAGATGACGACGACGACGGCGAGATGATTGGCCCGCCTCCCCCGCCGCCGAACGCGTCGGAGTCTGAGGATGATTCGGATCATGACGAGGTTGGAACCCGATTCAGGATTCCCCTTAGTAACGAGATTGTACTCAAGGGCCACACCAAGGTATTGCTTTCTTCCTTTGCTTAAGAAATTTACGAAATTTTAATTATCCTATGAATGAAGAATAGTTAACAGTTTTTTCTAGGGTAAGGTAATATAATCATAATATACTAATAGGGTAGTTCTGATTTTTTATCCTGAAACTTTCAGATAAGATTGAAGTGCTCTCTAAGATTTTATTTTTTTTTTCAATGACGTCACATGGCTTGTTAACATGTGAATAATTAATATTGATATCATACTACAAAAGAAGAAGAAAAAAAAAGAGAAAAAGGATGGGAAGAGGGTGATGTTAGCCTTTTTAAGTGTCTAGAATTTCAAAGCCTGTGAGTTTAATAAACTAATTTTAAGTCACACGGAGATTCCCTGTTAGAGAATTTCAGAGTTGAGAAAAGGGAGGCATAGTTGAAAGATGAGAGAAAATTCTGTTATGGATATTAATCAACCCAAAGGGAAAAGGAGTACAAGACAGTTTACATAGGAAAAGTAAAGCCTGCACAGCAAGACTTTAGTTTGAATGTTATATTGCTGAGTAAAGATATACTCCTTATATTCCCCAAGAGGGTTTGCCAATAATATCGTAAATGACTTTAACTTTGCTATTAGTAGTCAGCTGAATCATTTAATAATGAATTGAGTTGCACCAAATGAGTAAGCATGGATGATTGAACTTGAACCCTACATAGACGCCTAAGGTTTAAATAAAATGGTCCACGTCCATAATTTCGGTGATAATTTTGGGCTCTCCTTGACTATAATTGGGGTTGCATGATTCGCATTTGTTCAAAATTTTCTGCAATGTCAATGGTTATGATTTAACAGTAACTGCAATTTTAAACCTTTTGCCAACTATGTAGATGAGCCACCACTGCAGTTATTTAAAATCTGAATGTGGCCGGGACAGACATCAGTTGTAATATTAAGTAATTTATTAAATATTAATGATGACATTTGGGCTACTATTAACAGGTTGTTTCAGCTCTTGCCATTGATCCCACTGGTTCCAGAGTGCTTTCTGGAAGCTATGACTATACAGTACGAATGTATGACTTTCAGGGAATGAATGCTCGTTTGCAATCATTTCGACAGCTGGAGCCATTCGAAGGTCATCAAGTTCGTAATTTGAGCTGGAGTCCTACTGCAGATCGCTTTTTGTGTGTGACTGGATCAGCTCAAGCAAAGGTAGCACATAGCATCCTTATTTGCTTTTTTTTTAATTTTATTTTGCGCTTCAATGATTTTCTATTGACTGTGCCTTTTATTATTTTACCACAGATTTATGACCGTGATGGGCTTACTTTGGGAGAGTTTATGAAGGGAGACATGTATATTCGTGATCTAAAGAATACCAAGGGCCACATATCTGGATTGACATGTGGAGAGTGGCATCCAAAAACTAAAGAGACCATCTTAACATCATCAGAGGATGGCTCATTACGCATATGGGATGTCAATGACTTCAAAAGTCAGAAGCAGGTTTGAAAATTTCCCTTAGTCTTCTTCCATAAATGTTTTTGTTGGAGTAGATCCATGCATTGTGATTTTGTTTTATTTATAATCTCTATTTAGGAATCAAGACCCTTTCAAACAAATATTTGGGGGGTACTTGGATTTTCTTAAAATAAAACTTCAGGCTTCATACAGAAAACTGGCTGAAAGCATCTGTTACTTGCTTCTGTCATTGCTTGTATGATTACTGGCTGCTATTTTGCACTGCGGTTGTGAGGAAGTCATTGCCATTTTCTTTATCAAATCCCCTCTTCTTACTCTGATTTATTACTTGATGGAGAAATAATATTATTGCAAGTTTTGATAAATAAGCAGAATTTAATACACTATCAAATGCTCATAATTACTATTTAGGTTCCAATCAATTTTTACCCCAAAAAAACACATTTTTCATCCAATAATACTAAAAGAATATGCATGTTTTTGGAAGAGTTGCCAATCATGCACTATAGTGCAATCGAATCTTGGCTATGGGCCACTCGTCTGAAGTCCATCGTGTTACATCCCATGATCGTGCCTGGAGCAGCTCGATTTGCAGCCACATTATGGCATTAGTGGGCACAACTTTGATTAATGGTTGAAAACCCCTGTTTACCCCCACAATTTTTGGGGACAGTTTTGTGGTTTTGCTTTCCATATTAGGGGTTCAAAATCAAAACCTTGTCGTATAACAATTTTTTGCATCCTTGTATTTTTTAAACGTAAAACTATTCTTTGGTGTCATCTCTGTCGATTTCTGACATTTTCTTGCATACCCTGATGTTGCTGGCCTTGCGTCTATTCTCTGGCACCACTTCTGACATTCTGTTCTATTGTTTTTGTTCAGTTCACTTTCTCTTTGAGATTGTTCTTCCCTTTAATTTTGTTGCAGTAAACACCTCTCACAGATCTTTTATGATTTCATCTCTGTTCTGTATCGGCAGATGTCTACAATTTTCGGTTATTTTTAATGTTTGAATGTGTTTGTTTGTGTGTGTGTATGAGTTTCATTAGAATACACTTACAACATTGTTGTTAAAATTGCAAGTTAGATAGTGGGATTGCACAATCCTAGGCATCATCCTCCCCCTGCCATGCTGAATTACTGTCACTGTGGGATAGCGATCTTCTACATCCAATCACCACACTGTATCCTCATGACCCAGTTTCAAAAAAACCTAAAACATTTCACTCCATCCATGTTTCATCTCCATTTGCAACCTGCTTTTAGTGTTTGCAAGCTCTGTATTGGACCTATGTTTATAGTTGGGTTCACCTCACTAGATCTGGGTTATCATCTCATTGTAGCTGAGTTGATACACTTCAGAACTGGCTTCACCCCATCAGCTTTCTGGTTTTGTTGCAGACCATTCTGGTGTAGATTATCTTCCTCATACTCACTATTCTGTGCAAGTCTGCATGAGTCCACTTGAGTTTACATGTAAACAAGTTTACAAGCAAGTTAACTAGATTTCCCTACTTAGAATTGTAAAGTCAGTGCAATTCTACCAGTTAACTCACGTTTGACAACAATTGTAATCAAAGAATATGCATGTGCATTTGAATTTCACATACACATATGGATGTATTTATTTTCTCTGGATGGATTTGTGATAGTTTATGCTATAATTTATATGTTACACTTTTCTGATGTTATTGAAGTTTTGCTGCTATCATTTCATGGTTAGGTAATTAAACCAAAGCTTGCAAGACCTGGAAGAGTTCCTGTCACCACATGTGCATGGGATCATGATGGTAAATGCATTGCTGGTGCTATAGGAGATGGTTCAATCCAGGTTACTATTTTTTCTTTCTGATATTATTGGGTAATAAAGTCAATATCTGTACACTGATTTCAAGCTTGAAAGTTGAAAAATGTTAACTTTTTCCTTATGTTGCTTGGAATGATCAATTAATTTTCACAGATTTGGAATATTAAGCCTGGATGGGGGAGTAGGCCAGATGTACATATTGAGAAAAGTCATGAGGATGATATTAGTTGTTTGAAATTTTCTAGTGATGGGAAAATCTTATTGTCAAGGAGTTTTGATGGTTCATTGAAGGTAAATAAATGATCACATTGTTGTCATTTGCTTTCTTTATTAGGCATGTATTTACCCTTATCTAATAATCTTCTCGACTTATGATTGACCAATGAATTGTCTCAGGTTTGGGATCTGCGCAAAACAAAAGATCCATTAAAGGTATTTGAGGATCTGCCAAATCACTATGGACAAACAAATATTGCCTTCAGTCCTGATGAGCAACTCTTTCTGACTGGAACATCTGTGGAAAGGGAGAGCTCAACAGGAGGTTTATTGTGCTTCTTCGATAGAGTAAACCTTGAGCTTGTTTCAAAAGTTGGCATATCACCCACTTGTAGTGTTGTTCAGTGTTCTTGGCATCCTAAGCTGAATCAGGTAATATAATATTGCAGTTTTTTTACTAGATAATTTCTGGTGTCATCTTGGATTCTCTGGACAGGATTTGTTGCTCAAGCTTATAATTCTTTCTGAACTTGCTTTTTTTTGTAAAGATCTTTGCAACAACTGGTGATAAAAGCCAAGGAGGGACTCACATACTTTATGATCCAACCCTAAGTGAGAGAGGAGCTCTTGTATGTGTTGCACGTGCACCAAGGAAAAAATCAATTGATGACTTTGAGGCAAAACCTGTCATACACAACCCTCATGCCTTACCACTATTTAGAGATCAGCCAAGCCGGAAGCGTCAGCGAGAGAAAGTACTGAAGGATCCATTGAAGTCCCATAAGCCTGAACTACCTATGACAGGTCCTGGCTTTGGTGGACGGGTTGGTACTAGTCAAGGAAGCTTACTGACCCAGTATCTTCTGAAGGTTTGTTGTTTTGCACACATTTCTCTAGTATCGTTTTTCTAAACTTTCTAGTTCTCATGCTGTACATTGCGACAGAGGAAGGTACTTAATTATTTGTTTTTTTTGTAATTGCAGAAAGGAGGTATGATCAAGGAGACATGGATGGAGGAAGATCCAAGGGAAGCTATCCTGAAATATGCTGATGTTGCAGCAAAGGAACCAAAGTTCATTGCTCCAGCATATGCAGAAACCCAACCTGAGGCAGTTTTTGCAAAGTCTGATTCTGAGGATGAAGAGAAATGATTAGGTTATGAAGTTGTTATAGTTGCTTGTATTACAAGATGATTAACACAGGTGACGGTAGGCAAGAGTGTACTTTTATTTCGAGAGGTGGAGAGCAATCCCAACGTGGGACTACAAGTTTCATTAATGCACCTGAAATGTTGTTGAAATTGTTAGCTCTCCAACGTGTTAATAATCATATTGGGTAGGGATGTACATTAGTCGTATGTAAAATTGAATTATTAAAACTATTAAAATGCTACCTTTACAAATTTTAGATATTTTGATATGCTCCTTTGCCATGGCGTGATAGTGCCACCAGAAACAATCTTTACAACTTAAAAGGCTGTCAGCTTCACACAGTTTGAATGTGCATGATCTTAAGCCGGAAGATTTGTTTCACAGGCAGTATTTGGTAAACACGTAGTTATGCTTGTGCAACGACAATCAAGTAAATTGCCTTACCATTACAGTAGAATCCGATTTCGAAACTAAATTCCAACAAGAGCTATCGATTGCATTTTGACGTTCAACAAGAGTGCGTGCCACAACAAAATACCTTATCCATCAAAAGGGGATAAAAAACTTAAATCAAATAGGATCAAGTTTGACAAGATATTTATGTTTAAGGGCCGAATAGTTAGATATATATTTAAGAAATAAATCCAATAATCACTGTGTAGCTGTCTGTCTTAGTACATTATGAAACTTGAGTCAACACACGAAATCAGTCAAAGATCAATAAACTGATATACTAGTTGATAGCGTGTCAAAATCAGTTACAACTTAAAAGTTGGTTGCAAACTTGGAAACTAAGCAGAAGGAGAAGGACCCTTTTCCAGTTCCAAGATTCACTAATGAATAAAAGGTCATTTTAGATTTTTCTCCTTATTTTGTACCTACAAGTCTACAACACAATACAAAAAAGGTGGCAGTTCTGCTTCATTGTCCATACTACTGGCTGGCTAGCATGGTAAAATTGCACTGTCCATTACACAATTGGATTTTCATAACTTCATCTGTTGAAGATTGACTAATTCAAAAGTCTAAAGTGAGAATAAACTAGTGGTTAGTATGTTATGGATACCACTATAAATAGAGATTTTGTGTGTAAGCATATATACATTTTTTTAATAATTTTTTTCTCCCAGTTTTGTATTCTTCTGCTTCCGTCTGTTTAGCATTTTTATTTTTCATTTCTTTTCTCCAACAAACTGGTATCCAGAGCGTAGTTCAGATTCAAGGGCGTTCTTGTGGGTTGATCTACAATGGGACACACCAGCGCAACCTTACAGTCGAACCTTCTTGTTCTTGACAGTAAGAACTGGAATCGATGGAGTATCCAGATGAAAGCCATTTTCAGCTTTCAAGAAATTACGGAGATTATTGAAAATGGCTACCCAGAACTTGCTATGCAACAGAAGCACAGAGGGTGGCACACAAGGAAAACAAAAAGAAAGACTGCAAAGCCATGTGTCTTCTTCATCAGAGCGTCGACGATGCACACTTTGAGAAGATTGCAGAAGCAAAGACGTCACAGAAGGCATGGCAGATTATGGAGAAATGTCATCAAGGAGCAGATCAATTGAAGAAGGTGCGTCTCCAAACTATGAGACGCCAGTATGAGTTGATGCAAATGGAGTCAAATGAAAAAATTGCTCAATTCTTTAATCGAATCCTCACTCTCACCAATGCAATGAAGGCATGTGGTGAAACGATGACTGATCAAGCGATTGTTGAGAAGGTATTATGAACCCTAACCCCTAACTTTGACCGCATTGTTGTGGCCATTGAAGAATCCAGGAAACTTGAAGAACTGAAGGTTGAAGATCTTCAGGGCTCCCTCGAGGCACATGAGCAAAGGCTCATTGAAAGGTCCACTGAGAAACCTGTAGAACAGGTTCTGCAAGCCCAGACTTCGAGGAAAGGAGGCTACGATGGCAGGGGTGGATTTAGAAACCGAGGAAAGGGGAAAGATTACAGAGGAAAGGGCAGAAGTTCTCATCAAGAACAAGAGAAGTCTGATCAAGATAAAATAGAAACCTCATCAAGGAGGGGAGGATCCAATTGGAAAGGAGGAAAGAAGAAAATAGATAGAAAAAAAATCAAATGTTTCAATTGCAATAAAATTGGACATTTTTCTTCTGAATGTCAAGCTCCCCCAAGCCAGTTTGATCATCGCAGAAACAGCATGATGAAGCTCATATGGCAAAAGAAGAAATGAAAGATAACAGGGATGAAATTTCTGTTCTGCTAATGGTGACAACGGTGCAGGAAGATTTGTGCCTGTCCGTTTTGTCTGCGTCTGTAATGTTGCAGATGACAAATACTCAAGAAATTTGCAGTAAGGAAGTTTGGTATGCAGACTCTGGCTGTTCTAATCACATGACAGGCCATAGAGATTGGCTCATAAACTTTGATTCAAGTAAGAAAAGAAAAGTAAAGTTTGCTGATGATAGAATGATTCAAGTGAAGGCATTGGAGATGTGATAATCAAGAGGAAGGATGGTGGAATGCGTTCTTTGTATGATGTGCTCTTTGTGCCTACCATGAGTAGCAATCTAATCAGCTTGGGACAACTATTGGAGAAAGGTTTCTCAATAGCCATGAAGCACGGATTCTTGGAAGTCCTTGATGCTGAAGAAAAGAAAATCATGAAGGCACCGCTTGCATCAAACAGAACTTTCCAAGTACACCTTAATGCTGTTGAAACTCAATGCCTTAACTCTGAAATTCTATCTGATGATACTTGGTTGTGGCACATGAGGCTTGGTCATCTTAACTTCAAAGATCTTAGCCTCATGAAGTCCAAAGAAATGGTTCTTGGGCTTAAATCCGTACACGTGCCTAAGAAAGTTTGTGATAGTTGCTTAATCAATAAACAACCCAGATCATCATTCAACAATTATACTGCATCGAGAGCCAATAGTTTACTGCATATGGTATATTCGGATGTGTGTGGTCCATTTGAGGTTCCGTCCTTAGGAGGGAACAAGTATTTTGTGACATTTGTAGATGATTTCAGCAGAAAATTGTGGCTTTGTCTTATTAAGGCTAAAAATGAGGTGTTTCCCATTTTCAAATCCTTCAAGTGCTTAGTTGAGAAGCAATCTGAAAAATCCATCAAAATACTGAGAACAGATGGTGGTGGTGAATTTACTTCCAGAGAATTTGATAATTTTTGCATGGAAAATGGGATTGTGCATGAGATAACAGCACCTTATACTCCTCAACATAATGGGGTGGCTGAGAGAAGAAACAGAACCATCCTAAACATGGTTAGGAGTATGCTGAAGAGTAAAAATCTGTCACACGAATTTTGGGGAGAAGCTGCAGCAACTGCAGTTTATGTGTTGAATCATTGTCCTACAAAGAGGCTGGAATTTAAGGTTCCAGAAGAGGTATGGACAGGGAAGAAGCCTTCAATCAGGCACTTCAGAGTTTTTGGTTCACTATGCTATAAGCATATTCTAGATCAAAAGAGAAGGAAGTTGGATGATAAAAGTGAACAAATGATCTTCGTTGGTTACAACTCCACTGGATCCTACAAGCTCTTCAATCCTAAGACACGGCAAGTAGTATTCAGCAGAGATGTGCATTTCATTGAGTCAAGCCTGTATCTGTCTGATCATAACCCAATGTTGCACGCGTCTGATCATGAGAGATCGCATGCGTCCGGTAGTGGAAGCACGTACCCGTCTGTTCATGACATTATGTCTCCGTCCGATGCACCAGAGTCAGAGTCAAGGAGTTTGTTACCGTTCGATAGAGACGAACCCAGCACTGAGTTTCAAGGTGAAAATTCACCTGAGAGATGTATTCAAACAAGACCCACCAGATCCAGAACTCTACCGGCAAGACTCAGAGATTGCGAAATTACATTCGATGATGCTGTCACTAACGAAGGAGAATTACTCCACCATATTGCACTTCTTGCAAATGCAGAACCTGTCAGTATTGATGAATCTTTAAAAAGCAAAGTATGGAAGGAGGCTATGCATGAAGAATTGAAGTCGATAAAGAAGAATGAAACTTGGGAGTTGGTGAAACTTCCAGCTAATAAGATGCCTATTGATGTAAAATGGGTATTCAAAACTAAGTTGAATCCAGATGGCATTATTGCCAAATACAAGGCAAGACTAGTGGCTAGAGGATTTATGCAAACAGAAGGGATTGATTTCTCTGAAGTGTTTGCACTAGTTGCAAGATTGGAAACTGTTAGACTGGTTGTTGCTCTTGCTACTTTGAAAAACTGGAATATATGGCAGCTGGATGTTAAATCAGCATTCCTAAATGGACCTCTTGAAGAAGAAGTATATGTTACTCAACCTCCAGGATTTTTTATAGAAGGAAGTGAAGACAAGGTCTACGGACTGAGAAAAGCTTTGTATGGCTTAAGGCAAGCACCAAGAGCTTGGAATAAAAGGATTAATAATTTCCTTTCAAGTTCAGGTTTCAAGAAATGTAATGTAGAGCATGGTGTGTACACTAAAGCAATGGGTGGTGGAGGTATTCTATTCATTTGTCTTTATGTAGACGATCTGCTCATAACTGGCAGTAATACAGGAGATATTGAAGCTGTGAAGCAATGCTTGAAGTCTGAATTTGAGATGACTGATTTAGGAAGGTTGTCATACTTCCTTGGCATTGAGTTCAAACAAGTTGATGGTGGACTGTTTATGCACCAAAAGATATACATTCATGATGTATTAAAGAAATTCAATATGCTGGAATGCAATACTGCAGAGACGCCTGCAGAAGCAAATCTGAAACTTGATAATGGTGAACAGGAATCAGCAGTGGATGGTACTTTGTTTAGACAGATGATTGGCTGTTTGAGGTTTATTTGTCATACAAGGCCAGAGATTTCATACAGCGTTGGCTTGGTAAGTCGATTTATGAGTAATCCGAAGAAGTCGCATTTCATGGCAGTTAAACATATTCTGAGATATTTGTGCGGCACACTTGATTTTGGAGTTCTTTACTCAAATCATTCAGAGAAAGTTGGGTTACAACTTGTAGCCTATTCTGACTCTGATTGGTGTGGGGATTTATTGGAGAGAAAGAGCATCATGGGTTATGTGTTTTTACTCTCTGGTTCTCCAATCTCATGGTGTTCCAAGAAGCAGGCTGTTATAGCTTTATCAACCTGTGAAGCAGAGTATATTGCTGCATGTCATGCTGCGTGCCAAGCTTTGTGGTTAGAATCGTTACTGGAAGAACTTAAGGTTGGCTTTGATGGCTATGTTGACTTGTTGATAGATAACAAATCTGCTATCAATTTAGCTAAGAATCCGGTTGCACGTGGAAGGAGCAAGCATATAGAAACGAAGTATCACTTTCTGAGAGATCAAGTTGGAAAAGGGAAGATCAGACTGAAGCATTGCAAAACAGATTTACAAATTACAGATATAATGACTAAGTCATTAAGAGCTGATAGATTCAGAGAGCTTAGAAGATTACTGAATGTTGTTTGTCTTTAAATGTTTTTTGTAGATTTTGAATTAGGGGGGAGTGTTGAAGATTGACTAATTCAAAAGTCTAAAGTGAGAATAAACTAGTGGTTAGTATGTTATGGATACCACTATAAATAGAGATTTTGTGTGTAAGCATATATACATTTTTTTAATAATAGAAAGTTTTCATTTTTTCTCTCAATTTTATATTCTTCTGCTTCCGTCTGTTTAGCATTTTTATTTTTCATTTCTTTTCTCCAACGGTATCAAGAATTGCACTAAGCATTTCAACCTTCTATGGTTTCGTGTAGTAGTCATCTAGTCCTGCGTCCTTAAATTCTTGTTCATTCTCTTTACCACTTGACGACGACACACAGATAATCTTGCATTCAATGCCCATTTCACGAAGTTTCTTTGTTGCTTATATAAAAACATGTAAAATCTCATTATAATTAAACTTAATCTCAGTTTCATTCCCAAAAAATATATTTAGTATATCTTTCTCCATAATTTTATTATGTTGCGATTTTATGCCTACATAAAATAACCTTTACAAATAAGAAGAAAATAGTCACAAAATTATTTTTAACTGTGACCGTTTAGAATAATAGATACAAAGGTAAAAATCATAATATCATGAAAATTTGGGAACAAAATTCATTAATAAAAAAAATTAGTTACAAACTGCAAGAATGAAAAAGTTTAATGACAGAAAATGCAATTAAACCTATAATTTATACACATGAATGCATGAGCATTTTACTAAAGAGATATTCATGATATGTCAATAGGTAAACCAAATCAAGAAAGATCAGTGATTGAATTTTCTAGCAATATATATTCGTACCTCTATTCCATTCATGACAGGCATGTCCATATCCATGAGAATCAGGTCAAATCTTCGACCATGGCAATGAAGGTCCACGGCTTCTTTGCCATTTTTCACATCATCATAATTTCTCACCCCAACTTTTTTCAACAGCTGTTGATGAGTCATTCGAGACACACTATCATCATCTACAATAAGTGCTCTTAATTCGGAGCACGACTTTTCAGCTTCCATTGCCTCTTTCCCTTTGTTTTTACTACCTTTGTCCATGCATACGATTGGGATTCAAGCAAAGTCACACATCATTTTGTAGAATTTGTAATACTGTTACACTTTAAATTAAGGAAAAACTTGTTGAGAATTTTATTAATTCAAAATCCCACATCGGCAAGGTTTTAGAAAGAGAGAGGTTATATAAGAGAGAGTGATTATTTTATTCACTCGCACACCACACCTTAGAGTGTGTGCCCACCGGTGTGTTTTCCACATATGGTCTTGAGTATAGCATTTTTGTTATCCCTCTTGGAGGAGTTGTTTTGTTGTACTCTTTAACATAGTGGATATTTTTCTAGACTAGGTCCCGGTTTTTGTCTCTTTCATTGGGGCTTCCACGTTAAAATTTTAGTGTTCCTTTTACTCTTACATTTTATTTTTCCTTACTCCTTGGGATTTTATACTATTGTATATTACAGTTCTCTTGTTTCCCCTCAAGGGAAAGGTTTTACTTTTACACTAGGCTGTGTGTAAGTTTTTCCGCTGCGCCTTTCCCAACAAGTGGTATCAGAGACGATGGTTTGACTTGGTGACCGGCTCAGATTTTTGTGCAATGATTGGAGTGGATCTAAGTGGTCAGGTGGACCTACTTTTTTTTGGAGATCCCTTGTGTCGAAAGTCTCCCTAACAAGTTTGGCTAGGCTGCGTGTTCCGATGATGTGAGCTATCAGAACGGTGGTACAAGACTAGGGCATGGAAGCTCTAATGGCCATCATTGATTGTAGGGAAGGATGTTTTGTGATCCTTTGTTTGAGGGGAGGTTTGTTGGGATTCAAACAAAGTCTCACATTTTGTAGAATTTGTAATAGTGTTAGACTTTGAATTAAGGGAGAATTTGTTGAGTATTTTGTTAATTCAAAGTCCCACATCGGCAGGTTTTAGAAAGGGAGAGGAGTTGAACCCTTATATAAGAGAGAGTGATATGTTATATTCACTCGCACCACACCTTAGAGTGTGTGTCCACCGGTGTGTTTTCCACATATGGTCCCGAGTATAGCGTTTTTGTTATCTCTCTTGGAGGAGTTGTTTTGTTGTACTCTTTGATATAGTGTGTATTTTTCTGGACTTGGTTCCGTGGTTTTTGTCCCTCTCATGGGGGTTTCCACGTTAAAATTTTGGTGTTACTCTTGCTCCTATATTTTATTTTCTTTGCTCCCTTGGGATTTTATACTGCCGTATATTACAGTTCTCTTGTTTCCCCCTCAAAGGAAAGGTTTTTATTTTACAAGCAGGCTTTCAGGTTTTGTGTGTAAGTTTTTCCGCTGCGCCTTTCCAACAAGTGGTATCAGAGCAGATGGTTCAACTTGGTGACCGGCTCAGATTTGTGTTCAATGATTGGAGTGGATCTAAGTGGTCAGGTGGACCTACTTTTTGGGGATCCCTTGTGTCGAAAGTCTCCCTAGCAAGTTTGGCTAGGCTGCGTGTTCCGTTGATGTGAGCTATCAAGACGGCGATACAAGAACTAGGGCATATCGACGACAATGTGAAGCTGCTCAAGAATTGTCGCAACAATGGAAGCTCTAATAGCCATCATTGATTGTAGGGAAGGATGTTTTGTGATCCTTTGTTTGGGGGGAGGTTTGTTGGGATTCAAACAAAGTCTCACATTTTATAGAATTTGTAATAGTGTTAGACTTTGAATTAAGGGAGAGTATTTTATTAATTCAATGTCCCACATCGGCAAGGTTTTAGAAAGAGAGAGGAGTTGAACACTTACATAAATAAGAGAGAGTGATTATTTTATTCATACACACCACAGTGTGTCCACCGGTGTGTTTTTCCACATATGGTCCCCAGTATAGCGTTTTTGTTAGCCCTCTTGGAGGAGTTGTTTTGTTGTACTATTTGACATAGTGGATATTTTTCTGGACTAGGTCCCGTAGTTTTTGTCCCTCTCATTGGGTTTCCACACGTTAAAATTTTGGTGTTCCTCTTGCTCCTATATTTTATTTTCTTTGCTCCCTTGGGATTTTATACTGTCGTATATTTCTCCCTCATGGGAAAGGTTTTTATTTTATTTTACACACAGACTTTCAGGTTTTGTGTGTAAGTTTTTCCGCTGCGCCTTTCCCAACAAGTGGTATAAGAGCCGATGGTTCGACTTGGTGATCGGCTCAGATTTTTGTGCAATGATTAGAGTGAATCTAAGTGGTCAGGTGGACCAACTTTTTGGGGATCCCTTGTGTCGAAAGTCTCCCTAGCAAGTTTGGTTAGGCTGCTTATTCCGTTGATGTGAGCTATCAAGACAACGGTACAAGAACTAGGATAATGTAAAGCTGCTCAAGAATTGTCGCGACAATGGAAGCTCTAATGGCCATCATTGATTGTAGGGAAAGATGTTTTGTGATCCTTTGTTTGTTTGAGGGGAGGTTTGTTGGGATTCAAACAAAGTCTCACATTTTGTAGAATTTGTAATAGTGTTACACTTTGAATTGAATTAAGGGAGAATTTGTTGAGTATTTTATTAATTCAAAGTCCCACATCGGCAAGGTTTTAGAAAGAGAGAGGAGTTGAACACTTATACAAGAGAGAGTGATTATTTTATTCACTCGCACCACACCTTAGAGTGTGTGTCCACCGGTGTATTTTCCACATATGGTGGTCCGAGTATAGCGTTTTTGTTATTACTCTTGAAGGAGTTGTTTTGTTGTACTCTTTAACATAGTGGATATTTTTCTTGACTAGGTCCCGTGGTTTTTGTCCCTCTCATTGGGGGCTTCCACGTTAAAATTTTGGTGTTCCTCTTACTCTTACATTTTATTTTTCCTTACTCCCTTAGAATTTTATATTGTCGTATATTACAGTTTTCTTGTTTCCCCCTCAAGGAAAAAATTTTATTTTTACACGCAAGCTTTTAGATTCTGTGTGTAAGTTTTTCCACTACGTCTTTCCCAACACATACACATCTAATATTT
Source organism: Hylodesmum podocarpum (assembly GCA_026586105.1). Classification (NCBI taxonomy): domain Eukaryota; kingdom Viridiplantae; phylum Streptophyta; class Magnoliopsida; order Fabales; family Fabaceae; genus Hylodesmum; species Hylodesmum podocarpum. The sequence goes on along the minus strand of JALJEV010001437.1, from coordinate 3,472,413 downwards.
CCTTAACAATTATTTTATTTTCTCTCCCTGAACAAGAAACAAATATGATCGTTAAATATACACGTATACATTTCAATTAGTTCAAGATAATGTAGCAGACATCACTAATCAAATAAGATTGATGAATATATATAAACTATGAATGAAAATATCCATGCATGTATATTACAATATGATGTTAACACTGACCTGTACGTGGAATGTTTCGAAAGATCTTGAACAATGAATAGAAGAGGAAGAATGATGAATAATTTGGGAGTGCTAAAATGCATGAATGTGAGCAAGAATGAGGGTGGAGAAGAAATTAAACCATGTATGAATATAAAGCTAGTTTGTTGGAGTATATATGATATGCCTATTTATGATGTCTTTCCCATGCATGTGCCAAAGTGACACAAGATTTGGATTTTGTTTAGATTCTCAAAATCTGAAGGCTATATAATGTATTTTTTTCTTTTTCCTTTTTTATGAAATAAAAGAAGACAAAGAAATGAAATATAGTGAAGTTTAAATATAAAAGAAAAGAAAAGGTTAATTTTCTAAATTAGATAAAATGTATGTCTACTTGCTGCTGATCTTCTTATCAAAATGGATTAATATGATAGAAAGCAATTGCCAATAATGAGACTCCACGAGGAAGAGAACTTGCTATTATTCTATATTGAGTTATTGACTACATATTTACATATACAAGGGGCTTCTTGCTGCTTTTAGAGTTGTGGAATAATGTAACTGTTAGTTATTCTCTCTGCTGACTTTTGTATCACTGACTTGTTTGGAAAAGATTTGCATTTTGTTTGATATATTATTATAATAATGTTAATAATCTTTAATCTTTTTGTAAATTCTTATTTAACAAAAATGTTTTTCCTTTTGTGGTATTTGTAATTAAGTAGCATGCGGTTTGTTGTGAGAATCATCATTAGAAGAGCACACTCCAATTTGAGGGTTGTAATTTTTCAATCATTTTTTAAAAATTTATATTAAGAGGTTTAAAATAATATTTTTAATAAACTCAAATCTGATTGTAATTGATAGTAAAGGGTTAGTTATTCTCTTTTCTAACTTTTGTAGCACCTGTTTTATGAGAAAGAAAATTGGATTTTAGTTAATATGTTATGGAAGTGTAAATATATAGTCCTTAATTTTTAGCCATTTAACGGCTAATCAGTTGTAATTTTCTCGCCAAAACCTGAGATCATATAAGTGTGATGATATTAGTTTGGTGTATGATATTAGAATGATGCATTATCAAATCATGTAATACTTTTATCTTATTAGTTATCATGTTTTTACACACTTGTACAGAAAAAGATCATAGGGTAATTTAATTAGACTTGTCAAATTTAGTAGCAAGTTCTTCACCAAGGCTTCTTCCAACATGGAATCTTTGGTTGAGAAAAATCTATAAAGACTGATCTTGTGTGCCCAGTACTGCTCCTGATCCTTCCTTGATGTTACATATAGCATAGTAATTAATGGTCAAAATTAAAATATAACACATATATACTATTACCAATGCAGACAAAATAAACGCATGGACACTTCTTGCAAAAAATCTGCCACACCTTTTTTCTCAGGACATTTGAATCCCATTGATTCAAAAAAATCAAGCACATATTCACGGGGTCCCTGGTACACAATGTGACTATCAGATAGAAGAATATGTCATCCAAAAGATTGTAAGTTTCGGGTGCTGGCTGCAGGAGTGAGATGACTGCGGTTCCTTTGAGAATGTGGACATATTGTTTAAGTGAATTCACAATTTGAAAAAGTTGTTGAGCTATCCAAACAAGTAGATATTTCATCCATGAATAGAGCCTTGGCCGGTCCAACCAACATCGCAATTATATGTTTATAAAAGTTCTCAGATATAATCATTTTGTTGAGTGAGGTAAACGTTATATAGAGTTCAAGATAGATTTGTTTTACCTGTTGTAACACGTTTCCTTTGTCCACCTGAGATCCTTCTTAACATTGCATTTCCAAGAATAGTATCAGCACAAACCTTCAGTCCTAAAATCTGCAAATGTGTATAGCAAAGAAACTTGAGACATTCAAGAAAATATTAAAATGAATCCATGATGACAAGAGAAGATTTATAAACTATGGAGTTTACCCTTGGGATATAATCTGTTGTCAAATTTTTCTTCTCGCCTTCAGTTGCTACAGCCTTAGCATTATGAGTTAAAAGGCCAATAACTTAATTATCTGTATGGAAAAAGAAATGGCTGATGCATATATAACTAAATGCCGAAGTAACTGTTAGAGTTGGCGCCCCAACTCTTGGCCTCGGCCCACAGCTTGTGGTTTAATCGATTGATGAAGAAATAATTTTTGAGAATTTTTTGGGTATGATTTAGGCTAGGAATTATATGAGATAATATAATAGTGTTGGAAGCAACACGCTTTGAATCTGTCTCTTACTAATTTTCAATATAGTGAATTGCATCTCCTATTCCCTGTTTTGTTTTCCTTCAACGGTTTTTCGTAGTAAATTTGTGTGCTCATTCTTCTAATTTTCTTATCTATGTTTCACGTTATCGTTTACCTTTTCTTCATAATAAATTTCTTCTGTGAGAAAATTTGAAATTAATAGCCAGAAGTCCAAAATTGAACAGGAATGATATTATAATTCTTAAGCTGTCATATTTTTCTCTGTTTGGTTTGAAAGGCTACCAGTTGTTCAACAATACAAAAGGCTAAGGGATGCAATTCAAATGAGAAAAAACACATCCCCTACATACAATGGCTTCATTTTTACCTTCATGTAGACATCAATATCTGGATCAGGCTTGATATTTGCCTCTTTTTCTCTTCTGGATAAATCTGCAAGCAAATTTGCAGAAAACTGAAAAATATTACACATTTAAAACTTAAATTTCATAAAAAAAACGTCAGCTTATGGTTTCAAACTTTCAATATAATGAATATAAGCTAAAACTATTGATGTAGACTAACTATAACGAGTTCCAACTCCTTGGACTCTTGCTGAGAAGGCCAAGGTTTCTCTAACCGTCAATTCTGCAACATGCAGATCATTCTGATTGACATAAACAGTAGTTCTTTGGGGTCCAAACTCATCTCATGACCATTATAAGTTACCTTTCCAGAGAACTGATCAAGAAGTCACATTTTATCATATTAGTAATTAGATTGCGAGAATAGCTTAGAACAATGACATTGACTGATTTGTAATGTAGTGGCTACTATTAGAAGGTAGTTATAGGAAATAATAATTAATAATGGAAGAGAGATTATTTAGTATTTTCTAGATGTTTCGTGATACTTTGTTATCAAGAATACTATAGTTTTTACAAGGAGAACTTTAGAAGTTTGAATCAATATTTTAACAATAGTAAATCACCTTCTAGAATTTTGTAGTATTTTCTAATACTCCTCCTTGATACAAATTTCTCCAACCCCAAGCATTGTGCACAGTTCTTCGAATCTTGATCTTGGTAATGCCTTCGTGAATATATCTGCTACTTGTTCTTCAGTCCTGCAATAATCAAGCTTGATCTCTTTAGTTAATTTTGCTTCTCTGGTGAAATGATATTTAATTGCTATATGTTTGGTTTTGTTGTGATGCACTAGATTCTTTGCCATTGCCATAGCTGATTTGTTTTCACGGTGAATTGTAATAGGCCCATTTTGATTTTCGCTCATATCTTGTAGTATTCTTCGTAGCCATATAGCTTGACTTGTTTCTTCTGCAACTGTTACATACTTTGCTTATGTTGTTGATTGTGCAATTGTTGTTTTCTTCTTTGATGCCCAAGAGAAAAATCTTGAACCAAGTGAAAAAGCATAGCCAGAGGTGCTCTTCATGTCATCCACCGAGTCTGCCCAATCACTGTCAGTAGTATACCTTATGCCAAACTCTTTGTTCCTTGTAAATATTTTAGAATTCTTTTTCCTGCTCCAAAATGTATTTGACTTGGGCTCTGCATGAATCTGGATAAGAGACTGGTAGCGCACATGATATTCAGTAGTGTAGTTGTTAGGCTTGCAACCGTACATCTTAAAATTCTTTAGTAAGCCTTCTATGTATTTCTTTTGAGATAAATATCTCATCATTTCTTTGATTTACCTCTATGTCGAAAAAGTAATTCATCAAGCTGAGATCAATCAACTCAAAAGACTTCATCATGTCTTCTTTGAACTCCATCATCATCTTTGTATTGGTTCCCGTATATATAAGATCATCAACATATAAGGAGACTATGAGAGTATCATACTCACCTTCTGTCTTGATGTAAACTGTAGGCTCACTCTTTCTCAATCATTTTTATTTCTTTTTCCATTGCCTTGACCCATACTTCCTGCTTTGGTGCTACTTCAAAATTTCCAGGTTCAAGTATGACCAAATTGCAGTGCTACTTCAAAATTTCCAGGTTCAAGTATGACCAAATTACAAGACTCGTATATATTTTCTAATGATCTTACTCGTCTTGGATTAGAGTCTGGTGAAGAAGGTCCACTTAGGTCTTCTATTGCTTAATTTGCCAATGATGTTGCTTGATTTGTAATGTAATAACCACCACTGGAAAGTAGCTATAAGAAACAATTAATAATAGAAGAGAAATTTTATATTGAAATTTCTCAACAACTTCAAATGTCACAATACATGCCTATTTATAGGCATTGGTTTGCATCATATTAAATTATTTAGTATTTTCTAGATGTTTCATGATACTTTGACATCTAGAATACTATAGATTTTACAAGGAAAACTCTAAAAGTTTGAATCAATATTTTAACAATAGTAAATATATTATATAGACACAAGATTTAAATATAGCTCAAAAAGATGGAGATATTGCTAAAAATATTAAATTTCTTCTCTTTAATGTCCTAACCTTTAATTTTGGATCAAGTTTTGCAGCCAAGGCCAACAAGAATGTAATTTTACCAGAACTTGGAGGGTCCAAAAGCAATGTCATTCTGAACAGGAGTAAACGAAAATGTTATAAAGGTTCCAAAAGTTCTAGCTAATTATGCTCTAGTCTTTGAATAAAACGAAAACTTCATTTTCATTTTGGTACCGGCCAGGCTTTATTATTCCACTAACATCCTGGAGAATTTTTCTATGTTGTCTTTTAGTTAGAAGTATATGAAGAGAGTTCAACAGGCCTTTTAAAGAAAAACAAATTGAAATCAATTGTCAAGTTAAAACCTCCTTCCGTATCATGTAGTACCTTCTGCCATATACAAAAATTGGTACCAATAGTAACCTCTACTATATTAACCATGAAGTTAGTGAAGGTAGGCAGAGCTCTGGTTCCCACAAGTGCTTATGCTTCAATGTTCAAGTTCTCTAACCGAACCTCAATAGTAGGAAGATCAATTCCAACTCTGATATCAATATATCATATCCAATCCAAAGAATCTCATGAAAGCATTAGTATATACATGACTAAACTTTGTCAACAAAATAAATTAGTGCAAACATTTCTTCTTCTTTTTTTTCTCGTTTGAACATACATGAAGGGATACACAACTGAGCTGCTATGTTATACATGATTATATTCGATAAGGAAATAACCGAATCAGAACAACAAAGACATGCAAGTAGCTATGTACAATCCATCCATAATAGTAATATAATTTACAAGTATCTCGCACTTCGTTGAAGAGAGTCACTTGAGAAGAGTCTTCCTTCTCTTTTTAGTATTTTTCCATTACAAACAGATTAAACAACAGTTGCTTCAAATGCAGGTTTCCTTTCATCCCTTTCATGATACTGATAAGCGAGTCCACCATGGCTAGTTACATCCAACCCTTCCATTTCCTCATCACCTGAAATCCTAAGCAAATCAAGTTTATGCAACACAAAGAACACTGTCCCCATTGTGGCACTCACCCAAGCAATGACAGCCAAAATTTGAATAACATGTGCAGCCAACAACTTTCCACCCCCTCCCATGAACAAACCATAAGGCCTATTGTGCATCCTCGGATACACCTCATTCACATACTCTTTCTTTGCAAACAAAGCAGTGAAGATAATCCCCCACATGCCACAACCACCATGAAGTTGTGCCGCCTCAAGAGGATCATCATACTTCAACTTCTCAGCGAGAACATTACACCCAATTAAAACCCAAGCAGCCACAAAACCGCATATAATCGCTGCCCAAGGATCCACAACAGAGCACCCTCCAGTTATAGCAGCAAACCCACCAAGCAAACCATTGCAAACATCAATCACATTCCAATGCCCCGTTTGCCACCGTTTCCCAAACAGCGTTGTCAATGCAGCAGAACATCCAGCAAGAGTTGTAGTCACCGCAGTTCTCCCAATAGCACTCCATTGTCCATAATAAGAACCACTCCCTCCATAAACCTTCAAAATGTTGAGAAACGAACCAGGGTTAAAACCATACCAACCAAACCACAATAAAAATGTCCCCAACACCACCAACGTCCCACTATGTCCTCTCATCGGAACAGCCTTCCCCTCATGATCAAACCTCCCAATTCTAGGACCTTCAATTAAAGCACCCCACAAGCCAGCAACAGCTCCAACCAAATGCACAACACCAGAACCCGCAAAATCAATAACACCAGAACCAAACAATAAAGTACTAGTATCTGCTCTAGCAGCACTACCCCACCCATCACCACACCAGAACCAATGCGCCACAATAGGATACACCAAACCAGTCAAAACAGATGAATAAATCAAATAAGCAACAAACTGTGTCCTTTCCGCTATTGAACCACTTGTAATCCCCGCAGCAGCAATGGCAAAAGCCCATTGATAAAGAAAGTAACTATAATCAAAATTCTGCGAAGGAAACTGGTTAAGCCCAAAAAAGTGTTTCCCTATGAAACCATTTGAAGGGGTGCCAAAAGCCAAGGCGAAACCGAACACGTAGAAAAATATTCCACCAGTGGCAGCATCAAGAACATTAGTTAGCATGATGTTCATAGTGTTCTTGGCACGCACAGAACCGGCACATAGCATTGCAAAACCAAGTTGCATAGCGAAGACAAGATAAGCTGAGAAGAGAAGATAGGTGTTGTCAATGGCATAAGTGGTATCAACAAGCTTGTTTGAAATGGCATCAAAACGACCACAGATGAATTCGGCGGCGGTGGTGGCGTTGGCACCGCCGCCGAGGAGAGAGTGGAGGTCTGTGGCGGAGCAAGTGTTAGCAGCCATGGTGATGGTGGTTGAGAGTCACTAAACTAGCTCCTACTCCGTCAAAGAAGAGCAAGGAAACAACATAGGAATGGTTCATGTGGTGATTGTTTTATGGTGGACCGAGTTCGTAGGTTGTTTTATTCAGTTATTAAAACTGATTCGAGATTCAGCTGTTTATTTTGGTGGCACCTTGGTGTTGCAGTTTGACACGTAGACTCTAACTTCTCCAAGATTGTTATTTTCAACTCATTGATCTGCCAAAAGAAACAATACTTTTGCTATTTTCACTTTACAACTGAATGCAAACAATTATGAGAAAATGGGTAAATAGTTATTTGTTTTAGTTTATGATGTATTCTTATTTTAATTATAAATTTTAGGAATTAAAATATAATAAGTAATTAAATTTAGAAATAATAATGATATTTTATTTGATGCTTTTAATTGACTTGTTCTTAAAGAACTTGTGTTCTTATTATCGGTCACTGTAAAATGTTTTATTTAGAGTGCATGAACACTCTTCTCCAACTTTCATAATTGTAGAGAATAAAGGACAACTAATTACAATTATAACAAAATTATAATACTAAATAAGATAAAGAAAACATTAGGTTACATGATAATTTTTTTATTACATTCGATGTTCAATGAACAACATAAGTAAAATAATATAAATTTACTAAAGTATCTAATTTAATATTAATTATCTTTATATAATTTATAATATTATTACATATGACTTGAATTTAAAATTTAGAATATATATATATATATAAATTAATTAGTAGATAATGATAATTAAATATAAATAATATGATACACAAGGATGGCAATGGGTCGAGACCTCACATGTTCCATAAAAGTTCACCCGTACTTGCCTGTTACTTTCGTAAAAAAACAGAATAGATAAAAATTAAAAAAAAAAATAATTAATAAATTACTTATGAGTTTAAAACTAATATAATGAATTTATGAATTAAAGAATAGTTTAAAATTATAACTTTAACCATTTTTTAAATTATTTTATTATTTTTTTCTAAATACTAGCTATTCCATAAATTTATCTCATTTTTCTTGTATAATATACTATAATATTTTCTGTATTTTTTTAAAAAAATAAATTTATTCAGAGTTGTATGATAATACTCTATAAATTATAAATTTAAAATCAATTTTCAAAACATATCTATATAAAAAATACTTAAGTAATTTCTCCAGTAACAAGTCACCTATCTATGTCTGTCCTAATTACGAACAGATAATAAAGAGAATTATATTATTCAAAACATCCATTTAAATGTTCATATATCATTTCTTATTATAGTTAATAAATGATATTAGTTTAAAATAATTACATAATAAAATTTCTAAAATTAGTTGATTAAAATTTAAATAAAATAATTTAAAATTAAGAGAAAAGTGAGATATGTGTGCTTTTTAAAAAATTTACATTATAGAATTTTTTTTTTATGATTTTTTAACTAAAAAGAAATTAAGTTGTCCTATTTCATGTTTCATTTGTATTTTCACGTAATCTCTTTCAACTTAAACTTAAAACAAAAATATTTGTCCTATTCGTTGGCAAATTAAATCAAATGCATCATTAGAGACATCTTTTAATTTTATTACTTGTAGGCATTAATATCATACTACTTTAAAATTTCAAAAATAGATTTAAATATATATATAGTTTTATTGTTGATTATTTTATTTAATTTTGTCATACTAGTTTCAATTAAATCCTAAATTTATAAAATTTACGGTTCGTTCTATCCAGTTAAAAGATACATGGTTGAACTTGCAATAAAAGTTACATAAAAATCTAAATTTTTTCAAACAAAATTCTAACCGAAAGAAATCTCATCAAGCATGAAACTTGAAAAGTACAATCTCAACAAAATTAGTCACTAAAATTGGAATTAAAATCACATTAAATCAACTTTAAAAGTTAGAAACTAAATTGATATAAATGTTTTAGTGTTAATTATAATTCAAGAAATGTTATTAAATATTTTCTAAATGATTTAAATAATTATTTATTTATTTTATTTAATCTCGTTTGACTGTTATTTGCATTAAGTCCCAAATTTATAAAATTGGGTCAATTTGATTCATTTCGACCAATTGCAGGAAATACGGGTCGACTTGAGTGTTTTTTTCTCTTGAAAGACTTATAGGAAGAACAAATAAACTAAAAAAGAAACTTACCTATTTAAAAAATAAAATTATTTTTTATTAATTAATTTATAAAAAGTCCTACTTTATTTAGAAAAGTAAAAAAAAAAGGGACTTCTCCTAAATATAAGGTAATGAAAAATTTATTTTAATTTTTAGAGGGGTAAATTTATTTTTTTTCTTTTAAAAATTATTTTAAAGAAGTTAATCCAAATAGGCCATTGTTAAAATTTGCAATTAAAATTACATAACCTCAAGAAAATTTGCAATTAAAATCTAAACTTTTTTAACAAAATTTCAAAAAAAAAAAAAATACCTCATAGAACACGATAAAAGAGAAAACACAATAAGAGAGATTTAATTGTGTTAATTAAAAAAGTTCAACTTTGCAGGAGTTTGTGATTTTAATAGAAAACAATTAAGAGACGATTCTTAACACCCATGTTAGTTAGAACAAAGAAAACAGACAAGACGTAATATTTTTGTATTGGTTCATGTTAAAGACTACGTTCAATGTTTTTAGCAATCTGCTAAGATTTCATTATCTAAAACAACCTTTACAAGTATTCTTTGTACACAGTCACTTCTGGCTATACAAAGGAATTTGTTGGACTCAGTCTCCTTAGACTAATACAACTAGTATTCTTTGAACACAGCTCCCTTGAGCTAAGCACCACGACAGTGGATTTGAAAAGGGTTTAGAAAAAAGTTAAAGTTTATCATCTTCACATATAGGTGTATACAATAAAGAGTAAGAGAGCTTGAAGATTATAGAGCAAAACTTTGAATTGATAGCTTTTATAGCGTATGTTTCGCCAATCTAAAAATGTTGAAGTTGAAGTCCTTTTATAAGTAAGTTTCTTGAAGTATCCGTTAGATAGAAGGGATTTGAAAGTTGTCTTTTTTTTTAATACCTCAGAAGTAGCAGTTTAGAGCAATTAGAAAATTTATTGTTTTCACGGCGGAAGTCAGCACGTATCAGAGATTTTCTGACTTGTTCATATTTAATACTGAAAAGCAGTTTTACTTTCATGTTTCAAAGACTTGAGTCAGAAAAAGGTTTTCACCTTTAAAAGTTTCTGAGTAATGGCACTATTTTGACTTGGCACGGATAATTATGTAATTTGAAAGGACTTCTTTTAAGCTAATAGATGATAGAGATAAATGACTTAAGCTTATCTTCTCTGATAACATCATCTGTTCTTTCTTACTTCAACTTGAACTTACGTTTATGTTTCATTGCTTCTTCTCTGATAATATCATCTGTTCTTTCTTACTTCAACTTGAACTTACGTTTATGTTTCATTGTTTCAACTTTAAGCTTTCGTCTATTCTTCATTGTTTCTTCTGGGAGTCTTCGTTTAAAGCTCTTATTGATTATGTTTACTTAATATTTTTATCTTGATGTACTCTTCTAACACTTACGTGTATGTACTTTTGATGTTTCTTCTGAAGGTCTTTGTGTTAGGCTATTTCATTAACTCTTCATATGAGATATATTCCATCTGTTTTGTGATCATCAAAATACTTAGCAAAATAATAATTTTGACTTAACAATATATCCTTAATTATAAAAAAATTTCATTTATTTTTGCTAATTTTAATTGTAAGCAAACTTTTTGCCTAACCACTCACATTCTCTTATATTTATATCCAATATTTTCATTGATTTAAATCTAGATAGAGTATATTTTAAATGACAATTAAATTAATAATTAATTAATTTATTTTTATATACAAATGAATGATTTTAATGTTAATCGAATTAATTACTATACAACTTCATTTCATTTGACTGAATACTTATCCTTTTCTTTAATATGATACAATTCACCCTTTTAATAATTTTTATCTTTGTTGATAGTAATCAAATTACGTATAAAATACTATTTTAATCAATAAAAAATAATTACTATATAACTTATTTTTGTAAAGAATATAATTTATAGTAAACAAACCTAAAATGCGTATATTCCGAAGAACACAGGTGAGGATTCGACTAAAAGACCAAAACTTGAGTACAATTACAACAACCTAGCTTTCATATAGACATGAAACTGAAAAACCAACCTTGAAAATGAGGGAGTGGAGTTGAGTCCCAGAGTGGGTGTAGTTAAGGTTGGTAGAAGTTTGGAAGAGGAAGGCAAAAGAAAAGTTATCAAGGAAAGAGTATGTTAAGAAAGTGTGGTTGTATTGGGTGTACCTGAAGAAGTGAAGAGCTTAACAGGGGTAAGGGCCAAGGGAGTAAACAAGTGGAGGAGCTGCGAAAAGGGGAGTGAAAGAGGGTATAGGTGATGACGTGAGAGTTGTTGACGATCCCATGTCACTTAGAGATATGGTCTATTATATATATATAAAAGTAGGAAGTAATCATGACCTTATAAACCGATTTTATAAAGTTGAGACCAACTTTTCTAACAAGAGTGAATTTGTTGGATCTTGGAGCTCTTCAGAACAAGAAAAGTCTTTGAGAAGAAGGAAGAGCAAATTCACTGCCCTTTTGCCATCATCATTCTACTTATGAAATGTCATTCTGCCTTCCAAAAATTGAAATCCAAAAGCGTTCAGATTAAGAATTCTGGAGCACTCTGAAATTAGTGTAATAAGTTAAAGATAAAATAAAAAATCCATGTCAAAATAAACAGGATACCGGAAGAAAAACTCCAATTTCTAGTAAAGACCCTGTCACTTTCTATATTTGTTGTATAATTTGAATCTAACACATGCTATACCAAAATAAGGCCAGTGCGTTTGCCATTCAAATGTTTGACTATTAAATGCTGTTAATTTTCTCCTGTAATGCATTATTACGGAAAAAAGGACGAAAATGAATTAGTTGTAACTTACAAAAGAGAATTATAATATTGGGGGAAAAACTCTTCACTTTATGCACAGAGATCATATATGTCCAGAATTTTCTTTCATTTGATCTTTTTTTTTTTTTTTTTGACAAAAACACTGAAATTTTTATGATTTTCCTAAAGTTATATATAAATCTTAAACATAATCAACATAACTGAAAATGAAAGGGAACAAAACAATGCTTCTCAATCATTGTACTTTCACTTACTTCCTTCTCTAGCACAAAGCTTTTAAGCTCAAAGATTCAGCCTGTGTAATGCATGAAACTTATCTACAACGGAGGAACAACATCAAATCTAAGCCGGCCCAATTGTAACTACCAACACCATCTTATGAGACTAATGCAGGTCTCACATATGAGATTGATCATAGTCAGAATCAAAAATATTGACGAAACATGTATTTTAGCGACTGATATCTAGCACTAGCACTAGCATCTGAGCTCTTCTGTTTACAAAGCAAGAGAACTATTGGCTCGGAACAGACAATTCCAGGAGTTTTCAAAATCTAATAACAGCGAGCCTGCATCAAATGTGCCAAGATCAGGAGACGGCATATTCAGTTCAGATGCCAAAGCATCATCAGCTCCAACAGGGACAGAGTTTTCATCGCTAAAAAGCCACTGCTTGATATCATCAACTGAGCCAAGACCAGTGCTTCCAGTAAACTGCATACCAGACTCATTGACACTGGACATGTTCAAAGGTTCTGAGCTTTGAAGAGATGAAATGCATTGGCTGGTACTCTCAACTATACTTGAGTCTTCCTTCAACAAAGATTCAATTAGACTGGCATCATGACGTTTCTGTGGGCAAGAAACTTGCCTTGTAGTTCCACTTAGGATTACATTTCCACAAGCATTTTCATTTTGACTTCCTATTTGATGCTGCTCATTTAAAACCTGATTTCTACTCAGTCCAGCCACATTACTTGAAGGAGCACTGTAACCCTGAACGCTATTTGTGGAGAAATTCTGGCTACCATTTGGTTGGTAACATGCTTGGGTTTCATAAGCCGTACTACATCTGCTGTCAGAGCTGAGGTTATTTGGTTGAGAAGAAGGATGTGGAAACGATATATTTTGGGGGGCACAAACATTACTTTGTCCATAAAAAGTTCTGGCATGTGAAAATCCTGTTGCAGCAGGAAATCTGTCATATTGCTGTGCTGGATTGACATAACTGCTGAAGCCAAAAGTACCCTGAGTAGAATGGTTCACTGGCTGGATGCTCCCAACACCGACACTACCTAACCCGTTAAGCATTCGATGAGAAAGAAGGTACTGAGGCCCTAAACTGCTAGTTCGATGAGAATGAAGGTACTGAGGCCCTAAGCTGCTAGATCTGTGTGCTCGTACCCTTTGGATGGCATGAGTGCGCACACCTAGCGAGTTCTGTGCAACGGAATGAGACTGGTGTCTGTTTCTCACCAGTGTAGATCCTGATTCTTGACATCTACCACGGTTTGTATCAGAGAGAACTGTAAAGTTGGTGGCAGTGGAGCATTCAGGGACAGTATTTGACCTTGAGACCTGGTTCTGTAAGCTCTGATTTAGTAAGGAGAACCTAGGCATAATAATTGACCTTGAGGCTTGATTTTGAGGTATGTGATTTACTGGGGAGCATGTATGTGTTGCAGTTGACATTGATGTCTGATTTAGCAAGATTGAAATTGGATTCAATAGCCTACTATCAAGGGGAGGAGTATGATTTTGCTGGACTTTCCTGAAACCACCCAAAGTACTATAATTGGTTGAAACCAACAATGGAGCAGTGTTGCCCAACTTGAAATTTTTCCTCATAGTTCTCCATGTTTCATATTTATCAGTTGCATGACAATGATCTGTACGAATAAGACCGGTGCCCCACTTCGGACATGGTGCTCTACAGTCACACACATAACAGTGGCACTGCATGTCATCAAGAAAACAAAAATGAGTGACAAAGGACAATATCAATATCAAACAGCAAATAACAAAAAAAACAATATTAATTAAACTAGCTAGTGCACAAGTCTAAATTCTAAATTATCCTTAAGCAAGAAATCATGATCTTTACTTGGTCACAGTGTTTCTCGTGAGGGGTGGAAGAATACGGAAATTCAGCACAAAGATGCCGAGGATGAGGATAGTCTCTGCATGCAATCTGCAAATCAAAAACAAAAGATGAACTTGACATCTAAAATGCTACAGTTACAGATACACCTTCAATCATTAGCAAACAAAGTATGAAAATTGTAGTTTTGAGAAAACAAAATCATATATGAAAACCAAGGAAAATTTAGGACAGTAAATCAAAAATATAAAATGAGAAAAATAGAAATACTGCGGTAAAAGCAAATGCCACAAATTAATGCCTAAATCTCTGTTGGAATAAGTATTGTATTCTCAAGCATACTTCTAGAAGTTAAAAAACTTGATACGATTTTAAAAATGATCTTAGGAGCAATGCAAAATAGAGTATATTATATGAAAGATCTGCTCCGGCTATGTTTTCTTCCAGGTACTCTCATTTAAACTTAGCAACATATATCCATACCTCCTAGGTTCTCAGGATCAGAATTCAAATATCATAATTTCCATCTTGAATATGAATCCATTCAAAATATAGCCAGTAACATCCTTTCTAACACTCTATTTTCAATACACTTTCTCCAATTCAACAAAATTCAAATAGGTCAGACTAGTTTAGGAATGGAAGTCCCAAAACAGAGAAACAGACTCACAAAATTTAGTAAAGGCCCCATGAATTTCACCCAGACTATACTCAATGCCATAAACAACCCAGGAAAAGAAAAATGAAAGCACATTACAGTTACCACATACCAATTCATCCAAATCAAACTTTTAGTCAACAAAAAAACAAAAATCAAAGAAAAATCCATCACATGCATGAGAGTAGAGTATCATGCATTTCTTTCCCACTAAGAATTTTAAGAAAGTTAAAAATAAAATAGAATTCTCATTCACTAACACAATAAATTGGAAAAATGGAAAAAAAATACCTGACCCTTCTCCCCAACAACAACCAACTCGTCTGACCCAGTTGGCGAGTCATCCATGGTGGTGACTCGGTTTTCCGGGTCACCATCCAGAATCACACAATCATCATCATCATCACCATCATCCACAACAGGAGTTAAAAACGAAGACTTTGACTTTTGTTGAGGTTTATCCACCTTATCCAACTCAACAACCTCGTCTGGTTCATCGTCCGACATGTCCAGAAACTCCTTTAACCAATCAAGGTCTATGGTCCTCTCAACCTTCTCTTCCAAACACGCCATTTCTTCATCTTCTTCTGCATCCGAACTCACATCCAACACAACTGGCACAGGTCCCATATTAAACTAATATCAGACAAGACTTCAAATCCACACAAACCTTAAAAAGATCAAATTTTTGGAGCAACCTCGTATTGGGGTGTCACAAAAATTGAATATTCACATGGGAAGTGCAAAAGGCAAGTCTGTGAATAGCAAAAGTAGTAAAAAATAAATAAATAAACAAAAATAAATAAATAAAATGAATAACCGCTTCAACGTTAACGTTAGCCAGAGATTTCAGAATTTAAAATGACATTTGAATTATAGAGAGAGAGGCACAAAGGTTGAGACACTAAGTGTTTTTGTTGTTTAGTGAAAAAAAAAAAAAAAAAAAGCAAATGTCAAATATTAAAAAAATCGGAATTTTTAATTTAACAACAATAAATAAAAGGAAATTTGAGATGTAATTTCGTTTTTTCTTTTTGGTGTGTGATGAAAAATTAATAAAAAAAAAAACGGTTGCACACGTCACCGACGAGGCAACTTGTGCGCGTTAAATGGAAAGGAACGTGTTGTTTGTGCGTTACCAACTCTTTGCTATGTTGTGTCGTGAATTTGAAGTTGAACGCAATTGCCTAGTGCCTGCTACGAAATTTACCTTCACTCATTGTTGTGAATCATCTAACTGGGTTCTTATCAAAAACTTCAAAGTATCACATTTTTTATTGAATTTAATTCCATCTAAGATCTAGCTTTAAGAATTGATTTACTCCTTTTATGTCAGATTTATATGTACAAACATTGTTTAATTTATGAACTTATTTTATAGTTCATGTTCATATAAAGTAAAAAATTTATGAAATTATTGTCATGTCATTTTTTTTTATAAATTTACTATCTCTGTTATGTTTTGTTAACATGGTTGTGAATTATGAGTTTTATTTCAATAAATAGGAAATTTTGTTAAAAATTATAATTTATAGAATGAGATAATTAACTTTTCCCCCCCACAAGTATAGAGAATATTTTTCATCGAGATAATTATTAATGCAATTGAAAAAAAAAAAAAACGGAGAGTGAGATGACAAAGTTACTTGTTAAGATTTTGTTCACTCGTGGTACTTAACTTTAAATCAAAATTTATGATTTGTCTTGCAATATTTTCGTTGTGTTGTTAAAATTATATCAACTCGTGATATTTAAAAATAATTTTTAATGATTTGTCTTACTATAATTTTTTTAAAGTAAACATTACAGTTTACAAACATTTTAAAATTATGTTGATCCATAACATTTTGAAACAGATTTCACTAGTCATTTTACAATACTTTTATTAAACGTTGCAAACACTTTCTAGAATTTAATTTGTTCACTTGGTAATATTTGGAAACAATTTTTATGATCTGTTTGACCACATTTTTACTAGCAGTTATAACACTGTCTAGAATCATGTTGACTTGTAACATTAGAGAAGAAATTTCATAACTTATCTTATAATATTTTTATTAACATTATAAACACTTTCTAGACTCGTATTCACACATGATATATATTTGAAAACAAGTTTCATGGTTTATCCTGCAACAATATTTGTAGTTAATGTTACACACACTCTAGAGTCATGATGACTCCTAATATTTAAAAACAAATTATATGATTTTTCTTATAACATTTTACTAACATTTACAATCACTCTCTAGACTTATGTTGACTTGCAACACTTGAGAACAAATCTCTGTTATGTAATATTTTTATTAATCTTTATAAACACTTTACAGAATCATATTCACACATGACACTTAAAACAAGTCATATGATCTATCTTATGACATTTTATTGAAGATTGAAAATGCTTTTTAAAATTAATATCTGAAAACAAATGTCATAATTTATCTTGTAACAATCTAAAATCATGTTGACTCAACATTTCAAAAAATTATATAATATGTCTTATAATATTATTTTTTATTTGTGTTAACTTAAAACATATTTGAAAACATATTTCATGACATGTCGTCCTACACCAATTTTTTTAATAAATGTTACAAATGCTCTAGAATCATGTTGATTCGTGAAACTTTAATATAACTTTTATAATTTGTTTTACATTTTTATTGAATGTTACAAATACTTTCTAAATTATATTGACTCGTAACACTTGAAAATAAATTTGATGATTCGGTCCTACAATAATATTTTTATTAAAAATTACGAACATTTTCTAGAACTACATCGACTTATACTTGAAAATAAATTTCATGGTCGATTATAACGTTATATAGTTTCTCTAAAATTATATTAACTTGGAAAATTTTTAAAAAAAAATTATTATTTATTTTATGTTGTAGGTATACATCAATTGTCTCATGACAAAGGCCGGGTAGACCAAGTCATAATCGACTCGTAGCATTTGGGTTGTTATGCTCTTAGGTAGAAAGAGTTGCGTCCTTATTAATAGCTATAGCTTTTAGTTTAGTGGAAAGTGTTCAATTCAACAATTGGTATTAGAGTCAAGGTCATGAGGTTGATTCCTAAAATAATTTTTATTTTTTTTATAGAGAGATGGAGAAAGAAGAGATAAGAAAAGGGAGAGAAAATAGAAGAAAAGATAATAAAGAGAAAGAGAGATAGAGAGATGGGAAAAAGGAGAAAGAGTTTGAAATTCTTTTATTTTAAGTAATAAAAATAATTTTTAAATTCGTTGAAATTTTAATTTATTTTTAAATTTTCTATTCAAAAAACAAAATTTATTGAAGAGTATTTAAAATTCCTGAAATAAATAAACTATCTCTTTAAAATCCAATCCAAACATTATCCTAAAGAATTTAATATATTCAAATGTAATAAAATTTCATGATATGTATAAATATTTTTCATGCGCATTACGAGCACTCAAACAAATTTTTAAATCACATTAATAATTAAAAAAAAATCCTGCTGTCTTTCTATAAAATAATAATGAAAAAAAATCACAATATCAAGTTATATATTTTCTGTGAACATTGTTTTAGGGCATAGATATATAGATAGTCATTAAAATATGTGCGATTTCATTCACTTACTATATATTATACATGTCATTTTTTTATCATGTTCTTAATACGAATTATCTATCATGTTGTCATTAATTTTATTAAAAAATTTAAATACACGTAACGCGGATATATCTTTCTTACTATAACTATATATATTATTTTAATACATAAAGTCTGAGATCATTCTTATTTTAATAACATGTAAAAGTAACTTATACAAATATATACAAGTTAACATACTAATTTTAATATAATTGAAATTAACTCAATCAGATTGAATCAAAAATTTTCTTCATGCTCAATTAAACATGGGGCAAAATATCAAAGCATAGCCCAAACAAACAAAAACAAAAACCAAGAGAGTGGGCCATTCAGACCGTAACGGCAGCAAAATTGCTAACTACACTCCCTATATTTTTAAACACACTCCTTTTTACTTTTGGAACCGAACTTGGACCCTTATCTGAACACGATTATTTTTCCAACTTTACTTTTCAGCCAACTATAATATATAATTAATCAGTCAACTCATTCGCAGGACATATATATATTTTTTTTCTCTTTATATTTTATAATGAATGTCCAATTATCTGCGTATTATAGTTGTTTATTAAATATTTTTCTTATTCTGCTACCATTAGTTACATGCTTGGGGCGGAAGTTTGTACACATAAGTTTGGGAGATAGAAACATAACTTTTTTTCCATAATATGTAGTTTTGAAATTCCTGTTAGATCAAGATATCCATTATATTCATGTGGTGGATTGAAATTATTGTTGAAGCCTATAAAGCCATTAGCAGAATTTTTCATTGCAAGGGGGGCATAGGCTTTGTAATTGGAGGTTTGAGATTTGGTGTGAAAAATGTGTCATTGCTTGAACTTGACTTTGATATTGGAACACTAGTCTTTGCACAGCTTGAAAACTTTCCACTGAATTTTTCACGTCTTAAATTTATCAGTTGCATGGCTAAAAAGCCAGTGCCCCACATCAGGCATGCTGCAATAGAGTCACACACATAACAGTTGCACTGTGGCGTAGAAAAAAAAAATCAAATTACAGAAATTATTAGTTGATCTGTATTATAACTAACTCCAACAAATATTTACATAAAAAAATTAATTATAATCATACAAGATTGTAATGCATGAGTTTAAAATTTTAAACAAGAAATTATGATCTTTACTTGGTCACCGTGTTTCCAGTGGAATGTAAGAATAATGAAATTTGACACAAAGATGCCCTGGATGAGGATAGTATCGCAATCTACAAGTCAAAATAAAAAATAACATCTACAACTAAAATGATATGGATATATCTTCAATTATAAAGTAAGAAAATATGAAAATTGTAGATACCAGAAAATAAGATCAACTTTGAAAACCAAAGAAAAATTAGGACAGAACAGATAAAAAAGAAAGAAAAAAGTATTTCAAATATGCATAAATCCATTCTAAAAGGAGGAGTGTTAACACACTCTCAAATTCTTTTTTTTTTTTTCAACACATTCTTTTATCCATTAAAATTTAAATGAGTCTAATCAAACACACAAAATGGAAAATGAGACCCATTGTTTGGTAAAACTCGCATATTTATTAACATTCATATGAATTTCACCAAGAAATTTCAAAGTTAAAGCAATTAAACACACTAAAAAACACACACGAGACGTTACCACTTAACAATACTGTTGGGAAATACCGGCACAATTTCCCTCCTCTGTGTACTCAAAATAGGCACTATGCGGAAGCGTAAAATATAATAACAACGCCAGAAAATTTTAGCGTGGAAAACCTTCTCAATAAGGTAAAAATCACGGGACCCGTAGGCCTCCTAAATCTCCACTATAACAATAATGGGAATACAAATACAATAACAATTGTATCTTCAATTTGTGGATAACACTCACAAATTGGCTTACTAATTTTTCTCTCTTAGAAAAAACACTCCCTAAGGATTTCTCTATTTTTCTCTCACACTCTCTTGTGAGGTTTTTCTCTACAATTTCTTTTTCTTCCTTGCTGCGTATTGTGTGAAGCAATTCTTCTCCTTTTATAGGAGAAGAAAATTTTACTGTTTCAATTTTAAATTAAAAAGCCACCGAAAGTTTTCTGCAAATTGGCCTCCACTTGCAAATTTTTCAACTCCACCGAAAACCATTTTTCCTTTTTGGGTTGGAAATTGGTCCCACGGTTCTCCCCTCCAGCCAAAAAGGGAATGTATTTGGATTAGATTGGGGTTAATGCTAAGCCTGCAATTTCTTTACAGACTTCTATCTTCTCTTTTGGTAGAGGTTTTGTCATCATATATGCCTCATTATCCTTGGTGTGTATTTTCTCAATCTTCAGTAGTTTATCTTCTAACACATCACGAATCCAGTGATACTTCACGTCGATGTGTTTCGACCTTGAATGAAATGTCGAGTTCTTACTGAGATGTATTGCGCTTTGACTGTCGCAATAGAGAACATAACTTTCTTGACTATGGCCTAACTCTTGTAGGAAATTCTTCATCCACAGGATCTCCTTGCAACCTTCAGTGATTGCGATGAATTCAGCTTCTGTGGTGCTTAAAGCAATACACTTTTGTAGTCGTGATTGCCATGAAATAGCTCCCCGCAAAAGTAATCGATATCCTGATATAGATTTCCTTGAATCCACATCTCCACCATATCCGCATCCGAATACCCACCGAGCATTAGACTTCCATTGCCAAAACATAAGCAACTTTTGGCGTTCCTTTCGATATACCTTAGTATCCATTTTACAAGATTCCAATGCTCATTTCCGGATTTGATAGGAATCTACTCACAACTCCTACAAAGATAAGCAATGTCCGGTCTTGTACACACCATTGCATACATAAGGCTACCAACAGCAGAAGAATATGGCACCTTGCTCATTTCTTCTTTTTCTTCTTCATTTCCTGGACATTGTGACTTACTCAGTTTGAAATGACCAGGTAATGGAACATGTACAGGTTTGGCATTGTGCATGTTGAATCTTTCAAGAACTTTCTTGATATAGTCTTCTTGTGACAACCACAACATTCTTTTGGAACGATCTCTGATGATCTTCATTCCAAGGATCTTCTTTACTGCACCCAGATCTTTCATGGCAAATGATTTGCTCAGTGCCTTCTTGAGAGCAGCTATCTTTGTCTTATCTTTCCCAACTATCAACATGTCATCAACATACAATAATAGTATAATGGATTCACCATTGTCATAGTTCTTCACAAACACACAATGGTCTGCGGATGTTTTCTTAAAGTTGTGTTGGGTCATGAAAAGTTCAAACTTCTTGTACCATTGCCTTGGAGCTTGCTTCAGACCATAGAGACTTTTCTTCAGACGACACACTAAGTGTTCTTTGCCTGGTTCTTCGAAACCTTCTGGTTGCTCCATATAGATTTCTTCCTCTAAGTTTCCATGTAAGAATGCTGTTTTAACATCAAGTTGTTCTATCTCCAAGTCTAGTTTTGCGGCTAGACCAAGGATTGCTCTAATGGATGTCATCTTCACCACTGGTGAGAAGATTTCTTCAAAATCTATACCTTTCTTCTGATTACACCCCTTTACAACAATCCTTGCTTTGTACCTGGGTTTTGGGTTGTTCTCTTCATTCTTGAGTTTGAACACCCACTTGTTTTTCAATGCCCTTCTGCCTTCTGGTAATTTTACCAGGTCATATGTCTGGTTTTCATTCAGAGACTGTATTTCTTCTTGCATGGCTTGCATCCATTTTTCTTTATCATTCATCTCAATGGCTTCCATAAAGTTTTGAGGTTCTCCTTCATCAGTAAGAGTGACATACTCATCTGAGAAATATTTTCTTGATGGTTGTCTGACTCTTGTTGATCTTCTCACTTGAGGTTCTTCTTCTAACTGATCAGTCTCCATTTGTACTTCCTGCATTTCCTGACTTTGTTCGATCGTCAGTTTGTTCTCGTCTCATCATCGGTTGCTCTACCCGATGAGCCTCAGATCATCTGATCAGGTTGCTCATTTCTTTGAGGAATCTCTCCCCCTGAATTGTGTACCATAATGGTATTTGGCTTCTTTGATTGCTGAAGATCATGGATTGTTTGATCTTCATAGAATACCACATCTCTGCTTCGAATAATCTTCTTGTTTACAGGATCCCATAATCTGAAGCCAAGTTCATCTCTTGGTGAACCAAGGTATATGCACTCCTTCGTTTTGGCATCAAGCTTTGCTCTTTCATCTTTAGGAATATGGACAAATGCCCTACACCCAAAGACTCTCAAGTGACCATAAGAGGCTTTCTTTCCGACCATACTTCTTCCTCGAATCTCTCCATTTAAAGGTCTTGAAGGAGACAAATTGATCGATCAATTGCAACATCATTAATGCTTCTCCCCGAGAAATGACTTGGGAAGTTTTGCATGAGAGAGCATGCTCCTGACTTTCTCTGCAATCATTCTGTTCATTCTCTCAGCTAGACCATTCATCTGAGGTGTCTTGGGAGGTACTTTCTCATGTCTTATCCCATGAGTCTTGCAATAGTCCTAAAATGGACCTCTCGTACTCTCCACCATTGTCGGTTCTCAAACATTTCACTTTCTACCGATGATGCTCGTTCTACGAAGCATGAAACTCCTTGAAAGTTTGAAGAACTTGATCTTTCGTCTTCAATAGATACACCCACACTTTTCTAGAGTGATCATCAATGAAGGTAACAAAATATTGGGCACCGCCAAGAGACCTTTCAGATGTCGAACAAACATCTGAATGAACAAGATCCAAAATGTGCTTTCTTCTTTTAGCATCATTTGATCTTTTGAAAGATACTCGTGTTGTTTTCTGCTAAACGCTCTTCACAGATTCAAGTGGCTGTCCCTTTATGTTTGGAAGATGATCTTTTGCGAGAATCTCCAAGCCTTTCTCGCTCATATGGCCTAGTCGTCTGTGCCATAATTCTTTAGATGAATCTTGAGCAACATTCATCTCCCCTTTGCATGTCTTTCCCTGCATAATATACAGAGAGCCTTCCTTTCTGCCGCGAGCAATAATCATGCTTCCTCGGCTGAGTTTCCATCTGCCGGCACCAAACTGGTTTATCATTCCGGCTTCATCTAACTTTCCTACTGAGATAAGGTTTAGGCGCATCTCTGGAACATGTCTTACCTCCTTCAGCACAAGCTTGTTTCCATTTTCAGTGATCAACCTTACTTCACCTATGCCAACTATTTTACTAGTGACATGGTTACCCATCTTCACCGTACCAAAGTTTCCCTTTTGGTATGATGAGAAAAATTCTTCGTGAGGTGTGACGTGGAAAGATGCCCCTGAGTCAATTATCCATATGCAATCATCGGATGCAATATTTAGATAATTTTCTTCTTCAACAAGAAATACGTTCTCATCATTTGAGGCCACTGCAGTAGTAGATCTTTCTTCCTTCTTCTTCTTTGGATTTATTTGATCAGGATGGACTGTTCCAGCCTGTTGGTCTCTCTTCAAGAATCTGCACTCAGACCTTATGTGGCCTGGTTTGCCACAATAGTAACAACTTAGTCTAGTGCGAGATTTAGATCTACCTTGTGTCTTTCCACGACCTCCTTTTTCATGATTCTTACTCCTTCCTCTGTTGTCAACAACGTTGGCTTCAAACTGATTGTTCAAGCCTCTTTCTCTCCGTCTTGATTCTTCATTAAGCAAACCGCATCATGACAGAATCCATGCTTAGCTTTCCATCTGGGAGCGAGTTGCTAAGAGTGACAACTAGGGTGTCCCAACTCTCAGGCAGAGAACTAAGGAGTAGAAGAGTTTGTAGTTCATCATCTAGCTTCAAATCTGTCTTTGCTAGTTGATTCACTATACCTTTGAAGGTATTCAAATGTTCGATCATATTTTGACCATTCGAATACTCCAACTTCACCAGTCGTCTGACAAGGTGAGCTTTGTTTCTGGGCGTCTTCTTTTGAATCAAGGATTCAAGTTTCATCCACAACTCATACGCGTTTGTATAAGTTGATACATGCTCGAACAGGCTTCTGTCAATATGTTTTCGGATCACAGCTACTGCTTTCCGATTTTGGAGCTTCCATTCTTTGTCCTTCATCTCCTCCGGTTTATTCTGGTGAGTGATTGGCTCATGTAAATCTTTACAGTATAAATGGTCTTCCATCATCGGCTTCCAATAAGAGTAGTTATCTGCAGTTAGCTTGAACATATCTCCATCATGAGTGACAGCTCCTTCCATCTTGAGTTACACAAGAAATACCGTACGTATAAATAGTACTATACCGTACGTATGAATAGTGCTATACCGTATGTATGAATAGTGCTATACCGTACGCTGTATAATAACTGTAGTATGCAAACAGTGCTCCAGATATGTTCCCAGGAAAGAGAGGTGGGTCACAAATGGACACGCTTAAATACCAAGTCTTTCCTTAGCCAGAACTTTCTTGGACAACACTTTCACACCACCACACGTTATTTTCAAAGAATAAGAATTATTCTTTTCTCGATGTGGAAGATCGGACAATCTTTGCCGCAAACCACGTAGCATACTAAGAATTTTTCTCTAGCACTTAGTATCTCAGAACTCTAACGAGCTCTGATACCACTGTTGGGAAATACCGGCACAATTTCCCTCCTCTGTGTACTCAAAATAGGCACTATGCGGAAGCGTAAAATATAATAACAACGCCAGAAAATTTTAGCGTGGAAAACCTTCTCAATAAGGTAAAAACCACGGGACCCGTAGGCCTCCTAAATCTCCACTATAACAATAATGGGAATACAAATACAATAACAATTGTATCTTCAATTTGTGGATAACACTCACAAATTGGCTTACTAATTTTTCTCTCTTAGAAAAAACACTCCCTAAGGATTTCTCTATTTTTCTCTCACACTATCTTGTGAGGTTTTTCTCTACAATTTCTTTTTCTTCCTTGCTGCGTATTGTGTGAAGCAATTCTTCTCCTTTTATAGGAGAAGAAAATTTTACTGTTTCAATTTTAAATTAAAAAGTCACCGAAAGTTTTCTGCAAATTGGCCTCCACTTGCAAATTTTTCAACTCCACCGAAAACCATTTTTCCTTTTTGGTTGGAAATTGGTCCCACAAATACGTTTAAATAAAATCTGGTCCATCGAGTTAAAAATATATATATATATATATATATATATATATATATATATATATATATATATATATATATATATATACACATACGTGGCAGAAAAAATATCAAACATTTGGTAAAATATCAATCACATGCAAAATGATGTGAAAATAGCAAAGGCCTACAATGTTACTATATCAAGTTAATTTTTTATTCGTGCTGAATATAACTTAACAATGACAACTTTAGTCCCATGAATTTACATAATTTTAATTCCCTTATGGTCAACAGAATCAACTAATTCCCATTACATTTTAACTTACTTTTATGTAAGTGTTAAGTAAGTTGTTGGTGTGATATTCATTGATTAGGTAACATAGCTAACACCTATTACATAATCTTTTAAGATAAAAATTTAAAAAGAATTATAATGTACTCATTAAAGATGTCAAATTGGTTGTAAATAAATCACTAGAACTAAAAAAATCATTTTTAAATTATAAAGACTACAAAAAATCGGTGATTAAACCATTAATTAAGGGCTGATTTTGTAATATTATTTTGATCTTCTCTTACATTGGAAGATATAAAATCCTTTATTAGCATGCACATGCAGTGGCCAAAAAACTTGGTCCGATGAATTAATTAAAGTTGGGTTGCGTGCTTTTGGAATTCTAAAAGTGCCCCGACAAGTTTGGCGAAACTGGCAAACAAATGGAACAGTGTCCGATCACAACACTTAATGCAACTTGGTGACCATACCATGTTCCTAATATTATTATTCTCGTTACTCCTATCCTATGTTTCTATGTTTATGTCTTTTTTTTTTATAACATGATGACACGAATACCAGAAGTTTTTTTTTTCATTTTTTCTTTTTTGTTCAAACTTCAATGGTTCATCCTCCACTAACTTAACCATCTCCTTCATTTCTCTTCCACTTCTATATTTAGCAACTCTCTCTCTCTCTCTCTCTTTCTCTTTCTCTTTCTCTTTCTCTCTTACCATTCTGTCTCTCTCTTCCCTCTCTCTCGCTCTGTTCTGTCTAGGACAAGGACCAAGCCTCAGGAACCGCGAAAAACAGGTGCGTGTGTATTTGTGTTTGCCTTTCCACAATACCTGTCAATGTTGTTTTTGTCTTTTGAATTTCCCTGCATTTACTCACTCTTGTTTCCGTTACAAGTAATATGCGTTGTTGTTTTTCATTTGCCTCTTTGTTTTGCCATTAATGAGAATATATTGCCCATTTCGTCATTATTGAGAATATTGTTGTTTTGTTTTAGAATCAGGTTGATGCCCATTATTGTTCTGGTGAAAAAGTTTGAATTTTTGAAGAGAGGAAAAGAAAATTAAAAGGTGGAATCCACGTGTAGAAGCAGAATCACTTGATTCCTTGACCGTTAAATCATATGAAACGTTTATTTGTTAGAAAGGAGGATCATTAGAATAACTTTTGGTGTTAATTTCCATCTGGGGTAGAATCATCAAATCAAATTAAGAGGGAAGAGGAATGATTCAAAAGGGTGGTGGTATAGCAATGAAGTGGAGGCTGCAATTGATTAATGAACTGAAAATTGAGATTTTTGAGAGCATGAGCTAGGTGCATATCAATTATGGACACAAAGGAAGAGGCTGAACCTCACGATGAAACGCCCTCATCGCCAATGCGGGTTCTGCAGCAGTTATCTGAGGGGGCATTCAGGGTTGCTGGGGAAGCATTCCAGAATATGTATTCTGGTGGTGGCATGCAACAAACCGCGCATAGACGTAGTCAAAGTGAACTTCTTACTGGAGGAATTCCACGTTCTAATAGCTTTCAGAAATTAAAATCTCATGTGCACAAATGGAGATTTGGTACCAAAGCCCGTCAAGGAGGTTCGAGTTTCAACCCTGAGGTCATGGCCAACCAGAAACGTCAGTGGTATCAGCTTCATCCTAAAACTCAGGTATTCAATTTTTAGAATCCCTTTATGAACTAATATTTATTTTTGAGGAAAATGTATTCCTTGCCTGATTGATCTGCAAATGGTAATGGAATTTTATCTGCTTGTATTCTATGATGTAAAGTACAAGAGAAGAGAACAGTACTATCAATGATGTTAAATTTCAATAACTCGTTTTAGTTTATGTTTCACCTCAGATTAAAAATCATTTCTCCCCCTTCAATTCTTTATTGTTTAATCAACAAATCTACTACTTTGTTTAAGCAACTTCTTTGTCCTCTTGGACATTTGACTATTCTTTGAATTTTCTTGCCTGTTTAGAAGATGATTTTGTGTACCATAGACATATCTGTCAAAGATACAAACTTTCTTTTTGTTGAAGTCAGTCACCGTGAATATTACTGTAGGATTGTGTAAATTATAAGGAGCCAACATCGCTCTTTGAACATTTTGTGATTGTGGGGCTGCATCCAGATACTAATTTGGAAGTTGTGGAAGATTCATTTGCAAGAAGGAAGAGGTTGCAAAAAGAGAAGAGAAATCCTGAATTTGCAAATTCCGGAACACTACAGCAACAACAGCCACCAGAACCAACATTGGAACCTCAGGTTTGTTAAATATCAGTATTTTTCGACACATACATGTTATAAAACAATATCCTTATCATGCTAGATGAGATCAGCTACATAGGTCACACAATGCTAGTAGTCAAAAACCAAATTTTAAGGAATATTATTTACCATGAGATCCCCTTCAACAAGTACATTTGATTGAAAAAGAAATTTTATCAGAGGGAAAAGAAAGAAAGTACAATTAAGGGAGGATAACATATCTTCCAAAACAGAGGAAATGTAAGGGAACAAAGATTGAAAGAAATAACTGACTGTCCAGCCTCTGCATATCAGAAATAGAAAATTTAAACTTAAATTTGTTTGTTATTCTCTATTGATAAATTGTTGAGGATAAATTCTCGAGCTTTGTAAATATTTTTAGTGGTACAGGCTAATAGGTATTGTGCATATCTATACTCTGGTTCTCCTAGGAATATTGTTGGGAAGCAAACCAAGTCCCACATCTAGTAAAACAAGCAATGAAGATGAGTATAAAACCACAATAAGTCTTCATTGGTATGAAGCCTTTTGGAGGAAGTCCAAAATTAAAAACATGAGATTTAACACTCAAAGTGGACAATATGTTCAAATTGAATAATTGAGTCTACAATCTGTTGCTCCCATACAAATAATTCCTGCAAACAAAATTTGATAGAAAAATTTCCTAGGAAACAAAGTGTAACCGGTTCCTCCTTATTATATTTACAATTTAGTTTGTTGCTATGGATCAATTAGGTTCATTGTATTTGATACCTTTTTGCAAACATGCAGTTACTGTTCAAATATCCTCCTGGAAAGAAGCTAACAATGCGAATGAAGGATTTAGCTTCCTTTTGCTTTCCTGACAGTGTTAAGGTCTGTTTGATGCAATTTTACATTACTGACAGTGTTAAATGTAGATTTTCCGTTGTTTATATTTGGAGCTACTAAATTGATCCTACCATCTTTGCTTGTTACTCTTTCCCTTGACAAAATTGTTTGATTTATCTAGCAGTTAGAAATTTCTGTCATCTTTTTTTATCATTACATTGCAGCATATGAACATAATTTATATCACTCCTGTATCTCTGACACAGAGGAGAGAGAAGCTAAGGACTGGTATATGAATTAAAGTTGCTCTAAGTCTATGGAATCAAGAAAATCTTATTAACCTACCATACTGATTCACATTCATAGGTTTAGCTTATTAGGATTAACAGATATTCTTGCCTTTAATTTATATGACTTTTTAATTGTAAATAAAAAGTTTTCCATAATGGTAGAATTTGGAATTTTGTTACTAAGATAAAAGTAACAGTTTGGATTATTTACGTCATAAAATATGCTTTACTACAACAGTTTTATTCAAGTGTTGATTTACAGGCAGGGTTGTTGGAGAGGACTCCATCTCTAAGTGAACTTAATGAACTCGTCTATGGACAGGTATGCAACATCAATCTTGTTTTTTTATTTTTATTTTTTATGAAAAAGATATCTTTGCTCTTTGACAAGCTAGTTAAAGCAATTTATCATTTAGTGCTTTAGATAATGAATTCATACTAAGCAAGCATAACTTAATACTTGGTCTAAATAATAAGGCATGCATATGTAGAAAAAATATTGAGAAGATCTACGTTTTTTGTTGCAAAGAAGAATTGACTCAATCAAATTTTTTGTTAACCTATCATTGAGCACTTAGCACCCTTGCAACCAAATATAATGATATCTTTTTTTGGTTTTTCTTTTATTCTCTACAGAAGCATTTAGGCAAAGATGATCATTCATTTGTCTTTTCAGTCAAGGTAATTTTTTTAGTCTGTTAGCATAATTTGGTTGGTGCCTGTTCTATTGAAATCTTATTTGACTTACCTAGACACCCTGGTTCACTTATGTTAGTATGCAAGATTATATGTCTGTAAAATTTGTGCATATTCTTATTTTGAATTTCTTTCATGAGAATTGTGGAGTAAGCCGGTGAGAAGGGTAACTTATACAGTATATACTTTTTCTTAGCTACTTAGTACTTTTCCATGAAATAAAGCTTCAGAAGTATGTATCCTAATATTATAGCTCAAGCTGCGAGTGAGAACAGGAGAACCAAAAATAAACTTTTAGTTAGTAAAATGGTTTCTTATGGACAAGCAAATAGGAACTGAAAGCATGAATCAAATATAAACTCACTGCATACCTTGTTTCATGATATAATCATGTTGATAGGGACATCCAATGAGTGTCTGTTTGGAACATTTTTGTTTAGCTGCTTCTCATTTATCTTTTACAGTAATGATTGCTGAAACACTTTGTGTACCTTGATGTCTTGATCAGGCAGCAGATAATACAACACTTTATGGAGTTTGTTTACATGTGCCAGACATTGTTCAGAGGCCTCCTGGTATCTTACGTGCATCATCTCCTTTTCATTCCTCTGGGTTATGCAGCCGTTTTCTGGGTTCTGCACCTCGCTGTTACTGTCTTTTGACTAGATTTCCTTTCTTTGAGTTACACTTTGAGATGTTATACAGGTTAGCATTATTACTGGCATATTGGCATGTACTGACTTACTTTTCAGGGTAAAGACATGTTTAATATCCTTTTGTTTTCCCTAGAACCAGTAGAATTCATTATGTCTTACTTGGATGCAGTCTCATTGCACAGGAGCGTCTGAATCGGATAACTCAGTTTGTAACTGAGATGACTCTCGCTGGCTCCACTCAACCAATACCCAAACTGGATGATCAAATGAGTTCAAATCCTAACTCCCCGGATAGGGATTCATTTAGTGATTGGATGGCTTGTGCAATACCAGTTGATGGTGCAGCTGTGATTACTGCTGCTGCTGCTGGGATTATATCTGATGATGAAATCCCACAGTTATCACCTAGAATATGGGATTCTCATAGTCAATCTCCTGCAAGTGGGGCTACCAGTGATGCTTCAGATTATTGTCAGCTTAGGGATATTGAAAAGGATGGCAGGAAGAATCTGCAAGATCATGATAATTGTGCTTTTGAGACTACGGAAAATAATGATTCTTTGGAAAGAATGCATGGAAATTGCGGAAGTGGCCAAGTTTCTCCTAAAGTTGGAACACCTTTATCTGTCCAGATGGAGCGTCTTGCAAGTTCTGAATCACTTTTCAGGTAATAAATTTATGATTATAATATTCATTTAGATTTTACTTTTGGATAGGCTGTATCATCACATTTTTTCCTCTAATTTATTGTGCCATGTTTCTGGCAATAATTTGCTTCCTAATCTGAAAGTCCTTTTGGTGCATAATTTTTTCAGATTTGATGTTGTTCACCCATCTGACTACTTTGTTTCTGTGGGTTATTTTTTTATGACATCTAATTCAATTTCATTACCATATTGTTTTCATTGGCAGTCCAGTTAGAAGCATGTTATCAGAAGATGACGATGATCTTTTCTCAAACAGTGAAAGAGATTATGGGGATGAATTTTTAATGGAATGGGCTATGGTTAGTCTAAAATGGCTCTCCATTTATTTTGCATTAGTTAAACTGAAGTGATGCTTGATTGGCATTTTACATGTTTTCTTTTTTGTGAATGGCTTTGGTAGGAGAATAAGAATGATTTACTACAGATAGTGTGTAGATATCATGCTCAACCTATTCCACCTCGTGGAAGTCAATTTGTCTTCCACCCTCTCGAACATCTACAGGCTATTCAGTACATACGACATTCAGTTGCTGCTCTTGGCTTCAGCAAAGATAGTTTAAATTATTCTGAACCAGTTCAGGTAATTCTTAAGTAAATTTTAACAAAATACTTATCCAAAAATATGTGTATTCCTTACAACAATACTTGTTTAAAGGTCCATGCGAAGCTGGCAGCTGCTGAGGAAGCCCTATCGTTATCAGTGTGGACAATGGCAACCACTTGTCGAGTTTTGTCCCTGGATAGTGTAAGCACATATTCCACTGTATTCAACTATTTTATGTCTGTCTGAACTTATAAGTTCTTTATAGAAACTATTCTTAGAAACCGTCTCCTGCAAGCAGAAAATCTTGTAAAACTATTCCTTAATTACTATGTATAGTTTAGAGGGGTATTTTGTTTCAACTCAAACCCAACCCAACAAGCATTTCACCTCTAGCTAAATGAACCAAAATATATCTTGGAAGAAAGGTAAAGAAAAAAAGAATATATCATGTGTATCTCCCCCAACATTTCTGTTCCGTCTTTTATTCACATAAATAAGCAATGTCCTTGTGCTTCTATATTATGTATTACAACATAATCAGAAAAGGAGTGGTGCTGAACATTAGTCCTTACTTGAAGAAACAATTTAGTTTGTCAAAGAATATGCTTTACTGTGCTTTGTACATTATGTAGACTGTTTCCCATGGTCCTTGCCTCTCTACTCCTATTGAAGATTTCAACTCATTCCATCTACTATGCCAACTGCAAATATCTTCCTACAGTCTTCGTTGACTAAAATATTTTTATTGTTTGTCCATAATGCTAATGGCAGGTTCTGGCATTAGTTGCAGGAGTGTTATTGGAGAAACAGGTGGTAGTAGTGTGCCCAAATTTGGTAAGTCTTTTTAAGTTTTAAACGATCGTATTAATTGATGGTCATTGATTCTTCTTACAATGTTGTATGCTTAATACCTAGTTGCTGCTGTTGATTGATCTGGATTGATGCTGAGCGGAATTGTAACCTGTCTTTCATTTTGGCAATTTTTTACACAATACAGGGTGTTCTATCTGCCACGGTGCTTTCTCTTATTCCCATGATTCGTCCATTTCAGTGGCAGAGTTTATTGCTCCCAGTGAGTCAGTGGAATCAAAAAGCCATGGTTTTAGATTTTCCTTATGGCACTGTCACATAGATCTAATGATATGTTAGCCTTACTTTTCAGATTTTACCTGGGAAAATGATTGATTTTCTTGATGCCCCAGTTCCATATATTGTGAGTTTCATTTTTCTTGATGTTTATAAATA
Source organism: Hylodesmum podocarpum (assembly GCA_026586105.1). Lineage (NCBI taxonomy): Eukaryota > Viridiplantae > Streptophyta > Magnoliopsida > Fabales > Fabaceae > Hylodesmum > Hylodesmum podocarpum. The sequence continues at coordinate 3,439,323 of JALJEV010001437.1, read as the reverse complement.
TGTTGTTCCATATTATATTTGTTCTGTAGACTACCACTTCAGTATTCATTATTGTTCTGTTATACTAACTTCTCTAACTATTACATTAGTATTCATACTTCGTTCATTCATACTATTCCCCCTTTACCAGAGATTATGATTTATATTATAGGTTTTTATTTTGAGAAATTGATTCTTATAAAATTTAAGATCTACCATTTATGTTTGCATTTGTTTAATCTAAAATTGACACGCGGCATGTGTTCATCTTTTATCAGACATTTCTTTCAATATGTGAGAATGATACCCTGTTCTCTTATATGCAGTTTTATTTAATGTTAAAACTATGCTTCCTCTCTTTTCTAGATCTTTTCAGAAATTTGAAAGAAAAAATCAGACCAAAAATAGGAATGGAATGGGGAAGAAAAGGATCAGATTAGAATAATTTTTTTTGTTAAATGTTCATATATGGATTATAACTTCAAATTGAATATTTTCCACCATGGTTAACTTCATGTGCAAATTTAGTTTTTTCTTTTTCCTGAATAAGCTTTTTTGATTTTTAAAAAATGGTCTTGTTTTTTATTCAATTTTCTATTGTTCTTGCAGGTTGGCATACAATATAAACCAGACGACTTAAATATAAAAACTACTAATCTTGTTCTTGTTAATATAATGAAGGATCAGGTAAGGTTTGCAGTGATGTTTTAATGATAATCACATGATATTCCACAAGGAATGTGGGGAGTCTGTTGGAAACTTGTTCCACTTAATTTATATAGTAATATCTTTGGCTATTTCTAAATTTTGGGATAGTAAATATATTTAGACTGCATTGTTGAACATTGTTGAACAGAGAATTGCATATGTTGTACATGCAGAATATTTTCCTCATGTTTTGGCTCCATATATATTTTCTATTGTGTAGGTTACAATGTGTCACTTACCAAAACTTCCACGGTATAGAGAGCTTTTCTCTCAGTTGTGTCCAATTCATTCTAGACTTGCGAGAGAAAGACCATATGCTAGAAAGCATCCTGTACATAGGTGCAACGAAGTCCAGGTTTTCTTAGTTCCCATACTGAAAGATTTCTTAGGTGACACTTCTTTCATTCTTGGCAACTGCTAATTTTTCCATGTTTACAGGCTGAAGCTGCAACTCAGTTTTTGAATATATTGTGGCACTATTTGGAGTCACTTTGTTCGGATCTGAAAGCCCACACAATAACTAGCGTACAATCAAATAACGACAGGGTAAGATAACTAGGTTATGTGATATTTATTCCTGGAAATTATCAACCAATGAAGACTCATAGTCTGGCCACGTTTTCCTAGCTCATCCTAGATTAATTTTTCAGGTTTCTTTGCTTCTTAAAGATAGTTTCATTGATTCCTTTCCTGCTAAGGACCAGCCATTCATTAAGGTAACAACAACCTTTTGTTACATATATTTGGGTTGTCATCTTAGTTTAGAATAGAATGTTTAGCTTAGTCTGATGTGTTTTGTCCAACAGCATCTTACTCAACTATTAGACAAACATTGACTCTTATTGTATTTAAATGTTAGTGTTTAACACTCGTGTGTGTGTGTGTGTGTGTGTATAACAAAGAAGAGAATTCCTCATCCTCAAAACTCAATGTCTCACTTGTTTTCTCTCTATCTCTGAACGTCCAAGGTTCTCATTCATAACATTGTATATATTTCATTTCATTAAGCTGCAGAAAAGTTTGAACTGTTAACATCATTGAAGGGAGGGGGATTAAGTTAAATTATCACTTCATGAATATGCATGGTGGTATTTATTCATTTTCACTTTTATTTTGAAGCAACATAAAAGAATTGAAATTGATAGATATCTCTCGAAACAAATTAAAAAGAAATGAAAACCAAAACATAACTCATGGATCAATTAAGCTCTCATGGGGACTTGCTTAGTGAGACTGGATAGCTCTTTATTCATTACTATTTCAAATCTTTTGATTTTGAAACCTTGGCTTTGCAGCTATTTGTAGATACACAGCTCTTCACTGTTTTATCAGACTCTCGTTTGTCAAGCTTTGAAAGTGGTGAGCAATAGTCCCATGTCACATTATTTTAGACCAAATGATGCAATACATCAATAGACATGTTTGTTAGCACTGAGGAAGATATAGTTCTTGACACAGTAAGTTGATATGTGGATTAAATTTTTTTGTATAATCTTGATAGTAAGACTTCAAATGCCATGTACTAATCACAGAGGAAGGGATCATTGTCCCTAGTTTTTATTAAGGGATATGTTCTTGGGTCTGTCTAACTTGATGCTCTTGTTTTGTAATTGACTCATTGTGAAATTGTAATTGTGAACACAGACTATTTACTCTCTCCCTTCTAGCTTACATGTCATTTATTTTCTATATGCTTCTTGTTTCTAGATAATGCAATGCCATATAATCTATGATTCGATTTGAACTTGCTGTGCGTTGTAGAATAAGCAGAAAACTGGAAACTATCCAAAAATATTTCAAGTTATTTAGTTCAAATATAATTCTCAATATTTCCATAGTTTTTTAAAATTAAAAATCAAAATTTCATATTTATTTAACTACGTATACTTGTAATACAGTTGTATATTTTTTTCAAAGACAATATAATTATACTGCTTTTTACAAAAAGTATATAATAATCATTAAAAAAGTATATAACTATTTTTAAAAATATATATATAATTACCTTAAAAATAACTAGGTGGCTAATGATAATCTCTTTGGCTAATTAAACCGTAAAAATTCATATAGTTTGTGTAATATAGTTACACTTATCTACACGTATTTGTCAATTAAGGCTGCTGCTATAAGTACTTATGCTCTGTCTCTAGGAAAAAGATAAATCAATGTTGTATGAAGGATAAAATATAAACTAATCTTATCTAAGAGATAAACTGAAAGATATATCTCATTATGGTACAATTCTTAGCAACTTAGCATATTATGGCACAAGTGTATTGCGTTTTCTGTCCTTAATCACGCTCTCAAAAAGATCGAAACTTCGCTATGAAACAAACCATGAGGAAAATACCACAATTGAGTTTGTTTAAAGTTGCTAATAAATATTAATAAATGTTTTTCAAGCCACCATACTTTATACTAATACCATAATCACATAGATTAGTTTGTACTGGTAACAAGATATTGTTAGGATTATTTTCCATGAAGAACAAAGAGGGGATAAACCCTCGGGACAATTTGGGGTAGGAGGTCACATTCTCCGTCCCACAAACATCAATCTTACAAAATTATTAAATTAATATTATATATAATCATCTCTTTTTATCTTATATTAATATTTGATTATATTTAAATTATAAATAAATATGTTATTTAATATTTTAAAATCTTAAAATTTATAATATTTATTTTATTTTTTTATTTTTTCTCAATAAAATCAATTATATATATATATATATATATATATATATATATATATATATTGATAAATAATAAGAGGTTATACATAATATGTCTTGATACCCTCCAATTAATTAGTTAAATATGAACCTAAATTATGTTATGTTATTCTCCAATTAATTAGTCAAAGATGAACCCAAATTACTTAGTCAAAAATAACCCAAATTACGTTATACTATGAATCTATAAATATATTAAAATAATTTTACTTCTCATTTAATAGTCAACTTATTTATATATATTTCATATTCAATCAGTTAACTTTTTCACAAAATATAGATTTCTCTCTTTTTTTAACGGGTACATGTGTATTAAAATTTACTGCTAAATATTTTTTTAGAAAAAAAAAACTACCCAATCTCATATTCATTTGAAAGTCAAACAAAAACTTGCATCTCCACAATTTTCCACATCTCACCTTCATGGTTTGCATGACTCCAACTCACATGTAATATCATCAAATAAAAATCATAATATAACATGTTATAGCATGTGTCCATGTTTTATTGACTACTTAGTTGAGAGAGCACAAAAACATATTATTTATAACATGCATTAAAAGGAAAAGCCTCATAAAAAAAGATTTACAAAAATTACATCATTATATCATATGCCTTGTCATATAATAACATCACATTATTTAATATGTCAACAAAATCAATTATATTATATATAAAAAAAGGTTGATAAAATTATACAATTATAAACATTGCAACTAAATTCACGCAATTAAAATATAATGACTAAAATTTCATAATTATAAATTTTGAGAGAAACATATCTGAAGCTTTCTTACACATTAGAAATCACTTCAAAAATTAATAAACTAATTCAAATTTTCTTCCATCACTTTCAAGAGGTTGTAACGTGAAATTTACATCAACTTCTCTAATACAAAAAATAAATTTGAAAAGATGTGGAATTTTAAATAAAATCCTCTAAGCATTTAAATGTTAAAAAATGATTATTTTTTTATTTGAATCCGCAACTTTCTCTTCTCTTTTATTTTATTTAATTTTTTACTATCAAGTCATATTATCATTTCCATTCCCTTTAATTAAAAAAAAAAATGAAACTTGAAACGATTTAAATAATTAATAGAATTATTAGATAAGTACACGGATATGACAATAGGTTTGAAGATCAATCTCCTCCCCGGGTTCAATAATTAGACCAAACTTTAATCATACATTACTTTCTCATAAAGAAAACAATTTCCACTTTATCCAAGTGAACCTCATTGTATTACATAGACACTTGGCTACATCTAATCCGAAAATAAAAGCGAATCGCGACTTTGATGGTAATATGTTTAAATTAGAAGTGAAATAAAAAAAATAAGAATAAAAATAAAAAGGAAGTTGAATATAAAAAATATAGTATTTAGAAATAATGTATTTTCATGTAGCTGGAAAGATGGATAGAAATTAAAAAATATATTTTTTTTGTTTGAATGAGCTTAAAAGAAGAAGAAATAAATAAATAACTTGTTTCAAACACCTTTTATACTTAACAAAAAAAAAAAAAAACAATTTACCACATATTTACATAACTTTTTTGTTATAAAAATATTTAATTTTAAAAAAAATGCAATCAACATTTCTCCACGCTTTAGAGCGGTTATATTTTATATACATCACCAAAAAACACTTTCATCTTATTTTTCTTTTCAAATAAATAGTAAAATTTTGATATTTTCATCCTATCTCACTTCTCTTTGTTCCTTTCTCTCTTTTTACACTCAAACAAAACCTATAATAGGTGTTATGTCATTTGATTAGCATTGTCATTTTCAAAACGACTTTATTTGTGAGAAAAGAAATTCAGCAAATAGAATGTTAAGCATTGTGGTCCACTTTGGTAAGAAGACTTATCAACAAGCAAACGTATATTTATGTAATATTATTAAAAAAAAAATTAACACGTTAATAATTTTTATTGTATTCAAGCAAAACGTGGCTCTCAATAATACTATACTAATAACAATACATACATTTAATGTGGATCGTGATAATCACGTACCAAGCATTTTCCAACTACACAAACTACCAGATTCTGATTGGTTCAAATCTTCAGTTCATTTGTTAAAGTTAACTCCAGACTGGCTACTGCATGAAAGCAGGGCAATTCAAACTTAAAAGATATCCCTTAAATTGTTAAATAATTGTTTATGATGCTACCGTTCAGATTCACCAGCGTGTCACCATTATCCAAGACATGCCAGCTTCATGAGAACTAAGCCTCAGTAGTCAAATATATTACAAATACAGATCCTGTTTTATAAAAATTATTAGTGAGAGGTAACACTTCAGTAGTTTTCAAAATGAAGTATTATATGTGAAAAGTCACACTAATAGTTCGCTAAAACCACTAAACATAATACCCAACAGGGTGTCTGATGGAATGATCTGCCAATGAAGTTTCACTTCTTAAGAAACCAAAGGATTTTACTTCTAAAGGAACAATTTATGCATTATCCATACCTAAAGTGAAACAGATATGGTGTCTGTCACCCAAAGGATGGAGAGGTGATATGATTCTTAACCATAGTCATCATAACTCAAAGCATGTTAAAGTATCCATTGAAAAAGGCTTTCGGATCACAAGTTTGACAAATGGTTCGGAAGATAGTATCCACATTATAGACCAAAATGATCTTACTTACAAACTATAGCCACGCAAGATTTATTTAAAGATTAAAGTACAAACAAGTAGGGGAAAAAGCAAGCCAAAACATCCATTCCTCTCACGAAACTAGCAAGGTTGGCATAGATCACCTCATGCTTCTGTTGTAAGCACACAACGAAGACATCCCCCTGAATGCAAAAGATCAAAAGCCTCGTTGATCTCCGATAGAGTCATAGTGTGGGTAATGTACTCATCCACCTTGATTTCCTGCAAATCAAGTAAAGCAGACAAGGAGACCATGTGGCCTCATAAGTAACTTTACATGCTTTCTAATAATGCTGAATTAATTCACAGAACACTCTTTGAAAAACCTTTACCTTCTTTAAGTACTTGTCTACAAGCCAAGGCACCTGTGACCTGCTCTTGAAGCCACCAAAAGCTGTTCCTTTCCAGACACGTCCAGCCACCAGCTGGAATGGACGAGTTGATATTTCCTGCCCTGATGCTGCAACACCCACAATAACTGATGTCCCCCAGCCCTGGAAATTTTCAAAGATTATTTCATGTGTACAACCATCATACTGTAATATTTGAAAATTGAGCCAATGAAGCAACAACAGCTGTATTCACCTTGTGGCAGCATTCCAAAGCAGCTCTCATGACCGAGACATTTCCAATGCACTCAAAGCTATAATCAACTCCACCATCTGTTTGGTCAGCTATTACCTGTTGAATTGGTTTATCATGATCTTTTGGATTAATAAACTCAGTGACCCCAAAGTTTTTTGCTGCAAGGTAAAATAGCAAAAGACAAGTCAGTAAAGAAAAAGTAATTATTGTGGAGTACCTCTAAAATGGTGCAGTAGAAAATAGATAATAGTAAGACTGTATGCTTGTACCTATATATGTCCTAGAATTTCCGGCACAAGAAAAAATATGGCAGAAGAAATGAAATAGTTATAAACATATACCAAAAGAATGTGCATACCATGATTATATTAAAGCAATGTTTTTCTTCTAACAGTATAATTCTTTTAAAAGGCCATCTTCCTTTTATCAAATAGCTATATTAAAAAATTTATTAGGACTAATCTATAAATAAAGAAAAATTAATTAAACCAAACCAAGTGTACCTATATCAAACTTCTTGCTGTCAATATCTATGCCAATAATACGTGAAGCACCAGCAGTTTTTGCACCCTCTGCAACCTATCAAGTATAAATAGCATTATAATAGCAGCCCAAAAGCAGGCAAAATCATAAACACCAACATTTTTAACTTCAGAAACTTACAGCAAGTCCAACGGTTCCAAGGCCAAAAACAGCAACAATTGACCCTGGTTCTACTTTTGCAGTGTTCCAAACAGCTCCAAGACCTACAAAATGGAAAAGTTTAGATATTACAGATTCATAACAAGTGAATTTGGTATTGGATGGACACAAGACCACGAGTTACATGGCATTGGGAAAGAAGGAAGAAAAAATGAAAAAGGTCTGTAAAGTAGCATTAAAGGGTTATTTAAGCCGCCATAAAGTGATACTCATTTAATCACTAAACAAAAAATTAACAGGCGGGACTAAAAACAGTAACCAAAAATTTTGAGGAATTAAAAACAGAAATTTAAGTAAAATGAAGGACTAAAAACATAATTAACCCATTATTAAACTATCAAAAGATTCAAAACAAAAAATGCAGTCTCACTTCACTGATAGGCTACCTTGTTACCAGGTTTAAATAATGATAAGCAATAGCCACGAGATACCATTACATCAAATTCCGAAGTCCAAACACATGGGGTTATTCTAATTGAAAACATGGATGATGGATGAAATTCGCAACTCTGATCAGAAACAAACAAAGTAGTATGGCAGCAACAATATTAATACACATCTCCATGGGCAGAATTTAACGAATTCATTGGACAGCATGCACACAAAGAATAAGACTCACTCCATACAACTTGAAAAATGTAAATACTTAGTCACATACCAGTTGAAACACCACATCCAAGAAGACACACTTTATCCAAAGGAGCTATAGGGTCAATCTTAGCCACACTAACATCATGCACAACAGTGTATTGACTAAAAGTAGAGGTTCCCATGAAATGATAAATTGGCTTTCCATTAATCGAAAACCGACTCTTGCCATCATTGAGCATGACCCCAACTCCAGTGGCACCACGAACTTTGCTACAGAGGTTGGTCTTGCCCGATTTGCAATTCTTACACTCCCTACACTCAGCCTGGTAACATGGAATAACATGATCCCCAGCCTTAACTTCAGTTACACCTTCTCCAACACTCTCCACAATCCTACACCAAAAAAACTAATAATAAACCATAAAACCCTAATCAAGTGTGACAATGCATACATACATCACAATCACATGCTGCATCTTAATATAGTACACAATAGAATGCAGTGTTCAATATTGATTCATATATAATAATACCCTGCAGCTTCATGGCCGAGAATGCAGGGGAAGAGACCTTCAGGATCCTGCAACAACAATTTTATTTTATTACATTGAAAATCAATAAAAGAAAAAGGGAAATGAATTGTTAGATTAAGAAAATGTTAAAGAGAAGAGATAGAGATAGAGATAGAGATAGAGAGAGACCAAACCGCCCCAAGTGTAAGCATCGGTGTGGCAGAGAGCGGTGTAGAGGATTTTGACTCGGACTTCGCCGGCTTGAGGCGGAGCAACCTGAACGTCTTCGATGGTTAAGGGCTTTTTGGGTTCCCAGGCCACCGCAGCTTCAGGTAAAACGTGGTTACATTAGGGATTGTTTGGTTAGCGTTAATAACGGGGATCTGAAAAAAACAAGATGAACAGATATAGTTTAGTTGTACCTTTGCATGTAATAACTTGACCTTGAGTTGCCATTGAAATGAGATGAGACCACACTGACCACAACAAACAACTCCTTGTTATCTTTCCACTCTTTTCTCTCTACCTTTCACTTATATACTACTCGCAATATTAAGATGTTAACTAAAATTAGGTGACAGGTTTAAATTAATATATTTTCTGCTTAGTGTAATAATCATTTTCTCACTGTATAGCTTTATTACAATTTTAGTTTTAATTTAAAATATCGATAAGACCGAGAAATTATCGTACGTTATGGTGCGTTGGGCTTTATCCGTTGTGGATATTCATGATGGGCCTGCGCTTTTGGTGCTTAAGATTCAATCTCACCTAATATACCTTACAATTTTATTTTACTTTTTAAAAATATTTATACTCATTTATACTCAATATCAATTTAATTTAATTTGGTATAAAATATTTTTAAAATATAGAAAAAGAAAACATTCGTACTTGTGTATATATAATTTTTTAAAAACTTAAATTTATTATTTTTGTATGTATGTTAAGGTTATCCTCCAAACACTAGTATTTGAAAATTAATTCATTTTATGACATAATAAAAATAACTAAACTATCTCTCATCTTTCCAAAAAAATTATTTGGTACATACAATTAAAAATGGAATAATGATAAACATAATTTATAATCAAACATTACCATAAGATAAGAAAAATAAAATAATAGGTAATAAAAAGAATAAAAGATGAAACGGTGCGTTTGCATCCGGAAGATATAAAAGGCGCGGGAGCAGAGTGCCTTCATGCGAATTGCTTCAGACATGGATGAATGAATGTCTTAGGGTTGTACTTGTACGTAGTGCTCTCAACACACTCCATTCTCGAATCTCATCGTTTAAGGATTCATCCAATTATTTCCTTTTCTTTCACAGTAAGTTCTCTCTCATTTTTTCCGCAATTCAATTCGTTGCTTCTACTGATATATCACCATCAAACCATACTAATGTCACATTGTTCTGGAGGGCTTTTCAACTTTCAATTTCGAACATGAATGTAGTTTGTCGAGATAATAAGAGGTTGATTGTAGGCTAAGTTGTTTATCAAATGTCGAGATTTTAAGTTGTAGCCTAAACTTAAAACCTTGGTCAATGGTTATTTGTTTAATGGCTTTATGATTTTGAATTATTGTTTTCATCAAGAGGTAGCATTGAGGAGTTTGAATTTGTATTCATTATATGCTTTTGTTGTGTTAATGTGGATGCTTTCATCAGCTTTTGTTGCATGGATTGGATGGTTGATTGTGTTTGTGTTTTGTGTTATTTAAGCAGGGTATATTTGGATTTTAAGGTTAGAGTGAAATAGAGTAATGGAAGATTTAGAAAACATGCTTTTGGAAGCGGCGGGGAGAAATCCGGCTTCAAGAAGAGGACACGGTGGTGGGGATGGGAGTGACTCTGGGGAGGATGATGGGCATAATTATTCAGGTCGAAAGCCCTCTTGCCCGCAGGTTCCTCTAAAGAAGAGATTTGATTCGAAGAAAGAATGGGATGATTGTGCTGGTGAAAGTAGTGGCGAAACTGATGTTGGTGGTGATCTTTATAAGAATGAAGATGCAAGGCATAAGCTTTCTGAGATGACTGAACTTCAAAGAGAGATGATTTTTTCCAACAGGGCTTCCAAGAGGAATGATAAAGATTTATTGGGGAAATTAGCTACAAAGCATGAGAAGGTACCCGAGAAACAAAGTCCACCTCTCCAATCATCTCGCGTTTGTTCATCACCCAGAAGTGCTGACAGATCAACTGCAAAGGATGGTGCATTGAGTGAATTGCATGCGAAACGGTTGAAGCAGCAAGATTCAGAAGCAAACCATGGGGTACTTGAGGCATCTAGAAGTTCAGGGCATAAGAATGTTTCACCAGAGCGCAAACCTCTCCCTTCAACAAGTATTAGTAGCTCAAGTGATAGTGTTAGGTTTGATAGTGACAATGATGGTTCGAGTGGAGATGACAAAATCATTGACAGTGATGATGACGTGATAAAGTTAGAGTCTGAAGAACTTTCATTTGAGGATATAAAGGGTATCACCATTCGCAGATCAGAACTTGCAAAATGGTTCTTGGAGCCCTTTTTTGAGGAGTTAATTGTTGATTGTTTTGTAAGAGTTGGTATTGGTAGAACAAAGTCAGGGCTTGTCTACAGGCTCTGCATGGTAAAAAATGTTGATGCCACAGATCCTGATCGAAAGTATAAATTAGAAAATAAAACCACACACAAGTACTTGAATCTTGTCTGGGGAAATGAAGCTTCTGCTGCAAGGTGGCAAATGGCTATGATTAGTGACTCTCCTCCCCTGGAGGAGGAGTTCAAACAGTGGGTTAAAGAAGTAGAGCGACGAGGTGGCCGAATTCCAATGAAGCAAGAAGTGGAAGAGAAAAAACAAGCTATACAAAAAAAGATCAAGTTGACTGTGTACTCAGCTGCTACTGTGAAGCGGATGTTACAAGAAAAAAAATCTGCCTCATCAAGGCCACTGAATATTGCGGCTGAGAAGGATCGGTTAAGGACAGAAATGGATATAGCACTTAGTAATCATAATGAAGCTGAAGTGAAAAGGATCATGACAAGATTGCAAGAATTGGATGCATCTCGAGAAGCAAAGGTAAAGGATGTCAAGGCTTTGAAGCTTGCTGAGATGAACAGAAAAAACAGGTTTGAGAACTTAAAAAATGCTACTGAATTGAAGCCAATAAAGATTGGTTTGAAAGCAGGGGAGGCTGGTTATGATCCCTTTTCAAGGAGATGGACTAGATCAAGGAATTACTACGCTGGAAAACCTACTGAAGAGGCTGAAGTTGAAAATAATAGTGCCGATGGTGGTGCGGCGGCTGATACAGGCAGCCATCAGACAGGAGCAGCTGAGACAGTGGTGGCTGGCATGGAGGCTACTGCTGCGGCTTTGAAAGCTGCTTCCAGTGCTGGGAAGTTAGTAGACACAAGTGCTCCAGTAGATCAAGGGACTGAGTCAAATCTGTTGCACAATTTTGAGCTTCCAATATCATTAACTATACTCCAAAACTTTGGTGGCGCAAAAGGAGCTCGGGCAGGTTTAATGGCAAAAAGGCAAAAAATGGAAGCAACCATTGGATTTCAAGTCCTAGAAAATGATGGTGGGAAGCATGAATTGGCATTAACAGTTAGTGATTACAAGAAAAGAAGAGGGCTTCTTTGAAATCTGTTGAAGTGACAACTTTCTTCAGGTTAGATATACTCTTTTATAAGATGAATTTGGTTTTGCCTTATCTATAATACTGTTGTGCCTGTTAATAACTACATGTCTTTGTAACTTTTCAGTGACCATGCGGTTTTCATTTCCTTTTACCTTCCCCAAAACTACAGAAAATTGTTAAATACATGTGTTACATTGTTTATATGATTCAACAATGGGTTTTACTGGGAGCTTGGAAGAGAGCTGGATAATTGCATAGAAAGTATATTTATTTGGTTTCAACAATACTCTATACTCTGTTAAATACACTTGACATGCTCTGGTTAAGGATGTAATGAGAATGTTATGATATCAATGATGTGCTCATTCTATTTAGACTTTTTATTTTGATCATTATAGACAGCATTATCCCTTTACTAGGATGTTATCTTATTAGCATTTATCATTAGCAATTTCAATTGGTGAATTTAAGATTTTCAATGCTCAACCAGAATTGTCTAAAAACTGGTTTTGATACGATTCTAGTTTGGGTTGGCCTAGATTGGGCCCAAATTCGTAACTTTTAAGTTAAATTTATTTTAGCCATATGTACGAGTTAATATCGGAATTTCTAAAACTCATGAGTGTTTTTTTGTTTTCTGGAATATGTTTTTTTTTTTTTTTTGTGTTTCATCACTCTAATTCCTGGAAATAGATAAATCTTTTATTTAATCAAATTCAAGGGTTAAAATGATAAATTGTTAGGAGAATATGTTCTTAATGATCGAAAAAATAGTCATTAACTTCTGTGGTTAGAAAATACCTACGGTTCATCAAGAAAAATAAATTATTCTTGATAACTAATAACATCTGATTTCACATTATGTACCTCTTGATGCACATCTGAAGTGACAATAATTTGTTTTGACGGCTAAATTATATTTACACTTCATATTATTCCTTATTTTTTAATCCAAAATTTTTATTATTATTTCAAAAATATTATACTGATATTTATTTATTTATTATATTAATTTCTTTTTAATTTTAAAAAATATTATATTAAACTTTCGATAAATGATATAAAAGTAATGCTAAATGAAAAAGTATAATCTTAAATATACAGGGAGTATCAGTCAAAGTATAATCTTAATCTTACGTGTTGAAACTCAAATTTGATAATAACAGCCTCAGTTCTTAGAACCAAAAAAGAAAACCCTTTTTTTTAAAAGAAAAAAGAACGAAAACGATGTCTGAAACTTGCTACAGTATTTATTGTTTTATTTGCTGTTTTTTACATTTTAATTAGAAAATAATTACATTATTTTCAATTTGTTTTCTGTTTTTTTGGATTTGTCGAAGGAAAAAAGAGAAAACAAAAGAAAATGTGTTTACTATTTCTTGTATTTTTACCTCCAGACATGTATAAAAAAATAATTAAAAAAAGTAATAGGATAGATAAGTCATTTTACTTTTTCTGTTTAAGTTAGGGAAATCAAAAAATTATTGCATTTAAATCATATATCAATTGACAAATATCTATTATAATCGTAAGAAGACTCGAAACTAAATTAATAAGTGGTCTAAAGAAATTACGATGGATCACGAAAAATGTAATCATTTTCCTGAACGTCAAAATAGTTTATGTTAAATAATTAAATTCAAATTTCCAAAAACTAATTATTTAAAATTTTCTATAAATTCTTTCATTAAATTTTAAAGTTCTTTTAAAATGGTATTAAAAAATAGAATAAATTGTTTTTTGCAGCTAAAAATACTATTATGTTTAATTATTTATCATAAATGATTGTTTTTTAAAAATACTTTCATTTTTTAAAAGTTATTACTTTTATAAATTGTTTTTAAAATACTATAAGTCTAAATTTATTTGTTTTTGAAAAATTTTAAAATAATTTTTACATTTAAATTTATAGAAAATATTATAAATGATTTCCTGAAAGTGAGAATAATTTATGACTTCTTTAAAATCTTAGTAATTTTTAATCAAATTATTGATTATTGTTATTATAAGTTTAATAGATATGCATCGATAATGTATAATTTGTTATAATAAATGTATTAAATATCTTTATATCGTAACGCAAATTCATCTCAAATATATAAGGATAGAATATGATATTAGGATTTAATTTAATTTTTCACAATAATCTCTTGTTTGATTAATTTTATAATTATTATTTTTATATTATTTCTGGTTGATTAAATTAAATCTACAATAAATTTTATTACTATAAAAAATATATTTTTTTTATACCCAATCAAATAATAATAAATATATTATATTTCTTTGAATACGTGAAAAATATGACATATGGTACTCGGAATGTTGGGCTGGTTTTTTTTAACCATAAATTTGTTTGACTAAATTATTATTTTGATTTTTTTTAATTTATGATAAATTTTATTATTATTATTATTATTATTATTATTATTATTATTATTATTATTATTATTATTATTGTTGTTGTTGTTATTGTTATTATTGTTATATATCTTTTAAAGGGTAACATAAATTGAAGTCGTTGAAAAGCATGGTATTGAGATTCCAGTAGTTCAAAAGTGCCTTTCACATGCAACGTGTCAATTGTCAATTTTGTTAATGCACTCTAAATGGGACAACAGTTGTAATTAAGTGTTACGCATATATAATTTAAGTAAGATTCACCATGTATTGAATAATATATTAAATTAATTGTATCAATACATATCAATTCAATTTTAAAATCATTAGAGTTTATATAAATTTTGATTTTTATAAATTTAAAACCCAGATTAACTATTGTTTAATAACTTTAGATACTATTCAAATAATACTTTATTTGATTAACATAAAAAATATGTACAAAAATATTTTTTTTTATCATTTTATACTTATAAAGTATTAAGCGATCAATAAAGAATTAATTTTTGTCTTGACCACCTTTTATTTTAATTATATAAAGATTGAAATTTAAAATTTATTTAAAGAATTTGAGTTTAATACTACTTGTACCAGTAAAAAGAATTTATTTAAAGAATCTTATACGTGTCTCATATTTCAATCTATTTACCTACCCGTAAACTCAATTAATTAATAATAAATATTTTAAATCTTTTTATCTTTATAAATAATGTAAACTCGAGTCAAGTATATTTACAAAAGCCAGTATGAGCTTGGACTAGTTTCTTATGCAATTTTTTATTAAATGATTATTTTTACTTATTTTTATTTATAATAAATTTTATTGTCACGGTAATGTATAACTTTTCAAAACCTAATTATTTATAATAAATTTTATTGTCACGGTAATGTATAACTTTTCAAAACCTAATTAATTAATAATAAATACGTCAGATCTTATATTCTAAAGTAACATAAATTCAACTCTAATACACAAAGTAAAATATGATATCGAGATTTTAATTTTTTTTCCGTAATTTTGTAGACTAAAAATTATTAGTTTTACTTTTAATCTACAATAAATTATATTACCATTAAAATTTTACTTTTCTCGTACGCCTGATCAATTTAATAATAAATATGTTAAATCTTTTTATCGTCAAAGTAACGTAAGCTCAACCCAAGTGTAGATTGTAATAGAATATAACATTGGAAATATTCGATTGATTAATTTAATAATAATTTTGTTTGACTACATAATTATATTTACTAATTTTTTATCTATAATAAATTTTATTTTTATAATATATATATATATATATATATATATATATATATTTTAAAGGGTAACATAAATTCAACTAGTTCAAAAATGGCTGTCACATGCAACGTTTCAATTGTGTCAAAATGGGACAACAGTTGTAACTAAGTGTTACACAACTGTAGAGATAACCCACTTAATTTATTATTTAAGCAGTATTAAATAATATATTAGATTATGTGCATCCAGATCAATCCAATTTTAAAATAATTAAAGTTTATATCAATTTTAATTTTTACAACTTTAAGACCCAAATTGATTACTGTTTAATAACTTTAGATACTATTCAAATAATACTTTATTTCAATAACATAAAATATGTGTAAGAAAACATTTAAAAACATTTTTTTTTATCATTTTATACTTATAAATTATTGACCAATCGATATATAATTGTTCTTGTGAGAAAATTCAATTGACCACTTTTTATTGAATATATATATGATTGAAATTTAAAATTTTATTTAAAGATTTTGAGTTTAATACTACTTGTATCAATAAAATATGTTAATGTTTACCATTTTAAGCATTAATTCAAAAATCTTATTTGAATAAAAGCATGTCTAACATTTGTGGTTAAAAAAATGATTGATATCTCTAGACACTAGTAGTAGTAGTAATCTCTAAAGTCCCAATTAACTAATAATAAATTTTTTAATTTTTAAAAATAACATAAAATTCAAAACAAGTATATGCAACAATACGTGTGACTTTGTAAATATTTCACTGATTTTTTTTTAACAGAAACTTTGTTTGACTAATTTATTATTTTTACTTGTTTTTAATCTATAATAATTTTTATTATTATAAAAATATATAATATTCTTATCTTTAAAAGTAATGAAAATTCAATTCGTATACGTACAAATAACGGTATGGCCTTGGAAATATTCTATTGAATTTTAACAGTAATTTTTTTTATTAAATAATTGTTTTTACTTATTTCTAATCTATAATAAATTTTATTATTATAAAAATAGATAATATTTGAACACCAAATTAGCTAATAATAAATAGTTCATATCCTTATATTTAAAAATAAGGAAAATTTAATTCAAATACACGGGATAAAATATGATATCGGATTTAATTAATTCTTTTTACAGTAATTCTGTTGACTAATTTATTGTTCTTACTTTTAATCTATAATAAATTTTATTATCATAAAAAAAATTCTAGAGACCGAATCAAATAATAATAAAAATATTACATCTCTTTATATCATCAAAGTCAAAGTAACATAAATTCAACACAAGAATACGTGGAAATACGACTTGGCATTGGGAATGTTCCACCAATTTTTAACAATAATTTTGTTTGACTAAATTATTATTTTTTACTTATTTTTAATCTATAATAAATTTTATTATTATAAAAATATATTTTTTAAATGATAACATAAATCCAACTAGTACAAAATTGTGTTTCACATGCAAGTGTCAATCGTGTTAACACAGTCTAGATGAACAACAGTTGTAACTAAGTATTATTATTTAAGTAGGATTCAACACGTATTAAATAATATATAAAATTAATTGCATGAATACAGATCAATTCAATTTTAAAATCATTAAAGTTTATATCAATTTTTATTTTTACAACTTTACAACCCAATTTGACTACTTTTGATACCATTCAAATAATACTTTATTCAAATAACATAAAATATGTATTAAAATAAAACATTTTTTTAATCATTTTGTACTTTTAAATAATTCACCGATGGAGTAATTAATTTTTGTTAGAAAATTCATTTGACCACCTTTTATATATTACCTAAACTTTATTCAATGAATTTGAGTTTAATACTAGTTGGACTCAATTAAACAAATAAAAACATGTCTAACATTTATGCTTAAAAATAAAAAGAAATTTAAAAAATAATAATAAAAAATGATTGATACGACATGGCACTAGGTAGTACCTAAAGTCCAAATTAGCAGACAAATAGAAATAACCCCACGAGGCTGAAGCCGCATTAATCACTTGACTTTCCTCAATACCTAAATACTGTGAACTATACAACCCATCATGTGATAGCTCAACATAAGGCAATTCAAATTAAAACTACCTTATATTATTATTTTTTTTTCTAGGTCTTATATAAATATAAAATTCTTTCTTACTTTATATCTTTTAATATTATATTATATATATTTATATATTTATATATATATACCCTCTTATATATAGAACATAGCAGACACAGTGCATGTAGCCAAATATCCAAAATCAGTAGTGCAGCCAGAAAATTTTGTTTTTCCACCTGGTCAACTTTGTTCACAATTCTCTTCCCAACTCATCCATGGCTTCAAGTTCTAACTCAAACCTTAACATCACCATTGAGAGAAACCCTTCCCAGTCACGCCTAGATGAGTTGAACATCAAGTGCTGGCCTAAGTACATCATCTTTTTCCCTCTTATAGTTCTCTTTTTATTCCCTTCTTCTGTTATGTATTATGAAAAAGGATAAATTTACATGCATTTTCTTTTACTTTCTTTCAATATTTCATCCGATCAGAATTAAGTTCTATTCGATACTACATTTATTGATATATATAAGTTTTTTTCCTCACAAAAAGATGCATTTTTTCATTAATTTGATTCAATATTTCATGCTATCAGGAATAGAGTTTTATCCTGACATGATATATTGATATGCATCTATGTATATATAAGTGGTTTTTTGTTGGTTATGAAAAATTTGAATGATGACATGCATGAGTGACACAGTGTATCTAACATGTATCTATTTGATGGGGTGTGAAAAATGAAAGGTGGGGTTGCTCTCCAGGGAAGTACCAGTTGAAGTTTGATGCTGAAGAGACATGCTACTTGCTGAAAGGGAAGGTGAAGGCATACCCAAAAGGGTCAACTGAATATGTGGAGTTTGGAGCAGGGGACCTTGTCACTATTCCAAAAGGAGTTAGTTGCACTTGGGATGTTTCTGTGGCTGTGGATAAGCACTACAAGTTTGAATCATCATAATTATGCATGATGATCATATATCCATCTCAATTGTTAATTATAATCAATTAATGTAATGGATCATATATATTTCTAACTATATATGATTATTCATTAATTAGCTTTAGCTTTAGCTATATTTAGAGTTTTAATTTGATAGATTAAGTTATAAATTGTTGGTTTAAATTTGTAGTAGTTGTCTAATAGTTGTTGTTTGGAAGTGTTAGAAATGAATTGAGATGGATGCCTGACAGAAAGAGAGAAAGAGAAATGAATGATAATTATTTTAGTCAAAGAATGAGAAAGCATTTTCAGTCAATGTGTCTTGTGTTCAAACCAATCCCTCTCTCTACGTGTTAAATTTTAAAACAATGCTTTTACTGTTCCTTTGACCGGTCAACGACTATGATGTTTTTTCTTTATTTATTTCTTATTTTTAATAGAAGAAAAATAATAATAATAATATTAACAAATAATGAATAAGAGAATGAGTTAAAGAGAATAGTTGATTTGTGTAGAAGCTAAGGGAATGATTTAGACACGTCAATCAATGTGCTCTGTTTCTGTCTGTCACACTTTGTAATCTCATGACCACGACCCATTCCACTTTTTTCTTTTTTTATTTCTTCTTTTATATTATATATATATATTTATATATATTTATTCATTTTTTCATTTCTCTCATCATATGCACATCTGGTGTTAAGGCATTCATCATGCCTCTATGCTCATATAATACTCATAATGTTATTATTATTATTATTATTACTATTATTATTATTATTATTATTATTATTATTTAATCTTGTGGGATGTTTAACCTAAAACCACCATTTTCCATATACATGTATAACTGATAATTTTAATTAGATAAAGCAATTGCCTTTCTGTCGTGGTTTTTGCAAAATGTGTATACGGTTTGAATATAGTCTTTTTTTTTATTATTCAAAATAATTCATAGGTTCTGGACCTATTTTTGCATTAAGATTATAATTAAATTTATATATAAAATATAAAATAACATACTTTTTTAATAAGAAAGTAATATAACTGAATATTTAATTTAACAAACAATTCGTGTGTAAGATTATAAAAATATATATTATCACAGAAATTTATATTATATTTTTAAAAACATAATATTTATAAGAACTTTTTGACAACTATATTTATAAGAAGGTATTAAATGAAATAAATATACGTTGACTGACAAGACGCAAGAGTTATTTATTTCATTTAATAATTTACAAATATAAAATTTTAAAAATGTAAACTAACATCTTTACTATATTAGAAATAATTGTTTTTTCTAAACTACGAAATATTTATAAAAAAAAATCAAAACTAAGAATAACTAACATTTTTTTTCGTTTAAATTATGTAATATATCTTACAAAATAATTACATGAAAATATTTCAAATAAATAAAGGAATAAAAGTGTTTTAATATTTAATGATGTTATAATATATTAAATTCAAAATAAATAATATAATTTTCTTCCATTGAGTGAAACAGTGGAATATGTATAGCAGGAGTCCAGGACATGCAGATAAGTACATAGTTTATAGATATAGTATTAAGAGAAAAGGACTTGCACATGGATCTTTACAATAATAGCTATATTCTTTTTTTCATTGGAATTTTTTGCAGTCTAATGATCCTTTTGGTCCAATTCTTTCTTCTTCTTTTTAAAAGAGGGATCAGTATCTTTTGTTTCAGCGGTTAAGCAACCATCTATTTGGATTCTTATATTTAGACAGTTCCATCTTGTTTTACTTCCAAAAACAGAACCCAATTTTATAATTGATAAGAGTTGAAAAAGATGTTAGAATTTATGCACCACAAATGAATATTAACGAAAAGCCAAAACTCATCAAAAGATGCAAAAACCAATTCAAACTTTTCCAATTTAGGAGGGAAGACCAACGAACCGACAACTACTTATATGTCCCACAATTACCACACCGTTACGTGTCCTATCATATTGCGTATTGCATGACATTATCCATTTCTCTGTCTATATTTTCTAACTATCTATTCTCTGTTTTTTTAATACGACAGTTCTAGTTTTAAAACATTGTTTTACAAATTCTTAGTATGTGTAATTTTTCTGATATTTTATGAAAAAGTTATTGGAATTTAAAATCATACACCTTTCAACAATTTTATATGTTAACCAATTATAAATAAGATTATGTATTATATCATTTCCTCAAATAAATATTTATAATTTCTTGAAGACTTAAAAAATATTTAATATTTTATTTATCTAATATTCTCTTAAGAAAACATTAATAATATTAAACGATTTACACAATCTTTACCGTATAAAATGTTTTACGCATTAACTTTAATAATAAATCTTTACTAATCATATAAGTCTAATAACTTTACTAATATTAATCTTTACTAATATTGGATATATTTTTAATATTTAAAACATTAAATACATTTACTTTTTTAACCACTCATTTTGAGAATACTGTTACAAAATTTCGCACAAAAATAATATACCATGGTTTCCACTATTTCTTTTATTTTTTTTAATTCAATCCAATTGTATACTTAATAGAACATTACAATTTCCACCATTTCTTTTATCCAATCGTATATTTAATAGAACATTTACTTACATTCGCCAAAACATCATTAGTACTATAGTAGTGCTCGTATTTTTATAAAAAAATTGAAAGATTTTATTCAACATGAAGGGAAATTTTTTTGTTTTCTCTCTTTAAGAAATAAATTTTATCTAATGACTCTTTAAATGTGAAATTATCTGGCATCCATCCACCCACTCATTCAATAGGAACCTATATAAAATGGGAATTAAATGTCTGGCGTCCGCATCGTGCAATTTAGTGTCATGTAGTGTAGTTTGTGAATTTCCCGGGAATGAATTAAAAAAAGAAAATGTTTCCTTTAACCACTAAAGTTACACATTGAAAAAGGAAGATGCCCAATTATGGGTTGAAGGGGTGAGGTTGGAGGAGGAGAGCAAGAAATACAAACATGTTAACAGGAGGAAAATGTTAATACATATTCATACACGGATAATACAAAAATATACATTTGCTAGAGCAGTGAGTGTGAAGTTCCAGCCATTGGTTGCATGGGGACTCAGCAATGGACATGGTGTTAACTTTGTGCATATCATCAGCAGAGACAGCTGCATGGGGATAAGATACATTTTAAAACCTCATGCATGTCAAGAGATGTATAATTTCTATCAAGAGTATGTACCTCCCAAGAGTTGAGCTTTAAACGGTTGAATATTGAACTTCACTGGCTGAGTTTCATTAAAAAAAATCAGAGAATCTCTACTCTTAAAATCATACATCATATTGTGAGAAAGCCCAACTGCTTGAAAGGTCCATCACTCCCTAGAATTATCCTGAAACAAGTATTTCTTATTGCCTACTTTTATAGAATATATACATACACATCAATGCAACCAAAGAAAAGGGTGGGGGTTGGTGTAGAAGGTTTACCATATGAGTTGTACAGTAATGTGAAGCAGATCTTTGAATTCCATGTACAATAGTTTTCTCTAAACCTACAATTAGACAGTAACTTTGTAAGGACAAATAAACTAAATGTCAATTATTGTGATCCAAGTGAGATTAACATGCAAAATAAAAGAGTTAGATAAGGGGTGTGATATCTTCCTACAGGCTAATACTACAAAAAGAGTCACAGTGGTCCCTTCCCTTGAAACAATCAAACAATTTTTCATTCATCTCTTCCCTGGATACGATTTTGATATTCTATTCCAACCAGACTCACGCCATTTCAAAGAGACCATACATCTCAAACCTCATCCTCCTCTTTACATCTATCTTGGTTTCTCCAAATTTTATAGACAACCCACCCACACAAAACCCAACATTATGTACTTCTTTTAAGCTTCTAAAACCCTGATTGAATGAAAATAAAATATGATATCATTGAAGAAAAAAGCTCGCCTTGCTGTCATGATTGATTAACCCAACCAACAAAAACAGTTTTTTCCAAGATCATTGCATCAGAACCATGAGGTTTTGTTATTGCATCATCAGCATAGCCTTACCCCTAATCCTCATCTTACATTATCTTTTTACTCATCAAGCATTTATCTAGATGAAAATCAACCACCCATTACCTCTCTAGTTGTCAAATTAACATTTTAAATCCCCAAAGAATTAATATATAACCTTGCTCACTGACTGACTCCAATGATGGTCTCCTCAGGAAAGTAACTTGGTCCAGTTCCATTCACTGCATGAGCACCGTCAAACTGGAGGATCCTAAGCTTTCCTTCCTACAACCACAGGCAAAAGATTATCAATTAAATAATGTAAGAAAAAGCATACCACCCCATTGGTCTCTCCAAGCAAAACAATACCTTGGTTCCATACACTAATCCTCCCCCAGCAAAAGGATGGAAGCATGCAACATTGACCTCGTCTTCTGCACTAGGAAGCACCCTAACAAGTTCCATATCTGACACTCTGTATACCTAAAAGACAAAGTAAATTCAGATCAAAACCATTTGAACTACAAAAGAGGATAAACGGGATGAATGACAACAATCAGTGCTGACTCATGGTTTAAGCAATAACAGTTTATCAGTTGTTAAGACAACAGTGGCAGTCTAAATTTCATAATCCAGAACCATGCTTACTTCATACTAAAGATTATACAGACTACAAAGGGTGGGTGGATATGAGAGCAATTGATGTAAGAAAATCTTAAGACTGAGAGGGGGAGAAAGAGAGTATCTTACCTCTAACACTGTATATATAGGTAATGTTGTTTCTCCATCAATGACAATGCTTTTAAGAAGGGAGCCATGACGTCGACCATAGGCAAGCAGTATGTGCTCAGATGTAGGGGAGAACTACATATCAAACAGCAGTTGCAAAAATTCAATCCACTGAGATAAGGTCATTTTAGTTATATTTAAACTATTTCCAAAAGATGACAAAGTAGCTATTAATGTTCACAAAAATTATAAAAATAAATTTAGTAACATGCATTATTAAAAGGGGGCACACATTTATCTAAGGCTGTGTGTGTGAGAGAGGAAATAATTTGTGATACATGAATATCCGAATAGAGGTACAGATATGTGCAGAGAAGGAAGTATAGTGTTAGAATATATGAAAATATCATTGATCATAGCTTAGAATACCCTTTAGGATTGGTTTCCCTATTTCATTATCTCTTAGGACTGATTACCATATTTTCTTATCTCATGATTTGTTTCCTATTTAGTTAGGAATGTGATCAGTGTAAATAAGGGTTGGAGCTCTAGGTTTTATGAACACGTCAGTGCATTGCAAATTGAAATATTTTCTAATTGCCTGTGAAGTAATTAACTGACCTGAATTGAAGTCAGACAATGAGCTGCTCTAATTGCCCGTGAAGCAAGGACCGATCCAAATCTGTTCAATAAAAATAAATTTAATGGACTTGCTTAACTGTGTGAATTGATTGGTAGCAACAGTGGAAGTAAATGACTCTTACGTTGCCTTCTCGAGGGAATATATCCGCAGCTCATACATAACTTGGTGTGCTGAGATTGGATGACGGGTTGGTGATGTTGCAAGGCCAGGCTCCTGGTGTACTGGAGTTTGTAATCCTGGATCAGCTTCTATATGAGGATGCATACATGCAACACATGCAGCTAAAAATCTACCACATGGTGAAAAATGAGCACCCATTTCACTGCAAAGGGAAAATACAATTGTGAGTTGAGAATAAAAATATAAAAATATATGTACAGTTAACTGACTAAGCATATAATTTGACTTCGATTCAAAGAAAGCATTAAGCATGTGAAGTACAAAGGCCAAATAAAGGGTTATGATAAAAAATTAAGTATAATGCCATTTCTATTAAGTAAAGTTATTAAAATTTTATGATTCACAATTCGATATGATTCAGCTATCTATCAATACGTACTCAAAGTGAATCTTAAATGGCTTTGTATCTTAGGAAACATGAACAAATCTTGCAAGTCGATATGATTTAGATGCCTACCGACACGTGTCTTACAATGAACTTTAAATACTTTATATCACCATTTCATGAAAATTAAAAAGTATATAATCTAAATTGGTAACTATATTTTTTGAATTATGCAGCAGCAACTATATTTGCTGAATTTAGTGATTTTTGGTAGCAGGGCAGCCACTATTCTTTGGCCTTGTAGCTGTTTATACAGAAACAGTGTTTGTTTTGAAGCTTATATGAGACTTTAATAGCTATGTTTAATTATGGCTGGTTATGTTTTTAGTAATTGATCATGACAATATGCTTTTATATGTCTTGTACATGTATATATGTCCATTAATTGATCATGAATCTTCCAGTTCACAATACGCTTTCGATTCATGATTTGGAAAATAGGCTTTCCGATATGTATCTTGTATCCCGATTCAACTACAATAAGTTCATAATCACTCACATGGGAAAATGACTAAAAGCAATCAACTCACATGGTAGATACATGCAAAATATCTTTTCTAAAATGACAATTAACTATATCAACCACAAAATGGAGTGGATAACATAGAAGGTACCTGCAGAGGACAGCGTGTGGTATAGTTAGGCGACATCTGTCAGCATTAAGTGGGGCACAGGGATTCTTTATGTCATGCGACCATACTCTTAACTTCACAGTGCAAGGCAACTCTGTAGCAGCCACTGATGTGGTGGCAAGTTCCGACTGAATTCGACTTACGATGGTTTGGATATCAGATCCATCATGTGGGATATTAATAGAAGCAGCAACATTGCCAGATTCAGATACAGGTACACGGGATTGTGAAAAATGATTCCGTAAACTTGATCTCATTGAAGAACCTGGTATGCTGATGCTGCCAGGTAATGCTGAAGATGGCATTGTTGCATCAACATTAGAACTGGAAGAATTAGATGCCATTATGGAAGAACCAACCTGTTGGGATCGAATGTCACGAGTAGCACCCATGTGAAGAAGCATTGAAGGAACACCAACTTGGCTTTGACCCATTAACCATCCTTGGAGAAAAGGCAACTCCCATCCACTTGTGTCTCTTGAACTTGAAGGAAAAAATTGATGAAATTGACCAAATTCTGAGAGAACCCCACGATTTAATGTTTGCCGAGACAGTCCATGTAGCATGCCATTAAAAGAATAGGTATTAGTAGAGTTTCCATGTTGGCTTCCTTCAGCAGGTCTGGTTTCATCAGTCTCCATACCATCCATGGTGAGATTACTGAGGCCAATTCCCATTCCATTAGAGAAAGCAGTATGAACAGGATATTCTGTACCAGTTTGTGAGCTAGTGGGCATCTCAGAAAATGTATCCATGGGAGATACAGTAGTCTCGTGTTGCTCTGCTGCACTTGTGTCTGCTTGTAATTGTACCATGGAAGAAGACTCAATTTGCATGCTACCTGAGCCAACATCAAGACTAGCATGCTGTAGTTCTGTTCTTGACTCATCGACAGTAGATGAGGGCATAATGAAGAAAGGTATTGACACATAAGGTAGGTCGCTGGACAAATTAATATGTTCTGCGGGATGAATATTTGTGACAAAAACAGCAGGAGGAGGATATTGTAAATAACCGAGAGATGTTGCCTCTGTCATTGAGGAATCTGAAGATTCAATATCATTGACCTACACATCAATACAAGTACGTTAACGGAGGGAAAATCCAAAAGCTAACATTCTGAATAGCATGAGTAGATAGGTAACAAAAATCTAACAGTTCTTTTACCTCTGCAGTTAAAAGATATGGTGCCGCACGTGGGTGAAAATGCACAGCACGAAGTGAGCGCTTTGTCTTCAACACAAATATTGGTGAGGATGCTTCGCCTTTCTTGTTGTGATGCCACATGTACAACTGAGACAGTATTTAACAACACACCATAAAAACAATGTGCCAAAAAATGTCACCATAATACAGAACAATTCATCAAATATTAAAAATATGCGATGTTGTCAGAAAAAAATACTACCTTGTGGCCAGTTGCAACAGCAATTATTTCACCTTTGGCATGAAAAGCAATAGATGCAATGGGGCGATCTGTGAGAAAAACCAACAAACTCATCAGAGATACTAATATGCACAAGAAAAATGGAACAGAGAATATATTTAGTAACATTTACAAGAGTAATTTAGAAAAGAGAAGGAAAGATTGACAATAAGTTAACATACAGAAATGATGAGATATTATGCACTCTGATGTGTTAGCATCCCATAAACGAACTTCTTGATCCAAGCTCCCACTAGCAAGTATATGTGGATGCAATGGATGGAACCTTACCTGTGCCATTAGTAAATGGTTAAAATTGACAAAAAAGAAAAGGCTCATCCTGAAACACAAGAACATTTGAACTAGGAGAGAAGATTGTGCTCATTAGTTACATCTGGCTTGGATTACACACACACTACAAATTTTGGACACAAAGGCCAACTCTATTGGAAATAACACTTCCACCAGCATTTATTGCTTTACGAATTGGAATGAAATCTCCTGTCCCATACACTTTCTCTAATTGGAAAATAAGATACACATAATTTGCTAGAGAAATAAATTATAGAAATTGTTAAATCCATGACACCAATTAATGCCATTTTCAACCCACTGCACATGGCAACAGTTGACATAAGCTTCAAACAAAGGTTATCGACCATGGTGAATGGTTCAGGAGGAAAGGAAAGATTTTGAGGCAGAGCCAAATGAAGCAAATTGTAAATAGGGAAGAAACAGCAAACATCACTATCTGGTGTGATGATGGGCTGCTATACTTAGTTTAGTTGGCAAGTTCTTGTTCAGAGACAAGGAAGGGACTTGGAATCAGAGAAGAAAATTTCTGTCCTACACTCATTGTCCAAAACAAGGACATGTAAAATACTGGTTCATAAAGTAAAATATTAAATATGATTGACATCAAATAAATGGCACCATATGTGACAATGTATATAATTATCTCCATTTCTCACACACTTTTTATCTTTTCTTTATACACATGTCTCAACAAAAGTTTTCTGCTTTGGTTGCACAAAAACATCTTTCCAAATAAATAACAACTAAATGAAATTAATCGCAGTATATCATTTAATTGGAAAACGACAACAATTTTATTAACTTGTTCATAGAATTGACACTTCTTCAAATTTCAAAGTGTATCTCATCAAAAGTCGTGCAAAAAAGATTCCTTCAGTAAGCGACAATCGGTACCAAAAGATCCAACAAAAGAAAGATAAAAACAAAACACAAGAAATCACGTCAAATGCCAAACAGGAAGATTTCAAACTTACCACCCAAGGTGTCCTTCTATGTCCAACTAACACCTTTAAGCAACTTCCAGTTTCACAATCAATTATCTTTACTGTATGGTCACCACTGCACATAGCACATAACAAGAATCAATCACAAAATTTTCTTAGATTCAAATTGCAAAGAGAAAACTATTTAAAACTTACTGTGTGGAGGCAAGAACCTTCCCATCTGAACTAAATGCTGCCGCAATAGTAGACCGTGGAGGAGGCAATAAAGGACAATACTTAGCTGACAGATGCCGCAATGACTCAGCCTCAACCCTGACAATCATTGTTAGAGATGTTAGTTCCCAAAATTAACTATTATTGAAGAAAACAAAATTTCACATTCCCAAAAGGCTAGTTTTGTCTTCAATATAACTTATGAACCAAAGTAGCACGAGTACCATGAGAGGAGACCACGTCTTGCATCTCTCACAACTTCATTTTTTGGACAAGAATACGGACTAGATTTTGTCTTTGAAGCTTCTCCCCAATGCCATCTGGCCACGTATTTCACTCGGGGTGAGATCTCCCTTCTCGCAAGCAAATTAAACACATTGCTGCCACTGGCCAAATTCAACACATCAGATAAGAGAAATATTGTACATAAAAAAACAAAAACATGCAGCTTCAAATTCAACTTGAAGGCAAGGGAAAATGTATTTCTGCCCCAGTTGGTGAAAAAGAGAGTGACGATTCAAGTACCAAAAAACTTATGGATTATTAGCTTATAGTTGCATGACCAATCACAATGTCTAGCTCAAGCATAGTGTTAGGAGATTAGGAGTATGAATTACGACACTCAAGGTCAGAAACTACAAATTCTGACAATAAATCTCCATACCATCCATTCAAATCATGCAAAAAATTTCCAGCTAGCACTGCACTGCCAAATATCCACGATCAACAAACCCAACCAATACATATTTTAATCTCATAAACTATGATCTCATCTAAGCACCTAGCCAACTTCACACACAAGTCAAACAAAGCTCAGGACATAACTATTCCCAATTTTCAACTCAGCAACCGCGAATCGATGTTAACCAACATCAAAACAGGATCCAACCTAAAAACCATGCAGCAAAAGAAATCAAGCACCGGAAACAGTAAACACATTAATCAAGCTCAATTTCAACTACCTCAAACGATAACAAGTAACAACATCATTATCTCACAATTCTAATCAGAAAGCACAGACACCGCCATAGGACAAAAAAATAAAATTAAATTAAAGTCCGCAAAATTCCGTTCAAATAACACAACCTAGAATCCAAAATTGACATCCGTCACAGCGAAACGAGAAATTAAAATCAATTTCCATCGCCGAAACAAATCAAAAAAAAAAAAAAAAAAAAAAAAAAAAAAAAAGCGACCTGCTGTTCGAATTACGCGAAGAGGAAGAAGCGTGATCGCGAGGGCGAGGAAATCCCGTCATTGGAGCGAAATTGAAAGAAGAGAAGAGAGGAAGGAATGAATGAATGAATCTGAGAGAGTTTTAGAGAGAGAAGCAATTAATTGTTTCGAAGACAAAACCTCTTTTCTCTTTCTCTCTCTTTCCCTCTCTCTCTCTCTTCGGATGGATGCGTGGCTGTATTTCAGAGCCTCCGTCTTTGTGTCGTTTGTTTTTGTGTTTGATTCATTTCAAAGACGGACCCTAAGGAGACGAAGGTAAAACTAAAACACGCATTTTCTATGTTATTACAATCTTCGTTGAGTTTTCCAGGACGGAAATGTAATAAATGAAAATAGAGGGGTTTGTTTTTATATATGTGGTTTTTGATGCCGTTGGATCGAGGAAGCATAGGGATTTGCGAACTAACCTACCCTAGCTTTAGGTACATAGCCACTAAACCAGGACTCGTAGAGGAATGAAGGAAACAAGACAAAATCAAAATCAAAACCAACTTCAATTTTCATTTTTAAGACTTAGCTTCTTTTTTTTTTTTTTTTTTTTTTTTTTTTTGATATTTATAAATATCATATATTATGACCCGTTGATGCATGATATATGAATATAATTAATTATACATAATACATCAATCATAAACGTAGTTACCGAGGTAGGGTACATTGGCTCAAAACTCTACAAGTGTGATGATGAAACTCGCTCCAAAAGTATTCTTGCTCAATTAAGTATGAGTTTTTTCCTCTGTCTGATTCTGTTGGTTAGAAATTATTGTGGTGTTTCATCTCTTAATTTTATTTTAATTTTTATTTTTTAAAAAATAGTTTTGAAAACCGTAAAATAGAGTTACAGTATTTCTTTATTTTTATCTAATTTTAAAAAAATTAAAAAAAATTAACTAAATATGTTTTTACCCTTTATTTCTTAGTTTTAGTGAAAATAAAATTAAAAAACACTCCAACAAAACCAATTTGAGTTTCTGAATATATGGATTTGGTATTTCAAAGATGGCGAGCATTACATGGTAATTGATACCCTTGATATGAGACGGGACGGACACGGTTTATCGAGTCTAGTTGAATCCATCATAATACGTAAACTTATTTTATATATAATCAGTTAATTATAATTAAATTTTTAGGATAGATGTTATCTAAATTAACAAGTTATAAATTTAATACACAGTATAATTTATAGCTACATATATAACCTGTATGTATAAAAAAAAAATGTAAGTTTTTTTTAACGGTAAAGAATATTTTAGATATTACAATGATAAATATGATACACTAAGATAAAAAGTACATATGGAAATAAAAAGTACGTTATAATTATCATATTCTAGTTTATGTTACATCTAAGTAGAATTCATAATAATTTTTTAAAAAAAAATAATTTTTATGTAATTTTTAGAATTTCACGACAACTAATCCAGTTTACAAGTGTAGTTTTTCTCAAGTAAAATGAAATGTTGAAGTATTTTTTATAATTTTATTCTCTTTATGAGAGTTAATTATAAATTTGATTTTTATTCTTTTATGTGAATGCGGGTTTAGTTAACCTTAAAATCACTTTTTTTATTTTTAAGGGGATTGTTTTATAGATATATTTATTAAAAATTATATTAAAGTACAAAATATTATATATATATATATATATATATATAAATATATAATTAATTTACACAATAACACCACCATATCATCCATGTTGAAATGATACCATAAAATTTTGTAATTCTTTTTCGGTTCAGTAATTACCTCTTCCTAAAGAGATTTGTTGATACTCAATCGGCAGTTAAGTTGAATAGTTAAACTTGCGGGTTGTAACTATATAAGATTACTTGCTAATTACAATTTAACCTTGTAAAGTAATCCTTGGTTAACGGTTATTTACAAGCTCAATACGCCATTAACATCCTCGCGTCCTATGATCCTACTCAGAATAATTGGGAGTTCTTCCTCATTTTACCAACTTCCTCCTACCAAATATGGTACACGATAATATGATGTACACCGAATCAAAACCTATTTCAAATAATTGATGCCATCGACAGATATGAATTTCTTTTTTTTAATTTGCTTAAGAGAGGAGCTACAAAAGCTCAAAACCCACGACAGTACAAAGTGGAAGATGAATCTGCCAACAAAGAAATCAAAATAAAGACAAAAGCTGCATCGTATATTCTGTGATTATTAGAGCAGAAGATGTTATGTTTGGCCAGATCATCTACAAACTTCTAAGCATTTAATTATAACATAACAGACAAATTTTGAAACTATCCACATAAATGTACTAAACTCAAACGTGTTAGATTGAATTCATTTCAAAAATATTTATTTGTTATCATCATCTCTTTCTTTTTTTTTTTTTGTTGACAATTTTGTTATTATCATCTTAAAAAAACTTATACGAAATAATTACTTCCTAAAATGTAGTATTATCCGCAAAGTGCTTGGTGCAGATGTGATGATTATGGCAGTCTCTGCCAACAGGGGGGCCTACAGCACATGCTGCTGCCCATTGATCCATCTAACTGACTAGTAAACATATTGTTGGGAAGGAAAAGAAATATGCTGCTACAATTTAAAAATCATAGTGATGAGAGACAGAGAGAGTAACATTTAACTTTAACCCCATCAGTTTCTACACAGAATTTGACCAAATAAGTGTACCGTGTAATAACGAATGAAGGAAAGGAGATATACAGATGGGAAATGTACGACCGAAATTCCAAAATTCTTGCATGGTTAAACTAGGACTTTACAAACTCATGCTGTGGGAAAAAAGAATAGAATATAAACTTGTATACGCTACACTAGGCTTTAAATTTTAATGTGCAACGTGCTCATCTAATCTACTCAAGTGACCTTTTTTTTGTGAGCTGGGTCCCCATATACGGATTGTATAATCATCACTTGCAGATGCCAACATTTGTGGTATTTTGGGGTTCCAGCTCACACAGTTCACAGTCATTGAGTGCCCAGATAGAACCTCTATAGGCTTGGGGTTTCGGCAGTTCCAAATGTATACCTGTATTAAACAAAATTTGGAGGTGATTTAACTAGTTGTAAAAGGTTTACTAACAATACCAATGCCTGGTGAAAAAGGTGAGTAGGTGATAGGGAATGTCTATCCAAGCACACCAAGAAAAGAGGGATGTACCTGTGAATTCTCACTACCGCTGGCGATAAACATGTTATTCAATCCACCAAAGCACGACCTAATCACATATTTGTGTTGCCTGTGGCCCTTAAACCTTGACGGCTTATCCCATTTCCCAGCCACATCCCACATATGAATCTCCTGGCTGTTTAGATTGACAATGAAGAACTTACTATCTCCTGAAACTGAAAGGGATGTGATTGGGTGCTCCTCTGAAATGACTCGCTCAGCATTGGTTCCCATATGCAGAATTCGAATTTCTCTGTCCATGAATATGCTGATAAGATACTCACCATCTGGAGTAACAGCAAGATCTACAACCTTGGGCATCCTCATTCCGCTCCATGATTTGATCACATTTCCATCACAATCCCACATGCAAACGCCCTTTTCGGGGTCAGAACTGCCACACGCAAACTGTTTTGAGTTGGGAAACCAGGCACAAGAGCTGACAACAAAGCCTTGATTCCCAAATGTGTGCTTGCATGTACCTGTTTCAACGTCCCACAGCTTCAAAACTTCTGTGTTCCCGCATGTAAGCAGCTTGGTGTCATCAGGACTCCATGCTACAAAAGATACAGCACGTTGGTGACCGCAAAGTGTGTGTTTCAACATCAATTTCCCATCCTCCAGCACCTGGCAGGGGTATTCAGAACATTAGAAATGTTTGAAAGGGTGAGAGATGTGTTGAGCTACACACATTTTTTTATGAGCTGTTGAGCCACACACATGTTCGTTCCAGTAATCAGTATCTATTGATTTTCCAGACAATTAGAGAGTAATATCAATTGACAAAAAAATTACTGTGTCGCTTAATCAGTAATTGACTATTCTAAACTAATCAATATAAAAATAATTGATTATATTATTCTAACATAAATGTTAATATGCTAACAAGAAAATATCCAGCTCAGAGAAACAAACCTAGATCCTTTATAACCATGAAGCTATGACATACTTATTCACGGTCAAGACAATTAAAATATAATGTTTTTACATCCTACTTGAATGATCCATGGATCAACTGTGTTCATAGTGAAATGTCTCAAATGAAGTGGATACCATAAAATTTATAGTAAAACGACCCCAGTAGCATAATTGCACATGTTAAGTGTTAACTGATACTTCTTCATAATCCAAAAAAAATAGAATGAAGAAATTTCCTTCTCTTTCATTTCACAAACTTATTTTCAGTCTTTATTAGCTTCAGAAAAATTACCATCAGCCTCAACAAGCATTTTGCCTGGTTCCAACAAACAAGTATCATAATATCCCTTAGAAAACTAAACAGAAAGACAGCAGACTTATAACAGCGGACTTAGAAAGCATGTTCCTGTTTCCTTGACCGTAACATTCATTTATTTGGGATTTTTGACTCATAAAGTTGTTCCAATATCTGTTTGGAAGGTATCCAATCAGGCCCTTATGAGATAGGACCTCCTTGATTGAAGCGGGCACAGCAAGTTACCAAAAAGCATAGATCATTTCTAGTAGTAACTAGTAAAATCAAAACTAGCACGGATCCTTATCTCAAATGTTAAACCCATCAATCTAAATTCAAGAGGTTCTTGATGGTAATTTGGGTGAATATTCTCAAAACATGGATATCAGATAGGACTCCACCGTTAGAATAAAGATATTGAAATTACTCTGATCTTATAATAGGTATCTGGTATTTAAGATACAGAACAGAGGCATAAAAATATAGTAATTTTTTGTATAGGATAGGAAATGTGTATTGGTCAGAGATCTCAAATAGAATAGGTAAATGATTCACCAGGTCTTATATAGTATAAGCCACAAGGCTGAGCATCATTCCAATAACGTACCTGATGTTAGGGCCTTTCATTAGTCTCTATCCCCAACTTGTTAATATCGGTAAGACCTTAACCTATCCCATACTTATTTCTACTCTCTAATACGAACATACAAAAGTTAAACTCCCTTTAGCTATGTTGTATTGATGACTCGGGCATGCTGTCATGGAACTTATATCAAACCTCCAGTAACCACAATTAAGGAATATATGAGCCGGAAAAGAATGTAAAACAGTCCCTTCCCATGATAGTAATGTTAGCTTCACACCAAACAAGAGACATTCATCAATATTAGATTCTATCAAGGTCCTGACGTCCATTTATTTCCCCTTTCGTATGAACACCTGACTAAACAAGAAACCAAATCATTCTTCTGCTTTTTATAAATTTCAGGATCTACACGTGATAATGAGCTCTACATACTCTTTCCTTCTATAGTTTATCCCTTCCTCTTGTCCTAAGCTCCAAAACATATAAACCTATGAAGCTCAATAGACGAATAACAAATATCTTCAAAAACAATAAACATTTGCCACTCAATCTAAAAGATGTTTGGGGGGGGGGGGGGGGGGATCATCTAAAGCTAAAATAAATACTTATAAAGTTATAATGAGAACATCATAATACCTTCCATATGATGGCTGTGCAATCATTGGATGAAGAGGCCAGGTACCGCCCATTATTAGAAAATTGAACAAACCAAACTTCATTTTTATGTCCAGTCAATATCTGCAGCAATGGAAAGAAAAAAATGTTATTCAATATCTAAGACATGTAACATCACGTATTAGAAAATATTTATTTGGAATTTGTGTCCATTCATATTCTTTTGCCAAACAAAAGCAGTCACCATAGTCAATATCTAGGCATACACCCCCCGCCCCAATAAAGAGGCTCCAAATCAGGGATCAAATGATTAGGAAAACAGCCTGGTATCACATTAATCCTTGTTATACCAAACCGTTACCAGTCTCATGACTTGCTAAGATAGTACAGAAAATGCCAATAAACTAAGGTACAATAAAACATGATTTATAGTTTTCTAATGAGCAGAGTATTATAGGCATGGATCCTTTCCCTTTTAAAATACATCACCGAAACTCATAACAGGCTTGCTTGACCAACTACATACTATTCCTCCTTCGAATGATAATATCCCCTTTTTCATAATTTCTATTTGGAAGTTTGAAAGATAACCCAAGCCCTACACTGAACAAAATGGATAGAGATTCCTAAAAAACCACAACCAACAAAAGATGTAAACAGACAAAAAATATCAATATCAAAAACATATCCAATAGACGTAACAACTCACAAATGACACAAATTACACAATATACCCTGAATAAACTTGAAATCAGTCTCAGGCCATTACATCATCCTTCACAATTTTTTTTTTTAAATATGGGTACTGCTACAAATTACAACATTCATCAACAAAATAAGCCATACAAATGAATCAAAACATGAAATTGAATACTGTGCCAACTCACCTGAGTCACTGTAGTAGGAATCAGATCCCTGCTGCAGCAATGATCCTCATAAAGCGAAATCGCATCCGATGAACTATGATACAAACACGCATCCACCCACGCCGTAACAGTAGTTTCCACCAAATGCTCCAACCTAGCTTCAGGCACCGAAATGGGAGGAGGCAATAACTTCTCCAAATCCCCTAACAACTTCCTCCTCAAATCAAGCACTGCAACATCACCACCATCACCCAACTCCCTATCCTTAATAGAGAGCAAGCATTTAGCCAAACTATGAACTTTGCACTTGTCCACATCCAAAGCAGAAACCTTTTTCCTCAACACCCCTAACGCCAACGCATCCTCACCACAATTCAAATACTCCATAACACACTGCCTGAACACAAGAAACAGAGCAGATTCCCTAGCTCCACCCAACACATCCTTAATTGAATTAAGATAATCAATCGTATCGTCCCAATTCCCGTTCAGAATAAGCGATTCAAGTAACTTAAACTCATCGGACTTATACGAAACACCAGATTCCGATTCCAAACACGACGCGGAGTTACTGTACCCTAATGAATACAGACACTGAATTATAATCCTCACGAATTCATGCCTTCTAATCAAGCCTTTAGAACCAAGTACCTGACCGGGATTCTGATTCTCCATACACGAAATAGAGGCATGAATATTATTCACCCTAAAACGCGAACAAATGGAAGTAAGAGGTTAGCCGAGGTACCATGAGAGGGAAAATGCACAAAAATTGGTGAAAGAGATTGAGAAGGTGTAGTAAACCCTAGATGCTAAAAGAGTGAAGTTTTTGGAAGGAATTGGAAGAGTTGGAAATTACTAGTTAAGAAGTATGAAGAGAATAGTGTAACATGTAAGTTGAAGTATGTGGAAGGTAGCGAAGAGCGTGAAGATCCGGGGCTAAGAATAGGATCAAGTACAGAACTCAGAACTCAGAACTCAGAACTGAACCCAAAATGAAACTGAAATTTGAAAACGGGTCGGGTCTCTCTTATCCACAAACTGACGTGCCATAAGGGACTAACGGCATGACGCCATCATCAACGCCCCTTTTTTTTGTTTTTTATTTTTATTTTTATTTTTATTTTTATTTTTATTTATTTATTAGGTGAAATTTATAAATTGCTGTACATACTCACAATTTATTTTTTATTTTTTCTTAAATAACAACCGGTTTAAAACTAAATTTTCAGTAGCAAACTAGGAACTCAAATTTATTTAGAAATATTTGATTTCACATGTACTGAGAGAAACTCTTTATGAGACACTTTCTTTTCCTTTTTGAGTCGTTTACTTATTAATAACCACTAAATAAATACTTAATTTCATATTCTTTTATGATTATGATAATAATTTGTGATATAAAATAAAAAATAGAATTTTATTTAAGTATGTGTTCAGGTATACTCTACTAGCTCGTACTAATCTAACTGAGAAGAAGAATTTCAGCTGAAAATTTATTGTTTTCGTTATAAGTTTAAAATATATATATATATAATAGATAATAATCTTTATTCATATTAATTATATTATATTTAAAATATAATGATAAAATATATATTTATCTTTTATCTAACCTATTTTTAGTATTAATTATGTGAATTTAAGTTAATATTATATATATATATATATATAAAAAGTGATATGAGATAAATTCATCTATTTTAAAGTATAAGTTTTGTAAAATTATATATTTTATTTTTATATAAGTTAAATTTAAATAATTTAATTATTTAATATGATATTCTTATTAACAAAATTATGTATGTAAAATTTTGTAAAATTTAGATTTTTCTAAGTATATTATCAAATAATAATTAAGTTTTTCTCGTTAGAATTTATAGTAGAACAATTCATGTTGGTAAGGGGTGTTGAGGATGGTGATGAGAGTGACATTGGAGGTGCTAGTGAGGGGTATTAAAGATTTTTGTGGATCTCTGTCTAATTCTTTAACTCTTTCCGATCTTTATCTTCAATCCC
The DNA here is from genome assembly GCA_026586105.1 of Hylodesmum podocarpum. NCBI lineage: Eukaryota > Viridiplantae > Streptophyta > Magnoliopsida > Fabales > Fabaceae > Hylodesmum > Hylodesmum podocarpum. Next base: position 3,401,352 of record JALJEV010001437.1, on the reverse strand, counting down.
TATTTTTGGAAAAATATTTTTTCATTTTTATATTTAGACGGGTCTTTTATATTCCCTAGCTGAGACAAAATAATAATGCGTGAAGACGAGGTGTAAAAAAATGATGCATGATGATGACAATGCCCAAAGACAACAATTTAGTCGAGAGATGATGCAACAATAATGAAGATGCGACTAAGACGATAATGAGACTACAGGACTAAGCGGAATCAACGTGACACGATGATAATTCCATTTAATCTTAATATAAGATTTTTAATTAGGAACTTGTGTTTACTATTGTGTGCATGTTAAGCATTTTTTTAAAGTACTCTATGATTAGTATCACTACAACAATGTATCCTCTATGTATAAATCAATGTATTTTAAAATTAAAAATATGAAAATATTCTTATAATGTAATATTTATAACATAAGATATATAAATACAAAATTAAATTAGTAATTTTGATAGGACGGGTCCTCACAATGTATGGATGTGATCCTCGTCTTTATCCCTAAATTAATCACAAAGGATTTTTATTTCCATCCTCACCCTTGCTGGGTCACATTTAAGGCAATCCACGTAGAGATCCTTATTTATAGGTATAATTGACATTTTCTATATGTTGAGGGTGTAATTAATCAAGTGTTGAAGGTTTAATTGACTGAGTGTTGAAGATAATGAGTGTAAGGTTCTAATTTTAAATCAAGTCAGTATATTGGTGGTAAGCCAAGTAAATATACTTAGGTGAGAACAAGTAGTGGTGACAATGGTGAAGTGGAAGATGTGGTTGATGGAAGTAATAAAGAAAGTTATGATAAAGATTATTATCTAAGCACGACTTAAGATATGTAGTGATGATGAAAGTTCTTGTAAAAGTGAGATTATTGAAGATGAATTTAATGGCCGATAATGTTACACATTTATGGAGGATATAGAATACAGATATTTTAATGAATAACTAGATAGTAATTTAAATGCAAAAGATGGTAGTGAAAAATATGTAACTTATAAGATTTCACATATATGTAAAGACTTCTAATTCAAAATTAAGATAAACTTTAGTTCTTTGTAAAAGTTCAAGGAAGCTAGTGTTTAGTTAGGAGGGAATGTGACTATGAGAATAAAATATACCCATTATTGGTTCAATGTTAGAAAAATTATTCCTAGATAAATAGGATTCCCAACAAACAAATTCCCACATTTTTTACACTCACCTATCCTATGAAAGATCCTAAGAGAATGTTAATAAAAAAAATTAATATTACAATTATAACCATATTAAAATTAAAAACTCAAAATTATATTTTCCTAATCCTTATTTACTCTCTTTATTATGTCTCAATCTCTAACCTCCACTGTTCTGGCGTCATTAGCTTGTTCTCACTGTTCCACTGACATTCGCTCGTCTTACCGTTTCACCATTGTTTATTCGTCTTCAACATTTCTCATTGGTCAAGTAAATTTTGCCTTCGCTCATCGTTCTTCACTTTATTATTATCGAATTGTTTCATTGACTAAGTGCATATATTTTTCTAAAAATTTTATCAACAATTTTCCTCAACTTGAAATTTTAAAAAAATAATTTTTATATCCTCATTGTGAATTGTGAAGGGCTTCATCAGAATATTTACAACTATATATAACCATATAATTTTTGTTTAATTTTCATGATTGTACTTGTTATTTATCGCACCAAATACACTTTATTACACATCTATTATCTAAAAATCTATGAAACATATTTTTATAATCTTGCATTTATGTTTTTACCTCTTAATTATTTTATGATGACTTCATATATTCATGTTCTACGTTTTTGTTATTCATGACTTCCTCTCATATTCTTTTATTATTTATAAATTATTCTTAAATTTATAAATTTTTAGATTTATAAAATTTATGTATTTACAAATTCTTGATTTGTATATGAGATTTATATTAATACATTATTTTAAATATGAATAATTTGTATAAATTATGATTATAATAAAAATATTAATTAAAAATAAATTTATTGATGATATTTTTAATTTTAAAAATAGTGGTATATTTAAAAAATAAAATAATATTTATCGTTGACAAATTTAAAGATAATCCTAAACATGGATAAATCCTTAGCCTGGAGAATGATGACTCAACTATTTTTCTCCTTGGCATCATCATCCTTGTTAAAAATGTTGAAGAAACCTTTCCTCTGAAATGAAATTGAACCCTTCCTCCTGCGAAACTGAAAACTAAAACAACTAGAAACAACTACCCATAGTGAAACAACTAGAAGCCCACACTTAAACACTAAAAAACCAAACATATTAGAATAAAACAACTAAAAGAAAAAAAAAAACTAAACAATAAAATACGTATCAAAGATTGGAATATCATGTAATAAAAAAGAAAGGTCAGGTGGCACTCATGAAATCGCGGTGTCACGGAACACGTTGAAACTTAACAAAGTAATGTAATGACATAGACCAATTTCATAACAACCGCAAAGGTTGAAGACTAAGACTAGTCAAATAAAAGGTTAGAGACTGAAATAAAAAAGTTTTCAAAGTCTAGGAACTAAACACATTGGTTGCCCAAAATAAAACAGTTATGGTTAATTAGTTGTTGTAAAAAAAATAACTAAAGTCAATGGTAATATAATTTAAACCAAAACCGCCAAGAGAACTTAACCTGATGTAATAAAATCCCTATGTCAAAAGTAACACTTAGAGATGCAACTATTCCTCATAAATCATATCCCAAATGTTAAATTGGATGTTGTGGCATGGTCCATGGACATTTCCAAATTCAACCATAGGTAACAAAAACACAAAAATAAACTAAAAGACCTCCTCAGACTTTTTTTCTTTGACAGATTTATTAATTTAGTTTATCACCATCATCATTCATAACTATCATTACGAAGTAAACAAGACAAGGTTTTATAATCCCGACCTAATTTAATTTATTCTAAACAAACGAAAGCAAAGTAATATCATATTATTATATTTTGACAAGGATAGCCCCACCACGAAGCTATGTTCCCCGATGGCGCGTTTTGACGAGAGAGGATTGGCGTTTGAGAAGCAAACGAAACGGCTCGTGCCAGTGTCGTTTTAGTGAACTTTTGTTCTCACGCTCCCACCCGTAGCGTGCGGAAAAAGTGTCATAGTGATGAACGTAGTAGCACAATACAAAAAAAAAGAAAAAAACTGAATGCATCATCACTGTATATCACTGTCAACAACACTCCCACCAGCATTTAAAGCTCTCAACTCCCACACTCTCTTCTTCTCCCTTCTTCCTCTTCACTCACTCTCTATTCCGTTTTTCAAACTCTCTCGAGATCTCTCTCTCTCTCTAGCTTTCTCTCTCTATAACTTTCTCTCTCTAACTCTCCGCATGCATATCGGTTTCGTTGCGTAGATCTTCCACCGCGTTTCATGGATCCAGAAACCGAGCCTCCTGCATTGTCTTCTCTCTCCTAGGGTTTCCAGCTTCCTTCTTCTTTGAGCTACTATGCGTTCGCTTCCTTCCGCTCAACTCTTCTGCCGTCTCCACTATCACCGTCGCCGGAATTTCGCTGGCTGCCGGTCTTGACGGTGCTATTCGTTTGCCGAGAGAGAATGCCGGTGTCGGTTCTCTTCCTGCTTGCTCTTCTCAACTTGCTTTTCTCTTCCCAAGGTACTTTCACTTCAGCGTACTCTTGCTCTTTCGGTTTTCTGCTTGTGTATGTGCTGCTGTGATGGCGATTTGTTAAGTGCCAGTTAAAATTGAAGTGAATCTGGATTACTGTGACGTAAGAGTTTGGTGTGTTTGGTTCTTTAGCTCTAGCTCTGTAGTACGGTTCTGTAGCTTTTACTTCTTCGTCACTGGAATGTGTGTGAAGTAGATGTTAACGCTTTCTGTGGGAAGTGTACACTACGCGTGGATCTCTTACTGGTAATTCATATGTAGGACTTAGTTACTTAGCTGGTTAAAGATCCCTTAACCTGAACCTGAACTTGACATAATTAGTAACTGAGTTCATGGTTTTATTTTGAGCTTTGTTGTTTGAATTTAGTTATTTTGTTTTCAATAGTGTTATAGTTCTTTTTCCTGAAGTTAATTATCATTTTAATTATGCCTAGAACAGCGTTTGTAATATATTTTTTTGTTCCTAGTTGTTATCTGCTAGTCAGTGTCTGTGGAATATCGAAGTTTCCTCTTGACGTTCATACATGGACAATTTGGATACTGATTTTTTTTTCTACCATTTTTAAGTACACTATTTATTTAGTTTTTTAATATAATGTCTTCTTTCTGTTAAAGCATAACTGTGACAGTTTGATCGGTATACTGATATACTCACATATCATCTCTCTTCTGTATGCTGTACGCTTCAGCTACTAAACCGAGCATTGAATTGTATAATCAAGAAACATATTTTACTTGCTTCTCAAATCTCGACTCATGCTCTCAATCTAATTTACTCTTTTTTTTGGTGGTACAAATGGTAAGAAAAAGAAAACTATTGCCTAGTGAAACTACAATCAACGAAATCCATGGCAAAACATGCTCTTATTATGTAGTAATAGTCTGCCAGATTGTCCAAGACTTGTCATGTTGAGCACATCATTTAGCTAGAAAATCCATAAACTATTTGCTTTCCTTAAACTTACTATCAAATTTGTTACTATTAATGAAAAAGATTGAGTTGGTATTTTATTTTATTTTCAAGAGATCCCTTTTGAGGTCCTCTCTATGGACACTCTTGTTTAATGTCTGACATAATAGGTTTTTTGCATGCAGTGAAGTCAATTTCTCTTAGTCTGTCATTTGCTTCATCAGAACGAGCTAAGTTGTGGTTAGCTAAACCTTCGTCTGGGCCATCTTCTGCACCTGTGCCATCTCCATCTTATCAAGGTATATTATGTGATCACATATTTCAATTGCTTGCAGTTAAACTTAAAACTAGCTTTGGGTATAAGCGCTAATATTCTCTTATTTTAGGTCCTCATGTTGCTCCAAAACCAAGACATTATTATCATCACCATCGCCATCACAACATGAGACCTCATGTGGCTCCACCCCCTTCAAAAGACCAAGGTAATTTTTGGAATATAGATGATCTTCACCTCTAAAAATAAAAGCCAGAAATGAAAAAGTAGATTGATGGAGCTTTTACTTTTTAGGGGAATAGAAGAGAAAAAAACTTGGCCACTCTCAACCTAAATTACAATATGTTAATAGCTATTGATCTTTCCATTTTTGTGGTTATTATATATATTTTTTTCTTTCTGAACTTTTTTGGGTCAAGTAAGATGATCAATGGAGTCATGACTGAATTCTTTCATTTCTTTGTAACCTAGTAATCTAAATTTCATGATTATGTTGCCTTCTTAGTCTTGGACTGAATGTTGTTGACTTGTTAACCATGAGAAATATTTATTTATTTTAAGAAATATTTGCCTCTTGATGTTCCCTCAAACCGTCTGTCCTGACAAGGATTGTTCGCTCCATATTTATGGTAAAAATTATTTTATATTATATTTGCTTTTGGATGTTCAGCAGTCCCAGCAATGTGGAAAATTATGTGCCAGTTCTCAAAGCTTTTTTTTTTTGACAAGTAGTTCTCAACGTTATGGTATGGTTTAATGGATTTAATTAATACAATATGCCTAAATATTCATTTTTTATGCCAAAGCTCAAATTATTGAATTTTGTTAATTAAAGCCTTTCACTGATTGATTTGATTTTTTAACTTATACATTTGACTTTTTGGCTTTCTCAGTCAGTGTCTCACTGTATACTCATTTATACTTAAATCTCTGGCAGCTTGTGACCAAATCTGCACTGATCCTCTCACATCAACTCCCTTTGGTTCACCTTGTGGTTGTGTATTTCCCATGAAAGTGAGACTTACACTGGATGTAGCTCCTTATGCTGTTTTCCCAGTTATGACTGAGTTAGAGAATGAAATTGCTCTAGGCACATATTTAGAGCAGAGTCAGGTGAAGATAATGGGTGCCACTGCTGACAGTCAAAATCAGGGAAGAACTGTCGTTGATATTAACTTGGTTCCCCTGGGAGAGAAATTTGACAATACAACTGCAGCTTTGACATATGAGAGGTTTTGGCACAAGAAAGTTCCTCTAAATAGGAGCGTTTTTGGGGATTATGCTGTTGTGTACATTGTTTATCCAGGTAGTTGTGTTTCTTCTCATAACAGTTTACTTTACTGGTATCATGTTACTGTTTGAGACTAAACCTGTTGGTATCAGGAATGCCATCATCGCCACCGTATGGATCTATAATTGGGAGCGGTCCAAGTCAAAGTGTTGATGGTATTCTGCCAGTCAGTGCCAACTTTGTCAGCAAGAACCAGAAAATGAATCTCAGGACCATAATCATCATTGCTTTATCTTCCTTTGTACTCTTTCTGGTTTTGGCAGGAGCCTTTTCAATTATTTTGAAATGGAGGAAGAGTAGGAGACCATCAAGTGCTGTTGGCCCTGCATTCACATCATCTTTAAATAAGAGATCAGGTATGCTTTCTAATTTCTTTTGACATTTTTATAAAAAATGTTATGATTTTTAAATTGGCAGAAATTTTTTGTTTGCTAAGTAATCATTGATTATCTACTCCATTATGGTTACTGCCTAAAATAATATTTCCTCGGGTTAATTGTGGCTCCTTTTGCAGTTTCTTTCTTTTAGTTTTCAATGCCATTCTTGTCATGTGAAGACAATTACACTTATTAAGCTCTATTTTGGTAAAGGGAATTATGTGATGTGTATGCATTACGAGTTTGGAGTGTGTTGATCTGTTTGAGTTTGAAGATTTTCTTACTGCCATTACTCGTCGATTTTATTTTTATATCACAGTTTAGTTAGGACAGCTGTAAATTAGAATTGTTCTACCAAATAAATGTGATTATTGTCATGTACAGGTCCAATAATATTAACGAGATGTTTTTTGCCTTTGGTGGTTATTGATTTGTATACACCTGTAGTTCAAATATAGTAGTGTAGCAATGGAAACATTTTTATTTTATGTTTGCAAATTCCTCTTTCTCCTTTATGTAAACTTGTATTTATGAGGTGCAAGTCTGGTATTGACTTCTCCTTGTGTAATTTTATTGTATTCTTGGTTATCTTTATTCTGTTAGTTATATAATTGTAGAATTAATTATAAATGGGATGATGCTTGCACTGCAGGCTTGGGGTCTATCCTGTCAAGCAGCATTACAAGCTCAACATCAGTGTCACTTATGTCCACAATGGCTACTTCCATTCTCTCAGTTAAAACGTTTTCACTTTCTGAGCTTGAGAAAGCAACAGATAAGTTTAATTCAAAGAGAGTACTAGGTGAAGGAGGATTTGGACGTGTTTATAGTGGGACATTGGAAGATGGGGCTGAAGTTGCAGTTAAGCTGCTAACAAGGGATAATCAGAATGGAGACCGTGAATTTATTGCAGAGGTTGAGATGCTAAGCCGTTTGCATCACCGAAATTTAGTGAAATTGATTGGTATATGTATTGAAGGGCGCAGGCGTTGCTTGGTGTATGAGCTTGTTCACAATGGCAGTGTTGAATCGCATCTGCATGGTAACATTTTCCTCAGCTAAAGACACACACCCCTTAGTACAATTTGTTCTTTTCTCCTATCCGTCAAATCATTTAAATGCTTGTTAATGACCATGCAGGTGATGACAAGATAAAGGGAAGGCTAGATTGGGAAGCACGGATGAAAATTGCCCTAGGAGCTGCTAGAGGATTGGCCTATCTTCATGAGGATTCCAATCCGCGTGTGATTCACCGAGACTTTAAAGCTAGTAATGTGTTGCTAGAAGATGACTTTACTCCCAAAGTTTCTGATTTTGGCTTGGCAAGAGAAGCTACTGAAGGAAGTAATCACATTTCGACCCGGGTAATGGGGACTTTTGGGTAAGTGTATAAGCAGACTTTGTCTGTATGCTGCAGCATTTTGATTAACTACAAACATTTCTAGTGCCAAATTGTAAAGTTCTTCAATGATTTCCATTGTATACTATTTTTAAAGTTTTGAACTGTATTTCAATTCTGGACGTTCTTCATCTAGCTTACATATCTAGTCTAGTTAATCTGTGAAAGATTCTAATAGTTAAACACAAATCGTGTACATACTGCTTGTTAACCATTTTGAGATTTATCTCCTCTCTACTACATATTCATGTATTGCAAATTCCAAGCTTTAATTTGATTCCTTTTCTATTTGTTGTTCAACCTTGCAGGTATGTTGCCCCAGAATATGCAATGACAGGCCATTTACTAGTCAAAAGTGATGTTTATAGTTATGGCGTTGTGCTTCTTGAACTTCTCACAGGCAGAAAGCCAGTGGATATGTCTCAACCTCAGGGACAAGAGAATCTTGTAACTTGGGCACGGTCACTGTTGACAAGTAGAGAAGGTCTAGAACAGTTGGTGGATCAATCTTTGGCTGGAAGTTACAACTTTGATGACATGGCAAAGGTTGCTGCTATTGCTTCAATGTGTGTTCACCCAGAGGTTACACAGAGACCTTTTATGGGTGAAGTTGTGCAGGCTCTTAAGTTGATATACAATGATACAGATGAGACTTGTGGAGATTGTTGTAGTCAGAAGGATTCCTCTGCTCAGGAGTCTGATTTTAGAGGTGACCTTGCCCCTTCTGATAGTAGTTGGTGGAATGCGGGAGGGTTGACCCCACGATTAACTTATGGACAAGCATCTTCCTTCATCACTATGGAATACAGTTCTGGTCCACTTGAAGAAATGGAAAACAGACCGTTTTCAACTTCAAGCTTAATTGGAGATGAAATATCTTTACCAATTCGGCATGGGAATAGATCAGGCCCCTTAAGAACAGCCCGAAGCAAGCTTTCCTTGCACAGATTTACAGGAAGTCGGAGTGAGCATGGAGGATCTTCTTCCAAGCATAATTGGAATGATGGTTTCTGGGTTTGAAGTTTGGTCTTTTTTCTAGTGTTTTTGAAATGTACAGTTTCTAAAGGGGTCAGAACTAATGATTGAGTGACTGATTTAGTTTAGGCATCTCAAATTTCTGCAATTTTAATGTTATGATTGGAGAGCTACAGGACGTTGACAAATTTTGAAATATTGATTCATTATACAAGGAGGAAGTGTAACTTAAACAGTGTTGTAAATGCCTTGAATTGTATCTCGTGGCTTCATTCAATTTCCATGTCCATCTGAAAGGGCGTGCTATGTAGCCAAAACGGAAATTCACATCACAATTCCTACTGTATTTTTACTACCAGCGGCATTTGCAGTTCTAGTGAAAAGAAAGCGGTATATAATTTGTAATTTAATAAGTTATCACAGTGATCTCTCCCAAAAAAAATTTGAAGCCACACTCGAAATATCTGAAACGTTAACCTTTTCTAGAATAGATTTATTTCAACTCAGTCTGCTAATATTGTAAGATAAATTTATATTCACTAAATTAATAAAACTCTCTTGATAAATTATTAATTTATAAATTAATTAATAAAATTTCTTTTTTAACATTTATAATTAAATCTTTAGCCCTAATCCTAAAGACTTAATTAAATAATTATTAATAGGCAACTTTTACTGGACAACATTATTAAAAATGACGGGATACATAAAAAATTATTTTCAACAACATCATTTTCTACATCTGAACCAATACGTTATGAAATTTTTTAAGGTGACAACTTGTTATTTTTTTAATGTTAATGAGTAACGTGACAACTTATATCATTAGGTGACTTTGGAATGTTTTTGATGGTTAATGTGTCTAGCTCCCTGGATTTCAGAATCAGTTGGAGGCAACGAATAGTACCTCCAAAACATAACCATGTCCCGTGACTGTGAAAACACCGTTGTTGTGCGTCGTATCTCCACCCTTTTCATTTTTGAAGCTGAAAAATGGAAACTCAGTTTGTAACTGTGTGTATGCACTTTGCAGGTGGGGTGTGGGGCGGTGTCGGTGGATTTTTTGGCTACAGTTGCTGCATATCCACGACCAGATGATAAAATCAGAAGCACTTCCTTCAAGGTCTTTTCACCTATCTATATTCTCTCATTTTCATGACCATGATAATACTTTGTTTGTTTCTTTCTTTCTTCCTTTGGAGTTGAAAATGTGCATATATTGTTTTGTTTGTGTAGGTTCAGGGAGGTGGCAATACAGGCAATGCCTTAACCTGCGCCTCTCGCTTAGGCCTCAAACCAATACTCATCTCCAAGGTTTTATTATCTAACACAACACACACACACACACACACACACACTTTCTGCATGTCTTTTTTTTCTTCATCGTTGTGTTTATGTTGTTTTACTTTCATAAGGTTGCTGATGATACTCAAGGCAGGGATATAATACACGAGCTAGAGGCTGATGGTGTCGATACATCATTTATGGCTGTAATTTTCTCACACTCGCATTCTTTATCAATCTTCCGTTTTTCAAATTTTCGCATATGATTGTGTCTTTCACAGTTTGACTTTGACATGTGACTTTCTGAGTGTACATTTTGATTCGTTGAACATGTCTCTGTACTTTTTGAATTTTGAGCATCTGTTGTCTCAGTGATAACAAATGTATTGACAAGAGTTAAAACCTTAGTACTAATGGCAATGTATAACTTCATGGTCAAAGTTTACTCTTGCCCATCTGTGTTTGTTTTTTATATAATTTTGTTATTATAATATTTATTTTTTGTGCTTGCTATTATTTGCAGGTCTCTCAGGGAGGAACTTCACCATTTACATATATCATTGTGGACAGCCAAACGTAATGATCATTGTCTCATTATTGCTTTTATTTATAACCCCCCTCCCAAAAAGAAATTGTAATGAAATACAGTAAGCATGATATCCATATTTGTAATATCAAATCACTTAACATTAGATTCATGCTCTGGTTGTTTCATTGGAGTCCTTTAGCCCTTGCTTTTAAATATTTCTTTCCTTTACCTTTTAAATACTTGTTCATAATTTGATCTATAATACATTTGAGTTCTTTACTCTCCCCAGCGGGCAGTTCAATTCATTATGAATATCCCATACACATATGGTTGCATCATCTTTACTGTCTGTGTTGAGTAGTATGATGATCAAAATTTCAGAAGGAAAAGGGACGTGAGTTAGGAGGATCTAATTGAGATTCTGATGATTTTTCTCCTTTTTCTTCTGCTTATCAACTTTAGATGAACTGTGTTTTTTACCCAGCAGTCAGTGCATTCATCAGAAGGAAAAATAGAGCATCCTTATTGAAGAATAGATAAGAAGTTGCTATTATTGAGGCTGTACAAATTATATTTTTAACTATTTTTAATTATAATTTTTCTTTTTTCAGTAAGTCCCGGACTTGTATCCACACCCCCGGATTTCCTCCAATGAAGCCAGATGATCTTCCTGAGTCAAGTTTGCTAACTGCATTGAATGGAGCAAGAATTGTTTATTTTGATGGGAGATTGCATGAAACTGCTCTAGTTGTTGCATGTGAGGTCATTACTTATAATTTGTTTGATGTTGTGATGCGAACTCTAAGAGCCTACTCATCATCGTATTTAAAAGTTGAAGTATCTAATCTCACCCCCTTTCCCTCCAAAAGTAAAAAAAGAAAAGAACAGAAAAATGAAAAGAAAAAGAAAGAAGCTGAAGCATGTAAAACTTTCTATATTGTATTTAGTGAAAAAACAACTCTAATCATTTCTAATTATATTCAATTAAAATGGTACTAATTCATCATCACACCAATGGTTGAACATGAGATAACCATAGCATATATCAAGGAGAAATTTATAAGGGTGATAACATTGCAGGAAATGCAATCAGCAAGGCGTAATAGATACTTGGAAGTCTATCAGTCAGTAAAATTAAATTGATTTTACCTTATGTTGTTCATCTGGAGCTTCCCGATATTCATGTTTTGTCTTCTAATTGTATAGTATCCTGAAATAGCCACTTAGTGAGTTAGTGTCTCTTAGTTTATTTTCTTCTTCTGGTAAAGGAGGTGAAAATGAGAGAAGAGAGCATCATCTAATGGGAAGTAAACAAAATATATTTTCCAGTACAGGCAGTTAAGAAGAATATACCTATCTTAATGGATGCAGAAAGGCCGAGAGAAGGGTTGGATGATCTCCTGAAATTAGCAGATTATGTCGTGTGCGCTGCACAGTTTCCACAGGCATGTGTATTGTTTTCTCTTGAGTGATATGTTGTATAGATGTGTAATTTAGAGGTCTTTCATGAACCTTTCTTTTGATGTTCAGACATGAATTGATTTAATGTGTTTTTAGCTATGTAAAATATTAAGAGTAAATTACAACGACAGCCCGGGTGTTTTTGCGAGATTTCATAAACACATTAGTTCTTTTACTCCTACACAAAATCCCTTAATTGATTGAAAAATGTTACACTGACACCCCTGTAAGAGATGTAAAAGTAATGCTGAAAAATGGATAGATACCAAGAGCAATTTTACGAAAACACAGGATTTGTAAGTGAAGTTTACTCAAATGTTAATCGTCTTAGCATCAGAAATCTCTCTCTCATTTTTAAGTGGCCTTCTAAATTGAATTGTGTATACATGTAGATATATCCTTGCTTGATCTGTATTTCCTTTAATTATATTTTCTTTTTATGAAGATGAAGGGATATCACTTTTATGATGCTTTAGATGCACTGATTTTCCTGCATAGCTAACTTTCATAAATTTAAACATGTTTTTGTCCTTTTCTTTTACTGAAACCTTGTTTAAATTCTCTGGGCTGGGATTGAATTTTTTATTTTAAGTATCATTGCGCACATGTGATGTACCTATCCTTGCTGACAGGCATGGACAGAGGCAGCAACAATTCCTGAAGCCCTTGTTTGTATGCTTTTAAGGTTGCCTAACATCAAGCTTGTGATCGTAACTTTGGGGAAAGATGGTTGCATAATGCTTGAGAGAAGTGTTAATGGTACATATTCCCATTTCTTCCAATTTTTATTTGCTTTTTAATGTTGTATTTGCGGGAAGGGGGACGGTGAAGACTTGAGAGGTTATCTTGGAGAAGGTGATCATGTTCCAAGCACTCAACAGAATTTGATGTTTACATTGCATAATCAGTGTATGTTCTATTTGCTTTATTCAAACAGGTTCTCACTCATTATGCTTTTACTGACAGAGGGTCTTTCCACTGAAGAAGTGGATGTTGACCAATTACTGGAATCCCTGGAGACAAGAAAGAATGGAAGCACACCCTTCCCAACCTGCACATCATCGGTAATCACAATGAAACTCTATAACACTTTCTCTGCTGTGGTATACTGAAGTGAAATCCAGTTAGAAAATAACACAACAGATACTGGAAATTATGACTGAAGCAAATTACCTACGTGTGTTTTCTTTGGATAATAATGAGGTCCAGATTGGTGTTTCTGGTCCTTTTTATTTTAATAAATTATTCCTATAATAACCTATATAACTCATCATTAATTTCTTTATGGTACTAAAAAAGAAAACCTTAGTCTTTTTTGGTTAAGATGTAGAGGCTAGATGATCTAGCAAAATTGGGAAGACATTCAAGGGATACCAGAAATCCTTTTCAAAAGATGTTGGTCACTTTACTCTGCAATCATTTATCAATATTTGAGTCTGAAATATTTTAACAGCTAAGTAATTGAAAAATGAAAAATGATACACAAGCTTAAGGCAATCCTTGAACTACTAGCATTTATTTTCCCGTTATGGTCTTTTGTTGTAACATTCCAATCAGTTACAAATTAAAATTACAACTGTTTGACTTAATTATATAAATTGTTCGTCTAAGCCAAATAGTCAATTACCTGCACTAATGATTGAGTGTTTGCCACAGAGCAAAACTTTTTTCTGGTTATTAGCTGTGGATCACTTGCATCTTTGAAATCCAATTGTAATTTTGACAATATATACTTATTTGTCTTTGATAAACTTTTTGTTTATATCCTTTTCTCTTTACTTCCAGTCAGTGACAAAATTGCATGCAGAAGGAATAGGAACAGTTTGTGGCAGGTTACACGTTGGAACAGCTGAAAACATACCACCATCAGAGCTCATCGATACAACTGGTGCCGGAGATGCCTTTATTGGTGCTGTTCTATATGGTAATCACCACATCTGTTCAATATCTTTACCCTGTGGCAGGGACACATAAACTTCACAGTTTCCATTCTTGCTATTTCATTTAGTTTTTGCTATTAACTTGTTTTACCATCAGCATGTTTAACTAGTAAAATATATGCTGACTTTGATTGCTTTCAGCCATCTGTGCCAACTTTGCGCCAGAGAAAATGTTGTGTTTTGCTGCTACTGTGGTAAGTCAAGTGATCTTGCACTCAAGTAATAAACAATAGAAACAGATAGTGCATGCCTATGTTGTAACTTGGGAAAATTTCAAGGCTTTGAAGCTACACTTGGAGGATGAGTTAACTAAGGTGCAAGATGCTTATTCATTCATTTTAATGGTAATTACATTTGCAGGCAGCTTCCAAGTGCAAAGCTCTAGGAGCAAGAAGTGGTCTCCCTCACCATATAGACCCATGCCTGGCATCCTTCATGAAATAGTATTCTTCTACATGTTCTTTTCATCCAATGCCAATTTATAATGCAGACCATGTGTAACGCTTATGTTATACTATCACTTTTCAAATAATTAGTTTCTTCAAAAAGCACTTAGTCTCCGGTATTTAACGCTCAATGTTCTTATGGGTACGTAGTTAGACTTTAATCACTTGTGGTGAGAGAAATTATTCTAATATTTTTATATAAATAATTATTTGTAAAGTTTTAACACTCATTGACGTCCATCATGAATAAACTATTTCCTAATGTAATCTTAGACTAGACAATATATATTGTATATTGAACCACATTAAGTTATTGAGTTTTTCTTTTTCTCTTCTTTATTTTATTATTATTTTGTTCTCGGTCAATATTACTTTCTAAATTTTCTTTCACTTGAATGTTATTTCTAAATACATAGAAACTGGAATGGCTAAGCTTTGCCAAATAATTAAATAATTAAAAAACTGTTAAATGATACAATTCAAGATTGAAAAAACACAATTATATATTGTGAAAAAGAAAAAGAGATTTTTCGGATATATGAAAGAATAAATGACTTTTTTTTAATGCACCAGAAGATAATACTTTATAAATTTTAAGTAACACTTTATTTATTAACAATTTTACTTTCCGATCAATTATTTAACTTAATTATAATTGTACCGGGGGAAACTTATGGACTTATGTAACTACCTTTGCGAGATCCATGGAGAAAACCCTAAAACGATTCTATAAATAACATGGACTAAGCAAAGAGAAAAGGCTAATGAACAATCAATAATTATACTCTCGAACCAGAGAAGAACTTACCTACTAAGGGAGGATATCCATCTTCTCGTCATCCCAATTTACAGAGGCCGAGCTCACCTCGGCCATTCCCAAATTCTACCAAGAACATCTGGCGCCCACCGTGGGGCAAGGTAATCCTTCATCCCGCGATCACGAGACCAATGGTTCGACTCGCAGCCATTCGAATCCAGCCATGGACCCAACCATCAGAGACATGATCCAACAACACGTCGACGCAACTTTAGCTACTACTCGCCAACAAACGGAAGCCTTGCAGCGGCAAAACCAAGAGATAACCAGAGAACTACGGACTACACAGGCGGATATGCGCATACTCCGGCGCCAGAGAGATGAAGAGGCATTGGAGTTGCAAGCCCTAAGAGAAAAAGTTCTCGCAAACGCCAATCAAAATCAGCCTGGCGCACATGAAGAAGAAAACCCTAGACGCACTGATCCCACTCGTGCCCATTCACATGTAGGAGGTTCCCCCCGTCGATACACAGGGGAGAATAACCCGGAGGGCCAATCTTCCCCCAACCGTCAACCGTCCCAGGCCCAACCATTTTCAGATCTAGGTCCGCCGCCACGGGGCTGTGGTTTCGACGCCTTGGTCGCCCTCACCCCCTTCACTACAAACATCATGGATGTGAGCGTACCAGAATCATGGAGGTGGTTGGCCCACGACAAGTATGATGGCACAACCTGCCCGACCACCCATGTTCAAGCCTTCCTCACCCAGGCTCTGAATCGTACCAAGGACGACCGAGTTCTTTGCCGAATGTTCCCGGCAACCTCTAAAGGCACCGCCCTGAACTGGTACTACTCGATGCCCGCCAAGTCGATAAGCTCATTCTCGGCGTTTTGCGACCACTTTCAAGCTCGGTTTGTCGATGCCAAACCGACCCCGGCAACCGCTATCACCCTATACCATTTGGTCCAAAACGAAAGGGAATCTTTGCGCGACTATATGGCACGGTTTTCGGAAGCATGCCGAACAATTCCCGATCTTCACCCGGCGGTAGCGTTGCAAACCATTCAAGCCGGGCTTAGATCGGGCGACTTCTCGAAGTCATTATTTGCAGAGCCGCCCGTGGACATGAACGAACTAAGGAAGAGAGCGGCCAAATTTATGGCTATAGAGGAGAACACGGAGGCTAAGCGCCGAGCCGAGGACCAAGATCGGCGAGAGTCAGTTGAAACGACCGAGAGGTCTACCCGGAGATCCGACAAAAACAAAACCCGATATACCTCGTATACCGCACTGAATTCACCCAGAGACAAAATCCTCCGGGAAGCCTACGCCTTGGATTTGGTAAGGCCGCCCTCACCCTCCCCGACACCGAGGAATGCCGACCCCAACAGGAGATGTGCCTATCATCGGAATCAAGGTCATACCACTGAGGAGTGCAGGAATGTACGGGATATCATAGAAAAACTAATTCGCAGTGGGGAGTTACGCCGCTTCATCCAAGGTGAGCAGGGCCGACGTGATCCGAGGAACGATTACAACCCTCCTCGCTGAGAGGAGAGTAAGGAGGACTGACGCCCGTGGAAGAAACGAAAGGAACAAGACCGGACACGAGAGCCCGACCAGAACCCGGATCAGGTACGCGGCACTATAAATAGCATCGCGGGTGGGTTTGCTGTGGGAGGAGCATCCTCCTCAGCAAGGAAAAGGTATGCTCGTAGCGTCAACCACGTGGAGCTTTCCAGAAAGAGGTCACTCCCTACTATCACCTTTTCAGATTCTGACTTTAGCACGGACGATCCCGACCACACTGACCCGATGGTAATCTCGGCTACAATTGCCAACTGGCGTGTACGGAAGGTGCTAATTGATCAGGGGAGCTCGGCAGACGTCCTTTACTGGTCGGTGTTCAAACAATTGGAATTGCCCGATTCCATTATCCTGCCACATCCCGAACCGTTGCTCGGCTTCGCTGGCGAAAGGGTTCATGCCCGAGGTTATGTAGAGCTCCTCACGACCTTTGGAGGAAGTAACGCCTATCCGACGATCAATGTGAAGTACATCTTGATAGACGCCGACACATCATACAACGTCATCATCGGGAGACGTACTCTTAATCAACTCGGAGCAGTGGTGTCGACCCCACATATGGCCATGAAGTTTCCCGATGGCGGCAAACAAATCGTCACCATCAAGGCCGATCCTAAGGTAGCTAGGGTATGTTACGCCCGAAGTTTGAAGGTTACCCCCTATACAGTCCGACCTCTTGATGAAAACGATAGATCGAGGCCTACGAGTATATGCTCGGTCCGGCCCACGAATCAAGACGACCGACATCGATCCCAGAATAGAGTTTAAGGAGGAGCGCCCCTCCTTCTCGGAGCCGTTAATAGATCTGAAGATCGGCCCCCAGCCGAATCAGACAACTAAAATCGGTTCATCTTTGACCGGCCCGACTCTGGAACACATGATTCAAACCCTCACGGACAATGCCGATCTCTTTGCGTGGAAGCCGTCAGATATGTCGGGCGTCGACCTCGACCTCATGTGCCATAAGTTATCCTTGTTCCCTCATGCTAAACCGATCTCCCAAAAGAAGCGGAAGTTGGGCGAGGAGCGTAGGGCTATAGTACAAAAGGAGGTAACTAAAATATTGGAGGTTGGCTTCATTCGGGAAATCATATATACCACGTGGCTCGCTAACGTCGTCATGGTTAAAAAGTCAAATGGGAAATGGAGAATGTGCACTGATTACACCGATCTAAATAAAGCTTGCCCGAAAGATACTTACCCTCTGCCGAGCATAGATCGGCTAGTTGACAACACCGCTGGGTACGAAGTTTTCAGTTTTCTCGATGCATATTCGAGGTATAATCAGATACCGATGTACCCCCCGGACGAGCCGAAGACAGCCTTTATGTCAGCTACGGCCAACTATTGCTACCAGGCCATGCCTTTTGGTCTGAAGAATGCAGGGGCCACTTATCAAAGACTGATGGATAAAGTGTTTTCAAAACAGATAGGGAAAAACATGGAAGTATACGTCGATGACATGGTGGTTAAATCCACTACTCCCGAAGCTCACCCTCTCGATCTACAAGAGATGTTTGCCGAGATCCGACGTCACAGGATTCGTCTTAACCCAGAAAAATGCGCTTTCGGAGTGGGAGGGAGAAAATTTCTTGGATTCATGATCTCCCAGAGAGGGATCGAAGCGAATCCAGATAAGTGTGAAGCTATCCTCTCCATGTTGAGTCCGACCTGCCTCAAAGATCTTCAACGCTTGAATGGACGGCTTGCAGCACTATCTCGATTCTTACCAAAGCTGGCAGAATATAGTAAACCCCTATTTCGATTATTAAAACAATCAAAGAGGTTTGAATGGAACGAAGAGTGTGCCACCGCCTTTGCAGGCCTGCGTGAAAGAATATCGGCCATCTCAACATTGGGCAGTCCTCTGCCGGGCTTGCCCTTATATGTGTACTTAGCAGTTTCTAACAACACATTGAGCTCGGTCCTGGTAAAAGAAATAGATAGGGTACAAACGTTGATCTACTTTGTGAGTAGGACGTTACAACCTGCGGAAACACGCTATCAAACAGTCGAAAAGTTGATCCTTAGCCTGGTCTTCACAGCCAGACGACTCCGCCATTACTTCCGAAGTCATAATGTAATCATACGCACTGACCACCCTATCCGTCAAATCCTCCAAATGACCCGACTCAAGGGGAGGATGACCGCTGGTCGGTGGGAGTTATCGAGTTTGGACTCACTTACGAGCCGAGAGGTTCGATGAAGGCCCAGTTCTTGGCCGATTTTCTCACCGAGCTTCCCGACATAGGCGACAAGGATACTTGGTGGACCTTGCGGGTAGAGGGCTCTTCAAATAAAAAGGGGAGTGGAGCTGGAGTTTTGTTAGAAAGACCCGATAGCTTGATATTAGAACAAGCCATACGTTTTTCGTTCGTGGCCTCCAATAATCAGGCCGAATATGAAGCTCTCTTAGCCGGTCTAAGATTAGCGCGAGACATGGGCGCTTGACGCCTGCGATGTTTCAGCGACTCACAGCTCATCACGACACAGGTGAATGATGAGTTCCAAGCTAAGGAGCCATTGCTTCAACAATACTATCATCGGGTAAAGAATTGCCTAGCACACTTCGACAAATTCGAAATAGCTCATGTACCACAGGAACAGAATGACCGAACCGACCTCTTGTCCAAATTGGCGAGCTCACGGATTGGAGGACAACACCATTCTATCATCCAAGAAATATTAATGGCTCCCACTGATAGACGAAGTACATGCATTAACCGATGAGCCGAGCTCATGGATGACACCGATTATCACTTACCTCCGCAATGGGACTACACCAGCTGAGCCTTGCGAAGCCCGACGATTACGTCGGCAAGCTTCGTTTTATATCATACAAAATCAGGAGTTGTACAAGCGCGATTTTTCCTCCCCTTGCTCAAATGTTTGGCCGAAGATCAAGCCCAGTACGTTATGACCGAGTTGCATAATGGTGTATGTGGAATGCACTCGGGCGCCCGGAGTATGGCAGCAAGGGTAATCCGAGCTGGATATTACTGGCCGACACTCAAAGAGGATGCTAAGCGCTTCACCCGAGCTTGTAAGAAATGTCAGGAGCATGGCTCTCTTCCTTCTCTGCCACCGACCACCCTGCAGAGCATAGTCTCCCCATGGCCGTTCGCGTTATGGGGGATGGACATCCTCGGCCCCTTTCCCCCAGCCATAAGACAAGCTAAATTTCTGATAGTCGCAGTGGATTACTTCACGAAATGGATTGAGGAGCCGCTGCCAAGATCTCAAGAAGGCAAGTTCAACAATTTACATGGAAGCATATTATTTGTCGGCACGGAATCCCTCATACGATTGTGACGGACAACGGTCGACAGTTCATTGACAAGACCTTCCATTCCTTCTTGACCGACCTCGGTATCCTACATCGGACCTCGTCCGTCGAACACCCACAAACAAATGGCCAGGCCGAGGCTGCTAATAAGGTCATCCTGAACGAGTTGAAAAGGAAAATCGCCAAGCAAAGTGGCTCCCGGGTCGAAGAAATACCGAGCATATTATGGGGTTATCATTGTACCCCCCAGTCATCCACTCAAGAAACTCCCTTCCGTCTAACTTATGGGACCGACGCTATGATCCCCGTCGAGATAGGAGAGCCGAGCATACGAAGAATATCCTATGACCAAGACCAGAACGAAGACTCCCTAAGAGAAGAACTCGTCCTCATCGAAGAACTGCGCAATGAAGCTCAGGTACGGGACCTCGCCGCCAAAACAAGGGCAGCCAGACGTTATAACTCACGAGTTCATTACCGATCTTTTATCCCGGGAGACTTAGTTTGGAGAAAAACCGGAGAGGCCAGGAAAGATCGTACATGTGGAAAGCTCGCCGCCAATTGGGAAGGGCCGTATCGCGTCTCTGACAGCCTAGGCAACGGCTCATAGAGGCTGTAAGAATTGGGTGGCCGACCTTTACCCAATACTTGGAACGCCACACACTTGAAGACTTATTTCAGCTAATTTAAGTAGCAATTTGTAATTCAAATTTTTTAAACCTTTCTAATTGTAAGGCCGGTGCACTCTTTTTCCTCAGATCAGGTTTTTCCCTAAGGAGGGTTTTACTGGTTGAGTTTTTAATGAGGCACCGCTGAAAGCCATCAATAAAGTTTGATTTTACTTATTATCTGAAGGTAACAAAGAACTTTCAAATTCGTTTATTGGCACTCGGCCTCACCCGAGCAGAGGAACTAGAGTTCCATTATTGGCACTCGGCCTCACCCGAGCAGAGGAACTAGAGTTCCATTGTTGGCACTCGGCCTCACCCGAGCAGAGGAACTAGTGTTCCATTATTGGCACTCGGCCTCACCCGAGCAGAGGAACTAGAGTTCCATTTTCGGCACTCGGCCTCACCCGAGCAGAGGAACTAGAGTTCCATTATTGGCACTCGGCCTCATCCGAGTTAAAAATCGGCAATATTATCAAGCGGAATACAGATAAACAAAGCTACGCAAAGTATGAGCAATGAAAGGAACGGATTTAATATATTTGTCCAAGATTATACAAAATTGTAAAACAAAACCAGATTACAGAGCAGAAAGATAATGAAAGACACATAGTCCTTAGTACAAATCATTCTCGGTCTACAAGTTGACCGTCCTTCACATCCTTCAAATAATCGAAGGAATCTTCGGCAAGATCGGGCCTGAAGTGCCGAGCTTGGCGCACGGCCGCGTCAAACCCCCCATAGAAGCTTTCGGCCACCGCTCCTTGTAGAACTTCGACCTCCCCTTCTTTGGCAGCAAGATCCGACTCCGCTTGTCCTAGGCGGTCACTTGTCACCTTCAGCTCCTTCTCCCTCATTTTGGCCCTGTCCTCGGCTTCATTGGCACGAGCCCCGGTCATCTCGACCTTCTCCTCCAGATGCTCCAGAGACGAACGCATCTTCTCCATCTCAGCGGTCAGAGCCGCGACATTAAGCTCGACCTCCTCCCTAGCCCGATTTGCTTGGGACACCTCGGCAGTCATGACTGACAACTGAGCATTCGACTCGGTAGCATGAGTAGCCATGTCCGCCTATTGACGGAAAGCCCATTGCTTGGCATGGCGGGCTATGGCGAGAGCCCGAGCCAGCATCACCTCCATCCCCTCGATGCTCTTGTCGATTCCGACAGCGTTCAGAACGGCGACGTCGTAGGGACGAGGAAAGGGATCCCCCACGCGCACCTCTCTAGCTCCGAAGTCGGGACCCCACATAGATTCTCCAGGGCCAACCCGAGCGTTAATGCCTTCCACACGAACATCGTCGCCCTTTGTTCCCACCCAACTTACCCCTGGGGGAAGATCAGCTCGGCCTAGTAGCACGAAATTTGAGTGTTAGGGTGGGGGCGGTGGAGGACAGGACGGAGGAGGGGTGACCTCGGCAGCGACAGAGAGGTCGGTCTCCATTGGGGTTGGAGAGTTAGCCCGAGCCCTCTTGGCTGGTGAAGGTCGGGGTGGAGGAGGCGCAGGCTGAGGGATGTCGTTGGCAGGAATGGCCGGCACGTTCGGGCCTTCTGGAACGGGAACCCGTATGCGCCCGCTCTCCCCAGGTCGCCCCCTAGCGAACTTGGGATTCTTGAGATGGCCGTCAAATCGATGTTGTTGTCACGCCATGTACTCTGCCTGAAAAAAAGTAAAAGTCGAAGACCGACGTATGATCACGGAAAACAAATATTGATGATTACCTATAAATTTACCCTTTGGATCTTTGTCCCTAGCAGAATGTATTAGGGCTCGGGTATTGAGAGGCCGAGGAAGCCGAGAAAGGGCATTTACAATATTCAAATCCACCGAGTTAAGCTCGGCTCGGGAAATTGAATTATATTTACGGGGAAGGCACCAATGGAGAGGGAATTTAGGAGAGGTGTCTCCTTTATTATAAAACATGTTGCGAAGGGTCTCGTCGGTGGTCGGAATCAACCAGAAATACTGATGTTTAAAATTCTTAAAGGATGAAGTGTATAGACTCAGAAGGGACCCCCCGACCTGTGAGGAACTACTTAGAGAGGCCAAACCGACCTTGTTGCCTTATTTTAGTTGAAAGAAGTAAAGGAAGGACCTAGAGGTCGCCCTCATACCTAACAGCTGACAAATAAGCTGGAAAGCCCGAAGGAAAGCCTAACTATTGGGGTGGAGTTGGCTTGGGGCGATGTTTAAAAAGGAGAGCACCTCGCTCTCGCATCTCGTTAGCGGAAATTCTATGCTAAACTCGCCCACCATATACTTGTAGACGGAAACGGCGGGGCAACGATTAACAAAGATCCTCTGGTGCACGCGGTGAGAGGTCGCCGCGGCCCCGAACTCAACAACGTCCACATAACGTGAACGGACCATGTTGCATGACTCTATGACCCGACCTAACTTCTCAAGGTCGTCATACATTGACGCCTGATTTGAAACTACAGCGGTTAGCCAAGAGAAATCGGGCTCGGTTGCCCCCGAAGGGTGGTGACGAGAATGGCCCTCATCGTCCCTTCCAGAGGTGCCCGCAGGGCGCCGCCGAGGACTCTCGGTTGCTCTGGCAACGGGAGCTCGGCTCCTTCCCGTAAGGGAAGGCGCTTCTGCCTCGTGCTCGGCCTCATCAGGGGAGGCTCCCATAGGCATGGGCATCGTGACATTTTCCTCAGCACAGGGAGCGTCGCGAGAGGGCGACTCCACCGAGGAAGCGCACTCAACCTCGGGCGGCGATCTCACAAGACGCTACAATCAAGCTATCAGAGCCGCGAGTCGCGACAGAGAAAGATGAAGAGGACATACCTAAGAATGGGGAGGCAAACGAGAAGAAAACACTGAAGAAGGACGGTGAAATGTGGAAGGAGAGAAAGAACGAGAGACGAGGCACTGAGCAAGGAAGTGAAGGGTCGAGACAGTTCGCAAGAAGTAAGAAATGAAGAGAAAGAAAACAAAAATGGGGGGACTGGTATTTATATAGAGCAAAAATCGTTTCAGGGCCGTTAAAGGAATGCAAGGGAAGGCGAAACGTCTATAACGCACTTACCCACGCGCAATCATGGCCCATAACTGCCAGCACCCATAATCATGACCCATAACTTCCACTCATTTCAAAAATCGAGACTTAAATATCAACCGTTTCGCATACCTGATCGACCTCGGTCTTCGGCCAATTAAATAACTCGAATCACAAGTCTGGGCTTCGAGCTCGGGGGCTGGTGTACCGGGCCGAGTTGGAGAGCTCACCTCTCCCTCCTGCTCGGACCTCGGCCTGGGTAACCGTTCCCTGAAAAAGGGGAACTTATGAACTTATGGACTTATGTAACTACCTTTGCGAGATCCATAGAGGAAACCCTAAAACGATTCTATAAATAACATGGATTAAGTAAAGAGAAAAAGCTAGTGAACAATCAATAATTATACTCTCGAACCAGAGAAGAACTTACCTACTAAGGGAGGATATCCATCCTCTCGTCATTCCAATTTACAAAGACCGAACTCACCTCAACCACTCCCAAATTCTACCAAAAACAATAATATATATATATATATATATATATATATATATATATATATATATATTATATATTTCTCTCCCCTTATTTTATAATTTGGTTTTATACCTATTCCCCATGTTATTTGTCGAATACTTTTTTTATTAGATGAAACACCACACTTTGGGTACGTCAAACAGAAACCGTCCTAGTCACTCTAGTTGGTTCAGTTTAGATCACACTGAGTCACCAACTCACCGAACTCGAACGAGTCACCGTCGTGATGCCGTGCATGTCGACGCTATTCGCCGTAACTCATGGCAGAATCTTCAACGTCAACTCACCTCGTCGCTCCACCTTCAAAATCAAAATGTCCTCCGACGCCGTTCCTCCTCCTCCCGAAAACCGCACCGTTGTGCGTCACTTTGAACACTTTTCTCGTCTCTCTCTCTCTCTCTCTCTCTCTCTAGGTTTGTTGTTCTGATTTTGAATGTGGTTTAGGTTGGTTACGGAATGACGACGGTGGATTTTTTAGCTACCGTGGACGGATATCCGAAACCCGACGACAAGGTCCGAAGCAAATCGTTGAAGGTTGAAGGAGGTGGAAACGCCGGCAATGCTCTAACCTGCGCCGCTCGGCTCGGCTTGAAGCCGAAGATCATTTCGAAGGTTGCAGATGATGCGCACGGCTTCGCTATATTGAAGGAGTTAGAAGCCGATGGCGTCGATACTTCCTACATTGTCGTAAGATTAATTGATCTTATGCGTTTTAGAATTGAGATTTTACTAGCTGCTTTTATGTTGTTTATATTCCAAATTTGAAGGTTCATGCGAGCGAGTAAGGATTACTGTTGTTCCTTGTTTCTACTAGGCTTGTGATTTGTTACGTGATTGTTTATCTTCCTGTATAAGCTACAATTTGTTACTTTTTCATTTTTGCATTAGATTTGTTATTGTACATTGGACTTTGCAGAAGTACTTTTGTAACTGTTATCCAAACATAGATAAACTTCTCCACAAGTACTTGTAGGAGAAGAAAATAAGATAATGAATTGAGCTTATGGTGTAACTGAAAATGAACTTATATACTGATACATTTAACTTTTATAGAAGCTTCTTTTCATATAACTTCTCCAAGAGCTAATGAGCATTAGTCGATTTTAGCTTATAGAGAAACTAAATTCATTTTATCTTCTTGGTTTCTTCTCTTGAAAGTGCTTATGAGAAATTTATCCAACAAAGGCCTGTTTCTTTCTTTCTAGCTCATTTATTATGTGGAGAAATTAAAAGTTTGATGAATTCAGTTTAATCCATTTATGAAATAACTCTATATGTTAATCTCAATAAAGAAAAATAAATGTTTATGAAATGATCTCTACCATTTGTCGAAATTATAGAAGTGTTTGATTTCAATTTACAATCTTGTTAAAGAAATTATCCCAACCATTTGTCAAAGAAAAAATCTGTAATACTTGACACCATTTCTATTTTTAGTTACCTGAAAAAATTTACATTTCAATTTAGTTTCAATATAATAAAACTTCTCTGTTTCGATCCTTAAACTTGGCATATCATTTTTCATTGAAAATAAAATTAATATCATTATACTTTGATCTTGTTTTAGTTTATTGTAAAATTATCTGTTAATAAAGAATTGTGATGCTTCACTGCTTAACTGTTTGCAATTCTGTCCTAATTAGTTCTCATGTACTGAATTGAAAATTTATTGTTTTTTTCATTTTTCAGGTATCCAAGGGTGGTAGCTCAACATTTTCATATGTGCTAGTGGACAACCAAACGTAAGAGTTTCTTGTATGTTTTGTCGCTTACTTCCTTCTGTGATTTAAATCAGTGTGGGTTTATCAACTATATGAAATTATGCATAAAGGTGTATTGGTTTGTTAATATTTGAGACAAAGACTTTGATTGTTTTCAATTATGCAACTGATGCAAGTGCTTCTTGAAAAATGCTCACTACTGCTGCCTGTATGTAAATTTCAATTATTTTATCACATTGAGGTTATTATTACTGACTCTACTGGTTCCAGAACTGTAGCCATAATCCTGGAACTGCAAATGTACTTTTATAAACTAAGCAACTTCTATCCAATTTTTCATTTTTATTTTTGGTTTTTTGTGGAATTAGGTGATTAAGCTTAAGCGTTAAAATACCTAGGATTTCTGTAATTCAATTTACTCAACTAATTACAAGTTATAATCCCAGAAAAACTCGCACAAGTATCTACACCCCTGGAGATCCTCCTTTGGTGCCAGAAGACCTGTCACAGTCAACATTATTATCTGCATTTGATGGAGCAAGATTAGTTTATTTCGATGGAATGTTTCCTGAAACTGCTCTGTTTGTTGCACAAGAGGTAATCCTTATCTTAATTTTTCTTCTAGTTTTTTCACGATTGCAGGACAACTTATTTAGGCCTGCATACTGGTAAATGATAAAATACTTTTACTTTTAGTAGTCACTTTCAAGTTTCAAATTTATTCAAGACAAGCAATTTGACATAAAGCTTCTCCTTTTGGGACATTAATTTGTCTTGTAAGTGAACTTTTTATTTTTACCCAACTCAGTGAATGGGAGTTTTATTATTAGGATGAAGAATACATCAGATTTAGCCTGCCTGAACCTAATCTTTCCTGGGTGCTAGGGAAGGGGTGAAGTTTTGGAATGAGTTGCTACCAACACTTTTTTGCTTTGAACATTGAGCCTTTGGTTGTGCTTTTTTTGAATAAAAACCCTTCTTAAATTAATAGATATGTTTAAAAAGATTATGATAATTATGTCAATTTTCAGGGTAGAAAAGCAACAACCTCAAAAGGATAATAGCTTTTGTAAACAAGCTCTAAAAGAAGCTGAATCATAGAACCACAGCTTTTTAAGCTTGAACAAACGGACCATATCTTAGTCATTGAATTTTCAATAACAGGCAGCTCGCAATAATATTCCTATTTTAGTTGAGGCAGAATCACCGAGGGATGGGTTGGATGAGCTCCTGAAGCTAGCTGATTTTGTTATATGCTCTGCAAGGTTTCCGCAGGTAATATCAATACAAGGAACTTATAGCTCATCTTTAATCAACTTATATTTTGGCCTACATGTATTTTGAATCATTTTGAACTATGGAAATTCCGATATATTAGAATCTTGATAATAGGTCTTACTAGAAAATGTTTCTCTTCTCAGCATCCAAGTATCCAACAAAGGGAGATATTTCTATTAGAAATCCATAGTTTGAAAATGCACTTCATGGTATTTTCAAAATGTGCTTCTCAACAATCAGCACCCCAAAAACAAGCATCAAATATACATTTGCTTTCAAACTCATCTTTTTATGCCATGATTAGCTTGAATTGCCTTTAAGATAGGATGCTCCTCCAATTATGCACACAGTGCGACCATATGCTTCTACTTATGCTTTTTGGTGTAGTTTATTTGGGTTTATTTTGTATTGTGTCAGGCTTGGACGCAAGCACCATCTATCCCAAGTGCACTGGTTTCCATGCTTTTAAGATTGCCAAATATCGACTTTGTGATGGTGACTTTGGGTGAAAATGGTTGTCTAATGTTAGAAAGAAGGGCAAACGGTAAAGGCACTGCTGGCCTTTCAATTTGACTTGTTCAAGGATAGCTTAATGCAGTAAAGTTATTGCTTCAGATTTCACTTTTTTCTACAAGCAAATACAACTTACAAATTCAATAAACTTTTTGGCAGAGAATGCTGACATAGAAGAAGTGGATGTGGAAAGTTTCTTAGAATCCTTATATAAAGGGAGAGATGATAGCTTGGCTATCCCTACCTGTATACCATCGGTAAAATATAGTTGAACCTAAAACTTCTATTAGTTTTATTTTAATGTGAAGATATATTTCACAATTCTGCATTGAATATACTTTTTCTTTTTATTGAAAAGAAATTTACTGAATTGAAGAGAAAAAAGTTAAAAAAGAGAAGGAGAATCGTGGGTGGTGTAGAAGCACCTTGTTGAAATTCTCTACTTCTGTTTAGCGTATAAGATCATGCAAAAGAAAGCATAGAATTATAACCATGTGCTTAAATATTAGTGTGTCTAACAAGTTATCTCTTAGTTGTTTGGCATGATATAAACAGTAAGGAATCACATCATTGTTTAATTGACATTATATAGTAAAGGTATTCTTGTCCAATTTGGTTTTTCTGTAAATTGACATTTTGTCAATATAACAACAAAGATCAAGCTTTATCCTGCTAGGCGGAGTCAACTATATAGGTCAATTGACATTAAGAATATTTTCAATATATTAGTAAAGTGATTAGATGCAAAACGTTTATATAATGTTATTATCAAGGATTTTAAATCTATACAAAATTTGTTTATGTTCAGCTTTGTAATTTGTATATAACTTAATGTTGATTATGTAGAAGTTAAATGTGTAGTAGTTAAAACATGATGAGGTGAAAGAACGTTGTAGAATTATAACTGAATATGCAATAAATATAGTTGTGGATTATAATACAATTCTAATTTGACAGTAAATATGGAAAATTACTAATATAAGTTGGGAGATATTGACAATAGTTTTTAATACTGAATTTGGTTTACATTATAGATAGACATAAATTAGTCCAATTCCATGTCAGATAATAGTGACAGATATGAAAGATTGTATTTTTTTTTCCCCTTTTATCTTTACTGGTTGGTTTCTCAGGCAGTGACGAAATTCAGAGCAAATGGAATAGGGACAATTTGTGGGAGATTCTATATTGGAACAGCTGAGAAGATTCCAGATTCTGAGCTGATTGATACAACTGGTGCTGGGGATGCCTTTATTGGAGCCATTATGTATGGTAGGTGTATCTTCAACTTAAAATTCTTTATTTTTCTGTCTAAGCTTCTGACTTTAGCCTGATTCTTAGTTGACATTATTTTCTTACTTGAAGTTTCATACAGAATCAGTTTACATGCTCTTGTTAAGCTCACAGTCGTAAACTTGTAATATAGTAACTGAACAATATATGTAATCAGTTTAAGCTTGGATTAGGATGTGTAAACAACTGAGAACTGAAAGTTTACATTGTTGCCATCTTTGCACGTTTATGCTTAGTTAAAGTTCTTTTTCTTTGTTGCATTATATTACATGTTAAACGTTTTGGATAATTACTTATGCTCCCCCACTTCTTTTTTAGCTATCTGCGCAAACATGGTACCAGAGAAAATGTTGCCATTTGCTGCTCAAGTGGTAAGTTGCTTGCCCCATGATAAAAAGAAATTCTATTCAGATTTCAGAGTTGTATTTCAAACCAAAATGAAGTTGGACATGTAAAATGAAGTCTTTCTTTTAATATTAATTTGATGGTAATGACTGCAGGCTGCTGCCAAGTGTAGAGCTTTGGGAGCTCGATCCGGTCTTCCACGTTGGACAGATTCACGCTTGGCATCCTTTTTACTCTAGAC
The DNA here is from genome assembly GCA_026586105.1 of Hylodesmum podocarpum. Taxonomy (NCBI): domain Eukaryota; kingdom Viridiplantae; phylum Streptophyta; class Magnoliopsida; order Fabales; family Fabaceae; genus Hylodesmum; species Hylodesmum podocarpum. The sequence continues at coordinate 3,371,574 of JALJEV010001437.1, read as the reverse complement.
AGACACAAGTTCTCATTTTTTGAAATCATAGTCATGTCTACTTTCTGATTCTTTATACATGTCTTCGTGTACAGAATTACAAGTTCATTGAGAGAGATTATGGAAGTGTTCTTACATAAAAAAGAAGCAACAATTTCATATGATCGAAAGATGAACACGAGGTTGAAAAAATGAGGTGATGTGACCAGAATGTAAACTTCATATGTGAATACACATATGCATGCTAATATGCTATGTTATACGAGTCATTGGAAAATAACCGACCCTATTCTCATTGTGGTTGAGGGCTTTTTCGTCTTATTTTTAAGGCTGTTAGAAAAGTATTTTATTAAACCAAACAATCCCTAAGAAATTATATTCAAAAACCTTCCTTACAAAAAACATTACTACCGGCAATTTCGAATATATCGCCAACAGTAATAATTTTGTCGGAACCCTAAGTATAAACAATGTAGACACTCTTTTTTATCGTAATCTATTCTATATTCAAGCTGGGTAAAATTTAATCTCTATATCATTTAATCATGGGGGCATTGTCAATTATTTACATGCTCATTATAGTTAGAAGACATTTCATCTTAAGCTCCACACAAGTAATGTTGTTTGAATGTTAGTAATAAATAATTAATTAATACTTGTTATACAAGAAAAAAGATATTAGATATTTTATCTCAATTTTTCACATGCAATGTAGCTTTTATGCCTAACTTTTATATGACTTTTGTAACACTAATTTAATTTAATAAATAAAAAATGAATTATATCAATTAAGAAGAAACAAAACCTCGTTAAATTTCCGTAGCCACATGCATAAACTTTGAGTTTAGGAAATATAGTTTTTTTTTTTTTTTAATTTTCCATGAAGTAAATATAGTTATTAAGACGTGGTTAATTATGACTGAGTGGTCTCTTTTTCTTTTGCTAGCTTGATGATTGTCCATGCACAATCTATAATTACTTAAATACGCCATGTGTAGACTTGCATTCTTAGTCACCTCTTAATAATAATGATTATTTGTGAAAGTGCAATACACGTTCTCATAGTTTACAACACAAATATTAATTATATTTCTTCAGAAGAATACTTAAACAAAAAAAAGGGTAATGATGATGCACACTAATGATTAATGAGTACAGAGACACGTGGTTCGGTGCAAATTCAACGATAAACTTATCCTATGGAGTTTGAATGGTTTCCTAGTTACTTCTATTAACTTTCTTCATTCACCTTCTTTGTTTGAGTAAGAAAGATAAAGGAAGGGAAAAAAGAGTAAGAATCTCCAATGAAAATAAATTTTGATATTTTTATTTTTTAAGGTTACGTTTTTCATTTTTTTCTTCAACAGAATGAGAACCACTTTTTTTTCCTTTCGGTCCAAATAAACCCCAAGAAGGAAGTTTGTGATAATATAAATGTGAAACAAAAGATAACTGGAAATTCTATGGTCTCTTTATTGTAGTTTGTACTCTATCTAATGAGGTTATGGTTTGACAGACAAATACACTAAGAAACATAACATTGATGTATATGAAAACACACGTTAAGAAAAGTAAAGAAATGTACAATGATAACAAAGAGAACCAGAATATGAAAATTGAAAGAACAACCTAAGCTCGTTACAGTTGAAATTAGAAAATTCAAGAAGTGCTTAGTCTGAGAAATTTTTATTATTATTATTTTTAATTTTTAAAAAACCATAAAAATAGAATTATAATGTTTTCTTATTTTTACCCTATTTTCAAAATATTTTTATGAAAACCAAACCTCATTTTATATTACGTTTTTTACATAGAAAACCAGTAATCAATGTAGAAAATTACTTTTTAAATTATTTTTCATACAGCTATCCTAACATCTTACAAGTAATGCTGGTTTAGACAATGTCTATGTTTTGTTTTCTGGTTCGTATGAATATCTAGTTTTTTCCAAGAAAAAATTATGAACATGATATGACTTATGAATGGAAATTTGTTATGTGGGCCCTTTGGATATTTCGATATCTACATGTTCACACCACATGGGCAAACATTAAATAGTTGTCAGAATTTCTTGTTTTTTATAAATAAACACGTCGACTTTTGGCTACACAATCCAAAATATGTCATGTCATATACGTGAATAAATTGACATTCATAAGAAACAATAGAGAGAAAAAAAAATTAGAGTTTAACGTAGTTTAATTTCGTATTTTGATTTTTAAGATATGTGTGTAATGTATGCACTAATTTATGTTTTTTTTTTAAATGGGACGTTAAATTAGCTTTTTTAAAAGTTTAAAATGATAGTAAACTAAGTTCTTCCAAAAATTGTATTAAATGATCATCTTAATTAGTTTCTTAAAAACTAAATGAATATTCATATATTAAATGAAACATATCGACGTAATCATTTAATATGATAAATAAATAAATAAATAAATAATGTTAGTAAGCATTCTTAATTAATTTTCTCAGGGTTCGGATTTTCATTTTTATTTTCGTAGAAGTGCAACTCTTTTAATATTGTACTCAATTATTCTAAATGAAATTTATTACGATTCAACTAGTAATTTACTTGATAATAACTACGAAGCATATTATAGTATCAGATATGAGAGGATATAATAATGATACAATAAATATGATAAATTTATAAATCATAAGAATTGAGATACGTCCTAAATGTACTGCAACAAATTATTCTCATTCCTCGGAAGATGTTGAGTCACTAAAAAATTAACAATTAATGTTATGTGTCCATACATCTTATAATAAAAAGTTAACGACTAGAATTATTTTTTTATTCACCGGCAAAAACATTAACATATCTAAATTTATATGTGATTAAAATTGATAGAGAAAGTAAATTTATTAAATTTGATTTTTTAAATAAATTAATTTTTTTAACAATTTGATAAATAAATTATGAAAAATAAAATATTTCATAAAATTAAATTAATTTTTTTTAATATTATAAATACGAAAAAATAATAACTTAAATATAAAAATATCACAAATAATTTTATAAATTTTTTAAAAATAAAATTATTCAACAGAAACGGAAATAATAAACCGTTATAAAAATAAAAATATCTTCTATGAATGGTTATTGAAGTTATAGATTAAATAAGTTAAACATATAATTATCAACTGTCTTAGTATTTCTAGAGTGTAATTGTAAATATAAAAATAACAGTCTTAGTGCTTCACGAGTAACTATAAAATATAAACATCATTTTATTTATTTTTAACGTAAAAATATAAATGTTAAATTCAAGTGAAGGTATTATGTTTTAACAAGTAATTATAAATATAATAAAATAACTTAATTTTAGTTAATTATTATAATATTCTATGAAAATTTGAAAATATATGGTATGTATTCATAAATGGGAAGTCATAGTTAATGCATAGACCTGGTACATCTGCTTTTAAAACTTGGAATAGTCGTAAAGGTTTGAGGTTGAGTAAAATGTTAAAGTTGTTCTTAAAACATTATCAATCAATTTAATTTCTGTTTATATACTATTGAAAATTGAGTTTTGTTTGTGAGTCACGAAAACTTTTTCTTATGGAAAATTGGGATTTGGTTCATGTCATTTTACATTTGAGAGGGCAATCAAAACATTATGGATTTTTTGTTGATTTAGTTTTTAATTATTAATTTAGTGCTTAGCTTTATAAAATAATATTTAATTACACTTTTTTATGGAATTTTATTGCACTTTTAGTATTTTCTAATATGTATTTTTTTTTTATTTTCAAATTCCTTTTAACTATGTGATTATAGAATATAATTTAAATTACTATTAGAGATAATTAAGAAGTAATTAAAGATATATAGAAACGCAACTACTTGTCCTGTTTTAATAACAAACTGAAAATGCGAATCTAAACCTAACATCAAACCTTATTATCTAACATTTTCCAATAATTAACCTTGTTATCTAACATTTTCCAATAATTAATAATTTTTTCTAAAATTTAACCATCTTTGTAAACTTTATTAATATAAACACCACCTCCATCAGTTCTCAGAGTTTTAATATAAACACCACTTTGTTTTTCAACAGCTGCTTTAAACTTTTTAAAAATACTGAAAGCTTCACTTTTCCTTTTTAACATGTAAATCCAAGTTTTCCTACTTAGATCATTTAGGAAAGTTATGAAATACCTGCTGCCTCCTAATGATTCAGTTTACATTGGCCCACAAACATCAGAGTAAATAATCTCCAGCTTCTTTTTTGACTTTACTGGGACATAGTTTTTGAAGGAGTTTTTGGTTTGCTTGCATTTTAAGCATTCATTGCACTTCACTGATGATGGTTTTAGTTGAGGGATTCCTTCAGCTAATTGATGCATGTGGCTGAGATCTTTGAAATTTAGGTGTCTAAGTCTGTAGTGCCATAGCCACTCAGACTTTTCTGTTGTTGATAGTAAACAGTTACTTTCAAGAACATTCAGGCCAGATTTAAAGGTCCTGTTTCTTGACAGAGGCGCCTTCAATATCAACCTTCCTTGCTTGTCATAGATTTTCATCAGTATGTCTAGTAGGGTCATTTGATAACCCTTTTCAGAAAGCTGACCAAAACTCAACAGGTTACTTTCAAATCCAGGGACATATGTCACATCTTCAATGCATGATTCTTTTCCATCTCTTCTCTTGATCAAGATGTCACCAACACCACCAGTTTCATGTGTACTCCCATCTGCAAATCTCACTTTGTTTCTTATGCCTTCATCAATTCTAATGAACCAGTCTTTATGACCAGTCATATGAGTTGAGCACCCTGTATCAAGGTACCATAAACCATCATTTACATCACTGGTTTGAGTTGTAACCATGAGCAGAATTGGTTCTGAGTCTGAGTCTCCCTCAGCAGCAAGTTGAACCTCATCATCTTGATCTTTGTCCTTGTGCCAACACTCATTTGCATAGTGTCCCTTATTTCCACAGCAATAATAATCAATGTTCTTTTTATCCCAATTCTTCTTTCCACCTTTTATTCTTGACCCAGAGAAACCACCTCTTTTCTGATTCGAACCAGAATTCTTTTGTTCTGATTGTGGTTTCCACCCTTCTTTATAGTGGTTACTTCCTTTTCCTCTTGTATTTTTGAATCTCCCTATGCCTCTCTTACCTCTATTGCTATCACCAGAGGCATTTCTTGAATTGTCCTTAGCTTGAAGAGCTTGTTCAACAGGTTTATCAGTTCACCTCTCTTGAAGCCTTTGTTCATGTGCTTCAAGGGAACTTTGCAGTTCATTAACAGTGAGGGAGTTGAGATCCTTTGATTCCTCAATGACCACCACTATGTGATCGAATTTAGGAACCAAGGTTCTCAAGATCTTCTCAATTGTTACCAAATCAGAAACTCTTTCTCCACAAGATTTCATTGAGTTTACAAGAACCTGTAACCTGTTGAAATAGGCACCAATCGATTCATTTTCTTCCATCTGCAATAGCTCAAATTGTCTTCTCAGTGTCTAAAGCTTCACCCTTTTCACCTTGTCATCACCAGTATATGCCTTGTTCAGAATATCCTAGGCTTCTTTGACAGTTTTTACCACTGCTATCTTCTCAAAATGAGCATCATCAACACATTGATGTATCATCACGAGGGCTTTGAAGTATTTCTTCTTCAAATCTTTAACTTTCTGGGCATCTGAGACTGAATCTTTAGGGGGTTCTGCGCCATTTTCTATGACATCAGTGAGATCTTGAAAGCTAAATAGTGCTTTCATCTGAATTTGCCATCTGCTGAAGTTTTTTCCGGTGAGGACAGGAAGGTTAGCCGGGAAATGTCCATTGGAGGCCATGATCGCGTGAGAAAGTCCCTTCTTGATCGTACCGAAGCTCGTGATACCACTATTAAATCTTGATTCACTTGCACTCACATGCAAGGAAGAAAGGGAAGATGCAGAGTTTCTCTAAGAAACTAGTTAGGGATCGAAGGAGAGAGAGAGGTTTTGTAATATCATATTCGTCATATTATTAAATGAAAATCAGTATACTGTATTTATACAAGATATGTAAAAGACTATAAAACGGAAAAAACTACTAAGACCGTTAAATCAGAATTATATCTAACAAACTAATCATAATGTATTGAATTTTCTTATTTATATTTATATATATATATATATATAAATAAACGTGTTTGTATTGAGATAATATTTTAGTTGCATGATTCTTAAAATATTTGATTTTCACACTTCAAGTACTGTTGAATTATAGTAAATGTTATCTAAATCAATTTAAGAAAAAAACTACTTTTTAAATTTGAAGAATTAAAAATATTAATTTAATTTTTTAAATAAAACAAATTTAACTCATATTTAAAACATATGTGAATGAAAATGTAATTTACATTAGGAATTTTACTCGTATGAGACACAAATGTAAATGTTAATCTTGCTGGCACAAGAATTTGTTCAATCAAAATATAATCCTTGCTTTAAAAAAATTTGGAACACTAGGTTTACTCAAAACTTTAGGCTTATATGATATGATAGATGAGAATAAAAATGGAGTGTAAAACGGTGATGACATCACTGCTTTTAAATATAATTTTTTATTTATTTTTCTATTCTGATTATTGATAAATACATATGTTTATAATTTCCTCAATTATGTAATCAATTTCTAGTTCTGTGTAAAGTATTATTTTTTTATTTTTTGTCATATTATTTATTAGATTTAATAATTAATTCAACAATGTCTTTAATTAAAATTAGAAATGTATTATCATTAAAAAATAGTTTTTTATTATTCTAATCTAAATTATTTTTTTAGAATTATCATAAATGTAATGTGTGTGTATATATATATATATATATATATATATATATATATAATCTTTATTATAAAATGATTAATAATTCTAGTTTATGAATTCACACGTATAAATGATGCGATATAAATGTAAAATTGAATTAAATGATTTAATTCAAAAATTTTAATAAATTAATATTAACATAAATTAAAATATAAAAGTCTTTAAACAAAATTGTAATAGTTTTCTTTCACCTCGTATTACTATAATAGTTAATAAATTATTTGTTATGTATTGATTCTGGTCATCCGATGCTTGAATATAATTAAGCAGTAATACGATTAATTATTAATCCTAAAAGAAACCCATAACTCCAGGGTAATATAATTGAATCAACAAAGAAAATAAATTTCTCAAATAATTCATTAAATTAATAATTGATTTTATTAAAATTTGATATTATTATCGTACTCGAGAATTGGCTCAAATTTATAAACAATGATTATGTTAATTTTTTAAGTAAAAGATAATTACTTCAAGTACATGAGTTTTAAAGGAATATTGTTGAACACCATACTATAAAATTAATTTAATATTAGTTTAATATCGAGCTTACAATGTCACACATGTAATCTTTATTAAAATATTATTTTATTTAAAAGATTAAATTGAAAAAATTAATTTATATATATATATATATATATATATATATATAAAACTGTCTAAATAAAATATTATCATATTCATAATTAACACAAATAATTTAATTAGTTACTACTATATCTCTGTAGTTAAGATTATCGTATAATTATTATGACTAATTATATAATTAGATATTTTTATTAGTCTGTTTTATATATTTAATTATGAAAGTGAATATCTCATAAACTATAAAACATGATTCATGATATATTATATTTATAAATTATATTTTCTTTTATTCTTCTCTTCTATTTCTTGTTATTAGGAATAAGAATAATTGAGACGGTATGTTAGGGCCTCGTGGTCTAATTCTGTTTTATTAGACAAGTTAGATAACTAGGGAATAAGAAACTTGTTGATTTTGAATATTTACAATTTCAATTTTTAAAGAAAACAAAAATTACAATAAAAAGATATTTAGTTAGTTTCTTAAGAATATTTTGATTAAAATATAATACAAACAGAAAATGAAAAACAATTATTTTCAATATTTTCTACTCAAAATAATAAAAATGCAGTTATATGAATATAATTTTAAAAACATTTTAATATTTTATAAATTTTTTAAATTTAAAAATAAGTAATTTATAGAAAATAAAAACATGAAATAAAAATATAAAATATTTTATGAAAGAACGAGACTTCGTATGAACCGTTTTGAAGCAATACTGAATTTAGAGAGACGTAGGTGCATAGAAGTTTACAGCAATTCTTGCGTACTTTGCAACAATTGAATTATATTTTCTTAAGTATAATTACATGTTATTTTTTAAAAGTTGATGCCAATTTTTTTTTATTTAATTGTAAATTTTTTTCTCTTTTTAAATTTGAAACTTCATGTAAATCAGCTTATAAAAAATTTATTTTAACTTTGAAAGAAGTTAATTTTATTTTTTATTCTTATTTTTTTCTAAAAATTCTGCAGGAGAAAAAACACCTAATCTACCATGCGATTAACTTCTTAGCACCCACAACATTAAAAAAAATACACATTAACAAATATACAAAAATTAAACTCTTTAATAAAAACACAAAACATTTTGGTTCCAACAACACACCAAACTTAATTTCATCCATTATTTTACATAATCCACAATTACATTGTAAACGTCTAATTTAATCTAATTCAACACAACACAAATAACCAAATTTAAAAAATTGACTATAGCAAAATAGAAGAAAAGAAATGAAAAGAAAAGAAAAGAAAAGAAAAGAAAAGAAAATGCATGCAAATAAGGACAAAAGGAGAATAGCTGAGGGCACTAGAGCAGCATCCAAAGATGTTGGCGAGCACGATATTATAGGCGCTTCAAATATTTGATTTTTAATGAAACATGTTTGACAACGTTTCTCTTTCTCATGAATTGGAAAAAAAGTACCGTAATTAACACCAACACTTGAGGGCACTTATGGAATGCCACTAGCATAATCAAGCGTTTCATTTTAACTCAACTAAATAAACAACTATGATGCTATGTGTGTTGCCAAATCTAAATGTCACGAACATCATCATCATCATCATCACCTTGTTTTTTAACACAATAAACTATTTGCCCTTAAAGCCAAGAAAAAAGGGTAATACAAACACAGAGAATACGCAGCACAAAACATAACATAAAACCCATAACGAAAGCAAGGTCTGCCGTTGAACTAGTGGCACCTGGGGCTTAATCTCTTCTTCAAAAGTTTTGGTCTTGTTGAAGGGTTTTTAGCTTCTCTCATTTTTCTCTCCACATTGTCTTTCTGAGTTCGTAGATATACATATATTTTATTCATATATAGAGATATACCCTTTTGTTTTTTTTTTCTGCATTTGGAGTTGGAAAGCGCGTATTTTTGTGAAAGTTTTGTGGTGGGAAACTTGGAGGGTCAGTGGCAAGATCTTTCATTTGGATTGGTGGAGTAGCCGTTGGTGTTGTGGGCAGTAGATCCGGTTTCAAGTTGAGATTTTGATCTGATCTCTCTAAGAAATGGTATTCATTTCTCATTCATTTGGATTCTGTATTGTGGTCTTGGTTGAGTCAAATTCAAGTCTTCCATTCCCTTTCATTCGCTTGAAGCTCCACTTTGTTGAAAATGGATTTTTTAGATATGAGGTTGCTGTTTTTGTTTTTTGTTTTTGATGGAAATGGGGTTTAGGTTTTCCTATGTGAATGGACTGATCTGCTATAAAATAGAAGGTAGATTTGGCTCTTTCTGTTATCTCAGAACTGATTAGTTCTACTTTTTATGAATGTGATGTTATTGCTACTTGACATTGAAGGAGTTCAATTCTATAGGGGACTTTGTTTTTCATCTTAGTTATGTTCCTTGAAGAAACATGAAGCCACAAGGTCTCAGCAGTTTTATAGTTCATATTAATTTGAAGTTGTTTGACCTGGGCATTTAGGGGAGATTAATCTGATTGTGAATGCCGTCTTTTGAATCTTCTGTTCTGAACTAGGTAGTTCAAATTTGTTGAGCCGGTTCCTGGAATTGGACCTTTTTGGACTTGCACTTTTGATCACAAATTTCGTAAATTTGATATCGTTATGTTGTTGCAATGCGTCATTGATTGGTTTAGATTACGTCTCATTGATTTTTGTCTATAAAGAATTTTCTTTTCTTTTTGAATTTGGTTAAAATTATAATTAAGCATTCCAATAAGCCGAATCAAATAGGCCTGACCTTTCTCTCTGACAATGTAGGTTCTTAAGTTCAAAGTAATATATTTAATAGCTAAATGTACATGTCTAAGTGGCTGAGGAGGACTAGTTTATGTCCTTCCACAAGCTTGTTATTGTCTGTGAAGGTGTGGTGATTACTTATTAATCGCCCCATGGGTTGTGATTTTCAATTAATAAATTTAATTGAGGAATATTAGGTTTTGAATGTTTCCATTGCAAATGTTGGATGTTTATTCTTTCAGTTACTCATGCTTCAGTTGATGTAACTTATTTCTAATCAATGTTTCATACCTTATTTTCTGAGAAGCTTGACTAATTCATGAATATTTAGTTTGCTTGTCATCTATTTCACTCATGTTCTTTTATATTTTAGTTAGTATCAATGTTGACTTCAATACTATATGTGCACATGTTTTCTTTTTTATTATGTTGCACACGCTTTTCATACAATTGTTGTTGAAGAAGTTTTATTTGACTCGAGCGACTTTGATTGGTCTCCTTCACAAATTGCCTATGGTAGTTGGCAAAAGATCTTCTATGTCAGTTTACCATGGCATCACCATTTACAACAATCCTAGTGATACTTTCAAATATGTGGTTTTGAATTAAACCCATAATGGAACTTCAGTCTAAGGCAAATTATGGAATTGTTACATGTTGCTTAAGCCATTCTTGTTATGACTTCTACAGCAAAGTGGAGTTGTTTAAGAAAATATTTTCTGTTCTAGTTTAATTTTAAAATTGCCAACTTATTTTCATTTTATATTTTGTTTTCTAAGATTTTTATAGGAAATGCTAAAAACAACTTTTCATTGTTTTCCGTTTTTTATATGAACTTTTGAAAAAGGTTGTTTTTACTATTTCCCATGCAAACTTTTGAAAACAGGAGACTAAGTCAAAAGAAGGTGACATTTCTATTTTGAAGTGAAAATTGAAAACTTTTTCTCAAAACAAACTCTCCCTTACATTTTTTGTAAAAAACTAACAATTATGATGCATTGATTTTTCTAGTGTGCATGTAGAGTTATATTTCAATTCTATGCAATTTATAAGACTTGACATAGGGAACTTGAATTTTCCTTTAACTTGGTGTTTGAGTTTCACTCTTTTTATCTGATTATGCATACAATTTTATTTGAGAGATAGTGAATTCTTTAAATAGTTAGTACAGCTGAATGACACTCTTCACATTCTAGGCTGCCACCGCCAATCCCATAGTTGGGTCACATATTTGGCTGGAAGATCCTGATGTGGCTTGGATAGATGGTGAGGTCGTGGAGGTTAAAGGAGATGAAGTCAAAGTTTGTTGCACTTCAGGGAAGATGGTGAGTGTACTTCACAATGTTTTCTAAAAGCTAATCCTCACTAATGCATTTTATTGTTCTCTTGAATTTTGTGTGCTTTGATTTCTTAAACTCGAATGACTGGTGGCAATCTTTGATGCATAGCATGATGAAGATATTTGTTTTCTTGAAAGTTTGAAACTATTTGTTATTGTCTTGATGGATGTCTGTACTTTTATTCAGTACATTAGATATTAGATATGCATTTTTCAAGTTAACTCCAAATTTGGAACTCTTTAATGTGTAAAATTTGTGAATTTTTTACCTGCTCTTATTTGTATTGAAATTTGCAGGTTGTTGTTAAAGCTTCCAGTTCCAGTATTTATCATAAAGATACCGAGGTCCCGCCAAGTGGAGTGGATGATATGACAAAGCTAGCATATCTACATGAACCTGGAGTGCTAGATAATTTGAGATCAAGATATGATATAAATGAAATTTATGTATGTATTACAGTTTCCAACTCTTTAAAGTTTGTATCCTTTTGCATGGGGGGAATGGTTCCCTTTATTTTGCATTTGTTAGTATCTACGTATTTTCATACTGTACAAACAAGTGCTGACTAATATTTTGCTTCCAGACTTACACCGGGAATATATTGATCGCTGTGAACCCTTTCATAAAGCTCCCTCACTTATATGATAGTCATATGATGGCACAATATAAAGGAGCAGCTTTTGGTGAGCTAAGTCCACATCCCTTTGCTGTTGCAGATGCAGCATATAGGTAGATTTCATCTCTGTCCTGCAAATAAATCACGGTATTAGTTTAATGGTATGCTTGGAAGAGATGAAAGTGAGAGGAAAGAAGATGAGAGTGAAGAGAACATGGACAACAGTGACTTTTCTTTTGTTTAGTTGGAAGAAAGTGGAAGAAAAATAGTGAGAAAAGTTTATTTTAAGAGACAAATTCAAAGTTTTATTTCCTTCTTCTCTCCCTCCAATTTAAGTTTCAAACTTTCCTCTCCAACCTCCCAACCAAAACTTAGGGTAAGAGTCTGACTATACAATTTGTTGTGTATTTAGGCTTATGATGAACGAGGGAATCAGCCAATCAATACTGGTTAGTGGTGAAAGTGGAGCTGGTAAAACAGAAAGTACCAAGTTACTCATGCGGTATCTTGCTTACATGGGTGGGAGAGCTGCTGTTGCTGAAGGTAGAACTGTTGAGCAAAAAGTCCTGGAGGTTAGTGAATTTGACATTTGCAAGCTTATTTGATTTGTTAACCTTTTTCAGACTTTAAATTTCTTACAACATTTACTTATGTACATCCAACTTAACCCCTTTTTTAACCATTTCTTTGTTGATTTGCAGTCCAATCCTGTTCTAGAAGCCTTTGGCAATGCAAAGACTGTTAGGAACAATAATTCAAGGTGGGAAATAATAGTAAGTTTTCACTTATGTAGTTATATGACAACTTTCCTGCCACACTCTTATTTTTTTTTTTTTTGCACCTGTGACTTCTGCAGTCGTTTTGGTAAGTTTGTGGAGATTCAATTTGACCAGAGGGGAAGAATTTCAGGGGCTGCTATCAGGACTTATCTGCTTGAAAGGTCACGTGTTTGCCAGGTGTCAGATCCAGAGAGAAACTATCATTGTTTTTACATGCTCTGTGCTGCGCCTCAGGAGGTACTGAAACTATTTGGCTTACATTACTTCATTTCTGGATTGAATCATAAAGACGAAGAATAACTTACCATTTGAAATAACTGTCTTAAAATAATTCTGTAGAGAACCTTGATATAACATAAGAGTTGATTGCCTTTCCTCTCATATATATATATATATATATATATATATATATATATATATATATATATTGGTTGTAGTAATGTATTTTTATTCTTGCTACCAGTCGAAAATATAAAATGGGGTGATAACACTTTACCATGCCATGATTTAATTTTGCCTAGTTAGAAATCTTTATGGTTTAGGTTAGTTTTGTGGTAAAATTGCTTCCCTGTTTTTATGATTATTTATTTATCTATTCAGAATGATAGGTAACTAACAGATTTTGAAGTTTTTTATTGGTTAGTTTGTGGCTAACTCTTTGATTTTATTTACTTCTAATTTTCCAGTCCCTTTTTTTGACAGGATGTTAAAAAGTACAAATTAGGAGATCCAAGAACGTTTCATTATCTGAATCAATCAAATTGCTTTGAGTTGGAAGGGGTTGATGAATCTAAAGAGTACAGGGAAACAAGGAGAGCAATGGAGATTGTTGGAATAAGTTCTGAGGAGCAGGTATGTTTTTGGGATTTTATTTATGTTCATGACCAGTTTCTTCAAGCTTAGTCTATGATTCAATGTTTTTTTTACCATTTCCCCCATTGCTCTTCAGGATGCAATATTTCAAGTTGTTGCTGCAATTTTGCATCTTGGCAACATTGAATTTGCGAAAGGGAAGGAGATGGATTCATCTATGCCCAAAGATGAAAAATCTTGGTTCCATCTACAGACTGCAGCTGATCTTTTCATGTAGCAAGCACTGTGCACTTACATTGTTTCAAGGTTTGCATTTCATATTTTTCATCTTGGCTCATAATTCTTATTCAGGTGTGATGCAAAGGCACTTGAAGATTCTCTTTGCAAACGTGTAATTGTTACTCGTGATGAAACAATTACAAAATGGCTGGATCCTGAAGCTGCTGCACTCAGCCGAGATGCGTTGGCTAAGATTGTTTACACAAGATTGTTTGACTGGTAAGACTGACCACAAGTAAAATGGTTGAAGATATATTTTTTTTGAACCTTGGTTAGGGTTCCCAAATTTGATCAATTTGCTCCAAGTGTTAATCTCTGTTTCAGTAATTCTCTGTCTTGCTTTTGTAGGTTGGTTGATAAAATTAATAATTCTATTGGTCAAGACCCTGAGTCTAAATCCTTAATTGGTGTGCTGGATATTTATGGTTTTGAGAGTTTCAAGACTAACAGGTTTGTAATCAGTACACCTTCTGTTGTGTAATTAACATGGGCAAGTCTTCAAGTGACATTTACTCTTAGAAGCTTACAGATTTGGGAGTCAATGATGTTCTCCTCCACTAGCTGTCATATTCTGAGATGCTAGATTGAATTTTTGATATCATTTAGTCCGTCCTTTAGTTCATTATAATCTGGTTTGTGATTAAGAATGCCTATGTGATCAATCCATCTTTTTTAATTTTAGTTTGATGTTAAGCTACATTTCAATGAAATGCCTTTCCTTTCCATCACTATTACTACTTACTTGCAGTCTACTTGTCTGGGAATTGATCTAATAGACATAAGCTGTAGTTCTACCTTTTGTAACAGTAATGATACTGATTTTGTATGTTATCCCTGGTTGTGTATACTTTGCAGTTTTGAGCAATTCTGTATTAATTTGACCAATGAAAAGCTTCAGCAACATTTTAATCAGGTTTGTTTATGAAAGAGATAGTATTTTCTTTATAGTTGCCGGTATCTTTTGCTTGTATGTCTGAAGCAGACAGTAATCTCACTTGTCTTTTTAATTTTATTTAACATGCTCTTGTAATGCTTAGACATTTATTTGTTCTGCAGCATGTTTTCAAAATGGAGCAAGAAGAATACAAGAAAGAGGAAATTGATTGGAGTTACATCGAGTTTGTGGACAATCAAGATATTCTTGATCTCATTGAAAAGGTTTTCCCTTCTAATGTTGCAAACCCTTTTCTGTTAATTGGTTTCATCCCTTGTATAATTCTTTCATATAAAATATTCATTTCTGTTAAAATTGTATATTAGATGTGATTGTGAATGGAGATGATTGATAAATTAGCGTTTGGAAAAAAGTTGAGAAATCTTGAATTTTTTCCTGGAAGGTGTCTTTAATGTTTCTGTAGCTTTATTTGTTGCTTCATTCTAAACAGAAGTAAAACAGAATACTTGAAATGCAAGTTCAGTTAGATGTGCACTGGTACTAGCTTATGTGAAAAATTAAATATCATAACATAGCATAGGTTGCACAATCTGTTTTGAAAATCAACGAGGCTGGGTATATATGCATCGAAGAGATAAAAATGTTCTATTTGTTGCCTAGTCAAGGAGTTATTCAAGATTTTGCCATTGTTCCTGTTAGCAGACTGATATCATATTTTGACTCTTCAATTATCTTGTATTCATTTTCAGAAACCTGGTGGGATTATTGCTCTTCTGGATGAAGCTTGGTATACTTTGTACTGATAGCCCATATATTTTTTCAATTATTTTTATTGATGCTCTGATAGCTGTATGCGTTTGTACTATGCAGTATGTTTCCAAGATCTACACATGAAACTTTCGCCCAAAAGCTGTATCAGACCTTCAAAAACCATAAAAGATTTAGCAAGCCTAAATTATCACAAAGTGACTTCACAATTTGCCATTATGCTGGAGATGTAAGTTTGTAAAGTTGTAAATTTTTTGTTCAAAGATATAAATAGGAGTATAGGACACAACTACAATATAAGAACATGTCTAGAATGTTGTATTTGTTTCATTCCTTCTTTGGATAACATGTACACTTAATCTCTGTCATTTGTAGGTCACTTATCAAACTGAATTGTTCCTCGACAAGAACAAAGATTATGTTGTTGCAGAGCACCAGGCACTTCTTTATGCTTCCAAGTGCCCCTTTGTGTCAGGCTTGTTTCCCCCTTCACCTGAGGAATCTTCCAAACAATCAAAGTTCTCTTCAATTGGTTCACGATTTAAGGTTGGTTTATTTTTATTTGGAAACCAACTGTTTTTGTCTTTCTTGTCTAATCTTTGGATTTGTGACAAAAATCTTGATGTCTTGCAGCAACAATTGCAATCACTACTTGAAACTCTCAGTGCTACCGAGCCACACTACATTCGTTGTGTAAAACCCAATAATCTTCTTAAGCCAGCAATTTTTGAGAATAAAAATGTTTTGCTGCAACTACATTGTGGGGTAAGATTGCTAGCACTCCTTTTTTTTTTTTCTACAATATAGTTTCTGCTGTAATTGAAGTTCAACCTGATATTATGTGAGTTTAAGCTTATTAGCATAGTTCATCTGGTTGTAGGGAGTTATGGAGGCAATTAGGATAAGTTGTGCTGGGTATCCTACAAGAAAATCCTTCGATGAATTTGTGGATCGATTTAGCCTTCTTGCACCTGAAGCATTAGATGGAAGGTATCTGAATTGTCCATTTTTCTTCTCAGTCCTTTTAGTCATTATTCCGAAAATGCTTACCTTTTTCATATTTAAATTATGTTAGTTCTGATGAGGTCACTGCTTGCAAGCGCATTCTGAAGAATGTTGGACTTGAAGGCTATCAGGTAACTATTACTATGTGATTGAATCTTTTATTCTTTGGCTTTCTTTTTCTTTGCTGGTGGGAGCTTTCGTTTTCTCCCCTCTTTGCATGATTCACCTCTACTGACAGTAAAATTGGAAAGTGTTGCTTCGTTTTAAGAATGATCAATATTTCTTGTGTTTGTCAAGTATATATAGAAAACATGAATTGCTAATCATGCCTATCTGTACTTACTGTAATGATTTTTACCATTTCATTAGACAATTGCAGATTGTCGCGATACAAGTCTTGCCCTAGTTTTTTTTGCCTTCTAATTTATTGGTTCTGCTTATTGCTACAGATTGGTAAGACAAAGGTGTTTCTTCGAGCTGGTCAAATGGCAGAACTAGATACCCGTAGAAGTGAAATCTTAGGGAAGTCAGCAAGCATTATTCAGAGAAAAGTCCGTTCCTATTTGGCCCGCCAAAGTTTCGTCTTGCTTCGTTTGTCTGCTGTGTGGATTCAAGCTGCATGCAGAGGTCTCTGCTCTTGCTTCATGAAACATTAGCTCACAGGTTGAATTTGGGAAAAAAATTTGTGAAGTCTGATGACTTTCTCTGTATTGATTGCAGGACAACTTGCTCGGCAAGTTTACGAGGGTATGCGGCGGGAAGCTTCTAGTTTGGTAATTCAGAGGTGCTTCCGCATGCATATTGCTAGGAAGGCTTACAAAGATTTGTATACATCTGCTGTCTCTATCCAGACTGGTATGCGAGGGATGGCTGCTCGTTGTGAGATACACTTTAGAAGGCAGACTAAAGCAGCAATTGTTATTCAGGTATTTTGAAGAGCCATCATAAGATAATTTAAATGTCTATACTATTCTTGTTGTTCATGCATTCATTACAAAATCATTGTTGCTAACCTTGGCTTTAAATTTTTTATTTTGGTTTCAATTTTCAAATGGTATGTTATTTCCACTGATGATTTTTTGTACTGTAGAGCCACTGCCGGAAATACTTGGCACAACTTCATTTCAAAAGATTAAAGGAGGCAGCAATCGCAACACAATGTGCATGGAGAGGAAAAGTTGCTCGGCGAGAATTGCGAAAGCTCAAGATGGTAAGCACCTCTGTGTAACTCCTTAATCCTTGAATCCATTAATGAAAATATGTTTGAAGTGAAATTTGAGTTCATAAATATCATATAACTAATAGGACCTGAGGTTGTAGTGATGGAAAGTGAATTTAGAATTCAATGAATTCATAGGTGTATTAACATCTCGTTAGTGGCAGAAGCCCTTGAGAATTTATAGCATGTTATTTAAGTAGCTAGTAATTACTAGACAATATTTTGACTACTTTTGGGGCTTAGTCAGAAGCAAAACATGTTAAAGTTTTGATATGTAGAACTTCCTTGTATATGAGAAGTGTGTTATGGTTCCCTCATTACATTCCAAGCTCATCTGTAATCATTGTAATTGTATTACATCTCATGATTGTGTGTTCACCTCTTTTGTTTTTGTTATTGTAGTGATTTTTTACTTTTGTTGCAGGCTGCAAGAGAAACAGGAGCTCTTCAAGCTGCTAAAAATAAGCTCGAAAAGCAAGTTGAAGACCTCTCATTAAGGTTGCAGCTGGAAAAACGTTTAAGGGTAAACTACTCTGATTTTGCCAGTACTAACTGCTAACTGAAATAACTTTAATGTGGTTCCAGTACTATGAATCAACCCTACCCAATTAGAGTAAAATATCAAGCATGCTCTGTTAGCACTGTAGCAATACTTGTTTTAGAAACTTTTCCTGCTGGAGTGAAATTGATGAAAAGGATTTTTGTGTGTTTTCTCTGAGAATGACGCAAGAAACCGGTAACACATTATTTAGTATCTTGAAAAGCTTCATAAACCTCTAATATTAAATATAGGTTGACATGGAAGAAGCAAAAGCACAAGAAAATCAAAAATTGCAATCTGCTTTGCAAGAGATGCAACTTCAGGTTAAAGAAACTAAATTACTTCTTGAAAAGGAGAGGGAGGCTACAAAAAGAGCAGCAGAGAGAGAGCCTGTCATACAGGAGGTTCCAGTTGTTGACCATGCTTTGTTGGAGAAGCTCAGTAGTGAGAACGAGAAACTGAAGGTGAAGTGGTTATGTCACATATATTTGTGCTTCATGTCAAGAAAGTATTTGTATAATGATAGTTTAATAAGTTAGGATATCCTCACATTCTGCGTAAGATATGTTGCCATATTGTATTATTAAGATAGTGCATCATGGACTCTTTTGCAGAACATGGTGAGTTCACTGGAAATAAAAATTAATGAAACGGAGAAAAGGTATGAAGAGGCAAGCAGAATTGGTGAAGAAAGGTTGAAGCAGGCTTTGGATGCAGAATCCAAAGTAGTCCAGTTGAAGACTGCTATGCAGAGGTTTTATTTGTGATTAAACTTTGTTGATATAAGATAATATTTAATTGACATCATTTGAAGTTTTGAACCAATTTTTTCTCTTTTGTTGTAACAGTTATATTCATTCTCTATTTGCTGTTACGAGATGTTTATCACCATCACCATTTTTTTTACTTTAATCAATATTTATAGGCTTGAAGAGAAATTCGTAGACATGGAATCTGCAAACCATATTCTTCAGAAACAATCTCTACTAAACTCATCTGTGAAAACAATAGCAGAGCATCTGTCTTCCCCAGTAGTGGAGGTAATTTGTTCTAGCTAAGGTATACATGTCTTCATTCTCTTAATGTAAATATACATCAACTGAAATATTGACATTTTTATGTGCAGAAGTTAGAAAATGGCCACCATGTGGCTGAAGAGCAGAAAGCTGATGTATGTATTCTTTACTACTGTTTCTGTGTGTCTTCTGTAACATTTGACTGTGTTTAATGGAATATAAATTGAGTTATCTTTGCAGGATACATTTGTTACACCTGTGAAACAATTTGGTACAGAATCTGATGTTAAAATGAGGAGATCTTACATTGAACGACAACATGTATGTGCTCAAAATTAGGACTTCAATTTTGTTTGTTGTCATAGTTCTTCATGCCAAAATTCTATTTTCAATTTAAATTGTAGGAGAGTGTTGATTCACTTGTCAACTGTGTGATGAAAAATATTGGCTTCAATCATGGAAAACCTATTGCTGCGTTCACCATTTACAAATGTCTTCTCCACTGGAAATCATTTGAAGCTGAAAGAACTAGTGTATTTGATCGCCTTATCCAAATGATTGGTTATGAAATTGAGGTGATGCAATTACTTTATCCTGAAATACACTTCATCATGTGATCCAATTATAATGTGATATTCTATATTTGTGGCGTTTTCTGGTCTAGTAACAAAAAGTGTTAGAACACTCATCTGAAATAAGTTTTTTCCTTTCTTCTACCCTGTTCTTTACCATACAGAATCAAGATGGAAATGATCATATGGCCTATTGGCTGTCAAATACATCTGCATTATTGTTTTTACTTGAACAAAGCCTGAAATCTGCGAGTTCAGCTAATGCTACCCCAGCTAGAAAACCACCTAATCCAACATCCCTCTTTGGAAGAATGACTATGGTAATGGATATTTCTTACATTGTATGTAATATTATTTTCGTTTACCACTTGGAAAATTAAACTGACTTATTCAAGGCTAAATTGCAGAGTTTTCTTTCATCTCCTTCTTCTGCCAACCTAGCTGCCCCTCCACCAGAAGTTGTACGCAAGGTAGAGGCTAAATACCCTGCTTTGCTTTTCAAGCAGCAGCTCACAGCTTATTTGGAGAAAATATATGGCATGATTCGGGATAATTTGAAGAAGGATTTAACACCGGTTCTTGGACTATGCATCCAGGTGTGTTGAAATGTAGCTATCAACTTTAGTGGGCTGGATGAAGTACCATATGATTCTCGTCCCATATAATTATCATTTTTATCCCCGTATAATTCCCTCTTAGAGATATTTTCTAGAAATTTCAAAAGGATTCTGAGCCTAATCTTATTTTTGTTGCATGTGTTTTGTTCTGTTCCTTATGCAAATCTCATTGGTGACATGTAGGCACCAAGAACATCAAAGGGAGGGTTACGTTCTGGCCGATCCTTTGCTAAAGATTCTCCAATGGTTCACTGGCAGAGTATTATTGAATCCCTCAATACCCTCCTCTGTACACTGAAAGAGAACTTTGTAAGAAGATAAATTGCCATTTATTACTTCTTAGCCTTCCATTTATGAAAGTTTCTGAAACGTGATGTATTCTTATTCTTTTCCGTTTCAGGTGCCACCAGTTCTTATCCAAAAGATCTTCAGTCAAACATTCTCATATATTAATGTGCAACTCTTCAATAGGTGTGTTGTTTTTGCATACATTCTTTAACACAGAAGACACATTTTTTGTATCATGATAGTTTTTTCTTTGAAATGTGGAGTGTTTAACACCACTTTTGCTCTAATGATTACTAGTCTTCTTCTTCGCCGAGATTGTTGCACATTCACCAATGGAGAATATGTCAAAGCTGGATTAGCTGAATTAGAGTTGTGGTGCTGCCAAGCAAAGGAAGAGGTAAATTGTTTTTGCTTTTACTGTAATGTGTCAATCCCGTGTTAGTGCATAAATTACTTGGCCTTTTACTAAATTATGGTTATGGTCTATGGTTGTTCTTTGTGCTTTTTGAAGTTGCTCCCATTTTAATAAAAAGCTCAAACTAATTACCTTAAGCACAAACTTCCAGTATGCAGGGTCATCTTGGGATGAGCTTAAGCACATAAGACAGGCTGTTGGATTCTTGGTAAGTGTGTCTCAATTGATAATTTGGCAACTTTTGATAGTTTTAATTTGCCAACATTTTGCTGATGGTTCATTATTTTGATTGTCACCAATGATTCCATATGCATTGCATTTTCTTTTTTACTTAACCGCATAAAATCTGAAGGTTTCATGATTAGTTTTGTTAATAGGATATATCCAGTAAAACTAAAGGACAGAAAGCATCTGCTTTTTTTTAGATAAAGATTATCTCTGAATGCTTAATCTTGTTTGAAGTAACTACTGTCTTATTATTACTTTCTTATATTTCTTTTATATGAAGTGATCAAAATCCAATCTGTCTTAATTATTTCTATCTTGTTTGATTGTTATATACAGGTTATTCATCAGAAGTATAGGATTTCCTATGATGAAATCATCAATGATTTATGCCCTGTAAGTCTGTATACACCTCAAACTCCATGTCTTTTACATCTCAAATTGAAGTGTATGTTTTCATTTAGTGGTAAGGGATATTGTTAAATGCATGGTCACAAAAGCATGATCCTTTCTGCTCACTAGTCATCACATTTCAATGTTTTTTAACTGTGTATATATTTCTCTCTTGTGTCTTTTCCTTTTCATTTTCTTCCCCTCACCTTCTGGTTCTGCTTCTACAGATCTTGAGTGTCCAGCAGCTGTATAGAATATGTACACTTTACTGGGATGCTAACTACAATACTCGAAGTGTATCACCAGATGTAAGTTTGTGTTTATATTTTTCCAATAACAGCAAAAGGCGCAGCTTAAGTGGTAAATGCTTGATTAATGTGCTCATATCTTCCTCCAGGTCCTTTCAAGCATGAGGATGCTAATGGCTGAGGACTCCAATAATGCTCAGAGTGATTCTTTCTTGTTGGATGACAGTTCCAGGTGAGGGTTCTATAATAGCATGCACATTGGATATTACAACAGAACTATGTAGTGGGAAAATTACCTTTAATTATAGTGGATAGAAGAAAGACTATGTATTTAGGTCCTATTTAGATAATTTTTTCATTAAGTAGTTATAGGAGAAGAAAATAAGATAAAATAAATTAAAATTTTTTCATAATTCTGAGGTTTATATTAAGAACTAAGCATTTATTTAGGAACATAATATATGATTCAGAGAAAACAAAATATCTTCAAATTATATGTAACCACTACAATAAGTCTATGAAAATAAGCTCCGAGGTGTTATTCAAACAGTTTCAATCAATCAAGTTAGAAATCAACTTATGCACTTCAACTTCAAAAGAAATTGAATCTTTTGGGTTTGTACTAGAGTATAGTTGGAACAAATAAATACTTTGTAAATAGACTAAATGTTGATGAAATGGTTATTGCTTGTTTACAGCATCCCCTTCTCAGTGGATGATCTCTCCACATCATTGCAAGAGAAGGACTTCTCAGACATGAAACCAGCAGATGAGCTTCTTGAGAATCCAGCCTTCCAATTTTTGAATGAGTAGAGGCTTATGAAGCTCAGTATATTTCTATAATTGTCTTTTCAAGGATGACAACAAAATCAGTTGTTGGTCCTTGCCATTGGTGGTTGTAAATGCTGTCTTATATTAATTTTCTCTCTATATCCCTGCATTACATGCCCCTGCTGTAAAGTTATTTTTTGATTCTTTTGATAGCATTCAATTGTATAAAATTCATTGCTGATAGGGGCAGGCATATTTTTAGGATTAGTAAACTTGCCTTGTATTGACCCTTTAGTCTCTTTTTTTCTTTTGTACTTGTACTCAATTAAAAGCGTTTATTTTGTTTTGGGAGGGGGGCAATCACACTATACCCAAATTTAACTTTGTAAAGACACAAGAAGGAACATTTACATAGTAATGAATGGACTGTTCTTATTCCACAACCTGGACTGTTATTATTATCTTTGTGAGTCTTGTGTATATTATAAACAATGTCATTTCACCTGTTCCTTTTTTTTTTATCAGTGTAAATGTACTTGCAAGTTGGAAACATTGCATTTCTTGAGTGACATCACAGTGAGAATTAAAGACATTCTTTGAAATATTGAAATTTATTCAAGATAGAGTTTTGTAAATAAAGTAATAATGTTATACTTTCATCTTCTAAAATTTTAATTCTTCATTCCAAATTCAGCACATAAAAAGACTTAAAATTAAAAAAAAAAAATTATGTATTTTCTCTAAATAAATGTCAGTATATTATATTAAGGAAATTTGTAATTAAACAAACAATAATTATATAATAATAACAATAATAATTCTTATCTGTATTAGTTTTTTCCTTTTTAGTAAAATAATTACAAAGTTGGTTAGCATGTCTACAAGAAAAATATCTAGGAGTTAACTTCAATATGCAGGGAATCGGTTAATTATCTAGAAAATGTAAAAAATAGAAAAAATAAATTAATTAAAAAAATAGATATATATTTTATGAGTTAGTTATTGAAATTGTTTATTAAACATTTTTCTCTATGTAGAAGAATTGTTTACTAAATATTTCTCAGTCTTAAAAAGGTCAGGTTCATGAAAATAGGTTGAAATAGGTTAATTTTTAAAATGAATTAATAAAAATATAAATCTCTTACTAAATTTTAAATTACTGAAAATATGAAATAATTAAAATAAATATTAATTAAAAGAGTGAGATGAAATCAATTATGTTGAGTTGTTAGAATAATATTAAATGTCTTGATATGATAAAAATAAATAATTTATAAGAATATATAGGTTAATTGGAGTGGAGCCGGATGCGCGGGGTCAGCCTTCCCGCCTTTAAGCTTAAAATTTGAGCTAAAAACTGGCATCTTGTTCAAGACGAGAAGAAACATTGATAAGGGGACACAAAATTGATGGCATGCCAATCACAAACTCACAATTGAGGTAACTGCTTCCCTTATCTCTACCATTTTTGTTTCCTCTCTCTTTCTTCTTCTTCCTAATAACCCATCTTTCGTCTCTTCCGTTTTCATCGTTTTCCTTTCTTTCTCTTTCACTCTTTGCTGTTTAGATCTGTCGCTGTTCCGGTGTTTGTTGGTTGTGCGACGAGCGCGACAGTGAGAGGATAACATAAGTTAACAGAAAGTATAGAAGAAGCAGCAAGCTCAAGGATAACATGGCTAAGTACTATGATATTGATGATATTATCATGGAGGAAGAGGTACGTTTCAGACACTTCATTTTTATTTTTATTTTTTCAAAATTTGCTTCCAATTGAATGATAATTTTGGAATATTTGATTTTTTGTAATAAGAAAATTGTTCTGCTACTATAAGATGTTGAGGCTCACAATACTTTATGTTTTTGATAATTTTAATCAATTCATCATATCTATAGTTAAGATGCAAAAGCTAACTGCATTTGTTACCCTAATTTGTTATATTCTGGTCACAGATTGTGTCAGTTGTATTTCAGAAGGCTGCATCTGGAGTGTTAATAGATCCCGGTTCTGACATGGCCTTTGTAAGAGCCATTTATACTCTTATATATTTTCAAGGAAAGAATTATTGGCAGTAGAACTTAATAATTTGACCTGACATTACGTTTTTTTGGTTTTCAGATTGAAACAGGTTCAAAAGTTGACCTGCCTTTTTGGCTTGCTCATGAGTTACAGTTGAGACAAGCAGTATCAGTCCATGTTCCTTCTTGTTTCAATCAAAAGTACTGCTTATTTTATGTCTCTTTGCAGCTTTTAAGTACATTCTATCATATAATGGAGCATGTCTTACATTAATAATGAGTTGAGACTTAATATTAACTTATTAAGTACACTTCTGTTTCTGTTACACTGGAATGTTTTTGCAGACCATTCCTATGAACTCTTGTTTCTTGTGTTTTAAATGGTTTTTAGAGCCTTTCTTTAACCTTAATTTTCATGTACATTTCATCATTAAGTGCATTGTGTTTCATGGAACTATGAATAATAACAAATTCAATAATCAATATACATGGTTTTCCTAGAATTTGTAAAACTAAAAGTGACATATGTATCCTTAGCGTCATTCATTCATATAAATGTCCTAGAAAAATGTTGATATATTGAAAGTGTCAAATTTTATTTTATAGTTGATGATTCTTGATTTCAGAACAAGGCTAGAGATTCAAGCTGATTCTGCAGGTGTAGATCTGAGGTCCAGAAGTCCATTCTTTTATGAATTTGGTTGCAAGATAGCACCTATGTAAGTCTTGCTTATGCTTGTATTTTCTTGCTTGCGTTGTCTGAAGTAGCTTTATATTTCTCTCTGGCTTTAATTTTACCCTCTTAATTCATTTTGTTCATTACTTTTTTTGACTTTGTGTTGAAAGATAGTATATGGTTCATGTCCATCCATATCTAGAATGAATCTAGGAATCTCAGGCTTGCATTGCTACATGGTTTCATGCAGCGTCTAATTTAAATCTTTATTACCACAAGTTCCTTAATGAGTTCAGATAGTCAAATAAACAAG
The DNA here is from genome assembly GCA_026586105.1 of Hylodesmum podocarpum. Lineage (NCBI taxonomy): Eukaryota > Viridiplantae > Streptophyta > Magnoliopsida > Fabales > Fabaceae > Hylodesmum > Hylodesmum podocarpum. The sequence continues at coordinate 3,345,646 of JALJEV010001437.1, read as the reverse complement.
CAAGAATTAAGATGTCAAAATGTCCTAAAATTTACCAATCGGCTTTACCACAAATTCCATAACTATTTTTTCAACAACTATAGCAACTTGTTTTGTTGTACATTGTTGATTTATTCTTCATTTACGGCAGAGTTGGCGACCGAACCATTGGGTTTCTGCTGTTGTCTGCATTTAGGAGTAGGTACAAGGAAATTCTCTCCAAGGCTCATACTGTAGCATTTGCAACTGGTTCCAAATTTTGGACTATTCTGACAAAGGAAGAAATCAATTGTGAGATGATATCCTTGCTTAATGAAACATGCCTTTAATCTTCATTTATGTGGTCATATTTCTTTCCTTTTCATGAGATATTCAATTTTATTTTTGTTCAAATGCTTTATGTAGTGTATGAGACAGCACAATCCGCGATGGCATCCTTCAGGAAATGGCGAATGAGGGGCCCTAGATTTCAGATAGCTTCTATTCTAGGAAGAAAAAGAAGATCTACTGAATAGTTGCTTTCTAATCTTATAAGCCATTTGTTTATGTCAGTGTTATAGACCTGCAAACTACAAAGATGTTTTGAAGAATGTACAAATGATGTTAACCATGTGACTTTAACACAAATGTGTTGTAAATTTTCAGTTATTGTTATGAATAGAAGAAAACTGGTAACTGAGAATAAACATACAAGTGAATTTATTGACCATCTTGTGGATATGTTGTGTGCCCCAATGGGAGGTCTTGAGTAGGTTCCGGTAGTTGAATCTACTGTACCACTGATCATGCGTTGTGCTTACTGCAATTAGCCGGATCTTAAACAGGGTGTTACACGTTATGTTGAGAAACATGTCTAACAGCCTAACAACATACTTGGTAACGGGTATTTACTTCAACTCCATTAGTTTAATAATTTCATTTTCTTTCGTGTGCCTTTTCTTATGATTATCTCTACTTGTTTATCTTGATTTCTCCCCATCTATTTTGGTAGAACTTTTACTTTGGTCACATTTTGCTTATGTTTCATTATTTTGATTGTTAATGATAATTTTCTATGTATTGTATTTTCTTCCCTGTTTACTTTTCTTCCCTGTTTACTTAGTCATATAAATCTAAGTTTCATGATTAGTTTTGATAACAAGATTGTCTAGATGCTTATTTTGGTTTGGAGTACCTACTCTCAGACAATAATGCTTCTTGTATTAGTTATAGAAAGTAAATCATACCCTAAAATATTAACGAGACTTCATCAGATTTTAAACTTAAATATTCCCAAATAGTAACGAGGATAAGCATGAGACAAATGTTGGAAATACATGATTAAAATATCAACCCATATATGTCTATGTAGTGTATTTTATCCTTGCTGGGTAGAGTGGACATTGACAAATTGGAAGCTGTTGATACTAAAGAATGATGTGTTTATTCCTTGATAAAGTTACTATGTTTATGCACAAGATCATGAGAATCAATCTCCTTATAGATTAGTCAACTTAGCAATAAAAACAATTGAAAGCCTAAGATTTCCATAGTTATACAAATGGACAATATTTCCATAATCGTCCAAATATCTCAACACTATGTTCTTCAATATCTTAACAAAATCCTTGGAGTCTCCAACCATATCTTGTTCATAAACATGCACGTCATGTATGTTCATTTCAAGAGATAAACAATAGGTTTTTTTGTAATGGTCTTGGAATACATATGATGAATTGAATAAGACAATAAAATGTATTCTATTTTCTTTCTTTTAACAAGTTTACTTCATTTTTTATTTGCTTCCTTACAAGTGTCTATGATAAGTTTATAACATGTATTCTATTCTATTTTCTTAATTATAAATACTTATAGAAATTTCATTCAAATTTAGCTTTAGGTTTATGTTTATCAAAATATTTTAGATAGCTTCTAACCTTTTTTATTAGCTAAATTTTTTTTTGATTATTTGATAAATATGCTGTGAACAAGTTTTTTTTTTACTAGTTTTTGACGTTTTGACGTATGATGTTTTAAAAGTTTCAATTAGATATTTGAAGTTTGCATTTATTACATTTTCATATATTCCAAAGTTTGTCACTAACAACTGTTAGTGCATTTAAATTGTTTTGTCATGGTACACTATTTCTTAAAATGTTTCATTTTTGCACATTAGGATCTGAAATGATTTCATTTTAAGTACACTGATGATACGGAAACAACCATAATAGTTAGATCAAATAAGTAACAGAAATAATCAGATTAACACAATAATATCAGTTCAATAAATAAGAATTAGGTTTGGTTTAAGTTTAAGTACTAAATTGGTATAGATATGTTAAACTAATTACTTTCGTGTAACTATTGTGGTTATTTTTGTAAACTTAAACGTATCTGAATGAAATTAATTAAAGAATCATGTAATAAAATGAAACAATTTAAAAATATAATGTACTAAAGTAAAACTAATATAAAAACTTAAAAAATATGTCACCAACGCATGTATAAATACTATAAGATTAAGGGGAATAATAAGTTAAGAAACATGTCAACACACAGTATCTCCTTTGTAAGTGCCAAACTTAAATTTATCCTTTTCTTGTCATTATTTTTTAGCATTCAATTCTATATTCATGGCCTAACAGGGGGTATGGATACTTTTAAGATTAGTTAGCTTGCCTCTTGCTTATATACCAAAATGTCGCACTACAAATAACTTTTGAAAGTGAAAAAAATTTACTATGTCAATCATAGTCGAAATACACGTCTTCATGAAAAAATATGTTTAAGTCGTATGTGAGAGGCTTACGGTTTAACCTATATAGAGCCTATGTTAGTTTCACCAGTTTATTTAAAAGGTTAGGTTTTCTAATTAGCTTTTTAAATAATAATCAAGCTTTTAGCTTTAAAAATTTATTTATCAAATTGATAAATTTGTCTCTTTGTATATATAATTGTACATTATATATTTGTACTATATATATATATAATTTCTATTAATACATAAATTTATTAATAATCATATTTATTAATAAAAATATGATATATTAATAAACATGATTATCTATTAATTTATTAATACACGAATATTTTAAAATTAAAAAATAATTAATTTTTATATAAAAGTATTTTAATAAACGGATGAATATTTATCCATAAAAATAATAGTTAAATGGATTAAATTTTTTTACTTAAATTTGTATTAAATCAAAATAAATTAATAGATTAGTATGATATAATCCATGTCATTAATGTGTCAAAAGTTGTTTAATTTTTCTTCTATTTTATCACAAGTTGCCTAACTAGGGTACAAGACCTGACGGATTCGATGCGGTGGTTAACCGAATTCTAGAATTGCCAAAATAAAGTTGCTAGCTGTTGTTGAAGGGTTCTTCAAACTGTACTTGTGCTTACCACTGTTTATTCAACTGTTTTAATTCTTAAGCTCTTATTGTGCCTTCTTTCGTTAATTACGTATCTGTATTTTTTCTTTGTCCATCTTACTGTAAAATCAAATATTTGAGATGGTCTTTAATTAACTTAATTCTTATTTTAAGGTAGATTATTGATATTTTTTTTGTGTGTTTTTTTTATGGTATCGGATCCGTTATAAGAAATAACTTTTATCTTATAAATTAATTTTGAATGATTGAATTAGATTTATAAATTACATTTTCTAGTGGGTGGAATAGATGATACACACCTAAAGAATTATTTAAGATTATTGTTTTTCGTTTGTTAAGAGAATAATATAATGATACCCTTTAGTTACTTAGTCACTAATTTAGTGTAATTCATGTTCAGGCTTTAGGTACATGTAACATTATTCCAGAACACCACAGGATTCTAAAACTTGTCAACCGACAAAACAAAATTAGCTAAAATATGACAAATGGAATTTCGATTTTTTCCAATCAAATTATTGTCCATTTTCTTTGAATTGCATTGTCTTAACGCAATTTGGAATATTTCGATTTGCTTACGTCTTGTTTGTTTCATTCTTTTTCTTCTATATATATATATATATATATATATATATTACAGAGTCAACCTAAAATTAATGAAAGGAACTCATTTCACGAGAACTTGTTTGCTATAATAATCTGCCTCCTATAGGCACATATAAATTTTTTAAAAGAAAATAATTTATTGAAACATTTTTCTGCCAACCCATTTGGAATTCACATGGCTTAGGCCCCAAAAGTTTTCCCGTATGGTACAGGCAAAATGGTTGCAACCCTAGTAGCTCTACCCTAAGAAAGGGGTTTGGGACCATACTTCAACTGGACCACCCTATAGCTAAATTTCACTAATTTTTCTAATTCTATGATCCAACGGTGAGAATAATAGGCCCAACTTGAAAAATGAAGAGATGATGGTGGATTTGATTTATGGATTTGGATAAGCTTTGTTATCAAGGAAACAATGAAAACAATTGAGTTTGGTTATAGGTTAACACTCTGGTCCATGAGTATTGTTCCACGAGGTTCACCTGAAATCTTACCCAATATTTGGTCCATTCCAATGGTGTCAAGGTCCTCCCCCTAGCTATGAGTTCAAAATCTCTCACTATCCTACCACCCCTACTTGTTGAATTTCCCTTTGCATTCTCATTGTGATCATTCTAGATTCACTTTCCTATAGGACAATCTGGCACTGTTGGACTCATTAATTAATCTCTATCCATATTAATACTTTTTTTTTTCCTTTTTCCTTTTTATATCATAAATATTAATATCATTTCGGCTTAACTAAAATAGAATCATTATATATCATTAGGCTCCATTTTAAGTACTCAAAAGACAATTATTGTTTTGTATAATCTAAATCTTTTCTATCAATGTTATTATGCATCCAATACTTAACTTTATCTAGACAAATATCTTGTTATAATTAGATGTTAACGTTTTATATATACATATATACTTTCAATAATAAAAATCAAGAAAGAAGAGAATTCCCTATTCACCAAACTCAACTTTTCTCTCATTCATAACAATTATATATTTAACTCGAGATTATTGAGTATATAGAACAATTTAATATCAATTGATTCACAGTGTCTTATATATTTTCTTTATTGATTTTGTTTCCATGTTAATTTGGTAATAACTTATTCTCAATGAAATAATTATTTAAAAGAAATTAAAAAAAAACTATTGAAAAGAAGTTTTTCTATCTCAAAATAAATTAATTCAAGCATGTAATCCTCTTACTTCAATATTTTAAAACACTCTTTTATATATTCTGAGAAATAACATGCATAAAATTAATAATTATGAAAGATTTTACAAAAGTTCAATCTTAAATAAAACGACCCAAATTTCGGCTGGTTATGTAATTTTCTAGACATTGTCGACAAACAATGTTGCTATCAATAGTTGGGAATGAAAAAGATTATGAGAACACAAGAGTCGACAAGTCTTAAATACCCATCCAATCAAGTTCAACAAACGATAATTATCTCTATAATTTTTTCATAGAATTAGTGAATTGGAAAATTACATCAACCAATAAAAAAATAGCATACTTTACATCTTTAAAAAATGTTTTCATACTAGTCGACATGCTTTCGACAATTTATCATTCCTACAACATTGAATTTCTTGACTTGGACCATCAAAGATGTACAAGCTTAATTGCACCATGATATAGAATTTTAATTTCAAGCATTAATTAAGAAAATCGCATAAATAGGAATATCTCATTAGTATAATTTATTTAAAACAATCAAATTATTTGGTACTAATTTTAAAAATTATAAAAAAAAATATTCAAATTATTTGGTACTAAGCTTAGTTGATAACAATAATGAACTGAAATTTTGGCATGTCAAAGTCCAAATATGATGATTAAATGGGTAGAAGCCTATTAAGAAGAGTTTGGGCTTTAGGGGTTTGTGAATGATGAATATGGCACCATGTATAATCTATAATGAAGAACTAGGTATAGGTATAGCAATCACTATCATGAAATTCTTTGTCACAATTATTAGAGATGCAATCCGATCTATCACTTAGCTTTTGTCTTATTTGTGATATTAATTAATATGATGGGAAAGTCCAACTTGGTCATTTTCAAATTGCACATCCCTCCAAAAATGTGTCACCAGCCACGACTTTCCACTATAGATATCAAAGATATATCCCTATCTATATAATATAAGTACACACAATCTTGTTATACTTCCACAAAATATGTGGTTTAGCCTTCAAAACAATTCCATAAAGTGAATATCTTCCTATTTCCATGTGATAATTAGTTTGATTGGGAATTCAAAACAAGAATAAACTATATATTAGCATCCCAAAGAGGTTACCACGATTCCAACATTTTTACATTCAAAAATGTAAAATAATAAAATATTTTTTAAATATTTTTTATTGTTATTTTAATTTATATTATTTTAATCCTGGAATTTTATTGATTTTAGTATTTTTAAATTAAAGTAATAATAAATTTTTAAAAAATAAAATGATAAATATCTTGTATTTTTAGAAATTATTTTATTATTTTTATTTTTTAATGAGTAAATTATTTGTTTCTAATATTTTTAAAAACTAAATTAGCTGCCATCAACGTAAGTTGCTGATCAGATTTAATGAGTTGGTATTTTTTTTTATCAAATTATATAGTGATATATAATATTAATTAACACTTTCCTATCACATTCGTTGATTAAAATTAAGTTAAAATGTATGTAATTAACAGTTAAGAGTATACGAAATTTGTTAACTCTTGAAATAATTATATAAAAATTTACATTGACAATAATTTTTGATTGATTGATAATAATAAAATATAAATGCCTAAAAATCAAACTCTATAAACATTCCAAACAAATAATCTTCCACACTCAAGTTTCTGTCTTTCTCACCAGTCCCATTTGCACAAGGCTCACACATAAAATAAATAAAACACCCAAAATTAAAAATAAAAAAAAGGCTAGGTAAAAAAAAGTCAGAAAATTAACATAACTTTAAAATTTGCATCTAAATTATGTTTTAAACAAGTTAAAGATTATATAATTAGAAAGAAAACCGTGAGTGCAAAATATGAAAGCAATTTTAGACAAACAATTAAGTCACCCAAAGTAAACTAATTAACATTGTCTCACTCAAGGGCCTACATGCAAATCTACTTATACATATATTTAGTTGAAAATTAAATGTATCATACGCAAGCTAGTTATCAGAAGCAATATTTTTTTATGATAATATCAAAACTACCCTGCACATGTAATTAAGTTTCTTAATTAGTTTAAAATTAACGGTGTCTCACATAAGTTTGAATATTCCAAATTGTAATTAAGTAACCCTTAAATCCATGTGGTCTCTGTTTCTTTGGAGAGTCAACACATCTATTTAGTGTTGTGATATCTTCTCATATGTGTATTTGGTCAAACAAGTTTCATAAGATGTTGTTAATGACGATTCATAATCATCTATATAATCTTTCACCCATGTTCTTTCTTTTCTTTTAGTAAACGGATGGTCATGTTCTAACCATATTCTATTCCTTTCTTCCTAACTAGTTGAGACATGCATAGTTAAATAATTAAAAAAATAAATTGATGTTTCTTTCTAGTTCTACATGAAATATCTTTGCCGTTATGATAGTTATTTTATTATTAGTAAAAGGTTATTAGTATATTAATGGTGTTGTGTTATAGATTATCCCTTTGATATATGCAATTAATTAATATGAAAGAATCAATTAGAAGCAACAAACTTCTTATTTACTTCAAATTTTAATAAATATAAATTGTGCACTTGGTCAAATTGTCCAACAATTAAATTCAACTAGCCATAGTGGGTGTGTATCTTTGTTGTATGCTATTTAACTCTTTTCTATCGGTTAATGTACATGTTCTCTCTATTAATATTCAAATTTATTAAAAAGGAAAAAGGTTTTGTTTTTAGTGTATATAGGTACTTATTATTTTACTTAAATGTTTTTTTAGCAACAATATCTCAATTTACTTTACCTAATGAGTATATGGAAAAAAATGTGTTCAATTATTATGAAATACATCTTTAAAGAGGATAAAGAAACTTTAAATATTGTGATTAAATTCTAATACAGTAGAGAATTTCAAGTTGTTTTTTTAAGAAAAAGCACTTCAATTTTAAGTCGATTTGAATCAAATATTAACTATTACAACTACTATTTAAAAGTACTAAAAGTAATTTCTTCATCTGTTATTGAAAACAATTTGGTTTGGTGATATTAAAATCATGATATTTAAGTAATTTTAAACTTTGATTTTGATCGGATAAATTTATATATAAGTACAGAAGAAAAAAATAATAAAGGTAGAATAAATTAAATTCCTTTACACTTACCAAATTTAAATTTTAATATAATTTTTTTTTCAGAATTGATAATTTCTTTTAAATAAATTTAAAATTTAATTTAGAGATATAATAATAATAATAATAATAATAATAATAATAAAGATTAAAAAAAATACACGGTTAAAAAATAAAATGAGTGTAATTACGATTTTTTTTTGGTCTAATAATAGCCTTATAGGGTGGTCTGCGAAAATAGACATTCAAAAAATAAAATATAAAAAAAGATTGAGATTTTTAATTGAGATAGTAAGAAAAACGATAGTTTCATTTTTCAAGTCATATATATTTTAATTTTAATTTATAGATAAATTTATTGATAAAAAGTTGTTTCCTTAATTCTGTGTGTTTTGTAGTATTAAAAGCATGTTAGTAGTATGTATGCATAAAAATGAAGTAAGTTGATCAAATTAGAAAAAGGAAAAAACGAAATATCATTAATTTCATTAGACTCTTGAACATGTCACGCAAGGACACGTTATGAGTTTGGGATCTAATACGTTAGACAGTGATGTTTTTATTGATATTCCTGTCGATTCTGTGATGTGATATTCTTGTTATTATAAATGGATTAGAAAAGATTATCTATATATTGTTTTTAAAAAAATTATCTATTAATATTCGGTGTGTTTATTCAAATCTCTTCTATATACCTGTTTATATATACCTGTTTATATATATATATATATATATATATATATATATATATATATATATATATATATATATATATATATATATATTTCAATTGCATTGAGCAACAAGGAAGTTTGAATCTATGAATTAAGTCATGCAAACTATCTTCTAATGTTAACTATATATTTGATTGGTTAAGTATCAACAAATATCTGATTTAATATATTTTCCACACAAACAAATCCTATTGTGATTGTGATTTGTGAAAAAAAATATTAATTACTTGTTGTTATAGGTGTTATTTCCATTTTTTTCATTCACAATTTTATTCAGATGCTATGATCCACCGATCGAGTTGGAACATAAAACTTACATGTAAAATGTTAATTACTACATGAAACACACTTAAGTTGATGTCAAATATAAGGAAGAAAATAGAGAACAATTATAAAGTTGGAGAAACATCTAGAAAATTACGTAATTAATCATCAAATTATAAATTATTATCGAATAAATAATTCTCATAATCTCTATAGACTATGGTAGGCTTATAAATTAAAATACAAAGTCATTAAAATTAAGTCTTTATTACCGTGTCGTAGGTTATTTAACGATATCGTATCATTTTAACTATATTAGTTGTATGTTTAATTTTTTTAAAAAAATTAAAATATAAAATTCATACAGTATTGTTAACATATAATTAATTTACATAATAACAACACAATACTATTGAAGGAAGAATGACACTACCCACTGTTTCATCCATCAAAATTTAAATTGGAAAAACAAAATTTGCATAAAATAGGTCAGAATAATATATATATATATATATATATATATATATATATATATATATATATATATATAATAAGGTTATATTAAAAAAAATCATAAAAAAAAATTATATTAAAAGACAAATTTTTATGAATATCTTTTCTGAGTTTACATGTAATATGACGGATTGGCGTAGTAGCTACATTTACATAGAACAATTAACGAGAGATGTTATGTTTGATGTTTATTATGTGTTAAATTTTTTTGGATAAGGACGATTAGTTTCTAATTCAATGGACGATGACAAAAAAAGAAATATTCTACATCTACATGTGAGTGTTCTATGTAACGTTTAATGTTTTGAAGGTGCATTTAAAATAAATAACAATAAAACTTAGCTTCCATGATATAACAAATTAAGATTTAAACATACGTTAGAAGAGGAGTCAACATTTAGTATCTAATATTATTTCAAATAAAATTTCTTCCCAAAGAGAAAATGTGAAAGAACCAAAAGATAATAATTTCAACAAATAATTATTCTTAATTGGCAAAAACACTAATTGGTATTGAACTTTTCGTATTCTGACATTAAATTGTATACACATAATTTTCTGTTGACTAAATTAACACAAAAATGCCATGAAAATTATTATAAAATTATAAAATTAATTTTTGGTTTACCATATGCAAGTTTAGTTTAGTAGGAATGAACTATTAATATATAAAATAAAAACTACATCATGTAGAAATTATTTTTAAATAATTTTTGCAATGATTATTATCATTTAATAAATTTATCATATATTATCGACAATATTCTATTTTCTCTAGTCATATTTAACACATTATTTTTAGCTTTTACTTTAAATTCATTTTTAATTTATATTAAAATCATCATGTTGATAAAAAGTTGTAAGTGTGAAAGAAATAATCTTAGTCAACTAAAAAATGAGTTAAGAATATATTTTTGTAATAAAATTTGAAAATTTGACTTTCTAATTTAGAAAAAGTATGATAAAGTATGTTACAAATTGCGAGGAAAATGGATCACATGGATTATAAATATAAGACATAAGAAAGTAAAAGGACGGTTACGATTTGTTTGTTTCTAGGTGACGACCACATTATTGATGCCATGCCATGTGCTACGATAAATGACGCTAACGCGTTATAAACATTTTAAGCTATGTTTCGGATATTATATTATAAACTATTTTTCCCAATTTCAATACAAAAATGGAAAAGAAAAAATTGTTGATTAAAGAAAAATTTATTCCAAACGTACATTTAACTTTAATTGTTAATATTAATATTTTACATCATCAGTAGTTTATATAATGTTTTGAATAAAATTCTTTATATATTAATTACATATAGATGCATCAAGATTAAACGAAACTAATATAAGTCAAATCGAAAATTAATTCACCCGTAAAAGAGGCTACATTTAGCGTTCGATTATTTTTGAAGAAATTATTTCTTATGCAGAATATTTGGGAGGAATATAAAAATTAGAATTTTGAAATAAATAAAATTAATAACTCTTGTTTGTAAATTTCATTCAGAAAAGCAAAATAAAGTTAAATATGCTAATTTTTAATTTTGTTATGTTTGTTGAATTTATGCTTTATTTTTTTATTCGTTGATGATATTTTATATACTAATACTTTAAGATAAATTTGTTGATGATTACATAAAAAATATTAAAGTTAAGTTAATTTAAATATAAGAAAAGTAATATACTAGTCTAAATTCAATTAAATATTAATTAATCTGTTCCTATTTAATGATATCATCATTAAAAAAAAAAATTTATAGATTTTTTAATATCAAAATATCCTCGTCAAATTTAATTAAAATGCCATTTATTGAAAATAGAGAAAATAAAATTACGTATTTTTAAATCATACGAGTAAATTAAAAAAAAGTCTTGGATCGAAAATTACAAGAGATTAAAAGTACAAATATAACCTAAACTAAATTGTCCCTGTTAACTAACTTTATTAATTAGTTAATTTCATCATAGCAAACTAATCGAAATGATTTATTAATTTTGATGAATTATGTACATGGAATCAAATCAATCAATTTCATATAATTGATTGTATGATCGAGATGACTCCAATTTTATTTGAAAAAAAGGTTTTGGAATGGGTCAATATGTGGCCCCACTCTTAAGGGCATGAATCTCATGATCACAACACCCAATAATTCAAATGACTTCCTTTATTTAGTTCGATTTGATGACCACATAACTCAAGTCCTTTGTCTCTGTCTCAACCCATTTAATAAATTTCATATGCATACATTATGAGAATAATTTTTAGGTAATATATCTTTAAAATTATTTTATCAATCATATCTTAATTTAGACCTTCTAACACTTACAAGTTTATGCTGGTACTCCATAAGGTCAACCTCACTCTCTCTCTCTCACACACAATTTAATCTATAGAAATAATGTTATTTTTAATTTTTATCTTTAAAATTTAAAATTAATTTTCATTTATTAAGAGGATATTTATATAAATAGAAAATCAAATTAAATAAAAAATTAAAATAAATAATTGATAATTCATTAACTTTTTAAGAATTAGGAATTATTTCTAAAACACAAGAATTGAATTAAAATGTTATTTTATTTTCTGATTTAAAATACGGCATCTTATGTTATACGTGTCGTTGTTTGATTTATAATGCTCAACCAATATTATGCCATGACGAAAATCATTCAAACTACAAACACTCCTATAAGGGTTCTAGTCAATAATAATAATAATATAACATTGTCTTGTTTATTCATAATGTGCTGAATTTAGTTATAAACTAATCAAACCTTCTTGTTATAATCTTTGTTCTTTTAGTAATGTAATCAATATAATAATAGTCCTTTTCATTGGAAAACATATGATTTGAATAAATTACCAAACAAAACAATAATTTAATAGTAGTAACGAAAACCAAACCAAGTGCATGAAAGTGGATAGGTAAGGATACGTGGAACGTGCATGCATCTCCTTTCACCCGAAACAACCACGTAGGCATTATAAAGTTCAAAGCCTAGAGATTCTATCATCTACGTGTATCACTGTATCATGTTTACTCTCTTTCTCACTCTTTTACTTCTGACACTCGGAATTTTCTCGGGAAAATAAGACTATACAATAAAATTCTTCCATCAATGTACATCGATGTTATGAAACTTCACATGTTGCACACAAAATTAACCTAATTTGTACCAAGAATATATAACCTGTTACTTAGTTTCGGATAACCACATTAGATTAAGATTAATTACTGCTCCCAATATATGGGAATGAAGATTAATTAATGACCATATATAATTTATTATTTACCGTAACCGCTCAGTTTCTATAGCTAACATAATTTATTAAACAATTAAATATGCTCATGTGATTTTGATTAGCATAAATAGACAGACATTGAATTGAAATTAATAAATTAAACATTATGGAGTGTGGACCACCGAGTACTCAGCTGAAATTATTCCAAGATTTTAATAAGAAAACCACATTGAAATGTGTGTGTGAAAGAACGTGAGGATTATGCTATAACCATGGAAGAGGGTCTCTGAGGGCGGCACCTAGGATAGAGTAACGAGGTGGAATTTAGATAAAAAAGAAAATAAAAATAAAAATTTATTATTATGGTATGAAAAGCTTAAAATGAAGGCAAGAGTTGCCACATGCAAAACCATGGTTGTGCCAGGTGCAATGCCCCTAACATGGTAACGCAGATGACTAATATTGCGATGACTTCAAACTTAGTTCAAACAATAACACTAGTAACATATATATAATTAATTGTCACGATAATCGAGTTTAGAAGATTGTATAAATTATTGTGATTAAGTATTTGTTTGATTTAAAATTGCCAACCCTTCCTCTTTTTGTTTCCATGCACTCCTGACATGCACATTTCTTTTTGCTTAATTTTCTACTTATACCATATGCAGTCATATGTCATTCGTGGAAAATAAATGATGTAGTAAGCACCAGTCTAATATAATTGAAAATTGCTACACTCAATGTCAACTCGATTGAAAATTGTTTAATTAGCATGCACTGTTCTAGTCTCTAGTAAATGAAATGAAGTCAAATGGTGGAATAAAGTCAGCTCAATCCATTAATGCATTAATTCTCTGCTGTATATGGTATATACTTCTATATTGTAGTTCGTATTAAAATTTTATGTACGTTCGAGATTAAATTGAATTATTTAATAGTAATAATTAAGTTAGAATTAATAAATAAATGAATAAAAATAGTAATTTAATTTATTATTTTAGAGTTTGTAAACTGTTGAAATAGGAGAATACAGATTATATTTATAAAGTTTGTAAACTTCTTATAATCTTCCTTAGAGAAATTTGAAGAATTTTAAAAAAATTTCTCGTTTAAAAGTTAAGAATTTTGCAGATAATTCAAGAAAAAAATTGGGATTAGATCTACCGCTATTGCCGGATAATTGATATTTAGCCCTATTTATTTATGAATATTGAAAAAAATATTATCATAGACTATCTTTAATAATATTTATTTAATAAAAATTGTTATTAAAAATATAAAAAATATCATAGTAAAAGACATAAAAATTATTATATAGTAAAATCAATTTGAATATTAATTCTAGTAATAAAATAGTTAAAAAAATAAATAAAGGATCCATTTTCAACCTGAAATGTATATCTAATTAAGTATGACAAAAGTTTATATCTAAAATGAACTAGCACAATGAGTGTGTTAATTCATGTAAATATAATCATAAAACATTAAAAAAGTTAGCTAGAGATGATATATTTTTAACCAGTAATTATTTACTAATTACTCTCTAATTTATTTTTTTTACAATGGTCATTTTTTCTCTATTTTAACATTTCCCTTTAGTTTTCAATATTTCAGTCGGCCACGGACATATTATTGAAATTGAAGAGCAAGTTGACATGGTTGTCAATAGGTGCAAATCCAATTGCTTTTGGTTAAGAAAAAAAGACAAAATTAATAGACTTGAATCTGAATAAAAAATTAATACGGACTCATTCAAAATAAAAGAACAACAATAGCTCCTTCTTGTTACCATCTTGTGCTCGACTTGTTCATTGACACTTACTTTTCATTGCTTCTCAATTATTACTCAACTTGCTCAACCAATTATTTTTCATGACCCAATCTCCCTTGGAAGTTCTCTATATCATTGTCATTATTATTTTCTTAATAAAATGATGATACATTGAGAAAGAGAGGGAGAGTGATAAACTTAATGAGTAAATAGTTACTTTGATATTTAAATTAAGTAAATTTTTACTTTAAATTTATTAGAAGAAGAAAGTTTTAAAAAGTCCATATTTTAGGAACACTAATCTTTCTCTAAATAATTAGATTGTGTCAATCTTGATAACATGTCACATTAATGGTTATTTTATGTATCCAATTGTGTACTGTTTATTTTTTTAATTTGATTTATTTTATCAATTAATGTACTCTTTTATATGAAAAATAATATAATTAACTTAAAAATTTTAAAATAAAATTTTAAAAAATTTACATAATTAATCACAAAACATGTAAGTTGACTTTTACAACTGGTAATTTCATTACCTTTTAGCAGGAAAAGTTAAAAATAGTAATTGGTACTAAATAACTAAATGTATATATTTTATATTTGAAAAGGTGGAAAATCATACGTTGATGACAATTTTTTTTAAAAAAAATAAAATTAGCATATTATTATTAAAATGGTTCGTTTATGAATCAGTTTGGCATGATAGAATTATTAGATTAATTTGAATACCAATCTTAATGATAATGGTTTCCATGACAAAAATCCCACCCAATCATATTTTAATGATCAATCATATTTACTAAGATTTGTTTTCTTGAGTGATATATCCAAACACATGCGAGAAAATATTCCGTTGGAGGAAAAGTCGGTATAATTTGTCACTCCAACAAAAATGTAAGTTTTTAGTTTGTCACGAGATAAAAGAACAAGAAAGAATATTTTTAGAAAACGAAGATCTTCTAAAATCTCTTTAAGGTTCTTATTATGACCTCATAGATTTGTTCTGATTTTCTTATTTGTTCTTTTGGTTTTTATATTTTATATTTTACTTCTCATAACGATTATGGTGCACTCTGCCATGTGACATTCTATTCCTCGCCACTCGCAGCCATAATATATTGAACTGTTTCCTCAACCTGAAACTATGACCAGAGATTCTCTCTTGGTGCATCTCATGTCATCACCATTTTTCTGATTAATAGAGGCAAATTAATAACATTCATACTACTTCAATTAGTTTTTGGTTATTGGTTATACAATTGATAACTTACTAAAAGATGAAAAGACAGATTTATAATTACTTATCTGATTTTTATATTTGTGTGATTTTTATCTTTTAATTTCTAAACTTAAAAAATTATCTATTTTATTTAATAATATTAATTATATATATTTTTAATTTCATTTTAATATGCATATAAATACTTTAATTTTGTTTTAATCTTTATATTTTAATAATAAAATTTTAAACTGAAACTAAAAATAGTTATATAAAAACTTTATAAATCAAGAAAGAGTCTAGAGATTATGCAACTAATATTTTGTACAATATTTTTTAGTGTCATTTAATTATAAATAAGATTTATTATTATTTGATAAATTAACAAACTCATTTAATTAATTATTTGATAAATTAACAGACTCATTTAATTAATTATTTAAAACATTTTACATTAAAGCATGGACTTTATTCGCATTAAAAAAATTAAATGACTAGATGAGTGTTTAAACCTAAAAATAATAGACTAATATTGTAAATCGTTTACAGTAGTAGTAAGTTTTCCATTTTTCATTTTTAAACTATATTTTAAAACAAAACAGTTAAAATAATCGAAATATTTTACTTAATTATCAAAAAAATAAAAAATTGCTCGTGGAAGAGTAGTAATGTACAGAAATATCTCTTATTTGGTATATATAGTTATGAAATATACTATTTCACCGTATTTTCCTATTTTCGTTTATCAAGATTAACCTATATATATATATATATATATATATATATATATATATATATAGATAGAGAGAGAGAGAGAGAGAGAGAGAGAGAGATTTTGGAATTATCGAATAATATTGACTCTTTGTACTTAAATAATATCATTTTAGAGATTCTTTTGAAAAAATAAATAAAAAAATTTATTGTGGATTGAATCTAAAATCTTATACTTATTTTTTTACATAACTAAATTTATAATCACTTATAATTATTAGATATTATTAATTAATTACAACTATAATTTCTATCCATTTATTTCTGTGTTGTTGTGTAGTATCATTAGTATTTATATAAAGAATAAGACGAGAAGAATGATTAATTAACAATGCTAATTTATGTATTAATAATGTAATAAGAATATGTGTGAAAGAAATGATTATAATATAATAATAAAAAAAAATAACGGTTAATAATTGATTATGTTAAGGTATGGTAATAATAAAGTCAATGTTGATATAAAAAAAATAATAATAGCATATATGATAAAAGATAGTTGTTCACACATGAAATTAATGATAATTAAGAAAAAATTGAAAATAAAATTGGTAACTTGATCTTTTCAAAATTTAAAAATATATAAAATTTGAACTTAATGAATTGAAATTAAAAGACTGTCATTGGAAATTTTCAGGCAACAAAAGAAAATGAAAATTTCATTTTTGTTATTCTATATACATATAAAAGAGAGAGAAAGCTGAAAGTTTGATTAAAATTGAAAACGTTGTTGCAATCTGTTGGGGACCCTATGTAATGATGAAGTGAAGGAACCCAACCCTAGTATATTTTAGTATGTTGTCATTGAACTCTACCATTTAAAATAATATAAGTTATATCTGTTTTCCTAACTATGATGCCTAAAAAATAGCTAAAAGGAGAGATTTATATTCCCTAGCTGACCTATAACAAAATTGTGGGCATCTCATGACTCTACCTAACCAAGTGTGACAAAAATGAAAGCAAAAAAATTGTAAAGCAAGGAAAAGACAGATATCGAATTAGCTCAAAATTCACTGCATCTACACAGCTACTACATACTGTTGGAACTTTCTAACGGTGCCACTCATTCACAATATATAACAATATTTCTTTATTTAAATCATCAATTATAACATTTTTCATAAATATAATGATGAATTATAACATTCTTCAAATTTAATCTAATAATTATTCTCAACCAACTTTTCCAATTTCAACCAAAGTATTATTTCCAAGCTCAATCTCTGCTATTCTTTTTTCTTTTGCCTATTTAGATACTAACAGTTCTCTTAAGGTTTCCACAAACAAAATAATTCTACTCACTGTCAAAATATATAGTACGAGTTAATTAAGTTTTTTAATCTCTAAACTATTTTATATTTTATATTTTACTTCTTTTTAATTTTTATACTAATTTTTAATTAATTAATGAATTATTTTTATTTTTATTCTTTACCATTAAATTTGAACAGTTAAATATTGATGTAATCATTAAAAAAGAAATCACGTATCATTTTCATGTTAATATTGAATCATTTAACTTAATTAATGTTAGAGGTTAAAAATATTAAAGAGTTAGAAACTAAATAAATTTTTTTGAAGGGATTGAAAATTGAAATTTATAATGCTGAGAAACTACAAATCTAATTGATCCAAATGATATTTATATACTGACTAGAATATTTACAATGTTACAAAGAATTATCTTTCTAGATGATTATTAAATGTTATTCAATGCAAGTGCAAGCTAACTAGCTTGTTGGCTCTTTAGATTTTCATAACAGATATGAAAATAGTTGAGAGTTTATCGTATATCTTGATTGATTATGTGAAAAAAAAATTAAATTTTTACTATTATTCTTTCAAAAATAATTAGGATGTATGAAAAATAATAGGTGACTATTTTTTTTCTTGTCACGGCAAGTAGAATTTCTTTTTAGACACGTCTCGCATATAAATTTAGTTTCTTTAAGACAAAACTTTATGCATCAAATAATATATGCTAAAGTTGAATTTTAAAGGAATAATTTTCTTACAAATTTGATTTTCATTTCTTCTATAAATAATTGTTTTATTGTGGCTTTTGATCTGGCCACATTCCATTTTGGTTATATTTTGAAAAGATTTGATTGAGGGTTACCAAATTGAAAATTTACATCGTTTCAGTCAATATCATTTCTTTGATGCACACCATTGGAACTGCTATATAC
Source organism: Hylodesmum podocarpum (assembly GCA_026586105.1). NCBI lineage: Eukaryota > Viridiplantae > Streptophyta > Magnoliopsida > Fabales > Fabaceae > Hylodesmum > Hylodesmum podocarpum. The sequence continues at coordinate 3,326,654 of JALJEV010001437.1, read as the reverse complement.
ATTAAAACTAATTAATTGTCGGTATTTCCTCCGGTTTATTTTATTTTATTTTATTCTTAAATTTATATATTTATTAAAATAGGACTATTTTCTTGTTATCGTTTTTTTAAAATTAAAAAAAGCTACTAATATCTTATATATATTACAAAATTTAAATGATGTAATAAATGTATTATCTTTTTACGTTTTAAGTAAGGACACAACTTAATTACAGATTAGAAATATTTTTAATAGTTTTTCAATTAAAATTAAAATATTATTTCAATAGCGTATTATTATTAGATATATAGATTATCAAAGTGAAATTTTAATTCTAATTTGATGTATAAAAAATCGAGGAATTGTATTTAAATCAATGTTGTGTTTTAAACATGTTTAATGTGAAGTCCATAAACCATTAGTATAAATCCAAATTAGCCTCAATATAGAAAAATTTTACGCATAAAAAGAAAAGATTAATCATGCAAAATTTAACAGTGAAGAACCATATCTTATACGCTATAGTATCCATCCACCTTTCGCAAATTATAACACTTTGACATGCATGTTTTCATTTAGAACCAAGGGTGATATTTTGTTATGACTAAGAAGTAAGAACAAACATCCCCGTTGTACTTTTTGCAAGAAACAGAGTATATAACCCAAAAAACTTTTTCGGTGTCACACCTTCTCATATCCTTCTCGAACCCCAACGTATCGATCCACTAACTAAGAAATTTCTCAGCATCAAAGCGAAGAGATGGAGACTTGGGAAGTGGGACTTGGAACTCAATAATTTATGAACAAAATTCCCACTATAGTGTCACCGCCATATGTATATATATATAGACATATATTCCAATGCAAATTGGTTAGCTTTCTGCTTAGGTGAAGTTGGCAATTTGAGATTTTTCATCAATAAAAAGTCATAAGACCTTAAATTTCGAAGAAGCCAGCCACATATATGTATGATTTCGCCTTTCTTGACCTTAAATTAATTACGCGTGATTGAAACTCATTATAGTCTACTTTCCATGCAACTATATAGTTTAATATTACTTAGACAGTGGCCTCTAGCTATGACACCAAATAAAGTTTATATATATATATATATTCCAAAAACTAAAAACGCGTTTATTATTAATTTAGTTCATTATTGTTAAGGAAATCAATACCGCCGACTAGAGAAAAAGTTCAATTAATTAATAACTAGATAACTAGCTAGGATATGAATTAATTACTTTGCATACACACACACACAAATAATAAAAATTGAAGAAATTGAATTGATAAAGAAAAAGTTGAAAGCTAGGTAAAGAATGAATGATATCAATAATTGGAGGAAGAAAAAGTGGTATTTGAATCTCACATAGTAACAGGAGAAAAAGGCCCTGTGCAATATGGGGGGGACTCCCCAAGCTGGCTGTGGAGCGCAGTGCAAGGGTGGTGTGGGAAGCTTAGGGATAAGAAATAAAAACACACATCCCTATCATATCATTCATATGAGATATGGCTAGCTAAAAGTAACATATATCAATGTATATTAATTTCCTCTCTCATATATTTTTTGGTGTGTAGCAATTTGGAGGATTGCTTGTTGGAGCATTTCATAATATATATATTTAGGATCATATATAGTATATATAGTGTAGTAGTACTGGAGCAAGATTGGAATGATGAATTGCTAGCTATAAAACCATTCATTCATTCCAAAGCAAAATTAATAATTAATAATAATAATATATACAAGAGACCTTTGGAGAAACGCCAAGCTCGTAGCTTACAATCTTTTCATGAAAAGGAGAGACTCCTATGAAGTTGAAGGGCTCATGCACATGCATCCCTCTCCCTCCCATGAAATTTTAACCACTTCTCAAAGTGGAGAAAAAGTGGGGTATCCTCCTTATGATTTTCCCAAATAAAGTTTACTCATATGAACCCACAAAGTTGTACTTGCATGTATATGGCCTATAGGTAACCACGAGTTTACATTAATTAAACTAATTAGATGAAGTTAGGTGCTTCATTTTATTATCAATACTTCACTTTCTACTCATTAAAGACTAAAGAGACTCGTTTTACACCTACTTTATGTTAATTAGTACTACTTTGGTACTTTATTATTAGCGTGGACGTTGAATTAAGATTATTTACAAATTACAACACACCGAAAGTGACATTCTTGAATGATTTTTCGGCTTTCCACATACATTTTTGAAGCACATTAACTTAAAGATTCATGTGTCCTTTCAATGAAAGTACATATAGAATGGAAGTAGAAACTATACATGCAACTAGCTTATAGGATAACCGGATTATGTCGTAAAAAGCTAATAGTCCAAAATCCAAACTAAAGAACTATCTATTCTACACTGTACCACTACCAGCACGTAGCGTTTGTTTTTTTTTAATCATTTTCATGATATTCTCCCTCTGTAAAATAACATATTTTCGACGCGTTCCCTACCAAAAAGAAAAATTCCACGCGTAGATACATATATATTTGATAATTTAGGAAATCATTTTAAAATTAAGGAGTCTTATAATTATTTTTCTTTAACAAAAGTGTTTATGAGATGCCTATAAATAATTTAAAATTTATTTTCTTATCTTCAATATATTGAATATATTATCATAACATATTTTATTTTTCTGATGAATATTCTTGAACCCCATCTTCATATTTTTTTTTTCTATGGATAAACTAAACATACAATTAATTATATCAAATGCAAAAAGATGGTTAAGCATTCCAATATGCTATTCTATATACATGATAAGAGAGTGTGAAAAAGGGAAAATGTAAATATAATAGATAGTATAGTTTAATAAGAAGAGATTATTACTCTATTATTTTAATAAATCTCAATTATAATTCTATAAATTAAGATTAGACAAAAAGTGTGTTAAACAATACATCATTAATTAACACTCTATCTTGTGCTAAATTAACTTGATATGCTATTGAGAAGGGAAAATTTAAAAGCAGCAAAATAAAAAACATGAACTAGGTATATGTAGTAGAGGAGGGTGATGGGAGTAGTAGATATTTGATGGTATTTGGTAGAAGGAAGAAAAGGAGTATAGTATATGAAAGTGAAGAAAAAAGAGACAGATGGCATGAGTGGTGTGTGAAAATGGGGTTGGGAGAGTGGGCAAAAACAGGTGTATAAGTGGCAATGCCAATGGTAATAGGAAATTGGGGTCCAGTCTAGTGCACTCACCTGAGGTTCTCATTGCACCATCTCTAATCCACTCCACGTGGGTCTAACCCTCTTTCCACACCCATATTACTCATCTCTCTCCCTGCCACCTCATCATCACCTACTATATATACAGATTTTTCCATCACAACACCCACCCTTTAAATGTTATCTTACTACTTATTATTTTAGGTTTAAATATAAATTTATTTCCTCTATTTTTTGTAATTTTAAAAATTTTATTTTATGATTTTATGATTTGGGTTTTGATTTTGTAAAATTTTAGAAATCTAGTCTTCAGAATAATTTAACAAACACTTATTATAAAATCACTAGCATTTATTCACAAGTAATTTTTTTAATACAAAATTAAAAATAGTGAAACTTAATTTTAAGTTTTAACCGTCATTGTAGGGGTAATTCAAGATTGAAATTTCATTTCAACAACGATTAAAAATTAAGTTTCATTTTTTAAAAATTTTTACTAAAAGAAGTGATTAAAAAGAACTCAGCGTCTTATCAATGTTACTAATTTTTTAATTAATTTTTTGTCAAATTAAGTAAAATTAATTTTTTTTGAATTTTAATAAAAATGAGGGATTAAATGTTTGGATTATAAACATGGAGACAAACTTTTTAAATTGTGAAAATAGAGATAAATTTACATTTAAGATTTTTTAAAAATCAAAACACGCTATCATGCACTCGTTATGGGTAATATTTGCATGTTATATATTGTACAGCGAAGCATAAAGTTAAAAAGATATATTTAAAGTTGCATTTTTCAAATATGGTGTTTTTATTTTTATTGATGGAACCAAGTGATGAACAGGGTTAAGCTTTTGTGTGAATTATAGTATATATTGTTTTTATTTAATTATTTTCGTGATTTATTGAGCTTCCTTTCACTGTTGTGGACCCCTCGAATCAGATGAGGATGACATGTCATCATCATTGCCTCCTAATTCTCCTTCCATTATGTTTGACTATTTCCTTATATTATCAAACCACCCCTTCTCTTTCCAAAATTAATCTTCTAAGCCTCACCCAAAGGATCTATTTTGCAATTTGGCCACTGCCTTTTAGGATTTTACCCATTGACCCTTTTGAAGACATAGGAAGATCTTTGTTAATTATTTCTGGTTTCAATTACTAATTTTAAAGAATGAATATTACGAGGAAAAATTATTAGAAAATTTAAAATCTCTTTGCTTACACTTTACAGTCTTGACTTGATCAATGATTTCTACATATCATCATGTATACTAAAAAGAATCATTAGAAAATTAATAGGTAATCTCTAAAAATATTTAATATTTAACATTAAATTGCATGATAATAGGAATCATTATAATTCAAACTACTACATAGTTTTTCTTTTACAAAAATTAGTTGCTACCTAACTTAATAGTAATATATAGATTGAAAATACCTTTTTAAATAAAAGAAGAGAAAAAGGAAGACCCATTGTGATAGTGATGATGAAAGAATAAATTCGCACAGAATTATTTGCAGAATTGTTATTTTAACAATGGCAACATACTAGGATCTAATAAAATAATCACAAAGAATATATAATGTCATATAAACTATTCACACACCGAAAAACAAAAACAACGTTCTAAAATACCAAAAGAAACTGCCTTATGATTTGACAATCAAAATTGATATTTGCACTTTAATATCACTGTGAGTGCATGACACTTATTTTAAAAAAATAATAAAAAAATGGTAGACTAAAATAAGGCATTCCCATTATTAAAGAAACATCCACAAAATGACGTAATAATATTGTAATGTAGAAATGAAGAGAAAGAGCATTAAGTGTGGCACTCCCATCACATGCACCAATCACACCCAATCCCCTATTTAAACTCTTCCACCCTTCCTTCTCCATTCATTCCAAAACTCACATTCTCATTCTCATTTCCATTTCCATTTCTATATCCAAACCCAAGTTTTTTCTACATATCTTAAACTCTCAACTAGCTTCATCAAACTTGAGAAACAAAATCCACTTTTGAAATACACAGTCCACAATTCCACAATTCCACATACTTATAACAAATACAAGAAAAATGGAGAACTTATTTCGCCTAGTAGACAAGGAAGATTTCTTCTCTCGTCGTTGCATTTGGGTGAATGGCCCTATCATTGTAGGGGCAGGGCCCTCAGGTTTAGCCACAGCTGCATGCCTTAGAGAACAAGGGGTACCCTTCATGGTTCTTGAACGTGCAGATTGCATAGCTTCACTGTGGCAAAGACGCACCTACGACAGACTCAAACTTCATCTCCCTAAACAATTCTGTCAGCTCCCCAAACTTCCCTTCCCTGAAGAGTTTCCTGAATACCCTTCAAAGAAACAGTTCATAGAATACTTAGAATCATATGCAAAACACTTCGAGATCAACCCTCAGTTCAACGAGTGTGTTCAGTCCGCGAGGTACGATGAGACTAGCGGCTTGTGGAGGGTTAAGACTGTTTCTTTGAGTGGTTCAACCCGCAACGAGGTTGAGTACATTTGCCGGTGGCTCGTTGTTGCTACCGGTGAAAATGCCGAGTGTGTTGTGCCTGATATTGAAGGCTTGAGTGAGTTCAAAGGTGAAGTTATTCATGCTTGTGATTACAAGTCAGGGGAAGCTTTCAGAGGAAAGAAGGTTGTTGTTGTTGGTTGTGGCAATTCCGGCATGGAACTCTCACTTGACCTTTCCAACCACCATGCTCAACCTTCCATGGTTGTTCGCAGTTCGGTAAGTTTAAATTATATTTTGGACTGATTAGAAATCATCTTTTGTTATAAATATTATGAGAGACGAATTCATTTTTTAGAAATCATATATCAGATGAGTTTTAAACTAGTTAATATAAAAGTAACTATTTTGTGAATGGATGATAGATATTTGTGTGTGGAGAGTAAGAAAAATATGATTTTGAGGATGGAATCTAACAGGGGTGTTCTGTTTTTTGGTACAGGTTCATGTGTTGCCTAGAGAAGTGTTTGGGATATCGACGTTTGAATTGGCGGTTATGATGTTGCAATGGCTTCCACTTTGGCTCGTGGACAAGATTCTCTTGATCTTGGCGTGGTTTGTGTTGGGGAATATTGAGAAGTTGGGGCTCAAAAGGCCTTCAACTGGTCCTTTGGAGCTGAAGAACACTAAGGGGAAGACCCCGGTTTTGGACATTGGTGCCTTGGAGAAGATTAGATCCGGTGACATAGAAGTTGTGCCAGGAATCAAGAGGTTCAATGAAGGAAGAGTTGAACTTGTTAATGGTGAAAAACTTGATGTTGATGCAGTTGTGCTTGCAACTGGTTACCGCAGCAATGTCCCTTCTTGGCTTCAGGTGAGAAAATGTTCTAGATCTCTTGTTTAATTGTCATTTTTTAAAGAAAAAAAATAGAAAAAGGGATTTTTTTTTTCTAATATTTTCATCTCAGAAGATTGTCAGTTGAGAAAGTCTTCTGGGGCAGATTGGTTTTGTCCTTTTTAACTTTTTTTTTGGAAGCTTCTTTCATGGGAAATTGAATAGTGAATTAATGTTATTTGGTTTATGTTATGCAGGAAGGTGAATTTTTCTCAAAGAATGGATACCCAAAGATGCCATTTCCACATGGTTGGAAGGGAAATGCAGGGCTTTATGCTGTGGGGTTCACAAAGAGAGGGCTCTCTGGTGCTTCTTCTGATGCGGTGAAAATTGCTCAAGATATTGGCCAAGTTTGGAAAAATGAGACTAAACAAAAGAAACAGCGCACTACTGCTTGTCACAGACGTTGCATTTCCCAGTTCTAAGATAAAAAAAAAAAAAGGACATAGATACATACATAACATCATGACCACTGGCTAGTGCTGCTGAATTTCTTTCTTTTTAATTAGTCTCAGGAATTTTGTTTTTGTATAAACAAAATAACAGTATCTTGTAAAAAACAATACACACACCCAAAAACAGAAAAAATAGCACACAGATATAGCCCTCTCCTATGACCCAAGTTTTTATGTGGTTGGTCATGTTTAAGGATGATGAGGCTTTTTACCTTGTTTCAATTTCATTTAATTTTTTTCCCTATGTTCATGTAACTTATAAATATATATGTAATAAGTACAGTACGTACTTCAATGATAAAGTTCAATTCAAGAATTTCAACTTTTCAATTTCACTTTCAACCTCTCTTTCTCTATCTCCCTTTTGGTAAAGATTTAAAGGTCATTGATTAGTAGCAAAAGTATTTCACTTTGATTCACCTATATAGCCAGCATGGAAGAATATAAGGATTGAATATGCGGTTGGGAACTATGCTAACATGATCTTGCAATATTCAAGTTTATCAGCCAATAGTTTTTGGTTGCATATAACAATATCCCAACATTTGATGAAGAGAAAGGTCGAAAGTTCACCAACTGATTTCTACTTTGAGGCTTCATCTTAGATTATGAAAATCATTTTCTTTCTTTCTTGTCACATAAATCCAACAGGGTAAGATTTTAGAGTGATCCAAAAGCAAAGAAAACAGTGAATCTGAGTGTGAGAGGAATTCAAAGCAGTTATAGCTAGCCAACAACTTAACTGATGCAAAAAATTTCTTATGTGTTGGCTGATGAGTATCTTCACTATCTTATTGCATTAAATGGTTCATGTGATGTAAGGTTTATTATCCTGTTTATCTGACACATTTGCAAATATAGGTGTTGTAACTTATGTTGTCTTTTCTCAAAATAGCAGAGATGTTATAACCTTTCAGTGTTTGTGATTGACAACTTGCTCATCATCAACTTCTAACATCAGATGAGTGGGGCCATCAAAGCAAACTCAATCTCTCTCTCTCTCTCTCTCTCTCTCTCTCTTAGCCAAAGATGGTTTGGTTGCATAAATAAATAAATATTCCTTGTAAAAATGCTATATTGGGTTCGATCCACGTAGAGAAATGCCATTGCTGAGATCACAAAAAATGCTGCTACACTGCACATGCCTAAACGTTAGAGCCACAAGCTTCTTGCCGTAAATTACAGTCAAATCATTACTGTATACACCATAATATTCCTACTATAATACAGTTCACATCGGTTGGAAAACTAATTATTAAGCCATATCAACAAATCAAATGTGAATTAGGGTAGGCATGGAACATGTTCTCAATCGTTAATTAGTTAAGCGTATAAAAAGGATCTACATGTTATATATACTATGTAAAAATAATTTATGGCAAAAGAATTATATTTCTATAGTTTGGCAAGAAATACTTATTTTTAGAAAGTTTCATCAAAATGTATTTTTAAAAATATGTTTTATCGACCGAAATGTGTGTAAACCGTCGTTAAAGGGTAAAATCATTATTAAAACTCATGAATTTCAATGATCGGTGACTTTCACTATGGTTACAAGAAAAATTAACTTAAAGACAATTTTGCAATATAATGTGCATTAATGTTTAAAATATAATTATATACAATTATGCAATTAAAAATCAAATTTTATATAATTTATAATAATTTTACCATAAATATCTAAAAGTTCACTGCATATATATAATGAGTTAGAATTGATTAATTATACGTATTATTTGATTGACTTATACACGGTCACAATTTTATTTATTGAAATTTGTTTAACTCCATCTGTAACGTGTATTTGATTTAATTGTGGGAATATATATATGAGTGCATCACAAATTTTACCATCTGAAACTATTTTGATATTTTATTTGAATTCAAAAAATCTAAAATTTTAGACAAGGATGAATTGAAAAAATATTATATTAACTTTAAAACTTTTTAAAGATTTAATAAATACTTTAATACTAATGGTTTTGATTTATTTTCAAAATTAAAATAATTGAGAGAAGTGCTAAAAGAAGAAATTAACCATCTAAGAGATATTAAATTATGTAAAAGGATTAGATTCATTTCTAAACACATTTACTATTTATTGAATATTATTAACAATGCTTGTAACAGTTGTTAATTCTGAAAAAAAAATCATAAAATTAAAATTACTTAAATCTTAGTTAAGGTTAATAACGTTACAAGATAAATTGAACGGATTAGCCGACTTATATATTGAGTGTGAAATATTAGAACTAGTAGATTATAAGACATTAATGAATGATTTTGCATCCAGAAAGTTCAAAATTAATATAAAAATTAATAATTAATATTATATAAATATTTTTTAATTTTCTACTTTAAGTTTAGTAAAAAAAAAGTTATTTACCTTAGACCCCAAATTCCCTAGACACAACCCTATACATCATATAATTCTATCCAATTTATCTCATATAATTAGCTTATATATAAGGTTAAGCTTGCACTTTATTTAGTAGAGAAGAAATGTAATAAAAAGTGAAAGAAAATCAAAAGTTATAAGGTTGATCAAAATAGATTTAAAAAGATTGGAAGGTCGTGGATGCTCAGTTAATAAAAAATATTAATAATTAATAATTATTGATATTTATCGATTAAAATAAATAAATCTTGCATTTCAAAATATACAATTTTTGTTTCAGAAAAAAATTCTTTCTTTGATATATACATGAAAATTTGATGTATACACATGAAAATGAGAAAGGAAAAAATTTGTTTTCAGTTTCTTACTCTTTCTTTTACCTCTCTTTGGTAAATCAAAGAAAGCATTAGTCTTAATGCTAAAGCCTAAGACTCTGACCAATTTGCACTAGGCCATGAACATGAAATTGCTGTAAACAAACTGCATTTTATCTATTTGGTCTTAATTTCTCATCAAAATGAGTACCATCAAAGACTGAACCGAAGTCAAATAAACAGTAAATAATATTTTAGAGAAAGGAAGAACATGCATAAAAATTGGCCAAATACACTGCATATATATATATATATATATATATATATATATATATATATATATATATATATATATATATATATATATATATATATATATATATATATATATATGACACATTGACACCCCTAAATAATTTACAGCAGCCCTACAATTTTGTAGGGTATATGACTCCACGGTTAAGACTCCAATCCAAACAGAGTTATATGTTTGCACGTAAAAAAAATCTCACATTAAATAACTCATCACAATCAAATAAATCAAATCACCACTCTTCTTTCCCATTTTGTCAATGCCAACTGTAATCAATCGTTTACCCATTGATTGTTTTTGGAAAAATATGAAAAAGAACAAAGTTAAATAAAATGAAAATAAAAAATATGAAACTTTATTTTTTATTGGTGATGAAAAATAATAATTAATTTATTATTAAGACCTAAAAGAATTTTATTCATCTTGTAAATTCTTTTTTCTATTTCTATATACTTATTCAAAAAAATATATTTAAAGAGTTCAACTTTATAGTATTCTATGCTAGCTTGTTTGCTAAAGTTTAAAGAGTTCATTCTTGGTGGCTAGTGGCTTGGCACTTGATGATAACCTTATCGATCCCATTTTTAGGTGATCTATATAAATTTTTTATTATTTTATTCTCCAAAATATCAAACTTTATTCCCTTAGATTTTACTTTTAGATTTCATATGTTACGAGGACTAAAATAATAAAATAAATATTGAATTAGGATTAAAATAAATATTTTTTAAGACCCTAATCAATATTTATTTTATTATTTTTGTTCAAAAAATTTAATGATTATTTTTAATCTATGTTAAATATTTATTTTATTATTTTAATTTTCATCAATAAATTTTTAGTGGATGAATGTTAATAACATATACTAAAATATGTGAAGATCAGAAAAGTAAAGTAAGTATATATCTTGGGAAAAGCATATTTAACTCACTAAAAAAAATTAGACATTACATGAATTTAATAAAAGAAATGTAAGAAGTTGAGAGATTTACGTATAAAGAAAATAATAAATTAAAAAAAAAATGGAAGCTTGTCTAACTTGTTCATAAGACTTAAAAAATAGGCATTTCTAGCTTAACTCAATAAAATATATTAATAATATGTGCGTGTGATTAATTATTTAAAGCTTTTCATAAATTTAACTTCTAATATCAAATAATCGACAATGTACTTGTACTTACATTTTAAATATATCCTTGCTTAGTCAAATATAAAATTATATCATCCTTTTAACAATATCGTTTTCTGAAAATTCCATCATATTCTATTTATCTCATCTTCTCTCAAAATCCAACAATTGATATATACGTTCAGGGTAAATAATACACGGATGCAATTCAAAAGTTTGACCGTATCAAATAACCAATTAAGTTACAAAAATTTGAAGTAAACAAATAACTATAGATGTCATCTAATAATTCATATGCTATCTTTACCCTGAAAAGAAAAGGTTTACAATTCAAATTGTTTCGAACAAATTCAATACATGCAACTCGCAGTTGACAAGATTGAATAAATTGATATGCAGCAGGCATATTGTAGAACATGTGCATGTTCAAAGTTTATCATGTTAATAAAAAAAAATTATATTACTACTCCTTAGGTTTTATAAAATTGCACATATATTTCTTGTTGTTTTAATTATTATATAAAATTCTTTAACTACAATTTAAAAAATATCACATTAACATTTCTTTATATATTATACTGATCACTCTTATTTTTTAAAAATATTATACAGTGAATTTCAGCAAGAGAAGTAAAAATAATATAAAAAAACATAAAAGTATAATTTAGTCTAATAAAATGGTGTGTCATAAAAGGCCAAGTATGAGAAATTTGACGACAGAGATCTTTGAATGTTATAGTATGTTACTGGTTATGCTTATATCCTTTGTTGAGCTTCGTAAACACGACGTAGCATGCAGAAACAGCCCATATGAGTGCCCATACCGATTTATTTCAGAAACTATTAAAAGCTTTCAACTAAGTTCTTCAGCACAACAACAACCTCAAGTCACCATCTGACAAGTACTAGCTTGTCTTTTATTTTCAAACTTGACTGCATTTAACAGCTCTACTTCATTTGTCTTTTTTCTATTGTTCTTCATTACAAGAAATTATTATATGCATGATTCTAAACCATCACTTGTTTGTAATTTCAATCCATCATTATATGACATATGTTTTAATATTTTTTTCTTATAAATTAAAAAGCTTAAATTCGTTTTATTGCAAATATGTTAGAAACAACTAAGCTCAGCACTCACCAGTCCAACAAATTATGACTCATAACTAACCTTTCATTGTGAAAAGATATTGAAAAAATTAAATGATGATTAAAGTTTGTAAAATATTATTTATAACTTAATTATCTAAAAGGGTAATAAAACATTTTCAAGAAAAAATATTTGATGATAAACTGCAATATAAACAAATCAGTTAACTATCTCATAAAATATGAGATAGTTGGTTAATTTATATTATTATTAACTATTAAATATTTCTCAATAAAAAAATATATAATCAGATACACGAAAATAAACATTATCACGAAAATAAACATTATCAATAGAACTTATTTATTAAATATTACTGCACATGATATTTAAATATTTTAGTACTTTTTGTAACTAAGAAATTAAATAATAAAAAAGAAATATTTGATAGACAATATAAATATGTATGAGTATATGTATATATATTGAATTGGTTAATTAATTGTATATTAAAGTTGTCTGTGTTAAGTGAAATTAATAATAGAAGGTAAGTACTAAATTCCTTTGTATAAGTAGAGGGACTATAATTGCAATAATGATCTTATATATATACCATTGAAATAATGATGGTAGATGACCTAATAATTTTTCTTTTGTTACATGTTGCTGACCTTTTCTCATTGGTGGCTTTGAATTATAATAATAATTAAAAAGGCAATAAAAATAAACACATGGGGTGGCCTCTGTTCTTCTCCTCCACAAGGACCCATCATTCTTCGGCTTCCTCAAACTACGGTTGCTACTTGTGTTCAAATCAGAACTTGTTCTCTTCACATGCTAATGTCCGCAATGGACTTGTGTAGTTGGACCTACAAAAATCCAAAATTGATAAACATACTTCTATGGGTAAGGGTTCTAGATGTCAAAGCCATGATACGCATGTGAGATAAAGCATTTTCTTCAACATTTTTTCAGTATGTAGATGTGTACTACATTGCAACTACACCATATATAGCAATTAATAAAATTACAATCATAAACATCGTGTATTCATCATGAGTCATGACATAATATATATATAATTTTGAAAGTTTGAAGATTTTTAAGTGATTGTGCATAAGCATGTATTCTATTCTTTGTATATTGATGAGAAGTGCTACTTAATATGTGTTTGGAAAGAAGTTACATTAATCTAAAGTAACCAGCATTTAGATCAATCCAACACTTGACTTCCTTCTCTGTTTAGTGCCTTAGAATGTGCAAACATATGTTTAATTTGAATCTTTCAAACGTTAATTCACACACATCTTAGTATAAGCAATGTTTAAGGTGCAATTAACGACTTAAATTTTATTCTTCAAATGATGCTATACTAAAAAAATAACAGATTTGATGCATCAACACACTTTTTATTACTCTATGAAGTTCATATATAAGACATACTCTACTTACATGGGCTCACATAAAATTCAACCAATTAATGAAAAAGAGTACATTCCAGTTTTTCTCACTAGAAATAGCTTTTTTTTTTTTTTTTTTTTTGAAAACACTGCTAAATGCTTGAATAGTTGTATTAATATAATAAGTATTTAAAAAATAATAAGTAATTCTTACACTTTCACATCCACCAACTTAGTCTCCCATCACGACATGAAATAACTACAATAACAGGAAAAATTAATGTAATAAAAGTTTAGAAATTATTTATTATTTTTTAACAGTCGATGGATTAAATAAAGTAGAGGTTAAAGACAAAACTATAGTTTACTCAATAATAAGTACTCAAGTTAAGAAATATTAACCATCAAAAGTGGCATATATATATATATATATATATATATATATATATATTATTATTAGAGGGGTTTGTTGTTAAGAATAAAACAATAAATAAAAGAAGAAAATAAGGAAGAGAGACTTAAGAAATTTAAGTGATTCAACAAATTGTCTGTGTTTATGGACACACAATATATCTATTGCATTTTATTGTGAACATAGAAGCTTAGGAGTTGTTAATATGGAGATATAATAATAATTTTTCTCTAATCATTTATACAATGTGAAACTAAAATCAAACTACTCTAGATATGATGTGGGATTAAATTAAATTACATATTCCTAACAATCTCTCACTTGGAGTTTGATTTACATCACCACCTAATGTTTTCATAATCAATTATTTTCCTACCCACTCCACTGACAGTATTCTTTTCCTACCCACTCCACTGACGGTATTCTTTCTGTAAAGACCCCACTATTTGTTACCACTTGTTGGGTAACCCGGGAAAGACTAAGCTCGCACAGAAAGCGTTTTCTACTAACGAGTATTCTGCCAGATCTCACTATTTGTCCATTGACGGGTCTTCTGTAAAGGTCCTGTCCATTGACGGGTCTTCTGTAAAGATCTCACTATTTGTTACCACTTATTGGGTAACTCGGGGAAGACTAAGCTCGCACATAAAGCGCTCTCATTACCTGAACAAATCAGACAAAGCCGCAATTACATAGCATATTAAGATATTAACTCTAATACTAATTGTTAAGAACAAAACAATAAATAAAAGAAGAAAATAAGGAAGAGAGAAAAAGAGAGACCCAAAAAATTTAACGTGGTTTGACAAATTGTCTACTTCCACGGACATACAATATATCTATTGCATTTTATTGTGCACATAGAAGCTTAAGAATTATTTATATAGAGACATAATAATAATTTTTTTTATCGTTTATACAATGTGGGACTAAAATCAAACTATTCTCATCGTTTATACGTGAGACTAAATCAACACACATTGACTTACATTGAGCTGAGTTTGTTTCCTATATTTCCAGTTTCACCGAGTTGTCTTTGGGTTATCTGCATATACTTAATTAAGATGTTTCTTTTACTCTTTTCAACTTAAAATCAAATGTTAAACGGATTTTCATTGAATCTAGAAACTTGCTTGGCTTTGTCACTTGGTAATTGGTACTAATATGGCTTGTTCTACTTAATAATCACTTGATGGGACTGATCAAAGAAAACATCCTTAAATGCAAGTATTAGACATGGAAACAGATATAGGGTCTGATGATTGTGTTGGGTAGACAGCAGCAGTCCTCGTCTTCCCAGGCTGTAACCCTTATAGTTAAGCACACCTAGTTGTCATGCCCATCCCTTGTTTTGTGTAGGACAATTGTACTATATCACTATATCTCACAAAAAGTGGCATCTCTCAACTAAAGTTCTGAAATAATGGACCACGCAAGAGCTATGAGTTCAAATTTATATGTGAGCAAAAACCTCCCAATTAGGTGTGTTTGAATTGATAGTAAATTGAACTAAGTGTGATTTTCTAAGTAATTTGTAGTTGCTTTTTGCTTTCATTTCGCTGTGATTTTATTTTCAACTGTCAATACAAATATCTTATATACTTTTTTTATTAATAATACCATAATTACTTGGTTTGGAATTTAATCATACCTCATGTTCTTTATCTTCCTCTAAAAATATATTATACAAAATTGAATATACAGCGTTTGTTGTCTATTGAATTATGCTTATTAAATTAAGATGCTATGTACAAGTGAGCATGTATATATAACACATTGACTAGACTAATTACGGTGACAAACATGTAAAATTAGAAATTTTACATTTTAGAGGTACGGTAAATGCTATAATGCATACAGTGCAGGGAGTTGTCGCCAGGGCCATTATGACTCCCACATACAAGTACTCTAAGAACAATATATCTCATTAATTAATGAAAAATTAAATTTTATGTGTATATATAGAGTCCACAAAATGTCTTTCTAGGTAATATATATAATTGTTTTGGTGTTGATTATAACGATTGTGTCCTAATTATATAGTTATAAAATCCAATTTGGTTATAGAAACTTAAGGGGATGATGCTCTAGTGCAAGATAAGAAAGGTCTTCTAGCTTGAAGAATGATTATAGTACTCATATTAATTTACCTAATATAAAAAAGACAAGCCAATATTTGAACTTGCCACTTGTATGATGAAAAAATTCTTTCATATTCCACTGGACCAATCCTTTAGAGTTACAATCCAAAATAGTTAAACAGTCTATAAGGTTGCTCCTAAGTCCCAATTGATTCGATCAAAATGCACATGATATGCTGTTTTAAATATCTTAGATATTTTTAACATGCACCAAGGACATAGAATAAAGAAATATATCACAGTAACAAGCATGAAACAATAGCTGAGTGCTGAAGCTCATACAGTTTATTTCTTTGGGTTGTAAAGGGAATAAAAAGAAAACACAGACTAAAGAACAAAACTGATGCTGATAGTATCAGTTATTAATATCATGTGTTAAAGCTCAGCAGCAGAAGGGAGCCACTCACTCAATCCAACGCATCCAAAGCTAAAAATGAGAACAAAATGTTTACTGTGTAAGACTATGATATGGCTCACTTATACATGAATCTCTTGGCAACATTTCAAGCAACATTTCAAAAATGTTCAAAAACACAAAAAAGTGTTTAATAAATGTGTTTATCTGAATCGTGCTATAAAATATTATTGGTATTTTTTTTTATATTTTCAGTAATCTTTTTTGTTAAATAAACATTAAAGACAGTATATAATAACACTTTTTCAAATATTAGTAAATAAATGTGGTAAGATGTCACCAATTTAGTAGTGAATTACAATTTCATCCGTCAACCATCAAACTCGTTTCTTGATCTAACTGGGGCCAACATTTATGCATTGCCCAGAAAATTTCAAATAGAATAAAGAAAGTTGATTGAAACAATAATAGGCATGTGAAACACTTGCTCATTTGAAATAATTAAGAAAAGAAAAATCATGACTTACATATATATTATCATCTACTACCACTTGCTTATATATTTATATCTAATTCCATTGATTTTGATCATGTCTCTCTCATCTTCAGGTTCTAACTCCTAACATCATTTTTCAGACACTAGAAAGTTTATAATATTTATTTTTAGGAAGAAATAAGTAATATGGCAAAAGTGAACTTCAGTAAATTATGTGACTTATATGTTATTGTAAAAAACGGTAAAGCTTGAAGCAAATTCTCTTAACATTACGATTTATCAAATCCTGATAATCCAAATGCATTACGGATATGGAAGTGTGTAGTGTAAAAATTTATTTTTCATATTCAAATTCAGGGTGAATAGGGTGAAAGAATCTTATAAATTAATATTATAATAGGACGTAAAAAAATATAGTTAATTGGAAAAGCACGTATGAATCACAGTATATGGATATCCACTTCAAAGCCCAATGTCTTTAAGGCCCAGATGTAAATTAGTGCATCAGGTAGGCCTAAAGCCCAAACAAATGGTCTGAGAAAGGCCTCAAAACATTAACAATATAATCTAAATATATTTCTACTTTATTATTTTTGTGAGATAAAAAATTTAAATAAGTTGACTCTCGGAAGTTCATCAAGGTCAAGAAAATTTTCAATGCTCAAAGAATTTACTTCAAGTAATTCAATTTTAATTAAATATTATTTTTATAAATGTAATTCATTGAAAGGATATAAGAAATTGTTTTAATTTATATAATTGAATGATTATATATAAAAGAACACTTTCTACCATTTGATACAAGATATAGATAGGATAGTTGATGATTGTTAGTGTAGCTAGTGATTAGTTGAAGACCAATTATCCTCTAATTTATAATTTCAGATTTGTATTCTCACTTTCTTTTAATTCTCCTAAAAGCCGAATTGTGGTTCACATACTCATATGAAGAGCTAGGAGCATTTGATTTCAATTTTGTTTTTGCATGCTTCATTTCAATTGTGTTATATATAAGACCATCGTTTACTTGGTTAACACCTACAAGATGGTACCAATGCTTAATCACTGGTTTCAACTATAAGCTGCAGAAATTTGAAGTTTCTCTGCTTATGAGCAAAATGCACATATAGAATGTTGTGTATAGAGATAAAGAGGTAGACATCACAGAAAAACCATATGATACACATTCTTCTATATGACATGAAAACCCTTAAGACTAGTAACAGGAATAGCGTGACAAGAGTCAAATTTTACAACTAAAGTAAATGACTCATTTGACTTCCTCAATCTCATCCAAAGCATAGTTATTTGTGGATACATTGGCATAGTTAACTTTGTTGAATCGAACCACAACTGGGTACCGAGTCTTAGGGTCCTACAAAACACAACAAACAGAAATCATTAATCAATGAAACAAGAGTCTTGTATGATCTAGGATTGGATTTGCTAAAAAAATATATATATATTTAGGTTGCCTAAGTTTGTAAAGAGAAAAACTAACCTGATCAACAGCAACAACTGAACCAATACCATTGTACCAGTATGATTCCTTCCTAAGAATCTTAACCTGGTAAATACAAAAACCAGAAAAACAAATCAACCAAAATTAAAAGACAAACTTCCTACAAGTTCCAAGTTCTAACTATTGGCCTTGGAGTATTCAAAGCAATTGCATGAGTTCACTGTCCTAGTTGCTATCCTCCTTCACTCTGTTGTGATAAACTTCTTTGATTGATATACTTTTGCAATGTAGAAATTTGCAATTGAGTAAGCACACATCTAGAAAAGAATTGAGATGCTAGTACATACTTATTCAAGTACCAGATTCAAAACAATAGAGAGCACATACTTGCATCAAACCATGCATCTGATTAAGCATATATTTAACTAAACACTTTACCTATTTATTAACATGAGCTAAGAAAACTTAGCTTTATAAGTTCCTATTGAAATAAGAGTAAATACAACTGTATACAGTCTTTTAATCACAATCTGACATGAATAATAAGTTTGCTGGTTTTTATAATAATACCAACGATAATTTTTAATTAGTTGATAGCACAAATTTTTGTATATTTAACTACATGAAAATTTAACTCCTGAAGTAAAGTGGAAAAAGTCTGGACCTATTCTGTAAGTGTAAATACTATTGTAACTGTCCCTAAATTGATTTTGTGACAAAGGGTGATTACAAACTACAAGAGAGAAGTGAAAAGTTGGGTGAGTAAGTCACCTTAGCACCTCTTTTGGGGCCAATTGGTGGTGGCTTTGGTTTTGGAGCTGCTTCACCTTCAACTGGGGGAGTAGCTGTTGCAGGTGTTGCTGCTGCTGAAGCCTCCTCAGAAGCTCTAACAACAAGCCTAGAAGAGTTGTTCTTGTGAGGGAGCATCAACATGGTGATCCTTGATGATGAGTTTGTGCTTCCTGAAACATTTGGTGACAACACAAACCCAGAAGCAGCTGATGCCATGTTGCAACTAGCCATGTTCTCTCTATGGGAATCAAAAGTGTAGCAAAAAATTAATTAATATCTAGGACAAGATGACAAGAACAAATATTGTGAAACTACATATGTGGATGAACTAAATTTGTTTGCTTATTGAGGAGATTATCTAATCCCTGCAACTGTGTATGAATCGTTTCCTCCATTACGCTGCTGCCACCTATGCACCATATCTCATTCCTTTGGATAATGTTCTTACAACTCATCTTATTGTAAATCTGTGTGCCAGTAAAACTCCCTGGATATTATAAATTAGAATTTCTAACTTCAATACTATTCAATAATAAAGTTATAAGTTTCTTAAGCTATGAAAAATTTGGAGCAAATTGGATTAATTGGTTGTTACAAATAATGGAAATTAGTTATACTTTTAAAAAAATTTGATAATGGACTAGAAGGATAAATTCAATACTTTAAAGTGACTAAGGTGTGTGAGTCTCCATACCCCTTATGTATAACCAAAAGGGATCTAAAAGGAATTCTTTTAATTTTATGCTTTTTACTTCACATTTTCTAATATAGGTTAAGTCTAATTTCTTAGGTCATAACCCTGTAACCAATACCCCTAGCTCAATATTTCTTTTACTTTTTTCTTTCCATTTACGTTTTATATTAAAAAATCGCTTCCAAACTGAAAATTTAAATTAATCCATATGTGAATAACCAGACAGAAAATAGCCTAACTGCAATTTAAATAATAATAATTATTATTATTATCTTCTATAGGAAATATATAATCTGCATAAATCTATGCAAGACAATGAATTGGGCATGTGAATGGATAATTCGTGTATAAACGGATTGTTTTGGGCCACAACCAGCCCTTGGGCCCAGGCAAAACAAAAGCGTAAGCAAATGTGTTCAATAAAATGTGAACCATTGTAAATCCTTTATTCCTACTTAACAAAAAAAAATGTTACCTTCATATATAAAAAGATTTGTCTAGTGAATCTTAACTCCGTCGCCTAGAATTTAATTTTAACTCATAAAAAGTTATTTATCATGTAAATGTTATTTTAAGTTTAACACTTTAAAAAATGATTTAGATTCTCTCAAATGAAAAAAAAAAAAAATCATTTAGATTCTTATTTTGACATATCAAAAAATTTAAAAATATATACTATATACTAACGATGTAAAGTAATTTTTTATATTGTCAATTAATTATAAGAAAAAAAATGTTACTCATACACTTTTTCGCAATGATATTTGACATAAGAAAAATCTCGTAACATGCTAAAAGAATTAGGAAAGATATTTTATTTTATTATAAAATAAATAATCAAGTTTATGTATTTAATTTCCATGCATTATTAATGTAGAAAGTTTTAACTAACAATCTATGAAATTGACGTTAAGTGCGATTTTTATAAAATTCAACATTCTTTCTGTGCAAGTTAATTTGATTATAAGAAAAGTAAACATATTTCAAATCTAATGTTTAAGAGCTTAATTTTGTTTCAACCGAAATTTGTAACGTATTGGAAAGTGGTGAGAAACTTCTTTAGGTATATTTAAGCCATGAATAGAGGATTAGTTTCACGATGAAACCCTTTAAAGAAAAAGTTTCACGATGAAAAAAAAAACTAAAATTTGTAGCAAAATATCAATACCTTTCTAAAAAGCCTAAAATTCTAATAATTACAGCTGTTGAAAAACAAAACATGCTAGAGTTTGATTTGGTACATCAATTGAGAGCAAAGATCTTTGCATTTCTTTTTATCGTCAGTAGTCATCTATGAAATTTATCATTATCGGGAGAAATTGATCTTATTAATACTTATGGATAAAATGCTTAATTGTTGAGGTGAAATCTAAATTGATCTGACTGGTATTTAGTGAAAAAAAATTGAGACAACATTATGATTAATAATCTCTAATTTCATTTAAAAATAATTAAACTATCTAATTATTTTATTTTGTTTGTAAAAATTAGAAATTCTAGTTCTTATTGTTGTGTCAAATATGAAGATAAACTATGATTGAAATTCAATTATCGACTAAGTAGATTAAATATAAATACAGTAACGTGAAGAAAACCAGTCATAACTTGAGTTTTTCTGTTTGTGGATTTAGAAATTATTTTTTGCTAGGACTAGCTCTAGATGCTTTTCTTTCTTACTCTATTTCTCTATAAATTAGCAGTAACACTTTGTTTATGGAAAAATTAAGGTGCAAATATCTCATGTGTTTTACTCAATATTCTTAGGAACCATACGGAGAATCAAAATCAATCATTATGATTATGAGTTGTTATTTGGCAAAGTCATGGATTTTAAGATTTTTTGAATCTACATAGATTTTTAGTTAATTATATAAGTCCTATTATTTGTTGCTAATTTTATCTATTTAAGTTTGTTTTTACGTTATGGAAAAGATCTTTTAATATTTTGAATGCAAATTTTATACTTTTACGAGAGAAACTCTTTCTAGGCTTATCAGTAGAATAAATATGAATAAATATGAATCTTATTATGATAGCTTTAACATTGTGGCCATATTTTTACGTAACTAATTCATTACACTACAACGTTACTATTTATATATATTTTTAATATTAAGTAAACAATTAAAATATATAAACAATTAATTATAAAATGTGAGATGTGAAGAGAGATTATATATATTCTCCTTTCTAATTCGTGAGATTTTTCTCCTGAATTATACCGTTTGATGAATTAAGAAATTCATCAAATTATTAAGTCTACAATGAAGCTTATAACTTGTGAGACAAAGAAAAGAAAAACAGTATCAACTTTAACCAACACTAAATTGACAAGATCAGATTCATGAATTGAAGACTTGTAACTGACACAAAATAACGTTAAATATGATGTCCATACAGATAGCATCAGCCAATATCGTTCAGAAATCAACATTATGTGTGACAGCTCTCGACCAATGCTAATAAAATCAACTTTTTGATATATAGATAATTTTAACAACACAATTCGAACAAGAATTAGTGTCACATTTTCTCCTACACAATTTTAACATTATTTCATGATCAGCGTTTTAAATTTAATATTAACTTATTGTCACACTAATAACGTTGTTTCTTATATTGTTTATACCCAAACTATTCTCCATCATTTAAAAAATAAAATTACGGTTTTCAAACTTCAATTTAACAATTAATAATAAATTCATTCTTTAGACATTAATCCAGCATTTTTTTCTTCTTCTTCTTTATTCATTAAGTCCACTGGTTTTCAATTACTTGCTTGTATTGCACCTAAAAATAGAAGTTCATATATATACGAAAAAGATCTTGGGTAGCTTCCTTTCCACGGCCATAATTAAAGTTGGTTTTATGGACAATAATGTCATTGGATTCAATTTTATTTCGAATGGCTGTCATGACATTGGTTTTGATTACAACTTTATTTCAAAAGTTATCATTTATAAACTTTTAAGTTTCATTTATTCTTTTGTCTTACAAAATCTTATTTCAGAATAACTTGTGCTTGACTTAAGTACTTTTATCATTAATGAAATATATTCTCATAAAAAAAAATTATGACTTGTGCATCAAACCTTCGAAGGTTTTGAAATTTTAAAACTTTAAATGTTATCTTTTTTTCATTGTCTAAGTTAGTATGATTACATATCTCCTATAATCATGCTAACGGGCTAGTATATATTTAAAAAATCAACAACTCTTGACAATAGAAATTTAATTTGTGTTAATAACGGTGTAAAATCCGGTCTTTCATGACATTGTTTTGCTAAATACAAGGTATTTTCACTGTTGAAAATTATAGAATTAAAACCCTTTTTATATGCTTAACTACTAACTAATTGTTCATAGGTTGTCTTTCATAACATATTAAACTACCTCCTTATAACCTAAACAATGTAAAAATTTGGGCCAAATAAGATCTAAACCCTACCATAATAATCTTATCTCATTCACATGATAATTTAAATAATTAATATTGTTAAAGAAATAAAGAAATTAAATGAAAAGATTTTGATTCAACTTAATAGTACAGAGACTTATAATCTATATATACAAATATGATAAATACCTTATTTAAATAAATAATAATATATGGTAACACCCTCCTTCAAGTTAAATTATGGATATCATGAGTCCCAACTTAGAAATACAAGTATGAAACGGAGAAGGAAACAATGGTTTGGTGAAAACATCTGGTAGTTGATTAGCAAAATAAACTAGGAGCAAACGAACCAGACTAGTGTTAATCTTTTCACGGATGATATGACAGTCAATTTCCAAGTGTTTTGTTCTTTCATGAAAGGTTGGATTATGAGTAAGATGGATGGCAGATTGATTGTCACAATAGAGAGAAACAGGAGATGTAGAAGAAACTTAAAGATCTGCGTAAGAAAGTCATTGTAATTCACAAGTAACAATTGTTAAGGTTCTATATTCAGCTTCAGAAGAGGATTTGGAAACAGTGGTCTGCTTCTTAGACTTCCAAGCAATGAGAGATGGTCCAAGGAAGATACAAAATCCTGTAACAGATTTTCTGGTTTTTAAGCAAGAGGCCTAATCAGAATCAGTGAAGGCACTGAGTTTGAAATCAGATTTAGTAGAGAAGAAAAGGCCTTTGCAGGTGATTATTTGAGGTATCTAAAGATCCTTGTTGCAGCTTGATAATGGTGGTCTATAGGCTTAGCAATATATTGGCTAAGTTGTTGTGCTGAAAAACAGATATCAGGTCTAGTATTAGTCAGATAAAGGAGCCTATCAATGAGTTTTCTGTAAGATGATTCATCATGATAAGGAGAACTTGCATCTAATTTATACTTGGTGGATGGATTCATGGGGTTACTGTAGGTTTAGAGGCCAAAAAAATAGTATCAGAAAGTAACTTTAATGTATATTTGTGTTGGTTTATAATGATACCAGATTTAGATATTGAAACTTCAAAGTCAAGAAAAAAACGAAGCTGACCAAAGTCCTTTATTTTAAACTGATCATCCAAAAGGTGCTTGACAACATGAATATGCTAAAGATCATTCCCAACCAAAACTAAATCACCCACATAAACTAAAACAGTTGTAAAGAAAGTGTCATCTTATTTGATAAACAAATAGTGGTCACTTATGGATTGAACATAATTGAGGGAAAATAGAGCACTAAGACAACTTTGAATACCATTTCCTACTAACCCGTATGGCCCTAGCCCAAATGTGATAATTTGGCCCTGTTAACGATGGATTTTCATTTCCATGCAAAAAATAGGGTTTCGAAGGATTTGTGAGAAAATCAGCATAGGAGCTCTGAGTTGCCATGAAGAATAACAATGCAAGAAACAAGAAGATTGCAAGAAGAAGCAAGAAAGGAAGAAGTGTCTAGATTTTGGGAAACCAGAGCTCCGTGTGGAGCTTTGATATCATGTTACCACGTTGGAGAAATGTAGAAATTGAATGAAAAGATTTTGATTCAACTCAATTGTACAGATACTCATAGTTTATATATACAAATATGATAAGCACCCTAACTAAATAAATAACAATATATGGTAACAAATCATTCAATCCTTTTAGAAGTCAAATAACATAGTCTTGATCTCTATAATTTGTTGTTTGTTTGCTTGAGACCACCGTAGGAACATGGAACATAACACTCGCATGTAGGAGTTAGCCTGAAATTTTACAGTTCATCCCAGAGAATATTTAATTGAATAAAATAATCTGTGCCAGACATAGTACCTTGATGTAATTTGTATATTTCTTCCTGCAAATTTGACATGCAAAAAATATCTCCTTGAGAAAATCTATCCTCCAGATCTTTCCAAACTTCTGAGGCCTTATCTTTCCACAATATAGATTGCAGTATTGATTCTGAAACAAATCTATGAATACAAGTCAAGACCATGGTGTTGCACTATTGTCAGACTCCAAAGAGGGGGTCTTCGCCTTTAGGTTGACTGATGAAATCATCAACGAAGTTAAGCTTGTTCTTTGACATAAGAGCAACCTGTGTGACCCTAGCTTAAGTGTGATAATTTAGCCTTGTTAATGGGGGACTCACCAAAGGCTCTAGGAGATTTTCATTTTCATGCAAAAAAAATAGGGGTTGGAAGGATTTGTGAGAAAAACAATATAGGAGCTCTGAGTTGCCACAAAGAATGACAATGCAAGAAACAAGAAGATTGCAAGAAGAAGCAAGAAAGGAAGAAGTGTCTAGATTTTGGGCAACCAGAGCTCCATGTGGAGCTCTGATACCATGTTGGAGAAATGAAGAAATTAAATGAAAAGATTTTGATTCAACTCAATTGTACAGAGACTCATAGCCTATTTATACAACTATGATAAGCACCCTAACTAAATGAATAACAATATATGGTAACAAATTATTCAATCCTTTTAGAAATTGAATAACATGGTCATAGTCTCTATAATTTGCTGCTTGCTTGAAACCATCGCAAAAACATGGAACAGAACACTTGCATGTAGGAGTTGGCCTGAAATTTTCCAGTTCATCCCAAAGAATATTTAATTGAGTAAAATAGCTCGTGACAGACATAGTACTTTAAGTAATTTGTATATTTCTTCCTGCAAATCTAATATGCCAAAAATATCTCCTTGAGAAAATCAATCCTTCAGATCTTTCCAAACTTATGAGGCTTTATGTTTCCACAAAATAGACTACAGTATTGATTATGAAACAGATCTATGAATCCAAGCCAAGACCATGGTGTTGCACCGTTGCTAGGCTCCAAAGAGGGGGTAGTCTTCTCCTTTATGTTGACTGATGGAATCATCAACGAAGCTAAGCTTGTTCTTTGACATAAGAGCAACCTGCGTGACTCTAGCCCAAGTGTGATAATTTGGCCCTGTTAATGGGAGACTTACTAAAGGATCTTAGGGATTTTCATTTCCTGAAAAAAATAAGGGTTGGAAGGATTTGTGAAAAAATCAGCATAGGAGCTTTGAGTTCCCGCGAAGAATGACAATGTAAGAAACATGAAGATTACAAGAAGAAGCAAGAAAGGAAGAAGTGTCTAGATTTTAGGCAACCAGAGCTCCGTGGGGAGCTCTGATACCATGTTGGAGAAATGAAGAAATTGAATGAAAATTTTTTGATTCAACTCAATTGTATAGAGACTCATAGTCTTTGTATACAAATATGATATGTACCCTAACTAAATGAATAACAATAACAATATATGGTAACAGATCATTCAATCCTTTTAGAAATCGAATAACATGGTCTTGGTCTCTGAAATCTCCTGCTTGCTTGAGACCATCGCAGGAATATGGAACATATGAGTTGGCCTGAAATTTTCCGGTTCATTTTAAAGAATCTTTAATTGTGTAAAATAATCTGTGACAGACATAGTACCTTGATGTAATTTGTATATTTCTTCCTACAAATCTAATATGCCAAAAATATCTCCTTGAGAAAATCTATCCTTCAGATCTTTCCAAACATATGAGGCCTTATCTTTCCACAAAATAGACTACAGTATTGATTCTGAAACAGATCTATGAATCCAAGTCAAGACTATGGTGTTGCACCAATGCCAGGCTCCAAAGAATGAGTCTTCTCCTTTAGGTTGACTGATGGAATCATCAACAAAACTAAGCTTTTTCTTTGACATAAGAACAATCCGTATGGAGCTAGCACAAACATGATAATTTGGTCCTATTAATGGGGACTTACCAAAGTCTATAAGAGATTTTCATTTCCATTGAAAAAATAGGAGTTAGAAGGATTTGTGAGAAAATCAACATAGGAACTTTGTTATTCCGAAGAATGATAATACAAGAAACAAGAAGATTGCAAGAAAAAACAAAAAAGGAATAAATGTCTAAATTTTGGACAACCAGAGCTCCATGTGAAGCTTACATGGAGCTCTAATATCATATTGAAAAAAAAATTTAATTTATAATTGAGATTCATAATCTATATATACAAATAATAACAATATATAATAACAAATACTCATTAATTATAATACTGTAAATTTTACTTTGACATTATATATTCATTACTCAAATTTTTTGATATATAAACATTATGAACTAGTTAAAAAAAAATTAACAGTCAAGCCATCGAACACAAAAACCCTCAGCTTTTGTATGTATCCATTATTTTTTACCACATGTGGTGGGGATTTATACAGTGGTTATAAAATTTGAACTCAAACTTACAACGTATAAATAGCAACAAAATATTTAATTATTAAAATAAAATAAATTTAATGTCAATGGCATCCTTCTATCCTTCCTATAATTTGTTGAATAATATTTTAAAATATATATACTTAATAAAATAATAACTATATTCAAAACAAATCAAATTACCCCTCATATTGAATATCAAATATTCTCTTCGACACTTAAACCATGATGGCTAAAATGTTCTATTTTATGTATATCCTTTATATTTGGTTCTACGATTCAATCTTAACAGAGGAGATTAGAGCTCGTGATCTTCCAAAAACCAAAAAGGGAAACAAATAAAAAATAAAGGGTCATAAAGTGATTATTACCGTTAGTGTTCCATCATTGATCTTTCGCTTGTCATCATCAATACTTTTCACAACAACGTTCGTGTTTGAAAACCTAAAATCATACTAATTATTTCCTTATATATATTTTTCTAAAAGAAAAAAAATTTCTACTATCACCTCTCCCAAAAAAAATTTCCCTTTTCTTGAGGCTACTTACTAGTTATCAATTATTACTAAAACTTAATGATGAACCAACGTTACTCAAAGAACGACTATTATGAACACACTCATTGTGTTGTCAATGATTTACGTTAAAAAAATAGTAAAATAATTTATAAAAATTAAAATATTTATCATGTTAGTTTGTGAAAGAATTTTATTGTCATTATTTTAGTTTCTAAAATTAAGACTAAAATGATAGAAAATGATAAATTTAATGACTAACATGACAATATATAATTAGATTTAAGGATCAAAATGAGAATAAATATTTTTTATAAAATGATTTTCTATTTTTCAACTTTCATGGATTAAAAATAGAAAAAATAGGTTATTATTCAAACCTTCCCATTATAAAAAAAATAAATCAACAATTATTAACTAATATTTGCTCACAGTTCCTTATCTTATAGGAATGTCCCTTTTATGCAAAAGGTCCTTTTTTATTCATGCAAATTTCTAATGATCGAGAACAAAGTTTGCACATGATGTTACGCACACGATGTTCTTGATTACTCGGATTGGTTGAGGAAAATCATTTTTTACATAAGACACAAATAGGTTACTTTTTTGGACCCAAAATTTGTTTCTCTACGTTAAGCAAAACAGTAACTTGGATTTAAATTATCTCCAATCGATCACTTCTTTCTCTTGAAGTTGAGTCCTTTGGAGTGGCTTCGTTTTCTTAACATCCATACATGGTTTCAATACTGTTGTCGGCAAGCAAAATGCATGCATGGCCACAACTTGTCACAAATTATGAAATACTAATATGACATTTTTTTCACTGCTTTTAGAAATAATCATTTTTTTTTCATTGGCTAAAAATTAAAGTCAGTTATGTAATAAGAAAATTATGATTTCATCAAAAACAAAATCAAATGGAAAAAAAAATTATATATCTAATATTTCAACTGGGGTCAATCTCAACTTATTGAATAGTTTTTCTTTTTACTGACATATAAGGCTAAGTGAAAATTATTAGACCCAAAAATTTGCAGGTAGATAGCGATATGGAACACGAAAATGTGGAGATTTTCACCTTGATTAATTGTTTGTTTTTCAATTAAGGAGACAAACATGCAACATGCATAGTTGTTGGTACCTTATGTATTATAATTTATAATTTATAGTGACATTTAGCTGTTGTGATATATACTAATGAATTAGAATTTAGAGAGTCATTTTCGGTTGCATGTGCACCTTACACCCAACTTGTTGAGAGACACAAGAAAGCAATATTGTGGCCCATTCAAGATTTTCTCCCCGGATTAATGCCTAACTTATGGTCCATCATTCTTTGTTTTCACTCGCATCTAAACTCTCAAAGTTTTGTTAGGTTTTGGCGCATTAGAGAGGTACCATCAAACAAGTAATAATCATTATCAAGTCAAACTAACAAAATTAACAAAGCTTTTCGGTTCTCTTTTTTATTTTCTTCTTTTGTTTATATCTATCCTCCCTTATCTCCTCTATACTTTTAACTAAAATGAAATACCCCCTTTTTCCATATAATCCTATCAACTAATCATTATGTATTTATGTTACATGTGAGGTGGGGAAAGTTGATAAAATCATCAAATTGTTTACTAAATTTTTATCTTTTCTAGCTCTTCAACATTTAAAATATTAAAAAATTATTTAAATATTAGAAAATATAACTTTTCATTTATAAATATAATGATATTATCACAAAAGTACATCATTGAGATATAGGGGACGAAAATATTTATAAATTATTATTGACCCTAATTTTAGTGATGAGTATGTATTGAAATAGAAATCTTACTTGTAAGGAAGGTTAAAAAGTTTAAAGATCTTTTATATGATTTAGACCCTCCTTTTAACATTAAGGTTTTAATCTTAAATTTATTTATTATTTTTTACAATGTAAGATATTAACTATTTTAATTTTCATATAAATATTAATGATTTGTTATTAAAAGACGTCTCAGCGAATTAAAAAGAAAAAAAATATTTATAAACTATCTAGATCTCAAATCCTGAACAACATAGTTGTTCATTGTAACTAAACACACGAGTTTCATATAATTTTTTTTATTTAGCTCTTTACAAAATAATGATTCACGTAATAAATTGTCTCAAAATCATGATATTAGATAACAATTAAGAAATTCTAACTCGATTAATTTAGCATGGGAAGGCAAGAGACTTTGGAGCATTATTAAAATTGTGGAGTGTAATTAATAGATGTTGGTTTGTTTGTTTATTCTTGGCATGGTTAAGTTTAAGCAGTTATAGTAATTTAAAGTTTGAAGAGAAAAAGGATGGTTGGAGCAAAAAACGAAGAAGTCCATCTGAGTGTTATTGTAAAAGGTGATAGCAGTTGGTGGTAGGTGTGGCTACCATCTGAAATATGTAGTATAGTTATTCAGATTTTAACTACCCGCCAATTCTTTTGACAAAAACCATTATCGCAAGCACCAAATCCCCCACAATTAATTCAAATTCATGCTTCAATCACATATTCACATTATCCCAATCAACTTCGTGCAAGTGAAATAACTCGCATAAAAAACTTTTGTTGATCCATCAGCTTTTGAATTTTAAAGTTACCAACTAATTATATATAAACGTAAGTTTTTTTTCATTATAATTATAATTGTAACTATAGAGATAAGAATAACAGTAATAGTAATAATAATATAATGAAATTTGAATCTATTACCTAGGTAAAATGAATTAGATAGATACTTCATCATTAACCTAATCCTAATAACTCATATTTTTTTATACAATAACTCATACCTTAACATAAACATACTTTCTTATAATAGAAAAATTAAATCTGTTTTTTTTTTCATTCGCTTTTTAATTACATTGATGAAGTTTAACATAATTATATTTAACATTTTATTATTTAATATTACCTATTTTTAAGTAAAAGGGATGTGTTAGATTAGAATTTTAAAAAATATTTTTTATTAAAATAATTGACATAACAGTATGCTGAGATGACATGTTTTTCACATTATCTCACGTCGACTTCTTATTTCGGGTTGTGTACTTTGTCAATATGACATGATAGTTGTTCATGGTCATATACTAAAGCAAAACAAGGGAGAGTCTCTCCCTAGAGACTCCGGCCAGTTTGGAACCAACACGTGGTTCTTCACTGGCGCACTACCTAACTCATTCCCTACATCATCATTTAACATCGTCGGCTCAAGAGGTCAAAATGATTGTCTCTTTTCCCCTCACCTACCCTCAAGTATAAATGGAAAATTCTCCTGTAGGAAATACTCGAGACCCTATTTCTCTATCTCACCATACATTATTTGCTCCCTCACTGACTTAAGCATCGGAGTACCTTTGTAGGTATCTCCATCATCTTGACAAAGAGATCACAATCACCTCGGGCCAAGCCTTCAAAGTGCATTTGGGACCTCGACCTAGCCACCTCATCCATGTACAAATTAGTCACATCCTCTTACAAGATACCATTTATAAGCTCGGCATTTCAATCTCTCAAAACTTCTCTACCAAGTTTGGTGGACTCGTGTAGTGGGCTGAGGTGACGTGTCCTCCACGTCACCTCATGCCGACCTGTCACCTCATGCCGACCTCTCACCTTTAGTTGTGCACTGTGTATGACATGACAGTTGTTCATGGTCACACATTAAGTCAATAAGGGAGAATCCCTCCTAGAGACCTTGGTTAGTCAAGAACCGAATATGTGGTTCTTAACTAACATACTACCTAACCCTTTCTCTACATCATTACGTGACATCGTCGGCCCAATAGGTCAAAATAATTGTTTCTTTTCCCTTCACCTACTCTCAAATATAAAAGGAAAACTCTCGTATATGAAGTACTCTAAACTTTATTTCTCTTTCTCATTATACATTATATGTTCCCTTGCTAACTTAAGTATTGAAATAAAAATATGTCCCCTCTTAACAAAGAAATCAATCACTTCATCTTAAACTTTCGGAATGCATCTAGGACCTTGGTCTAGTCACATCATACCTAATTTTGGAGATTAAAACTTTTACATGATGTAAGATGTTTTGAGATATTCCAGCTAAACTATCATAATTTATATTAAAATGTATAAAATTATATTATTTGATATATTTTTATATATATTCATCGTCTACATTTTAAATATTTTCTTTTTTAGTAAAATCAATTTTTCTCAAAAATTTATTAAAGTTTTGAGAATATTTAATTGAAATTTTTTATAATTTTAAAAAATAGTCTCTAAAATTTTAATACATATAAATTTTATAAAAAAATATAAATATTTCACTAATTTAATAATATCATTAAAATCTTGAAATTTTGTAAGATTTTTTTATTTTATTATATATAATTTTTTTATTTAGTAATTTTATCATCATAACTATTAATATTATAATAGTTGTCATTCTTTTATTATCACTGTCGTCATAATTTTGTAAGATATATTATAGTTTTTATCGTTTTATTATTACTATTTTATTATAAGTGATAACAGCGTAAATATAGATTTTTATAATCATATTTTAATATTAATCATAATTTTTTTAATTAAGTATAATATGAGAATTGTCATCAAATATCTTTTAAAAAATTTCATAACATTCATTCGAATCTTATAGTTTTTATCATACGAATCTAATTAAATCCAAATTATAAAAAATCATAGAAATTATTTTAATTGTATAAAATATTTTTAGATTCACTAAATTCTTTTATAAAAAATAATATTTCAAAATCACAATTCACTGTGCCTATTCACAATTTCTCTTCTCTTGAATGAAAAATTTAAAATTTTTTAAGAAATTTAAATACACAATATTTTAGTAACTTTGATTTAAATTTCTTTTATTTTAAAAATATTTTGTTTGAATAAAACAATTCAAATTCTTGTATTTTAATTTTTTTATTTTTTTAAAATAATTTAATTTCGGGAAAGTTCAAATTTTCATTTTAAAATATTTATTTAAAAATTAAATTTTAATATTAAATAAAAATAAATATTAATATTTTAAAATATTTAAATATCAAAAATAATTTTAATGTAAGAGAGGTGTGATCGTGTAGGTAAACAGGAAAATTAAAATACTTACATTTTAGATAAAATTTTAAATTTTTTAAATAAATATTTTATCTAAACAAATTAATTAATAAGATAATAATTCAATTTCACAAAATAAATAAATTATTCCATAAAATTGACTCATAACTCATCTCGCAATATTTTTATAATTATCTCTATAATAATTAATTTTCATCAAGATATCTTTAGTTACTTTACAATAATTACATTTTCTCATTTAATAATATGATAAGTATGCATTTTAACTGTGAAAATTAAGAATATAAGAAGAATAAGATGATTAATTCAAAGAACTTTAAAGATAATTTTGAAATAAAAAAAGCTTAACAAATTAAACGTTACAAATTAACTTAACTAATTCTATGTGTACAAGAATAAGGTAAAAAAGTTTAACATCTAGGAACGTTCTCAATGAGAACCGACGTACGCAGATAATTAAAGTGATAATCATTGTAAAAACATTGAATCTAAAATGAGAGATTATAGCAATAAATTATTGGAATCCGAAGATAAATACAATTAATCCTTTAATTTCTTGAAAGCGTCTTGCCATGACTAAAGACCAGTAGACTTCACACGTTCACATACACAACACAAAGGACAACGAACCTTCACCGATAGGTCAGTGCAGCAGGTATAGTTTGTGTACCACAATCAACAATTATTATTATACACTCAAATTATCAAAATATACACTTTTGTTTACTATCTCTGAACTAAAATATTCCCTGCTCTATATACTCTCCACCTAATTATTATGGATAATAAATTAATTATACTGATTTTTCTATTCGTTTTAA
Organism: Hylodesmum podocarpum; assembly: GCA_026586105.1. NCBI lineage: Eukaryota > Viridiplantae > Streptophyta > Magnoliopsida > Fabales > Fabaceae > Hylodesmum > Hylodesmum podocarpum. Next base: position 3,292,581 of record JALJEV010001437.1, on the reverse strand, counting down.
TTATCAAAATCATCTATTCATAATTGAATGTAGTGCTGTAGATACAAATCTGGTGCAGACTATATATTATTATATTTTGCATGAATTCTAGATAAATTTTTTCAATATGAAAGTTTGTCTAGCGTGACTCGTATCATATCTGTATCTGAACGTATATATAGTATTTAATTTGAGGAATTTTTGTTTTTTTATTTTTCGAAAATAATTTTTAAAAAATTGAAAAAATGGAATTAAGGAGTTTCTTTATTTTTATTTAATTTTAAAGTTATTTTCAAAAAAATCAACCAAACATATTTCTCCTCTATTTTTTAATTTTAGTAAGAATAAAAACAGAAAGTACTCAAATTTATTATATTTATTAATAGCCTGCAACTGGATTTAAATTTTGGTTCAGTTAGTCAATTATTTATCATCATATTAGTTGTCCAAAAACTTTACAATTCATCATCTAATCACATCTAGTTTTATATATAAATATATATGATAGTATTATTACTAAAAAAATCTTTAAATGATATATTAATTAAGCATTACACATCATAACATAACTAAAAAATAGTATGAAATTTTCATTATAAATTATTATTGAAATTGATATTATAAGATTAATCCGAATGCACCCTGTATTATCCATTCATTTAATATTTAACATACTCGGAGCAAATAAAAAGTTGAAGTCAACATCGTTAATTTATATAGTCAACAAAACATCTGGCTATAAGACTTGCGTGATGACAAAGGCAGATTTTCTCCCATTTTTTATTTTTTTATATTTGGCACAAAATTTAAGTTAATTTTGAGAAAATAATAATACTCAATATAGTAAATTGGTATTTTCGTGGTACCAAAATTCGGTTTCATTTGTTTGAATTTTTTAATAAAAGAAATTATGAAAAATGAGTTTTCCTTTCTGTTTCCAATAGAAGAATTGTATGTTTGACAACTTTTTCCCTCATTGGGTTGAATATCTAAATTAGGGTTAAATCAATTTTTTTCTTCGATTAACTTACGTCAAATATATATTTTTAACTGTAGTTGAGTTTAACTCAACTTCATTTGTTTAACTGTAGTTTATAAAACTATTTTTTATACATGTGTAAATGTGATGATAGTATAAAATAATTTTATATGATTAATTAATCATAAATTAAATTTTATAAAATTTTTAGATATTTTATAATTAAATTAACAAATTAATTATAAATTATAAGTTTTGAGTGATTAGTTATATAAATATTTTATTCTGACTTTTCACCATTATTTATATATATATATATATATATATTGTGATATTAAAATATAGTTTTAGAACACTTAATTTAAATTATAAGATAATAATCAATTATAAATAAAAATTATTTTTCACCTTTTTATAATTTTTGCATTCAAAATTAATTTTACATATATAGAAAATTAACTTTTTTATCTTTTAAAATTAAAGTTTTTCATCCTATTAATTCTTACTAGATAAAATAAATTTTTTCATCATATTTTTTCTCTCTTTGAGTTTATCTGACTTCGTAATCACGGTAATCTCACTTTTTATCATCTAAAACATATTTTTAGTAACTATCCAAATAATCACAATAAAACAAATTTTATATAAAAGAAAACATATAATCTAATATTTTAACTTTAATGACTTGGTGAACATGTTTAATTTTCCTTTTAAAAACAGTCTTATTTTAAGACATAAACATTACTTACATATATTTAAGAAAGCCTTAATCAGATATAAGTATAAAATTATCATCGATACGAGTATATGTTTTAATTCTTACATTGTCATCCTAATGATTGAAATAAGTGACTTTTTATTCAAAGGATTTTCAACATGAAATTACTATAATTATTGTTTCAAATTGGTCGCTAAATCAGATTATCAATTTTTATACTAATTATTGTATATTGTAAAAAATTAAAATATAATTCATTTTAAACTTAGACTCTTGTGTTAATTTTTGAACATAATTTTTTTTTATTTCCCATTATTTATAAGTTATTTTCTTTTTTTATTTAATCATTATAAAGAGTAATTATTTTATATATAATAATAACATGGCATATTGATATAGAAAATAAAGCAATTAAAAAACAATAAAATATAAAATCTAATCAAAACAAAATAAGCAATTCTTCTCAAAGAAATTATAAGATGTAATACTTATTTCAAACCCTAAAAACATACTTGTTTAATCATTCTCACGTCTTCGACTCAAGAATTATGACAACTTAATAAATCATCTTCATTAATCCAACTCAATACTCACATCAATTAAATTACGTAACTGTAAAGTGCTATATATATTAAGATTGACGTTACATGTTGAGCTCACATTTCGAAGAGAAAAAAATAATTTATTACTTAACACTACAACCCTAATATCCATTAACAATAAAAACTCTTTAATCCACGTGATCCAACTATGCAATCCAACAAATCAATGTCATTATTCTACCAAAATTAACCATTCAAGTTTTTGTGAATACACATTCTTTAAAATCACCACTAATTATTTCATCTCATGACACACATCACATAACCAAATACGAACCTAATCAATTATAACCAAGGCAGAAAGTAATCAAAATCCAACAACATATACAAACTAGTCAAATTGGAAATTCATAATTCAAAATTCGTTTTTTCTTTCCATCACCTTTTTTCGTACATTAGACGTGCAAGTGTCCATTTCAATGTTCTATCTCTTATCTTTATAACCCAATTTGATCTATGAAATCTGAAATTCCTAATATCGAGGAAGTTTCAAGATAAATAAACACATATATTTTTCTCAAATCTTACCCATAAAGAGAAATTAGAAAAAAAAAGTCGACGAGTGAATATATAAGAATCAGACGTTAACGTTAGTTAAGCTCAATAATTAAAATAATTAATTTAGAGTAAGATTCTTTTTCCTACATACTCTTTCGGAAACCGAATTAAAAAAGAAAAGACCAATTAATTAATATATTTAATTAAGAATTAATTAAGCTGAAGCTGAGAAACTGAGAGTGATTCTGTGTATTACTCGTAATCCAAAAAAGTGATATATGAATCGTAGTTACACGAAAAAAAAACCTTTGAAGTCCGACAAAGGGAGAGAGAGAGAAGAGAGAGAGAGAGTCGGTGAACAACGCGCAAAGCTAAACCTGACATCGACGCAATTTCTCTCTCCGTCGCGTCTCCGCCGCGAATGCCACCGTCGACGGCGACCGTTCACCAGGTCGCTTTTACTCTCTTCGCTTTTCAGCAACTTTCTTTCCCTTTTCGGTTCGCCTCGATCTCGTCGTTCTCGATTACTCTGCGTTTCTCTTTCTAGATTTGCTTTTCCACCAGCTTTTTCCGACCGAGATTCCGCTTTCTCTTTCTCCCTCTTTTGCGTTCTCCGGAGCACATACTGTGTGCGTTTTTTTTCCTTCTGTGGTAACGATTTTTTGTTTTGTTCTGTTGCTGACGCATGGAGTGATTTGATTTTTCATGTGAATTCGCTTTCGTAGTTGAACTATCTCGTTCTTGTGCTTCGGGAAAGTCGTGTTTGTGTTCTCTGCTCGCTCATATTTCTGTTTCCTGATATATTTATTGAGAGTCACTATAAGTTCACACTGCGTCACTTCAATAGAGCTTGTTCTAGTTGTTTTTCTAGGTATTCCTAAAATTTTTCACTGTGTTGGTTGCATTAGTGTTTGGATCTTGTGTTTTTTTGTTGTTGGGGTCTTTCTACTTTTAATGTGTTTAGCTATGTGTGTATTGTTCATGTGATGTTGGGTTTTGTTGTTGTTTAGCTTGCAGATCTAGGTTTGTGTATGGATTGTTATTTAATAATGTATGTGATTTTCGTGTGCAGTTGTTGAAATGAATGGGGTGCAGAACAGAAGGGTTCACAATGTTGAGAAACCTTTTCCAGGGTGCTTGGGAAGAATGGTGAACCTCTTTGATTTGACTGGGGGTGTAAATGGAAACAAACTACTCACGGACCGGCCTCATCGTGATGGTGATCTCTATTTTTCTTTGTTTTGTTTGTTCTTTTTTATTTTTGATGATGCCCTGTGAAGTTTTCTTTTTTACCCTCCAAAATCAGCATTACTTTGCTTGGTGGAGGATTATCTGGATGATCTTGCTTTGACCGTGTTGACTCTATTTGGAATCGGGGTTGTCACTGGTAGTTATCTTCATAATGGTTTTTGGCCACCTTTTGGTGTGAGTGTTGGGCTTTAGTAGAGTGATGGGTTGAGGTGATGAGTGAGAGGAAAGAAGAAACGAAGTGTAATTTGTAGTTTGACTGTAGTTTCCTGTTTGCTTTTTAGTTTCTATTTGGAGCTTATTGTTTTCTTTGGGTTTTTGTTGCTGAGTTTTGGATAGACACATCTCTGTCTTGGTGATTTGTCTGGTTTTATGTTTATTCTGAGGCATTATGAAACCTAGCTGGAGGCTTCTCTAAATTGTCAATTGCTTTTTTAATATTTCTGAGTTGCATGGGAAGATTGTCTTATGATTTCTGCTGCTGAAATTATGCTATGCCATTCTATTATCCAATGTCAGTCTCACTAAATTGTACCTGGATTGCAGCATCTGCACTTTCGAGAAGTCAATCAGATGTTGCCAGGATCATGAGTCCTCCTTTGAGTGATCGGATAGAGGATAAACTGGTAATTTGGAGAGGGACTATTCTTTTTTTATTGTCATTCAAGTTATTTGGGTGAAACTCAAGTTAATTGCATGTCATGTGGAATGTTCTTGCTTTTTCTGGACTTGTTTTTATTAATTTATCTATGTTCCATTTTCATGGACTTTACAGATTGTTACTGACTCAATGAGAGCTTCAAATAAAAAAATTAATGGAACGCCCATCAAGATGCTCATAGACCAAGAAATGTCAAATGATGTTATTTCCAAGCACAATCCACCACCAAATGTAGTTGCTAAATTAATGGGGCTTGAAGCACTCCCACAAGGAGAGCCTAATTTATCTGTGCAGAGAAGCCGTAGAGGAGATTATTCTCAACATATGTGTGGTCATTCAGGGACACCATCCAAACACTGGCAGCCAGAAGATAGGTTTATGGATAAGGAAATGCTTCATGAAGTTCATCCATGCACAGAGCAGATTGCTTACAAAGATATTTATGAAATATGGCTGCAATCACAGAGAACAAGCAATGTAAGAGACAAGACCCCAGAAAGAGAAAAGTGGACTGAAGATGCTAATGGAAATAAAATGGCTTTCGTATGTCAGAAATTTATGGAAGCTAAGCGTCTGTCTACAAATGAGAAACTACGACAGTCCAGGGAGTTTGAGGATGCCTTGGAAGTTTTAAGTTCCAATAATGATCTACTAATCAAGTTATTGGATTCTCAAAATCTTTATGAACCTCAATCTACTCCAGTAGCTGAAACAAAGCGTATTACTGTTCTTAAACCTTCAAAGATGGTTGACAACGAGAAATCTGGTGGAAAGGGGAAGAACGAAAAGCAGCAGATTAAGAAACCCGTAAATGTTGGTACTGGATGGGAGAGATATAGTCCTGGATACACTCCTGCCAGTCAAAAAGTTGACGAGTTTCCTGTTCAACCTACTCGAATAGTGGTATTGAAGCCTAGCCCTGGGAAGACGCATGAAATTAAAGCTGTGGTTTCTCCAACAATGTCATCACCTCGAAATCAGCCAAGTGGGAATTTCTACCAGGAACATGAAGATGATGATGATGTACTGGAATCAGGAAAAGGAGCGAGTGAAATTACACAGCAAATGCATGAAAATTCACGGAGCCATCATAGAGATGAAACATTATATTCAATATTTTCCAACGGCTATACTGGTGATGAGAGTTCGTTCAACAAATCAGATCACGAGTATACTGCAGGGGAATTTAGTGATTTGGAAGTCATGTCACCATCTCCAAGGTATTCGTGGGATTACATCAATCGGTGTGGTAGTCCTTTTTCTTCATCATCATTCAGCCGTGCATCCTGCTCTCCTGAGTCATCGGTATGCAGAGAGGCCAAGAAACGGCTTTCTGAAAGATGGGCCATGATGGCATCAAGTAAGGGTCCTCAAGAACAAAGGCATATGCGTAGAAGCTCTACCTTGGGTGAGATGCTTGCTCTTTCCGATATAAAGAAATCTGTTATATCTGAGCTTGATGGTATTCACAAAGAACAGGAACCAAGTGAATCTGCTTCTTGTAGTCGAAATTTTAACGCTGAAACATGTGTGGATGATTCTCCTAAAAACCTTTCTAGGTCAAAATCTGTTCCGACATCTTCTACTGTCTATGAAAATGGACTAAATGTTGAAGTTTGTGATAATGATGCTGGCAAAGCACATGGGTCCGGGGAACTGACAAAGTCAAAGAGTATGAAATCATCATTTAAAGGGAAAGTTACAAGTTTCTTCTTCTCAAGGAATAAAAAACCAACCAGGGAAAAATCTTGTCTATCTCAATCCAATAATGATTGTCAATCTACTGTCACTGAAGCATTAGATTCTCAAGTAAATTCATCTGGAATCCTTAGGGATGATGTGTCTCAAAGCTTCAACAGTGGATCCATCAGAGAGTGTTCTCTTCCAGCTCCGCATGAATCATCAAGCAAAATTTTAGCAGATTCTATTTCTAATGATCAAGGCATTACACCTGTGGAGGTATTAGCTTCTATTATTCTGCATATTTTGATCCACTTTTTTATGGTGCATTATGCAATTTTTTCTTTTTATTTATTGGCTCAAGGTCACACTCATTAATGCCCTCTAAATTTCCCACCATCCTTCAGTTCCTTCCGTCCCTCAACCCTTGCAAGGAAGGGGAAGAATGGAAAAAAATAAGAAAAGAAGGAAAAACAGTATAGAATATATATTGCTTCTTCTAAACTCTGAAGTATGTGGTTGGGTTGTACTGCTGTTTTTTTATGTCTTTTCTTTATCTGTAGCATGTCTCTGCCAAGTAAATGCTCTTCTAACTTCTCTACCTCACTAATGAAATTAGTTCCTCAAGACGTGCTAATGTAGAGATGCTTGCATGAGTTTATTGTTGCAGAAATTAGATTACATGGTAGCAGGTTCTATTTAATCAAAAATCTATTTGCCAGACCCATTGTGTAGGATTTTTCGCCACTTCTGGAATAGTGAAACAAATGAGAAGTTTACTTGGTTATGAATGTAATTGGGTCCTGATTGCTACTTGATAAATCATAGAACTAGGTTTTCTGTCTCGGCTAAGTAGTACAGTGCAGTACAACCTCTTTCATTTCTTGTTTTTGCAGATTATGTACTGATAAACTGAATGCTGTATTTCAGACGATCATATATGTAAAATATTATATCTGTACTGAAAATTGGTAAGTAAATTGACTGGAGGATTCTGAGACAGTTGTGTTTGTTTTTACAGCCTGGATTGACTCTGTCAAAGCCCACGGTGCCTGGAATTTCAAGTGAAAACCAGGGTCAGCCCAGTCCAATATCAGTTTTAGAGCCTCCATTTGAAGATGATAATGCTGTTAACCAGTCCTTGGGATGTGCGAAGGGTGGTCATCTGGGTAATGCATAGTCCTTTCTCTCATTATTATTATTACTGCTATTTCAGTAAATTCTTATCATATTCCTTGTCCTCTTTACCGTTTTATTACCTCAGCTGTGAATTTGACTGAATTTCTTTGTAGGATCACGGGTGCTTCTGAAGTCTAATTTAATTGACAAATCACCACCTATAGAATCAATTGCGCGGACCCTCTCATGGGATGATTCTTGTGCTGAAGTTGCAAGTCCATACCCATTAAAGCCCTCATTGGTTTCCTTAGACACCAAGTTAGAGGATCAAGACTGGCTTGTTTTTGTGGAGAAACTACTATCAGCTTCTGGAATTGATGATCAAGTGCAGTCTGACTCATTTTACTCGAGATGGCATTCCCTTGAAAGCCCATTGGATCCGTCATTGAGGGACAATTATGCCAATTTCAAAGACAAGGAGCCTCAGCAACTCCATGAAGCCAAGAGAAGGCAGAGAAGATCTAATCAGAAGCTTGTATTCGACTGTGTTAATGTTGCACTAATAGAAATTACTGGTTATGGATCAGAGAATTACTTCATTGGTAGTAGGTTGTGGAGTGGGAACCACAGCAGGCTCCAAGTCCGAGAGGGTGTACCTTCCCCATTGGTGGATCTTATTGTGGCCCAGATGAAAGAGTTAATATCTACTGCTATGAGGTCTGTTTGGGTGGATTGTGGGGACAGTAACAGCCTGGTGGTGGAGAGTGTTGTCAGAAAAGAGGTTGTGGGGAAAGGGTGGGTTGAGCTTATGGGATTGGAGATTGGATTTTTGGTGAAGGAAGTTGAGGGGAAGTTGCTGGAAGAACTTGTGGAAGATGCGGTGGTTGATTTGACAGGAAGGGCCTGAATGGTTGAAACCCTGACATGGCTTTTCTGCTTTGCTTATTTTAATATTGTAACTCTATTATTGTTGTATTCGATTATCAACACACGGCCCTACTTACCTAATTATTAAATGCTACTGAAAATTTGTTTCAACTTGCATCTATTTCATATTCTAAACAATCTGTAATATACTAACTACTTACCGATTACACTGCTGTAAAAAGGAACAGAAAGAATTACAAAGGCTGTAAAAAACCGTGCAATTAATCATGAATGTAAATGGTTTGTTGAAGTGTTTAGTAAGACTGTACAATAGTTGACAATTAGATATTTTTCCTCCTATCTTTTCCCCCCATAAGTAAAATAGATTTTGTTCTATGACAACTTGGAATGACTAGCTGAAATTTCAAAAGTTCAGAAGTTTGTTAGTGTTAATTTGTAAAGGTGCACCTTCTCAAACTTCATCCCAGAAAAGGAAACGCAGGTTTTGCAAATGGCTACCCTCCCTAAAAAGGCTGAAAGAGGAAAGAACAGCAAAACTGGATTGATTCGTTGTAACAATCTCTACATTGTGTAATTTAATCCACTTCTGACAGTAGAATAAATTCATATTACACACTCGGTTTTGAGTACTCAATCATCAACGTATCAATGCGTAGTGTATGTATATTATGTAACATTATCATAATCTGTCTCAGCGGGTACAAGTATAGACATAGCTGTGGGCCTGAGATGCTGCACCATATGTACAACCTGTATGGAACAAGGACCCACCATAAACCTAAACAGTTCAATCCTCTCTTTCCTGTCTCCTCCTTGCAGTAATATGCTGGTTCCCACTAAATCATGATTCATAATTGATGATGGATTGGATTCACAAGGCACAACACAACGCATGGCCAGACTAATAATAATGTATTTTCCCTAATCTAAACGTTATTCTGTTCACTATTCTAGTTTCCTAAAACCACAGAACATAGCTTTTAAAAGCACGTTCAATATGGCTAGTCTAAAGTCTAAATGAATTGATGTACACCTTTTTGGGATGACCGATACACTGCACTATACCACTGCTAACTGCTAAGTTACAAAAACATTTAGTAGCCCACACTGTCCAATCAGCCTGCCCTTTTAGCCTAATAGTTGTCTCTGACCTTCTCATTAGTGAAAACCTAAATCAATCACTCTGTTGTAATATAATAGATCCTGTGTGCTGATTTTGAGGGACCTTATTCAGGAAATTCAAGTTTCATATTTTTAAAATACATGAAAAGTTTGTGTAATCCAGTAAAATAAAATACAAGGAAATTTTGCTTGTTTTATTCATACTTTAATATAAGATTCTCTTACAGATGTACAACTCATCGAGTGTACTAAGAAAAATATGTGGTCCAAGAACGGATCACAAGTTGAAACAAGTATTTGTTCCTTTTTATTATGTTTGCCAAAACCCTAGTAAAAAAATTTATATTTGAGGGAAAACAATAACGTTACTCATTTGAAGAAAAGTATAACATTTTTATTATACAGGATAAAATGGTACAACTTAGGTCAACAATTGAAATCACAACAATTATGGCATATTCAGGACAAATTTTGCTTGGCAAGTTGAAAAACATTCCTTTAAAGATAATAATAACTAAACTAAGTCCTTAACAATAATCAGGAGATAGAGGTGGTCAACTTGTATTATTTTTCACTCATGGAATGCAACGAAAGAGAAAAAGAAAAAAAAAAAAAAGATTCTTGAATGCATATGATTCAAGCCAGGTAATAGTCATAGCAGTAGCTGAGTCTGAAACCTGAAGAACAATAGGACAATTATTTTAAAAAAGTTGTAAAAGGGTACTCCGGGCATTTGTCAACACTGAGAAAAAGTAGGAGAATATTCCCTAATGGCAGGTGTTACTGTTCAACTTGTAACTATACTAAAAGCCAAAATTGTAGCATCTTCAACTTAAAAATTTGAAGCACAACCCAGAAATCTCGTGACAGTTTTATCAATCTGTATTAGAGTGTGTTCCACAAAATAAGCTTTTAATGTGGAATAATCAATTCAATTTCAACCCATCCTTGAGATCCCAAAATTGCAGGCACAACCCACAGAGTAAGCATGATTCTTGAAAGGGACTAAGGTTTCTTTTTCTCTTGTCATTTCTCTATCAAATTAAAAAAGAGATAAAGATTTTGCTTTTTTGTTTCATTTCCACGACTTGTTACTGTGGTTTGAGTGTCTAACATGATATTAGAGAGATGGATTGGAGTGAATGTGTATTGGAATGTGTGATATCTGGAAAACAAACACTGATTATTGTTCAGTACATTCTTGCTACAACAACATGAAACAATGATAGCCTGCATTGTTAAATTTTCTTTAAAATAAGAAAGTAAAAGAATGTGCCTTTTATACTAAATTAATATGAAATTTAATACATTTTATTATAATAATTAATATATATTTTAAAAAGAAAAATATTTAGTAGATAACTGAAACATACTTATACAATTAATTGTAAAATGTGAAGTGACCGTTGTAAAATGTGAAGAGAGAGAAATATGTATATATATAAAATATAAAGTGTAAAAAAAGAAATATATATATAAATAAATAAATATGTATATATACTATATATATCAAATGTAAAGTATAAAGAAAGAGATGTGTATACATTATAGGAAATTGGTTGATTGATTAAAAAATTTACTGGTTATTTTAGAGACATTACGATGTGCAATTGCAAAAGAACAAGACATGACGTGTAGTGAAAAATTAGATGCAATATATAGGAAAAGGTTCTTGGTGCAATCTAAGAAATTCTGAGTTAATAATAATTTCTTTTGAACAAATTACCTAATAAAGTTTTCTTTATACTACGGTCATAAGGTATTGAGCTTCCTCTAATTATTTATCAATTATATTATTAGATCTCATTGATGCAAAATTGGAGAAGTTGCCAAAAAAACAATAATAAGATATTCAATATACACTTTACTAGCCTTTCACATTTATATTTACAACTATTTTTTATTTTTTTAACTTTGAACAAAATGATTAACATTTCATAATTTTTGTCGAAGAACAATGTTTATAGATATAAACTAATGAAAATCTCAACATGTATTAAATTAATTATAAACCATGCAATAAAGTTCAAAAAATAATTATTTCAAATTATATACTAAACAAGACTCACCTTATATGTGTTCAAAATTCCTAACAAAATCAATTATTGCTATATACACACTTCATACTAATGGTAAACAAAATACCAATGACAAACATTAAACCCAGTAAAAATTACATCTATTACCTAAATTTAGACAAACTAATGGTCAATTTCAACTTATTATAAGCTTCGTTTTATGGAGATAAACAGCTGTTAATGCGATGTTTAACTACTTAATTGGTAAATGAATATTAATTGAATGCCATCAAATGATGCAGGACCCTCTTTTCCATTTTGTAAACTTTGACATTTGATGAATAAGACAAATTTTTTTCCTGATACGTGTAACTGGGTACTACATTATTATTCCACCAAAGTTACCTAATTAATCTCATGAAACGACCCAAAAGCATATATAATATGCATGCTAGCTCGAAATCTAATTAAGTTGAGAAATTTCTAAAGTGTGATTGTGGCGTTTCATCGAACATTTTTTAAGGGGAAAGAAAATAGGTAGGGTAAGGTTTGAAGTTATCTACATTAACCTTGGCCATTTATGAAATTCACATGGGAATAACATTACTTCATGTATACGTACCAAACCTAATAAATTTGATTGTGTTGAAGATGAGGTGACGAAATTTTCAAGCCAATGCAGCGTGACAATTACGCTCTCATTATTATTAGAATTTAGAAAGGGACCTCAATGCACACCCCAACCATTCAAAATTGGTTGTTCAAATATCATTTGTCTTATTCATTTGGATCCAAGTTCTACAAGTTGTATTCTATATGTTTAGAGATTTTGTGTTATACTTTTCTTTTTCTAGTCATATGCTAGTAAAAAAAATAAAAATTGACTAAGTGATAACATATTCATAAAATAATATTGTTTATTACCATGGTGTTTTGCAAGTGGGTTGTTCTAGTTGATTGATTTCAAGTGTCTAGAGAGACTTTGGCATGCAAATGTTAAAGTTATAATGAAAAAAAATTATAGCAAAGATTATTAGACTTGATGCAGCCTTCAGTGAGGTTGAATATGTAGGAAATGAAAATGAAGGAATTAGGAGATGTTAAATTGCTGGTTGATAACAAGTCAGCAATCACATGAAAGAATTAAACATTTAATTGCACTTAATTTGATCCTTCATGTGTTTGATTGAGTCAAATGATAATTTAAGAAACTTTTATAAAAAATAGATTGAGACGCTACTTACAAAAAGTTTAATGTGTTATATGATTATTAATAACTGTTTAATGATTCGGTGATGGTGTAATTATGTAGTGTGTAGAAATCATTCTATCACTGATAAATTCTCAATAAAATTCCCTTGTACCATACAACAATAATTTACATTCAAATATGGGCAAGGCACCAACCATCTTAAAGGACATTGACATTTTCACTTTTACCCCTATGTAACATGTTTGGGTACTGGCCTGCCCTAAAAATATCACCAAGTTATTTATAGAACAATCAAATAAACATGTATCATGCACTATAGTGTCCTTAAAATGGAAGCTCATGACTTTCCAACTTCCACTGTGTCTATCACATATCAATTATTTGCCAATTGTTACCTAATAACACTTATACTTCTCTTAACAAGGGAGAAAAATATGCTTGTACAAATTAAATGCATTAAACAGGTTAAGTGTTGAGACATCATCAAATACGTGAGACAAAGATACAAATTAAACTTTTTGTTTGTTTAATTATGTTTTATGGGTAAGATATTAGAAATATCCAGAAAAGAAAATTGACTTCAATCATAGATACGTAGGAAAAATTCAACTTATATGTTAATGATTATCTTTCATACAAAATTGTATAGTTTAAATTAATTATTTCCACTTGTCACTTCTTAGATTATCCGTGTGTATGTATTAAATCATACATGACTAATGATATGTATGTGCTTCAATAGTTATTGCACTTTCTCACTTCAATTGGTTTATTGAATATGAACAATATGTATCTGCTTATGTGGGGTGTGAATAGTGAAACCTAAATGTGATTGTAGGGAAGAGAATTGGGTCTAAACTCGTATTACCTTACTTAAGCCCAAAATTGAAGGGTCAAAGGCTTTTGATTGGGGCCAACTTCGCTTCAGCTGGTATAGGAATCCTAAGCATCCAATTCGTATAGCTCTTACATTATATATCATATGCATTTGTTACTTTTGTTACCTTAGCCTCACAGAGTTGAATTCATTAAACTGAATTCATTCTTAAATTTTATAAGGATACCAATGGATAAGTATAGAAATGTAACAGATAAATTTATAAAATTAAAATGAAAAAAAAAAAACAGTTATAGAAAAGAGAATCTTTGTTATCAATAGTTACAGTCTTACAGACATTGAAATAGATATATATCTAGTAAGTTTATTTGATGGTAAAAAAATATGAGGATAAAATTACGATAAAATGATTAGAAAATTAAATATTTTTTATTTTCAAAAATCATGATAATTTAATTTATCATTAATCTAGACTAAACTTATCCATATGAGAATACATCATATCACATTTGGTCAAAACAATTGACTAAAACTAAAAATTTTCCCCTTATAATTAATTTGGTTTCACTTAGTTTCTGGGTGCCCTTTTTCTTTAAAATGTGATATTTCTATCTTTGAAGACTGAGTTTGGTGTTTATTTAGTGAACAACTGGTTATTTATCTTGAACACAATTATTGGTGGGTGAGTTAATGCAGGTTTTGTTACATCAAAGATAGCATGCTGTGGTCAAGGCCCATACAATGGAGTGGGCCAGTGTAACTCGTTGTCGGGCCTGTACCCCAATACAGATACTTGCGTATTTTGGAATCCGACCCAACGGGCCCATGAACCTCACCACCATCATGCCCATCGACTCCAACAACACTTTACTTAACATGCTTATTTGGTGCGTTTTCATTTCCAAATACAGATTCTCGTTGCACATCATATGATTGCCCATATATATTTATATTCTATGCAATCTATTCAATAATCAGTATGTGTGTAAACAAAAATGTAGTCTACATTATTAAGCTTTATGCTTTCAATTTCATCTACCATTAATATAAGAATTTAAATACTATACATTTTTTTAATACAGTTAATCAACCATCTTTAAAAAAGTTTAAACATGATTTAACTACTTTAAATTTTATACATCGTAATTAATTAAAAAGCGAGTTTAAGATATTCCCCCACTAATTTTTATCCATGATTCAAAATAATGTAATTTCTGACTCGGACATTTTGCATTCTTAATAAAAATTACACCTTGCATAAAAAATATATAAAAGTTTTACACTAATATTATATAATAATTATTAAAACCCTAATATGAAAAATAGAAAACTATGAGTTATTTTAACGAACATAAAACCAAAGCTCGTTGACAAAGGGAAATCGCTACATTCACCATTTTTTAATAAGTTCATATACTTAATTTTTTTAAAAGAATTATAAACATTTATATCTTTAACCGCATATATATTCTGTTCATAACAAATTTAAAATGAACATACAAGACTCATTAATAAAATGTATATTTCATTATATATATAATTTATTTATCTTTTATAAGTAATCAGCTAGTTCACTTATATTCCAATCATTTCTAAATAACAAAATATGTATTTATATATTAAGGTTTAAAATACACAAGGAAATGTATATTTATACATTTAATTTTAATATATATATATATATAAAACGTTATCTGAGACAGTGTACTTGTTATTAGCCACTAAACTTTTAAAAATATCTCCAAAAGTGGAGACAAGAGAATGAATAGAGGGCAAAAGAGTACTTTTGCGAATATTTTTTCAATTATTATGCGACAAATTATGTAAATTTTTTCTTTCTTCTCGATTCTGGTTGTCTTTCTTTACCTCTTGAGTGTATATATATATTCACGTGTAAAAAGACATAATATTTTTCATTAAAATTAAGTTTACAGAGATAAATTTAAATAATTTGAAATAATAAAATTGAGATAAAATTGAATTGAAAACTAAAGTAAGAAGTGTTAAACAAGTAGTCTCTCACCGGTACCGGTACCGGCACCGGCACAATGGCGGAGGTTCCGTCGCTAATTAGTTTGTGCATGGACACTCTGATAGAAGAACTTGTGGATGAAACCGACGATTACGATGTTGTTGTTCTTCCTTCGATTTACGAACTCCCTTCTGACTTACTCCACACCTTAATCACGCGTTTGCCCCCTCTCGCTCTCCGCACTTTTCAACTCCACCTGTACCTTCCCTCACTCTATCATTCCCCAATTCCAACCTTTTTTATTTTAACCACTAACCTATTTATTTTTTTTTTCACACTTCAACAGGCCATTCGACGAGGAAGGGTTTTCGCAGCATGACTCAACCAAGAAGAGAAAACGCGCATGGTTGCTTCCGCACTCTTTCTTACTCCTTACTAAATAAATTGCATTTCATTTGTTGCTTATGGACTATTTTGTTTTAGGGATTGGAATCTGATTTCAGCTTGGGAGAGTTTGTTTCACCAACGCTGGCCTCTGCTCGTTAAGCACGTTATTCAGCCTGTGGATTGGGAGCAACTCTATTGGGAAACACATTTGCAAGAGTATATCAACTCTAAATTAAGTGTTGTGTTTATCTCTTAATTTTGGTTGAGCTCTAAATTTACGTTTTTTCTGCATTCTACTTGAAATAACAGTTGTTTAGATGAAGCAGCGGAGGTAGCACTAATTCCATCTTTTAATGGATATATTGGTGACATTCAGATTTCCGGTAATTTGATTATCTAAGTTGTCCTTACCTTTGTGCGTGAAAAGTCTTATTATCAGGCTGCACTAGTTAACCCGCTTCACTCTCTATTTTTATCTTCTTAGTTTGTTATGGATGATTTGTTGATTTTTCTTTAATTTGACCCTCTTCTTTTCAGACAGCATACTGAAATATATTGGCTTTGTGGGGGATACAAGTCACTCAGCTAGTGACCATTCAAAATTGTCTTACCATTGCCTACAATTTGGCAGCCATGTGAGGTGAGATGTACAATTTGTAGTGTGTCATAACTTACATGGAAATGATCAGTTAGGGTTGCCTTTAAATAATAGAGAGTGTTGTGGGATTCATTTTTCTGTTCTTGGATAAAATAAGTGTTGAATAGTTAGTTCAATCTTGCTTTAATTATCAATTTCAGAGTCAGCTCCCTCGTGAAGCTGTATTTCCCATCACTGTTGTCATGAGGTGATAAGTAGGCTGTGGTGGATACCCCCCAAAGCAAATCACTTTGATGCAGTGAGGCTGTATAGTCATATCATTGCAATGATGTGCATATTAAAAAAACTAAAACTACTCATAATGACAAGTAATAACCCAATTATGATTGTAATGCAAATTAAGTCATGACAAGACTTTAAAAGCATAGTATAATCTAATTTGATTAGAAACGAAAATATTCAATTGCACATTCAAATAAATGATAGTCAGGAAACCAATCAAGTCATAGTGGCAAATATTAGAGGATAAAGGGACATGTCATAGATGGTAGACCAACTCTCCTAAAACTTTAGTTGTTAGGAGAAGGCTTGTGAATGGTTTTACATCTAATACTCACTCACACATGAGCCCTTTGGGCTACAAAATAAAGGGGGAAATCAGTATTTTCAGTCCAAAACAGATGAGGCTATGGATAGGATCGTGGAAATTAGAGGATAAAAGGGGCTTTGACTTCTTGATTATAAATCACGCATGGCAAGTAAATTCAGACCTCATGTGTAGGGTTTTTTCTTGGGTTGCCATGTAATATTAAGCTCAGATGGTTTTAGTAGACCATAATACCCCTTTATATTAGGTACCATTGGCTAGTACTGAACATTTTAAGCAAGAGTAAATAAATAAGTAACTTACTAGCAGGATCTGCTCCCATTTGACGCATCATTAAACTTGCTTCCCTCTGGTAACCTGAGGCAGTGTGGCTGTTTTCTGCCCTGCCTAGTGCCTTGATGACCAGATAAACCACTTTTGACATCAGTGTTTTCATTAGTTCAAAGTTTAATGTTGGCTTTTGTCAACAGTAACAGTTTATGATAATTATAACCATGCTAGTAAATATGTTTCTGTATTTTATCTTTACCAATTCTTTTTTATCTTATATTACTTTGTCTTGATGCAGTTGTTTGAGGCTGCAAAATGTTCTATGTACTGCAGAAACTAGTGTAAGTTGTGTTTAATAAAATATCATAAATAACTCCATGATTAATTCCAAAGTTCATTTGGTTTTTATCCTTTTGGAATATGGTCATTATATTTTCATCTGGTCAAATGAATACCATATATAGCTTCTACAAGCTTAAAACAACTAAACAAGTGTTAACAGTCATTAGTGTTTATACAATAAAAGGAAGGGGGAGGTATCCACACATAATTATGATGAAGTTTACAATTTGAGAAGTGTGTCATATGATGTTTTCTAAATTTCCTCTCTTTGATGCTTTAAAATCATGTAACACAGTATGTTGTCTTGTACCCTAACTTGCAGGTTTTATTGAGAGAATGCAAGCTGCAGAGTCTGGTACTAAGATGTATCAGATCCAAGGAACAAGTAAGCTTCCTTCCTTCTATGATCTGTATTAACTACTATATAAAGAATCTGTAATTTAGTACTTGTCTGTATATAATATCACTTTCCAAATGTTTAACTAATTGTACTTTTTCAAGTTTTGCTCATCCTGTGATTGTGCTAAAATGAGCTAAACAAGGTGTACTTAGGGCTTGTGTTGCATGATGCATCTTGGGCATGAGCATTTTGGGCCATGTGTATGATTAGGTCAGGCATGTTCAAGTTACTTGAATTACTTATGTAAAATATAAACACACAAGAAGGGGATTGAATTGTGTTAATTAATAAAATCTTTTTTAGACGATGCATTTTGCGTCTGTTGATTAAAGCAAAGACAGACGCAAGAAGATTTTCTTGTCAAAGAATTGATTTTAATAAAGATTTTCATTTAAGTTGTTATCCCCGGTTAGTCAACAGATAATAAAAATAAGATAGTAATATTCTTACACTGGTTCGTCTATAGAGATTATGTCCAGTTACTTAGCAACTTGCTAAGTTTTCACTAAGAGTATTCTTTGAACTCGGCCACTCCTGGCTAATTACATAGATATTCTTTGAACACAACCTTCTCAGGCCAAACCGGTATTCTTTGGACTCAGTCTCTTTAGGCTAAATAAAGGTATTCTTTCAACACTGAACCTCCTCAAGCTAAAACAGGTATTCTTTGGACCTCAGGCGAAAACTCAAGGTATTCTTTAAACACTTAGCTTCCTTAGGCTACAAATACCACAACAATGGTTTACAAAGCTTTTAAAAACAAAGAATTATCCTCTACACAGAGAAAAGGATTTTACAATGAGAGCTAATCTAAGTTCAGGGGCGAGTGAACTTTTCTTGAGTGAAGCTTGAGAGCGAAAGATATAGATTGCTTTTGATGTAGTTCGCCAACTTCAACTCGTTGCAATGAAGTCCTTTTATAAGCAGCTTCTTAAAGTATCCGTTAGACTGAAGATTTGAACATTTGTCCTTTGTCTTGGGTACTCCAACATCTGGCAAAGTGAGCAATAAGAACAATTAATGATTTCGCAGTGGAAGTCAGCGCGAGATCAGGCTTTGACTAATTTGCTAAGAGATTTCACCAAAACGTACAACTGCTTTCGTGTTGTAGAGATTTCCTTTCAAATCTCTTTCCACCTTTAGAAGCTTCTAAGTAACGGCTTGATTTGAATGAAGACACGTGTTACTCTGAACTTCATTAAACTTTGATAGACAAATGAATAGAGATGAGTCATATGTTGAACTCGTTGTCTTCTTCCTTCTTCTTCGTCTTCAACTTCAGTTTTCATATCTTCATACTTGAAACTCATGACTTGAAGTTGATGTAGCCACAGCCACTTGATCTTTGAAGGTTCTTCATCTGATGTAGTTGCTTTGGAGCTTTTTGGAGCTTGATGATTCGAACACTTCATCTTAAAAACTCTTGTGCGTCTATCTTTGCAGATTCTTCTTCGTCTATGCTCAATCAATGATCCGTCTGATCATTGTTCTGTTTGCATCTGATACTTCATCCGTCTGTTTTGTAATTATCAAAATTAAGATTCTAAGTCATTTTGACTTAACAACTTCGATTATATATATATATATATATATATATATTATATTCTGATTGAAGTAAAGGTGAGATACCGTACCCCTTGTACGCGTAATTGCTATTGATGTTTACAGTTAAGTAATAAGTAAAAGGGCATATATTAGCTCTAATATGTTTCTCTCTCAAAGGGTCCTGATGATGATTTATGATCAAAATATTCAGCACCTTTTGAGCAAAGAGGAGTATGTTTAAGTTTCATACTTGATGAGGCACCTTCCAGATCGATGTGTTAAAATACATTTTACTTCGCATTTATGATTGATTATATCAATAGTTTTTCCAAGTATAAAATGCATCTTTATGACTTGATGGTTTTGTTAGGAATGTAGTTTGATTTTAGTCAATACATAATTGTATAGTCCCACATCGAGTAAACGATGAGGGGGATTGCTCTTATGTGTCTATATAAACAACTCCTTGTAAAGCTTCTAAGTGCAGCACATAGCATAACACAAAAGAGAATGCATATTGTGTGCCCGTGGACGTAGGCAATTTGCCGAACCACGTTAAATCTTTGAGTTCTCTTTTACTCTCTTCCTTATACTCTTCTTGTATTATTGCTTTGTTCTTAACAATTGGTATCAGAGCCAATTTCTTAGTATGCTCTGTGGCTGCGGCTTTATCCGATCTTTCACATCAGAAAAGATTTGGTTTATCCCTCAGGTTAGAGAAGCAGTGAGAGCGCTTTCCGTGAAAGCTTTCCTTAGAAAGCAGCAAGAACAATGGCATTGGAAGAAGTGTGTGTGAAGTCTTCCCTGGGCTACCTAACAAGTGGTATCAAAGTCGATGGTTCGACTTGGCGAGTGATGCAATGATAGGAGTGGATCTAAGTGAAGGTCAGGTGGACCTATTCTGTGGAGATCCCTTGTATCGAAAGTCTTCCTGGCAGGGGTGGCTAGGCTGCGTGTTCCGTTGATGTGAGCTATCAGAACGACGGTACAAGACTAGGGCATATCGACGACAATGTGAAGCTCGAGAATTGTCACGGCGATGGAAGCTCTAATGGCCATCATTGACAATTGGGGAGGAATGTGACATTGGAAGAAGAGAAGAAGAGAAACAGTGGGAGCTTTACAGAAGACCCGTGTCGGTGGACTGGGCAGAAGACCCGTATCGGTGGACTGGGCAGAAGACCTGTGTCGGTGGACTGGGCAGAAGACCCGTGTCGGTAGACTGGGCAGAAGACCTGTCGTGTCGGTGGACTGGGCAGAAGACCCGTGTCGCTAGACTGGGCAAAAGACCCGTCGGTGGACTGGGTAGTGGAGTGGAAGACATTACACTAGGTGGTAATGTAAATCAAACTCCAAGTGGGAGATTGTTAGGAATGTAGTTTGATTTTAGTCAATACATAATTGTATAGTCCCACATCGAGTAAACGATGAGGGGATTGCTCTTATGTGTCTATATAAACAACTCATTGTAAAGCTTCTAAGTGCAGCACATAGCATAACACAAAAGAGAATGCATATTGTATGCCCGTGGACGTAGGCAATTTGCCGAACCATGTTAAATCTTTGAGTTCTCTTTTACTCTCTTCACTCTTCTTGTATTATTGTTTTGTTCTTAACAGGTTTCATATGCATTGTTTCACAGATTGATGGATTATGCAAACTTCTTTCTCAACATTGTAGAACGTTGACATCTCTGGAATTTGTTCACTGCACACTCTCAACAGATTTTGTTAATGCAATATTTGGTTCTTTAGTCATGGATAGTGTACAAAAACATGGGATCCAACATTTGTCAATCATTGCCACAAGTTTTCTGGAACCATGCACAGTTTCTTTACCTAGTGGACTCGTCTCATTTTTGTCTTCGGGAAGGTACGTGAGCGTAAATTCACCTTATTGTAATTATTTTTTGTTTTTTGTTGGCAACTTTATTCAACTTTGTAGTTTTATTGATGTTTGACATGTTCTCTGAGTAATCATAATTACTTCAAAAACTTCATTCCATTTTCGTGTAACTAAACATTGCTGGTGCATCTTCTATTTCTCAAGGAGTTCTGTGCATTAGTTGTTTCTCCTCCCCCCCCCCCCCCTTAGGCTAGCATTTGATCACAGAAAGAAATATTGTATATAGCTTCCACATCAATGTAATATAATATGATTATGACATCAATTTTGTTAAAGAACATTCATCTTGTGATAACATTAGATTGAATACTTTAGTCAATCTCCTACTATGTTTTCTTATTCATTGGAACCTTAGTATTCTAGTAGGTGATTTCTTATTCATTATTCTTGTAAATGTCACATTGCATTAAAATCTTTACAATAAAGCTGAGTGCAATTCACAAGCAATTTTTCAAATCTTTTAAGTTTCTTAATCTCTTCAACCTCTTCAACAGTGTTCTTTGTATCATTTGCAACTGTTTGCATAATGATTTGGTATGCCATTTGCTGTATTTCACTTGGACATATAACTTATTAACTAGATAATAGCTTTTCTGTCTGTTGAGTTTTGCCATCATTCATGCTATATTCATGCTAATGCTGCTAGGTCCTTGTGTTCATTAAAATTATCTGACAACCACCATGGACGGACTTTTGCCAAAGATCTTTTTGTGACTCTTCTCAACCTTTCCTCTGGCATATCTGTCCTTGACCTTTCTGAGAATAAAGTAAGTTTTTTATCTACATATGCTTTCTGTATTTCTTTCATTTTTTAAGCTGACAAAAAGTTCTATGCACATGTTTCAAGATAGCAGGATGGCTTTCTGACTTTAACAGGAAATTCTCGAGTGGTTCACATCTGTCTTTTGGAAATGGAAGGTCGTTGAAGCTATTACGTGTACTCAATCTGAGGTAGTACCATACCAAATATTGTTGTATGTTTTCTGTGTAATGTAAAAGTTCTTAAATAATCAACTTTTATTGGCTGTGATAAATTATAGAATGTGTACAGAAATGAATGAGATGGTTTCTCTATAATTAAATTATTTTTTTTCTTTTGGTACATCTTATGCAGTGTCTTAGTGTGAGCTTCTATAAAATGGTATCAACATGCTTGTTGCATTTAGATTTCCATTGCTGTCAGTGTTTGATGAAGAAAAAGATTTTGAATCTGTTTATAATCTTACAGGGGAAACAATTTAGGAAAAGATGATACAGAAAGTCTTAGATATGCTCTTGAACATGCGCCTAACTTGGAGGAGCTGGATATAAGTGACAATTCAATTGAAGATGAAGGAATCAGGTCAATTGTATTTCCATTTTTTGGTATAGTTTGAAGATATGAAATTACAGTAGAGTCTCTAACGGTGTGTCATCAATCATACAGGACTCTAATTCCCTACTTTATTGGAGCATCTGAAACATGTCCTCACATAACTAGTTTGAAATTAGAGAATTGTGATCTGACATGTGATGGAGTGAAACATTTTCTAGATGTCCTTTCTACTTGCAAAAAACCATTGAAGTCTCTTTCTGTTGCTGACAATTACCTTGGCAGGTTTGTGTATTGCAATAAAATCTCATTTCGCCACTGAATTCATCTCTCCATTTGTATTTTGACTGGGTTTATTATTTAGTCAAGTAGTTGAAGCATTGGGAAAAAATTTTCGCACCCCAATCGAAGTACTTGACATTGCAGGCATTGGATTGGGTTCTTATGGTTTTCAAGAGCTTCAAAATCTAATAAAAGAGGAGCTTAAGCTGGTGAAAATTAATATAAGGTCAAGATATATACTTGATGTTCTGCTATTGCTTTTAATATTGTACATCCAATCACGTGAGATGTTTTTCTTGTTTGTTCAGCAAAAATCGTGGTGGGATTGAAACTGCCAAATTTTTGTCCAAACTCTGGTCATTGGCTCCACAACTAGTTGAAGTGAATGCTGCCAGTAATCTTATGCCAATAGAATCACTGCCCATCATCTGCTCCGCATTAAAGTTTGCAAAAGGTATGTTAGTATCTGTTCTGTTGGTGACCTTTTGGATCTTGGATGCTGGCAGGTTGTTTTAACTGTGTGATTATTAAGCTTGATTATTTACTTAAGCATACCCAATAAACTCCCACTTTTTGTTACATGCACGCAAGTGGTATAACATATTAGAGCTCATAAGTAGCTACTAACTTCAGCTACAAGATTACTCATAGTTCAACCTAGGATTTTACTGGAAGAGAATGCACTTGATATGTGTGTTTCTTCAAGGCCAGTGAAAGCATTTTAAATGTAGATAACTAAAGTCTGCTTTGAAGTCTCAATAATTTATGTTTACCTCTGGTTTAACTGTGTTAGTGATTCTGCTTTAGGTAATGTTCAACATGTGGACTTGACGGGGCATACATGGGACTATAAGCCAGAGGATGTTTCCCTGTGCACTGAATTTGTACATAATGGATTACCTATATTGGTTCTTTCACCATCATCAACCTCAGCTGCACCTCACGATCATGATCCTTAGAATTAGAATTTTGTGTGATTTCAAATTATGTTACACAGCATATGCAATTGTTAGTTGTTTTTGTTTCTTTCTTTATCATTATGTATGCGTTAGGATATTAGGATAAGGAGAGTTTTCTCTCCTGCTTTTCTTTGTTCTTTTGTACTAATCAATAAAAATCTCTCTTTTCTATCTCATCCTAACTGTGGGTTCCTAACAGTATGTTTGCACAGTTTCATGCATAATGCCTGCAAAAATTTTATTGGCTGTTCCATGCCTTGATGGTTCACTATGCAACAATCTCATGGAAGAGAAATTTAACTTTGTGCATATTTCTCTTCCGTGTTTTCAAGAAATTTGATTTTTAACCTCAATGTATATAGGGTTGTTTTTCTTCCTAGTCTTCTCTTTTATATTTTTAATGTACCTTGTAGTTTCATTTGATGCTGTGCAGTGGGACATGTGCAATCTGTTGTACCAACTATCAAGATGCAATAAAAACGCTTATTTTTTTAAGTTATTTTTATATGAACAATTGTCAGTGGTTTGAACACTCCACTGTTCATTTCTATTTGAATGATTTTGTTCCAAAGCGTGTAACTCGTTTCCTGTCTCCCGAAGTTGCTATGTATCCCCTCCTATAGATAGCAAATCTATCCATAAACTGGTTTAGAGAAAGTTGCAATAATGACAGGTCTCAGCTTCGGATCCATTTACATTGGAATGCAAGTAACAACAATGTGACATCGCTTTTAATACATGTGTCCTTGCTGCTTTGCTTCTTTTATTGAAGTCTTTTTCCCAGGTAACCGTGTATTTGAAAATACTCTATTATTTTTGCGTGTTAACTAAACGCATGTTTGGAAAATCTTGTGGAAATTTCACAGGGGTTTTAGCTTGGGATTATTAATTTGTAACGACCGATCATGCACCAACCAGGCCACCACCCATGCAATAATTCAGTTGCTGCTAAATGATATAGTGACATCTCAGATATTCAGGAAACTTAATTATGACAAATTACTTTTAAAGAACTAATTTTGTGATTAAATTCTTTTAAAAACTGATAATGACATGGATATAACTTTAGAAGATTAATTTATTTAATTTTTTTAAGTTTTATTAGTACAGTAATATGTCGGAATCTTGGTTTTTTGACCCGGGGGAAGTGGATATCTTAAATGTGAGTTTTAACTTTAATATTGAGGCGGGTCCACCTCAAAGTTATTGGTTTCATAATAGACCTGACCTCCTTATCCTTCAGTGTCGGACCTGCATCATGACCATACCAGCAGAAGAAAGTAACTATCTTAATCTCTATGATATGAAAGTTGAAAAAGACATCTTAACCATATTAGGAGGTCGACATTGTTGGGCATTTTTTATGGAATCCCTGAATAACAGTACGAGGAAGCAGGTGCACTATGACAAATTAATTATGTTCTTACAGTTGGCCCTCTTATAATTTATACATTCTTTTGTTAAATTTAATTAAACTGGGTCAACTACAAATAAGTGTGGGTCATATAATGAAGTAACAAATAACAATTGCTCAAGTACTTGACTTTTTTACGTGTCGTCCTTTTCTTTTCAATGTTTCATTTCATCTGTATTTTATGTGTAATGTATAATTCTCTAGCTATTCAAGGCCAGTTCCTCCATCCATTTGTATGTCCATTAACATCTATAATGCACAATTAGATGAAAGGAGCCAGTTCACTTAAGAGGATCATTAAATCTTTCGGAAGAGATTAAAAATCATGGTGTTTGATTGAGATGTTCTTTGGCAATCATATGTAAAATATAGATATAAAATAATTTTAAAAGGTGTTTGCTGTGATAAGGTTCCTTATTTAAAGCATCTACAACGTATTCTCGGGACTGGCAGAAGGCTTCTCGGGAAGCACCTTGAAGGGTTGCTCCAGGAAGCACAAGTGCTTAAGGTGATTATTTTAATATATATATATATATAAGAAAAGGACTGTTGGTAAGTGTAATATGAACGTTGATGGTAATTTTTGAACGAGGAGTAACAATTATAAGTAGGAAGTAATTCAATTTATCTTCATGCAATCAAAATCTCTCCAATTTTACACCATGTTTTCTATCTTTTGTTATTTATGTAAGGTTAGCTATTTTTAGGATTTAAATAAATTTTAATTAATTATATTTTTTATTTTATTTAAAATTTTAGTTTTTATTGTGAACAAAATTACAAAATAATAGTCCAAAAATATTTTTTTAAAAAGTTTAATTGATTTATAAATAAAATAATTATAAATTAGTAAATAACTAATTAATCAATATAATGATATATATGTTTTCATGGGACTCATTGGAAACCTCTAAAAGAGACTTATATCAATGTAAAGATTTTGTGACTAGAGGTACTTACGATAGAAAGAGTAAATAAAAATAAGGTGTACAAGTGTGTCCCATTAGAAACATGTTTACGAGTAACACTGTAATAGTGGATGTTCTTAACGACACAATGTTATTTTGATTTTTTAGTCATGTTTTTGGAAATTTAAGATTTTTAAAACATAAAAATATATAATTATTAATGATTAATTGATTTATATGTAAAACACAATTTCATCCACTTAAGAACGACAGTAAAATTAATGAAATGTAATTGAATAAGTGATGATAAAATTAATTTTGAATAATATTTGATTTTGTAAAATTAATTTTATTAAAATTGATTTTAAAATGATTTGATTTATGTTAGGTAGTTTTAATCATAAAATCAAATTTATATAGTAAACTTATGTAAATTTTTAATCTTATGCAAAACTTACTTAAAAAAATTCTTCAACTTAGAATTAATTATGCATTATTCTCTAATATAAAATTAAATATGTCAAAACTTATCTAAGAATGGATGGGTGGATTTTTCAACTAAGAAAATTAGATAATTTGATTGCTGTAAAACGTTATTGAAGAATATAAATTACACTTAACCATATTTAATTAATGAAGTTATATGATTTTATCCATGACCATAATATATGATTATTCTATAAAGTCCATTATTCATGTATAAAGGTTTTAGATCACGACTTACCAACTGTATTAGATTCTTAAATCAGAAGAAATAAGGTTCAATATAATACACAAATGTTTCATTCCAATTTTACGAGATGCCACAAAAGACTATAAGCTCATGTCCCCACACCTTTAAATACACAAAACTCTCTGGAACTAGCATCAGCCACCCTGTAAAGATGAAAACTTTTTTTTATTTTTTGTCTAATTGAACTCAAACAATGTTGTTATGCTACTATATAAAATCTAACAACTAACGTGATCAAGCAAAAGCAAAGTGGACAACTCTTGAAAAAGGAATAATATACTTTTATTTTTTTAATCTTGAACTATGTCCAAAATGAGTTGTTCACTAGGCTTTGTCATGAAGTTATCCATTGTCAAAAAATTATCCCTTCTCAAAATCCATTTAACAAACCTTATATAATAATGCGATTGAAAGACCCGTGAACAAACAATTTATTATTATTATTTTGGTTTATCTGGTGGAACTTCTAATCTGTTTTAATGGGGAGTCTTAACCATCATTACATGATGAAAAATGCAATGAATCAAAGGGACCATCTTAATGTCTAGTTTACACGCTGTCATTAGACGACAAGAACAAGTGAAACTTTTTCCATGTTTGCATGTTTGAAAATTTTCCTTAAAATGAATTGATCACCTACTAGATACATATCAGACATCATTCACACTCTTCGCTTTATAATTTATCAAGTTTATATCTTATTGTGCAATCACATTATGAACTTGTTTCAACGTCCCTTTGAAATAGAAGTTACACCACAATTTAAGATATGTGGAATCTAACATCTCCAAACAATGTGTGAAATTAGTATCTTGTTCATTGACATGCCTTTATTTCAAGTCACTCTCCAACAAAAGCTTGCTTTCAAGCCTAGTTAGATAAAAAGAATGCTAAATAATTCATCCATGCGAGAAAAATCGGTTATCCTAGAGTTGGTGACTAATGAAATGAAATTTTACTTCTTACTATATTTGGGATCCACTAGTAACAGAAAAATTCTGTATTAACTTGTGTCTATTTGCCTATAACGTGAAATGTGTATTAACTATCTTAGAATCTTATCTCAAAATTATTGTTCAAATTGACAAGGGAAACTTCTTTAGTAATATCGTAATAAATTATGTTATGAATGTGATTATTTTATTTTACCATTAGCTTTAAGTTGTGTGTTCCTACACTAAACCCCAGAGAGATTTTGTGTCATGGGATTAGGTAAGGCTTTTTAGTCACATGTTGTTGATAAATTGATATTAACTATTATCATCACAATCCTCACTCCTAATCAGCTTAATTACTATTTTGGTTCTGTAATGATTTTAAAATTTCCGAGAAAGCAATTTGAAGAGTGAAGTTTGTTTTGTTTCTGTAACAATTTAAGAATTGCTGGATGCGTGACATTCAAATAGAAAATGTTAAAAAAACATATAGATAATTTGCAGTGACAGATTTGGCTAAAGTACAAATGCAAACAAACATATAGTTTGGTTGGTTTTTGTTAGAATGGTCATGATTAATTTTATTATTAGGTGAAATATCATTGTTCATTAAACAAAAAAAAAAGTAGAAAAAGTATACTATCAGCTCGTCTTTTGTAATTTCTAATTGATAAATGGTTGACTACTAAATAATTTATAAATTTGAGTGCAGATAAAATTTTATCAAATTTAAAATGTTTAAGTTTCATTCAAAATATGGGAATTAAAATTGAGGAGAATGATATACAGTACCTTCTTTAGGGGACATGGACTAATATGTTTAATTTTCAGTGAGTATAATTTGGAGGGCATCAATAGATTTTGTCATGAGAACAAATGGAATAAACTTTTTTTTTTTTTTTAAGGTATTTTCACTTTTG
This sequence comes from Hylodesmum podocarpum, assembly GCA_026586105.1. NCBI lineage: Eukaryota > Viridiplantae > Streptophyta > Magnoliopsida > Fabales > Fabaceae > Hylodesmum > Hylodesmum podocarpum. The sequence goes on along the minus strand of JALJEV010001437.1, from coordinate 3,263,529 downwards.
TTGATGATGTTTTTCTTGGTTGTGATAAATTATTTTTTGAGGTTATAGATGTGTTTTTTTAGAATATTCTACTGTGTAAAAGGGATATTTATATTATTATTTTTAGCTGTAACAAATTATAATTATTCTTTGGTGTTATCTTTTCGTCACTTTGAGTCATCTATCTTGCTTTATGAATCTCCATACTCTCATGATGATCTTAATTGTGTCATTCACAACTTGGATTTATCCAAATATTATTTATACTAATTCTAGTGATTTAACTCATATTCTAATACTTTCTCTTGTTGTAGTCTCGTTTGATCTTTTGTCCATTTTTTCTTATTGTGTATTTGTTTTCTTTTCCCTTTTTCTCCATCTCTTTATGATGATATCACGAAATAATTAATGAAATTATTGCTTTGGAATCTATTAATATATGGACTCTGTTTCTCTTCTTCAGGGAAAAATCTACAATTGATTCTTAATAGAATTTTATATTAAAATGTGACATGATTAACGAATGGAATAATTAAAAAGGCAAATGGTAAGAAAAAATGACTCAGTTTAGGCTATATTATCTTCTCTTTGATTGTTACAATGGTGTATTATTATTTTTTCATGTAAATACCATGGAAATTACCTTTATATTGGTTTGGTTCTGATAATTCATTCTTATAAATGTCGTAGGAAAAAAGATTTATATAAAGCAATACTTTCTCTTGTATGATAAAAAACAATTACCTCAAATTTATTCAAGAAGTTTAGTAAAATTAATAACTATTAGTCATGATTCATTATAAGGTAGCAATTCATTCTATATTATTTAGGCATTCATCTTTAAATATATTTATTTATGCTATGGTGTATGGTAATATTGCCAATATGGATGACAATAAAAAAGAATCAAGGATTTAAATCAATATTCATTGAAGAATTTCTAAAATATTAATTTCTAAATTATTAGAGTGTTCTTCAAGGAAATATATATCTAACATATTAGAAAAATATGAGTTCTAGATTATAAATAAATTGAAACTATGAGAACCTAAATGTGAAGTTTTTACTTAATCAAGAAAAGAAATTTATTGTCCTAAGTAAATACAGAGTATTGGTGAAAATATAATTATTTAATCAGGAGTAAACCAAATATATCTTTTATTATTATTGTAGTAAGTTCCCTAATCTCTCTTCGTGAAAGTCGTTGACAATTATCTGTATCCTGGCTGGATAATTATTTTCATAAATTCTCATGAAAGAAGAAAATAGAAAAAAAAACTCGACCCCGAACTTTTTTATAAATTAATTTATAAAAAATTTCTCATATTATTTTTAAAAAATATTTTTTTAAGTTCATTTTAACTTAGTAAAAAAAATTATTTGATTTGTTTTTCTTATTCTTTTGTCTTCATACAAAAAATTTACTCAAACAAATCTTAAATGGTTACTTAGAAAAATGATCTGAATAGAGAACAGACAAATATGGTTGAATATTTAGATTTAAACTGAGTAGGTATTGCAAATGACAAACAATCAGATTCTCTTGATTCATGGTCTGTCATAACCCATGCCATTTGCAAACTCTTATAGCCAATGCATTTGTTCTTAAATTATAATCTTACACAATTACATCCATGGAGTTAGAGTAAGTTTAAATGAACTTGTTTAAAAAAAAAGTTTTCAAGAGAAAAAAATAAAAATTGAATTTATTTTTATAAATTTAAAATTAATTTATAAAAATCTACTCAATTAATTTTTCTAAAAAATACGAGATTTCTTACAAATTAGTTAATAAGAAGTTAATTTTAATTATTGACAAAATAAATTTTATTTTTTTCTTCTTATTTTTTTCCAATAAATTGTTACAGAGAAAAAACACAAAAACATACCAGTAATGTATAATAATCTGCCAATCTATATCCCTTTATCTAACCTAGTTTTTTCTCTCATGAGAAAATAATGCATACAAAAGTCCTCTATCATCTCCTTACAAGACTAAAATCTTCTTTTGCATCATCAAAACTTCATCGATTTTGTTAAGAAATCAACTGGATAATATTTTAATGATTTCTTTTGTACACAATAATCACACTGAAATTAAAATTTATAACTTTATACATACTATTTAAATTCTACACAATTAACTCTAGTAACTACAAATATCTTAACTAAATATTTACATGTGCAATTCTCATTTCAGGTAGATTGTAAACGAGTCAAGATAAATTGACCTGTCATCCTAATCTTGTCTCGTTTCATAAATTTAATCAAATTCTAAAAGAATTTGAGGAATGATACTTTTTTAATGTTTTATGCTATATACATTATAATATATTCACCTATTTACCTTCTTTTGTACACTGTTTTAGTTTCTTTTTCTACTCACTCACTAGCATTTTATTATAACTACAAACCTTTTCAATAACTCCACTATGTAGTATTCTATTATACCTACAAACTTTTTCCCCCGAGCACACACACACATCAATAATGCAGTGCGGTTCTGGTATACCAAAATCTCTTAAATCAATCATGATCATTACAAAAATCATTTAACTTTATGCTTTCTCCTATATAAGTGGCTTCTTTACGGTGCCTTCAGCAAATGACATTCGAACGCATCAATGTCTTTTTACTATTTTATGTTTGTCTTAACTCACTCTCTAGTTTAAATACTAATGCCAATTTTTTCGCAAAAGTAAACGAAACCAAATATTTACTTAGATCGGTTTAATTAATCTCTTTAACAAAAATTCATATATATATATATATATATAACAATTTTTTCTAAAAAATTAAAATTAATTTATAAAAATTCTCTCATTTAATTTATTTAAAAGTTAATCATAACTTATACATAAATTAATTTCAACTTATGAAAGTTTTGATTAATTTTTCCTTTATAATTTCTCCTCTTATATAAATGCGCATTAAAAAATATACCTGATTTTTTAGTCTAAATAACCCTAACAATAACAAAGTTTGAATTTGGAATGATGTATGTATTACTCAAACATTAACTACTAGTAAACTTCCATCTAGTAAAATATGTTTATTAATTAATTGATATGGTTTAGAAACTAGGTCATCGAGAAGAGAAAGGATAATTTAGAATATGATATTTATTATTTTAGGACTAATATTTTTTTTAAAAAAAGGAAATTAGAAGATAGGTCATCGAGAAAAGAAGGGATAATTTTAAATATGATTACTCGTTAATTATTTTAGTGCTAATCCTTTTTTTTAAAATAAAAAATAGGAAATCTGGAACAAAAGGATGGTTAAAATTTCAACCACCACGCCTCCAACCACATAAGCAAGTTTTGATTTTCTCTTCATTTCAACTTCATCCTTCTTTTGTCTTCGTCTTCTTCTCCTCCGTCAATCTAGCCATTTGTTCTCACTCTCTCACTCTCTTTTTCTCTCCGAATTCGACGGTTCCGCCGAAGAGTCTCATCCGATTCTGTATCCTCTTTCGTTTCGAACTCTCACTCCGTGACTCGCTCAGTGACTCAGTCAGTGAGTGACTCAGTGATTCTCAGATCTGAGTGCGAAGGAAGCAGATCGAAAATGGAGGAAGCGCTGGAACTGTCGCGCGCGAAGGACACGAAGGAGAGGATGGCGGGCGTGGAGCGTCTCCACCAACTTCTAGAAGCTTCGAGAAAGAGCCTTTCCTCTTCGGAAGTGACATCACTGGTTGATACGTGTATGGATCTCTTGAAGGACAACAACTTCCGAGTCTCTCAGGGCGCGCTTCAGTCTCTCGCCTCCGCCGCCGTTCTCTCCGGCGACCACTTCAAGCTCCACTTCAACGCCCTCCTTCCCGCCGTCGTCGACCGTCTCGGCGACGCCAAGCAACCCGTCCGCGACGCCGCGAGGCGTCTCCTCCTCACTCTCATGGAAGTACGTGCCTCTACACTTTACCTAATTACTCGATAGTGACTTGACTTGACTTGGTTGGTCACAATAGTGAAGTGTATGTGTTGTGTTAACTAACAAGTATAACCGTACGGTGCCGTTTAGGATTTTGGATTTACTTTGTTTTGTGCGGCTACGAAGTCAGAATTATTGCGATTTTGCTTTTGCATGAACTTTCTTGTGATTCTGGAGAATGAAATTCGACCGGTGCTTGCTTTAGTTACTTAGTTAACGGCTTAATATCGCGAGATCTTTTGTCAGAGGATCTCTTGCTGGTGTGAGTGCGTCATCACGTGTGTTATCGAAGTAGGTTAGATGAATGTTATTGCTTAAATTATGGTGTTTCCTACTCTTATGAATAATAGCGTGTTTGTTTCCAGTTTAGGACGTGATTTGAACTTTGAAGAAGTTAATAGTTATGGCTCTTCTATGTCCTGAACGGGATTACATCCTTCCGTTTGAGTTTCTAAACATGCACTTAATCTTTTCACTGTTTAAATTTTAAATTGACTTCTACTCTGGAGGAGCGTTAAGAAAAACATGTGATAGAATGTCTGTGAGTAGCTTATGTGGAAGAAGCTCGGGGGATTTGTTTTTCTGATGGTCTTGATAGCTGTGAAGATTAAATTTATAATTTATGATTGTCTCATTTGCAAGCCAAACCAGATTTGAGTGTTTCTTTTACACTTCCATTCTGCATCTTTTAGGGCTATGTTTGTGCTAATGGAAGGGTGAATGTATTGGAATAAAATAGCATGATGCTAGGTTTCATTTTTTTTTTGGATGGTTGTTGAGAATGGAATGGAACCTGATGGAATGCATTCCATTCTCCCCCAATTTGTGGAGTATGGGCTGGTTTTCATTTTTTTAATTCATCATAAAAGTATCTGACCAATAGAAATGGTAATTGCATTCCAGTCCATTCCATTTCACTCTTCATTATCCAAACATAGTTCAACAGTAAGATGGATAATGTTTCCACATGTATTTTAGTGTTTATGTCATGTCTGTCTAATAGTGAAGTAAATCTCTCCTGATTGTAATTTTGAAAATGATATTTTTTTGAGCACCCTAAATTTTACATTCATTTTGAATTACTATTATCATTGTCATTTGTAGGTTTCTTCTCCTACAATAATTGTTGAAAGGGCAGGGTCCTTTGCTTGGGCACATAAAAGCTGGAGGGTTAGGGAGGAGTTTACACGTACTGTCACAGCTGCAATTAATCTATTTGCATCTACCGAGCTTCCACTTCAACGGGCTATCCTTCCCCCTGTATTGACTTTTACAAATAAGCAGTACTTATCATTTGTATGTTTAGATACTCCTGGCATGCGATACTAACTCCTTACATAACTTGATTGATTATCAGGTTTTGCATTTGCTTAGTGATCCAAATCCCGCTGTTAGGGAAGCAGCTATTTTGTGCATTGAGGTAAGCACGCTTTATCTTATAGTCATTTAGTATTGTATATATTGGCTAAAAGACTTAGGTACATTACCATGTTAGTTACCAACGAAGGGGCTTATGCTATATCAGTACTAATTTCAATTCTTAAATTTCTGAGCCAAAAATAAAGAATTGCTGATATTTTATGTTGCTTTTACTCAAAGAATGAGAATAGCATAAATATGAAGAATAAGAACAGGGAACTGGGTCTAATGGAGGATGTGGTTTGATGTTATATTGTTATCCCAAAATTCAAAACTGATGCTATCTATTCAAAGTCTGAGGTCTGTGAATTTCATGGCTCTAAAGTTGAGAATTGATCTGATGTTGACGTATTTCTTTGAAAGTTTCAAGTTCTATATAAATGGATTTTTTTTTGTATATTATCGTTTATTAATAACTGGATTATGCCATCCCCACCTAGTGGGAAAAAGGCTTTGTTGTTGCTGGTATGAATAACTGGATTACAATAATCTTAATGTTGTAGTAATTGATATCATGGTGCCATAAACAAAGGTTGATTTATTGATGTGTTCATAGTCATACCTGAGAATAGCGATTATGAATTCAATTTAGTACATTTCATTGACATTAACTTTTTACAGGAGATGTATACACAAGCTGGGCCTCAATTCCGTGATGAACTTCACCGCCACAATCTTCCATCATCTTTGGTAAATATATTACAAATGCACAAACACACTTTTAAGCTCATGAATTTGAACCTTTTCCATTTAACATTTAATGTCATCTACTGTGAGACATTTTTATGTATTGTTCATTGCATCATGTTGGTTTCAGGTGAAAGATATTAATGCCAGGCTTGAGGGAATTCAACCAAAAGTTCGATCTTCTGATGGTATTCCAGGTGGATATACTACTGGGGAAATTAAGCATTTGAGTGTTAATCCCAAGAAAAGTAGTCCAAAGGCTAAAAGTTCCTCAAGGGAGACCTCCCTTTTTGGAGGTTAGTATATTTGTAATTCTTCAACCTTAAGCGTTTATATGTTAGTTTCATATTGATGCAATTTTATACATGGCATTATGGTTTATATCTTATCTATATAATTTCCTTATGTTAGAATAGCTTCAATATATGTTTGTATTGTATTTCTGGTTTGGATGTGATGGCTTAGGTTGTACTAGGGTGGCTTAAGTCAGCCTTTTTTCAGACTTACATTGTTTTGTAAAAGAAACACTATATATACATAATGAAAGAGAAAATCAGTGTGCAGTTTTTCCAACACTGGTTTTTTACTCTCCAAACTCAAGTCCTTCTCATACTGGCTCTACATTTGTCTATTTGCATTATAATTTACTCTAATTAAAATTTAGTAATTTGAGATGAGCTGCATAGTTGTGACAATACTGGAACATACTCTCAAGTGTTTAGATAGTGTGAATTTATGGACACTCCTATGCACTATGGACATGTTTATTTTTCACATCATATTTTTTGGTTTTGAGTTTAGATTTTAGTTTAAGCTCCCTTTCTTTAAACTAAGATTTCAAAAATCAATGTTAGAAGTTTTAGCTTTTGATTATAAGGGATACTATTTCAGTTAGCACTAATTGTCATGATTTTGTTTTTCTATGTCATTCTTCTTATCGAACTTTGGGATATTGCAGCTAACATGTATCCTTGGGTAATTCCAGAAGTTAAACCTATTTGAACTTTGGGATTCTACGTTTATATGTTGGTCCTTGGATCTGACTTCTTTTAGTTTTCATTTGGTAGACATTTTTTTCTGCATTTCTTTAATAATAAAAGTTTACATGAAATGCATGTGCAAAATGTTTAAAATTGAGATGATTTTGATGCTGGAGTCAAAATGATAGGAAGATAAAATGATATGTTTCGAAGTTACGATTGACATCTCAAGTGGTAAAGTTGGATTTTTTTTTTTTTTTTGAAAAAATCCACATCACACATTGTTGACATACTGTGTATAGTTGGACAAGAATATTGACTATTTAAATATGTACTTTGTTTATTAAATTATGAGCAGGAGAAGGTGATATAACTGAGAAACCGATAGACCCTGTCAAGGTATACTCTGATAAGGAGTTAATCAGGGAAATTGAGAAGATTGCTTCTACTCTTGTGCCTGAAAAAGACTGGTCAATTCGAATTGCTGCCATGCAGAGAGTTGAAGGTCTTGTTTTAGGAGGTTGGTGGTTCTAAATTCGTTTGAGAACTGTGTTCAGAAATATACATGCTTATAGTCCAATCTTAAGAGCTTATTCCTATTTTGAGTCCAAAAGGGAAAGAACATTTGCTGTTGTAGAATGTATTTAAAGAAAGGATGTCTGTGGTGATCTTTTATGAATATGGTGTTGGATTTTATCTGTTGATGTTGATTCAGCACAAAAGTCACAGTTAACTGAGCTATGTCATTAAAAGATTATGACAATGTTATTTTAACAAACAATAAAAGGAAAACTAAATGCTGATAGGCCCATTAACTGCAGCTTCTGAGAGATTCGCCAACTGTGATTTCTTTATAGAGGTGCAGTTTTTAGGATCCTAGTTCTACTAATTTTTGGGCGGGTGGTGATTTAGCATTATTGCACTTTTCAAACTAAATTGATCAGCATCAATATTTTTATTGGTCTATTATTTATTTTGAGAGTAAATTAGTCCAACCTTTCTTCTATGTTGCAATTCTTACACTTAATTACTCGTATTTCTTAAACCTACAAAAAAGCCTGCCTATAAATTTATAAATATGTTACAGTTAAAGACAATTCTTATTTTTGAATGAGATTGATGAATATGTTATTATTTCATATTTTTGACTCAATTTCATATCTTAAAATGTTATGCTAGTCCTGTTCTATTTTATAAATCATTATGAATAAACCCCCCTACAATAGTAAAAATCTGAAATCATTAATTACTCTAGTGATAATATTTGATGGTGATATTAAAATATCATAAGAGAATAAATAGCAAAGAAATTATAATTCCAAATATTAAAAATAACATTAATTATTTTAAACTGTTGCAATAATAAATTTAATAAATATAAGGACTAAAACATGCCACTTTTCAATCAATTTATATAAAAAATAAATAATGAAAGATTGATCTATATTCTTTTGATCTATTTATTAATATTTAATTTTAATAAGATTTTATGAATTTTTTAATCATGAAAATTTAAAAACCATTCTTGTTATTTGAAGATACAGAATTTTAATTTATTTTATTATTTATTCTTTTATATTCTCTTATATTATTTAATGTTATCTTAAATTTTTTTATCTTAAGGTATTTAATAATTTCAAATTTTCACTATTTTAGAGAGATTTAAGTGTTAACATTTTTATGAAATTGAAAATGATTTTTGTAGTGAGCTAAAATATGTATGAATGATATTTTTTTCAATTTTATACAAAATTAAAGGCTTTAGATTTAAGTGTAGTATATTTATAATAAGACAAGTTTTGTGTAGGTTTTAGAAATAAAAGGGAGTTTATATAGAATGGAGATTGGAGTAAGTTGCTCTTATTTGAATTATCTGCATTATTTTTCTATTTGTCATATGTATTCTTCTTTTGCCTATTTTTTAAGGAAAAATGGCTTTATGTATTTTTAATTATAATTATTGCAAAGTTATGAAATTAAACTAAGTTAAATTATAATTATTGCAAAGTTATGAAATTAAACTAAGTTAAATGTAATATATTTTTCTTTTCCAATGGCATGAATGTTGAATATCTTCTTAATACTTTCTTCATCAGGTGCTACGGATTATCCATGTTTTCGAGGGCTACTGAAGCAACTTGTTGGACCTTTAAGCACACAACTGTCAGACCGAAGATCTACCATTGTGAAGCAGGTGGTCTAACATTTTTATTATTCTATATTCACTTTTATTAACTTGTAAAACAAAACATTATTTTGTGTCAAGGTCGAAGTTACAATTTCTTGTTCCTTTACTGTTTTGGAACATGGGAAATTGGTGAATCTTCTCCCTTTAAGTAATCCTTGTTTGCATATCCTAAAACGAAATGTTTATTCATGTGGATGAATTCCTTCCTATAGTATGTTTGTTGTTTTGTCTCATTATTGTTTCACTCAAGGACCTTGTCCATAAGTTAGGCTCTCATACCCAACTGTTTTTGATTTGTTGTTTGCTTTCTTCTAGGCTTGCCATCTATTATGCTTTTTGTCAAAGGAACTCTTGGGTGATTTTGAAGCATGTGCTGAAATGTTTATACCAGTAAGTTCACCTATTTATCTTGGATTTATCACAAGTTTGATGCTTTTGAAATTATTAATTCTTGATCTGATAATCAGGTCCTTTTCAAGCTGGTTGTGATTACTGTGCTTGTAATTGCAGAGTCTGCAGATAACTGCATAAAAACGGTAATGAAATATGTTCATTTAATTATCTGCATCTTCTTATTTCTCTTGCTATGTGTCATTTTTACCTTTGTCCTCTAATTTGCAGATGCTGCGCAACTGCAAAGTTGCTCGTGTGCTTCCCCGTATAGCTGATTCTGCAAAACATGATCGCAATGCAGTACTACGTGCAAGGTATATATTATCAACTATTGAAAAGCAGTGTAATCAATGGAAGATGGTGGAAGACCAAAACTCAACCATATAAACATGCTATTGCAGCCTATGGTGCTGCTATAGCTGGCATCCCCTCACAAATTGTCTATGGCAGTTGGTAAAGAATCTGCCACGCAGCCATGGCACCACAATTTTACAACACTGTTGAAAAGAGATGGAGTTTTGGTTTTTGATCATTACCATTTGACATTTTACTTTAGGTGTTGTGAATATGCTGGTTTTTGATTAATACCATTTGACATATGTGCTGTAGGTGTTGTGAATATGCTCTTTTGGTCCTAGAACATTGGCCTGATGCACCAGAAATACTCCGATCAGCTGATTTATATGAGGATCTGATAAAGTGTTGTGTTTCAGATGCAATGAGTGAGGTAGCTTTATAGTTTTAGGTTATTAACAATGGGTAATTATATGTTATGCACCAAATCTGTAAATTTTAACTACCTTTTCCACTGTGTTTCTCGTCTTTCTGAGCTATCAAGAAATGGTATCTGTTAGAATACTTACTAGGTTTTACTACTGTAGTTGGGCTTTAAGCCCATTTTAGATAGTTTGTATATTTATGCTGGATTGTAATTTCTTTTGAATTGAATGAGGCAAGAACTTTTCACCCACTTAAGCAGTAATGCCTTGAGGTGTGTTCAAGTTGTGGGAAGTGAAAGTGATTTTTTTGCATATTGTTTAGCAAAATTTAGTTCTCATAAATGTATAATATGATAATAAAATTGTGGAAATCGATAAACTTAATTTATTTGTTGGGTTATGTCTTAATATGTGTCTGGTAAGGAATTATTAAGGTTCTGAAATTTAAATAATAGAACTTATGCTGAATGATGCTTCTATTATGGTTAGCCAAAGAAAAAGGAGTCTGTTCAATGCTTTCAGTGTTTGTGCATATGCATATTACTGAAAATAAAATCAATTTTCCGTTTTTGCAATATGATCCTGGAGCATCCAGGAGGCAGTTGTGTTGTGAAAAACCCACTATCTCCTCCCATTATATCCCTTTAGGCAGTAAAATCAGTGACATGAAATCATCTTTTTTGTATACATCTATTGCTTTTGTCATTTGACCCACTCTTAATTTGTTTAATTCTTCTAAAGCAAAGGATTCCAAAATGACATGATTATTTTGTTATCCCGTTTCATTGTATAATAGTGTTTATTGTTTAGTAAGATGTTTCGAAAAACTGTCTTGCAGTATGTAGTTGAGTTGCACTATAAAGATCATTTTCCTCTTTCCCTCTTTCTAGCAAATCTTTTTATTTATCAAATTTGAACAGAAACTTGTTAGCATATTCATTGATTATTTATTGTATATGCATGTGAAAATGATCACCGAATGAAAATTGATAGGTACGATCTACTGCAAGGATGTGCTATAGAATGTTTGCAAAAACATGGCCAGAGCGTTCTCGTCGCCTACTTTCATCCTTTGATCCTTCCATTCAACGGGTATACACTTATGATCTTGTAGATGCTATTCTTATTTTTTTGCTCTAGTAATCTTTTAAAGTGAATGTAAATCACAGTTAATAAGTGAAGAGGATGGAGGAATACATCGACGACATGCTTCACCTTCCATTCGAGATAGAGGTGCACTGATGTCATTACCCAGTCAAGCCTCTGCTCCCTCTAATCTACCTGGTTATGGAACTTCTGCTATTGTCGCAATGGATAGAAGTTCAAGTATATCATCAGGGACATCTATATCCTCTGGGATACTTCTTTCACAAGCTAAGTCACTTGGTAAGGGTACAGAGCGTAGTTTGGAAAGCATGTTACATGCAAGCAAACAGAAGGTTACAGCTATTGAAAGCATGCTTAGAGGCTTGGATTTGTCTGATAAGCATCATTCATCTTCTCTCCGGTCATCAAGTTTGGATCTAGGTACCAGATAAGTTTTCCTGTCAAATATTTTTATTTTTACCTCAATTTTCAGGACTTTATGTTATACAATAGTTGATGGTGTTAGTCGTTTTTTAAACTATTTGAGCGGCTAATTTTTTCTCTTATTGCCCCTAGTGCAGGAGTTGACCCTCCATCATCTCGTGATCCACCTTTCCCTGCTGCTGTCACAGCATCTAATCATCTGACAAGCTCTTTAACAACAGAATCAACTGCCTCTGGCATCAATAAAGGTAGTAACCGAAACGGTGGTCTGGGTTTGTCCGACATAATCACTCAGATTCAAGCATCGAAAGACTCTGCAAAATTATCCTATCATAGCAATGTTGGTATTGAGCCATTATCATCATATTTGAATAAAAGAGGCTCTGAAAGATTACAAGAAAGAAGTTCTCTTGATGATAGCAGTGATATTAGGGAGGCAAGGCGATTTATGAACTCCAACACTGATAAGCAGTATTTGGATGCCCCCTATAGAGATGGAAACTTTAGGGAATCACATAATAGTTATGTGCCTAATTTTCAGAGACCACTATTGAGAAAGAATGTGGCTGGACGTATGTCTGCTGGCAGGAGGAGGAGTTTTGATGATAATCAGCTATCTGTTGGAGAGGTGTCAAATTATGCAGATGGACCAGCATCTCTTCATGAAGCTTTGAGTGAAGGACTTAGTTCAGGTTCTGACTGGTCTGCTAGAGTTGCTGCTTTTAATTATCTCCATTCTTTGTTGCAGCAGGGTCCGAAGGGAACTCTAGAAGTTGTCCAGAATTTTGAGAAGGTAATGAAGTTGTTTTTCCAGCACTTGGATGATCCCCATCATAAAGTTGCACAGGCTGCTCTTTCAACACTTGCAGATATTGTTCCAGCATGCCGAAAGCCTTTTGAGGGTTACATGGAAAGAATATTACCCCATGTGTTTTCTCGGTTAATTGACCCTAAAGAACTTGTTAGGCAGCCATGTTCAACAACTTTGGAAGTTGTTAGCAGAACATACAGTATAGATTCTCTCTTACCTGCATTATTACGCTCACTGGATGAACAAAGGTCTCCAAAGGCTAAATTGGCTGTTATTGAATTTGCAATAAATTCCTTTAACAAACATTCTATGAATCCAGAAGGTGCTGCTAATATTGGCATCCTAAAATTATGGCTTGCTAAGTTAACCCCATTGGTTCATGACAAAAATACAAAGCTTAAAGAAGCAGCTATTACATGCATTATATCAGTGTACTCTCACTTTGATTCAACTGCAGTTCTTAATTTCATTCTGAGTTTGTCAGTTGAAGAACAGAATTCTTTAAGACGAGCGTTGAAACAATACACCCCTCGCATTGAAGTAGACCTGATAAACTATCTGCAGAACAAGAAAGAGAGACAACGGTCTAAGTCTTCCTATGATCCATCTGATGTTGTGGGAACATCCTCTGAAGATGGATATGTTGGTTACTCCAGGAAGGCTCATTACCTTGGAAGGTATTCTGCTGGTTCTCTTGACGGTGATGGTGGCAGGAAATGGAGTTCCCAAGATTCAGCACTGATGAAACCCACTCATGGCCAAGCAGCTTCTGGTGAAACTCGAGAACATGTGTATCACAATTTTGAGACTGATCCTGATAGCGGTAGTCTTGGTTCAAAAAATAAAGATCTTGCTAATGTAGTCAATCCAATGAGTCAAAACTTTGCCCCTCAAACTAGCCACCATGGACGTGTGGACAGTAGCATGAACTTTGAGGGTCTTTCAACTCCTCATCTTGATGTAAACGGTTTGATGTCATCAGATCATTTAAATGTTGCTGAAGCCTATGTAAATGGTGAAGATCATCTTTCTGAATTTCAACTTAATCATCACTCAGCTGAGGATGTAAAGATTAACTCCATTGCAGATGCAGGACCCAGCATTCCTCAAATTCTTCATATGGTGAGTTATGTAACTAGTATAGGATAAGTTGGTTTTGTAATTTTGGTAATTTAGAAAGTTATGTTAGAAAAAGAAATAGTGTAAGAAAAAAAATAGGATGGTGATAATAAAGCATTCCCGAAGAAATAAATGGCAGCAGAAACACACACGGCCAAGAATAAATCATTCGAGGAGAAATAATGACTCATCTTTTTAAAAGATCTTTGGTGTGAAACTCCCAAGGCTTATCACAACGTAAACACAAGTGGCCATTAGTGCAGACATTTTTATGTTAGCTCTTGTGCTTCTAGCTGATCATTGTTTAGTTTTATTGTAATAGAAATGTATATTGAGTATATCACACAGCACCTGAAAAATGTTGTTTTGTAGATATGCAGTGGGGGTGATGGAAGCCCTATTTCAAGTAAACGGACTGCACTTCAACAATTAGTTGAAGCTTCTATAACAAATGATCATTCAGTTTGGACCAAGGTATGCTTGATTTGGTTGAGTAACCCTTTCTTCTTGCTCCCAAGTTGTATGGTTGTCAGTCATACTTACTATGATTCATGAATTGATAGAAAGTGAGAAACCAGCGAAACTTGTATGGTTGTCAATCATACTATGATTCAGGCATTGATAGAAAGTGACAAACCATTGAATAAAATGTTGAAAGAAAATAGTCATCAATCTAGTAATATGATTTGTTTTTCTTAACCCTAATTTAATGCAATTAGATTGATATATATATATATGTATGTATGTATATCATATGTTTCAGACTAACAGGTGCTGAACTAGTCACTTGGTCAGTATAATATTGCCTAGCTGGCAATCTGCTACCAGTGACAGTTTGTTACTTTTACAGATGTTGATAGCAAGCAAAACACTTAAGCTTACAGAAACCATGAAAGTGTATTTTCTACTCTAATACTCGTTAAATACAGGGTTGTTTGTATTTTTTTAAAAAAGAAATCAGCACTTTTTTAAATAGAAAATCTTTTTAATCTTAAACAAATTTGGATAATAATCTATTTAAGAGTGAAAAGAATAGTTCATCAAATTTAATAGTCATACAAATGTTTTTCATTTTATAGTTAATATTAATATGAAGTGATGTTTTTATCTTCTTATTCTAAGATAATGTTTTGTAAGTCCTCTCTAAAAAGTGCCTTGTTAATTTCTTTAGATTTTCCATGTTGGGTCTGTGCAACAGATTTTTTTTAGCTGTGACCATATTGGTGTATTTAAACTCTGCATCTACATAACCGACATCGTCTAGTGGACAGGATTTCTGTTTTATCTTGTTGGATAGATTTCATTGTTGTTAATGGGCAATCATTGTTAATATGATAAATATATAAATTCTGTCTGTTAAATAATTATAAATTTCTCCAATTTTGTTGAACAATAAATGATACTTGTTTGTTTAAACTTTCAAAAGAAGTGAATATAACTATTGCAAGAAGTTTTTTAGAGGTTTTTTACTCCATCATCTCTATGTAATGGTAGTTTCATGATTTATTTGCAGTACTTCAATCAGATTTTGACAGTTGTGCTTGAGGTGCTGGATGATTCAGATTCCTCAGTCAAAGAGCTTGCACTTTCACTGATAGTTGAGATGCTTAAAAACCAGGTTCCTAATCCTTTTGTCCCATTTTATTTTTGGGGATTATGCTGTTGAATCTCATCAGTGCTTGCAATTATACATATTTCTCCTTTTGTATGCAAAGTCATTATTGGGACTTACATTTATATCATAGGGAATTTTCTGATTTTGAAATTTAACTTCTACACTTTTATTGTTTACAGAAGGATGCCATGGAGAATTCTGTTGAGATTGTTATTGAGAAGCTGCTCCATGTTACAAAAGATATAATTCCTAAGGTAACAAAAGTTGTCCAATTCTACTTTGCCCTTTCTGCATTTGATTTCTTTTCTTAGTCTCAGCTTCTTCCATCCCTTATTCAGGTCTCGAATGAAGCAGAGCACTGCCTGACCATTGTTTTATCTCAGTATGATCCATTCAGATGTTTAAGTGTAAGTTTTCCTTGATTTTTCTACTTTCTGGTTACTTTACTCCATGTAATGTTTGAGAAAAGCAATTGGGCGTTACTCTTTTTTCCAAGTTAATGCTCAGAATTTGAACTGTTTCAGGTCATTGTCCCTCTGCTGGTTACTGAGGATGAGAAAACACTTGTCATTTGTATAAATTGCTTAACAAAGGTAACTCAAATAATTTTGTGTTCTATTTTTGGAAAAGCAGTGCTCAATGAATACGTGGGAAGTATTTTTGTGACTGTATCCTACATGCTTCTGATACTTATAAAACATACATATTTATTGTGAAAACGGTGCACATAGGTCACTGGTTGAGGAAACAAAATAGATATTTATCAAAAAGAAAGTATGTATCATATTGAAAATAAAAATTCTACACTCATTCGAGCATTTTCTTTTTTAAGTAATTGGAAGAATTTAATAGGGGTATTTATTGCTCAACTTGTGTTTTTAGGGCCTTCGATGATGAGGCCCTAAAATATCCTGCGAGTATCCTGCATCTCTTGGTTACTCCAGCCAATGTCATTTCTGTTGTCCTACTACTTTATATGACTATATACTGTTGCATTTCTTCACCCAGAAAGGAAATGATAGAACTCATGAATGACTGAGTAAAATACAAAAATAGTAGTAGTATCAGTGTATCACTAGCACTGTAGCACATGGGAACAGGTCTTCCTTTCCTTATTAATACTTTTATGCTACTAATTGTATCATGTCCCATTTTTTATGCACGTCATACCATTGTTTCATAGCAAATGATCCATTTTTATGCATAAACTAAATGTGCTTTATAAACATTTATCTTTTTTAACAATTAACATCATGCTATTCCTTCTTCAGCTTGTGGGCCGACTTTCTCAGGAGGAGCTGATGGCTCAGTTACCCTCGTTTCTGCCTGCTCTTTTTGAAGCTTTTGGTAATCAGAGTGCAGATGTTCGCAAGGTACTAAAGATCTTTTATCTGGAGTAATTTATGGTCCATAACTTCATACATCTTATGAAATATCAGATGGTGAAAAGAACTTGTCTGTTAAAAGTGGCATATGTAGTTATAACGAATCTATCTTGATGGAAAGTTTCCTTAATTTCATTTCCATGCTCTAGGCGTGGGGAGTGTTGGAAAGATGCTTAAAGTGTGGTCACCCCTAGCTTGCCATAGTTGTGGCCCCATTGGGGGTTACCTTATTTGCAGCCTCTAGGGTGGTGTTTAGTCTAACACCAACTAAAGATATGGCCTGAATAAAGCTTATAAAGTTAGGCAGTTCTCACCTTATAAATTGGTTTTTGAAGTTGAGGTAGGCTTTAAGCTCAAATTCTAGGATATCTGACAACCAGAGTCAAGATCTTTTTGGGTACCTTCTTGAACTAGTTATTTGTCCCTACACTAATAAAGCATCCTGGAAAAAAGTCAATGGTGTCACCAATTGAAACTTTGATTATTGAGCTGAACATGCTATGAAGCATTTAACAATTTATTCTTTATTCCCTGTATTTGTCATACCAATGTATGGACAAATCTGACCAGGAGACTGCTTTCTTAGTTCTTAATTAGGTTTAAATATTGAATTTACGGGATTAACTAATAATTAACACTTTAAGAGAATGACAAGTCTGACTGATTATGTCTATAAACATTTTCTTTGAATGAGAGGATTAGGGTGTTATTTATCAATTATCATCAATGACTAGTAATTATATTTTTGTCTGTCCTTTGTTTCCTTTCTATATTATTCTGTTTCATTATTCTCATGTTATGTAAATTGGTGGATGCTTACAGACAGTTGTTTTCTGTCTCGTGGATATTTATATCATGCTCGGGAAAGCATTCTTGCCATATTTGCAAGGGCTTAACAGCACACAGTTGAAGTTGGTCACCATTTATGCAAATCGAATCTCACAAGCCAGGACTGGCAAAGCAATTGATGCCATTCATGATTAGTAGGTTCATTGGGGAGTAAAAAAATTGTCGTTTTTGGGTGTTGTCTATTCATTGTTGTGTATTTTGTATATCTGTGTGCATGAATTTAGATGTGGTTTCTACTGGCTTTCCTTTTTCTCCTTGTTTCTCTTTCAATATATAGTTTTTTTGGTCTTTCTCTCTGCCAATGTCGGAATTTGGAGAATGCTGGTGGTGAAATACGCGCAAATTGTAATCTACCTTGAGTATTGATTTTAGTAAATGGTTTTCAAGAAAGTCTCATTGATTACATGAATGTTTGGATTTAGGTTAATAATTCCTAGCACGGTTATTTTCACGCACCACTTAATATAGAATTTTAATCTAACGCTAAAATTTAGGTTTAAATATATTTTTTGTTTATATAATTATATTAGTTTTTGCTGTTGGTTCTTGCTATTTTTTCTTGTTTGTTTTCTTGCATTTTTTTTCTAATATTTTTCTTTTAGTTGGTGTCGTTTCTTTTCATTTTAAAAAATTAACGTCATTGGATATAATGATGTCAAGTGGACAACATCAAGTGCAACATTATTAAATAACGACATCATTAAATATTACGTCGTTAAAAGATGACATCAAGTGCTGCTTCATCAAATGATGAACTCTAGATTCTTGTTAGTATAACATCGATAAATGCTGTAATCAACAAGGATTAAAATTAAAAAAATAAAAAAAAAAACATTTCTGAGTATAGACTACAGATGAAAAACAATTATAAGAATTAATAACAAATTGTAACATTTAAAGGTTTGAAAATAAAAATTTAATCACTGAGTTAAATATTAAAATAAAATAAAGGTTTATGGAATTAAATACTCTTCATCTTCTTTTGGCATCCCTCTGTCTTTCTCTTCTCTTTTAAACTCCACTTCCAAATGTAACTGTCGACGGTCCAAATAAAATTTGTTTAGTGGCCTAATCCATACCACCTTCATTCTCAAACAATTTGTTAAGAAACCCTTCACCCTTTGTACCTTAAACAAAATAACCAATGCATGCATGCGTTTCACCGTACAACTCAACTACATAATTTCATCTAAAAGGGGAATAAATGATACCAATGAAAAAATTTACTTATCTTTCATCAATTTCAACACGCACAAGTCAAATCATTTGCGTCCTCATGAGGTTCGATGGTTAGCGACTTTCTATGTATGCGGCTCAACATTGTGATTTTGTGAAGTGTGTCCTGGTTGGTGGCGTTTGGGTCTCAGTCTCACTAACGGTTTTCGTGAGTAATTGTATCATGGTGGGTTTTGTTGTGTGGGATGTGAATAGAGTGATCTCTCTCGCAGACTCGCACTAAAACGTGACACATTGAGATACAATATAATCTTTAGGATTACTATTTTTTAAGTACTAGTCATAGGTGAGTTGGTTTAAAAGTGACATCATTTACCATTTTTTATGGGGAGAATTTGCAAAAACTTGATGTCCTGCTTGAAGTGAAAGAAAGTAAGGACATTTGAGATTTTGAGTCCAACATTCACCACTAAAACTATTGAGTGCGAAAAAGGTTCTATAGTTGTGTAGTTCAATTTTCACGGCGAGAATTTACATAAACTTAAGGGTGCTAAGTGTACAAATTTATGACCAAAAAAAGAGGTGTGATAATGGAGAGTATATGTGGGTAAATATTTAGTTTGATGCTTAATTCGTTTTTCATCCCTAAAATACATGTTAATTTATTGCCTAAAATATTTTTGTTTTTAGTTCTTACTATGATTTTTCGTCTTTTTAGTTCCTAATAATGTCATTGTTTGGTGATTTTTGGCAATTGCTTATATTAGCATGACATCATCACCGTAACCACGTCATATTTTTTAGCTAAAAATATTGGACTAAAAGAGAAAACGCTTGAAAATTGCAGGGATAAAAACGAGCAATAAAAATCAATATAATTATAAATATTAAAAATACATTTAAGCATTAATTTATTAATAAAAAATAATTTCATTATATGTCAAAAAAAATTCTTTGTTAATTTCATTGATGAAATTATAAAATTGGTTTAGTGATGGAAGGAGACTTAAAAAGGGAAAATGGTCGCGGGTTTGAACTTTTCTGTAGACAAAATAAACAATTAAATGTATTTTTTTTTTTCTTGTCAATTCTGGGGGATTACTAAATTTTGCAGACAGTTTTTCTTTAAAAAAAATTATATAATTTATTTATTCATTAATTTTGATTTTTTTTACTATTGATTTCTAATATAAAATAATAATAAAAATTATTATTATTAATAACAAAAATGAGTTAATTACGCGTGGCACTTTATTTAATGTTAATTTTTAGGAGACTTAAGCGTGACACTTTGGTACGTAATCCAATAAATTGACTCTTGAACTGTGACAACTTGATGCTCTTGATTTTGTTTTACAAAATAAATATTCATTACCGCAAGCTATATTTACTTCTTCCTTTAAAATTAATCTGGTGTAATACTTTATTGATCCTACTTTTTAACGAGGTAAGTATGAGTTGTGATAATTCCATAATACAAAATTAATTAACCTACGAAAATTTTCTATTACAATGAGTTAACTTTGATTTCTCCGTTGCATCAATAGTAAATAATCGATTAAGTTTTAAAAAAAGTGTTTTCATAAAATTTTCCATTCATCAAAAGTAATAAACTAAATTTGTTTGAATAAATTACCATTTTATTAGTCCCCTCTCTAAAGAAATGTAACTCAATATTGAGTTAAACGTGAGAATTGTTAAAAATTATTTTATATTTGTATTCGATTTCTACTAATGAAAAATATTCCTACAGCTGTCAACTTATTTTGCTGCTGCATGAATACAGAAGGACGTACCAGCAGCAAATATTTCTGGTTTTGATTTTGTTGCCAAAAAGATAAGAAGCACGATATGATGTTGGACTCGTACATGCGGCCAAAGGGATTGATTGTTACGTTACGTCCTCTATAGTTTTGATTTTGAGTTCATATCTTTTTCTTAATTTTGTCACGGGTCCTATATATTTCAGCACGCCTTTACTTTCACTTTGTAGCCCCCAGCATTAGCTTCTCTTAATGATACTAGTAAGACATGCATAATTAATAGATTCTCTTGTTCTTCAATCATGTGATTTAAACTTTTATTTTAAAAACTTTTTTATTTTCTCTTAATTTGGCAATGGACGATGAGTCACCTGTTATAATCAATAAATTAAAAGAAATAAAATGTTAGAATAGAAAATAAGTCTTTTAAATTTATATTTAGAACAAGTATGTCCATCGGGTGTGTATGAAAAATATATATAGAGAGAAATATTGATTTCAAATAGTTTAGTGATATAACTTGTAACTCAGTATAGGTTACACCCCTAAACTTTCAAAATATATATTACATTAGTTCAAATTTCTTTCTAAGAAATATATGATAGAAAACTACTGCATGTACACAATTAGTCAGTTAATTTATAATATATATATATATATTTATTATTATTTTTTTACATTTTATAAATAATTGCCTGATTATCTTTACATTAGACTTGTCTATTAAATAATAAATATTTATCGTAATTTTAGAAAGTATGTTCATTAGGCTTGATAATGTTACATCAATAATAAAAGATTAACACACTAATCATCAATATTCTTTTTTCTAAAAATACTTTTAGTATTATACACATTGTTAATGAATAATTAATTTGTTTTTATATTTTTAATATGATCGAGTTAATGTTAAAATTTTGTCGCATATATTCCAATACTTGTTTGTTTTTTGTTCAGGTTTCAATTTCCTTTTTTAATCTTAAAACACATAATCAATGAAAGGAAAAGTTTGAAGCCTTAGTGATATAATTAACAAGCATAAATTGATATTATTAACATACTAATTATCAATATATTTTTCTTAAAAAAAAAAAATTAGTAGTACCTTGTTAATCAATAATTAACTGACTCATCCTTAACTAGTATATGGGAGGTATAACATTTCAGGTGTAAAATTAACATATAACAAAGGAAAAAAATTGGAATGTGGAAACAACTAATTTTGAAGAGATGTATACTAGGTACAGAATATGAATTAAGAATCTAATTCTATTTATAGCCAGGACAACATACCTAGCTAGTAGCATTCAAAAGAACAAGGACAAGTTAGTGATATTGTGATTCTAATAGCAGTTTTAGTTGTAGACACAAAGTAATGTGTTATTCTTGTCCCAGTAAATAAAGTTGTGGTGTGGACATGCGTGTTTACCCTTGTTTATTCTCTTCTCTCCTCATTAATTGCAAGGTAATGCCATACATGCATAGTAGTGCATCATGGCTCAATAGGAATGAAGTTATAACTTAGAAGTTTGGCATACTTGCTCCTTTTTCATGCCCAAGAAATGAATGGCAAATGACCAAAGGACCCCAAAAATATACTTCAAAAATATGATGTCTCCTTGTCTAGTACAAAAATAGAAAGATGGTGCCCTACGAATTTATTCAAGATAGGAATCACCCCCATTTTTAGAAAAATATCACTTTCACTCAGATTTTTAAGATTTAGAACAAAATCCATAGAGACTCTTCTACCAATTTCAAAGTTGATGCTAACACACATCCAATTTAGTACTTACATCATTTTTTTCCATTTCCTTTTAATCTTATGTCACATTTATTCACATGGAGCTTTCCTTTATCCTAAAAATATAGATTAATTATCCACATGGTAACTGTATGTATCTTTCTATTTAATTAATTAATTATTTATCTATCTATATAAATAGCACCCCAATTAGCTATACATGCATCACCCATTTTCATTCTTCCCCTCCTTCTTACTCATAATAGTGACTTTTGTGTCTAAGTTGGAGCAACTCATTCAGGTTAGTGCTATTGCTACAATATATCTCCTTAATTCTACATAAATATTAAGCAATACAATATATATAATAGAACTTTTAAAACCAGCCAACTAATTGTTTTTTTCTTTTTTTTTTTTTTTTTTTTTTTTTTTTTTTTTTTTGAACAAGTGGTGAGAAGTAAAATAGTTACAAAATCCCAAAAGAAAAACCGAATGGAACCTAAAAGCTTGGCTAGCCATTTAAGGGCACTTGTTGTAGATGACAATATGATCAACAGAAAGATTCACCAAAAGCTGTTGGAGAGTATTGGAGTGAAAAATCAAGGAGTGGAAAATGGCAAAGAAGCAGTGGACATTCATCGCAGTGGACAAAAATTTGATCTGATTCTCATGGACATGGACATGCCTATCATGAATGGCATTGAGGTGCTTAATGTTAATTACATTACTACTCCAATTAATTGTAGTCAAGGCTAAGTTCCAATCACTATTTTTTTTTTCTAGATTCTGTTTACTATATATATATTGTGGTCAAAATTTAAGTAAACCATTCCTCTAAAAATAAGTAGGAAAAAAATAATTTTCTCTTTTTTTTTAAAAAGGAAACTTATAACTGTTTTTCTTTAAAAACACTCATTAAAAGTTTAAAAAAGGGTCATTGTTTTGTGAGAAAGAAAAAGATGAAAGAGTAATATTTTTTTTAAAAAAAATCGAAGATTTATTACCTAATTTTTTTTTATAGGCAGCCAAGGAACTTCGGTCAATGGGCATTCCTAGCATGATTGTTGGTGTGTCATCACGCTGTACGGACGAAGAAATACGAAAATTTATGGAAGCTGGACTGAATGAATACCATGAGAAACCCTTGAACAGTGCTAAGCTTAGGTCAATTCTTGATAAGATGAACCCTAATTTTACTTAGTCAAAATCCAATTGGGTAATGTATGCAAAAAGACTAAACTTACGCCTAGTTACTCGTTCCTTGTTTCCAAATTTCCCCCTTTTTTTTCTTTTGGTGATTATGTAGTTCTTCTTTTACTATGGTCATCAAGTCTGGTACTATAGCTATGTCACTATCAATGTTACACAAAATAAGGAAAAGACTTGAGAAATAATTTGTGTTTAATACATCAACTCATTATCAATGAGTGGAGTTGGAAAAATATTGCACATATCTACAGAATAAATAAATTCTAGGACACCAAGTTAATATATATCTGGATATTGTTTAGCTGTATACTCTAATTTTTTGTGTATTTCGTTTGTGGCTACATGCATGTTTATACACTTGTGCCCGCTTATTAATTTTTATTTATTTTTAACTTAATCTGTGGAGATTCTTTAAATGTTTCAAAGATGCTAGAATCATAGATAATGAACTGGTTGAGTGATAAGATCGATCTTGCATGATAAGAGATTTTAAGAAAACGAGACAAAAATGTTACGAGTTCAAATTTTCTGACTAATAAAAAATACAAAATTATTAAAATTAATTTTTGCTGATAAAGAAAAAGAAATAAGAAACATTTGGCTAGATATAAATTTTTTATGTGTAGAACATAGTAAATATATGTATTTTCTTCTTCAAGAAAGTTTTCTGTGAATTGGATTCGAGATCTCACCAGAATCACAATTATTATAAAATTATGTGTTTATCTCTTTGATGAAGACTTAGATTTAAATTTTTTTTATAGAAATTAAAAAATGTCATATTTTTACAAGAAAATATTAAATAGTTTATAGGCATAGTTTATAAAAGAAGGAAAAGATCATGGATATAAAGACAGAAAGACTATTTGAAAAAAAATGAATTATAACTATTTAAAAGTGTTTATTTGAATTTTACTTTCACACTTATAGTATTATTCGTTTATTGGAATAATATTATTTTTTTAGACATATATTAAAAAAGAATGATTTGTTAACTTTTACTTTTTTTTAATGCTTGTATATTTTTTTCAAACTATTAATTCAACATCTTTACTCTCTCTCGTTTGCTTTCCCTCTCCCTTTTGTATTTTTGTTTTGAAGATTGACGATTCAATATACATCACTATACTCCACAAAACAAGCAAATATTCTTTAAGTTTTAGTAAGAATTTGTTACCGAGTAAAGAAACAGAAGAATGAGAAACATATGAAAAATTGAGCGAAAATGGAGGTTGTTTGGTTCAAAAAAAGAAATAGTGTATATTAAATTTTTAAAATTATTTGGTTTAAGAAGTAAAAAATAGATATTGTAAATAACTAACCATTACTTAATAAAATTGTGTGAGGAAAAAGGTGATGCAAGTTGTAAAACTAGTGTAAATAGTTATAATTTGTGTTTTTTTTTTTTTTTACAAAATCATCTAGTTAACTCAGCTCTTTTAACCAATTAAAAATTGCAGGGAAACAAAAATGAGATACGATAATGCAAAACTTGTCATTTATTCACCATTCCACTCGTATATATATCAATTGGAAATAGAACGGTGTGGGACTCATTGTCTTTTAAATTCGTTGTGAATGATTTTACATATTTCATCACCGACCACTTCTCTTTCACATTATCTCTGGGCACCAAACACAGCCTACTGTTTTAGCTAATTCTTTTTATGTTTGTCTTTTCTTAAAGAAAGAGAAATTTCATCCAACACATATCCTAAAATACTCTTAAAAATTAAATAGCTTAATGCTTTTTATAAAAAAAAATAACGTATTTTTTCTTCAAAAAATTAGGTGAATTTGTTTAGAAAAAAAAAGTCTCCTTTAGTCTCTTTTACAGCTCTATCACTCTCTAGATCTTCTCACTCTCTCTTAGGTCAATTTTTTAGCTAAAAAAAATGAAAATTTGCTAAATATATAGTTTGCACTTTATTTTTAAAGCTCTTTTTTCAATTTTTAACTTAATAAAAGTTAGACTAAATATAATTTCGGTAAAAACATGATCCTTTAGTATTGATCGATAAAGTGCATAATAAAATGATTACATATATATATATTAGAATATAGAGTACAAGCAATGTTTTAACATACATACGTGTAAATTTGTACTTTAAAATTCTATAAAATCATGAAAAGCAAGACACAACTGGCATATAAATTTGGAAAAAGATTGCTGTATGGCGTGACAATGTGCGCAAATAATTTGAAGAGTTAATTTGGGTATAATGGGGGAGCATTATTGAAACATTTTCGGTTAAGGGTCTTTGTTGATTGTCACTTTCTGTGTTTTTTGGGGGTGGGGGTTACAACTTCTTATTCTGTGTACTGGATTCTTATTGTATGCTGCTGAGCTCATGACTGAGTACCAGGACTAGTGGTATGTGTTATAATTGTACTTTGTCAATTCATTCCAATCCTCAATCCATGTGCTATGTTTGGAAGGCTCTTAATAATGTCTCTTGGTTTATAAAAATGAAAAAGAGATTGGGTATAATTGTTTTTTTACCCAATAGTTAAATGAATTTGGACACATTAATTAAAGGAGGAAAAAAAAAGTGGGAGAAAGGATAAAAAGAGTTTTCCTAAGATAAAAAAAAAGCTGCCGAATTTTGGCAACAAACTAAAACCAACCTAATAAAAAAATAACAATCATAAATAAATCTTTCAAAATATTATTAATGTAATTGTATTGCTAAGCAATGCTTTTAGCTATAAATTCATTCAAAATTTAAAGAATTATTTATAATTCAAATTGTAGAAAATGTAAAAAATATATATATAAACATGTATAGTGGAATTTTACGTATCTTATTACAAATTTTTCTTCTTTTAATTTTGTAATTATAATTCTAAGAATATTGCTTAATATTTACCTTAATCTAATTTAACATAATTAATAAATAATTTTGCCGATACGTTGAGCACATAGAGTTCTATATATCTTTAAATCTTTGTATTTAAAAAAAATATCTATTAAGAAAATTCAGTGCTTAGAAAATCTCCATTAGTCTTTAGATCTCGAAAAAGAACGTCTTTAAGTTTTTAAATATAAATATATAATATTATTATGTATGAAGGCATATCTTGTTGACCTTTGTGTCTCCTTTTTTCTCCACATAAAATGAAGGCAGTAGTCACTATATTATTTATAGGAAGAATTACATGCAAAACCATGCATATACACACTAGTCCAAATATGCAAACATGCATGTAACTAGGATGCAAATGTAGGAAATTTGCTACAAGCACGCAGAGAATAAAACACACAAAAAAGACTTTGCCGGGTAAAAAGCATCTTCCACTTACATAAATTCTGTCTCAGCAAGTTGAAATTCCATCCAAGAGAATGCTAATATTTTTGGATGGTCTAGACACTTCCAAAGATGCTTTAAAACTCATGCCAGTGTGCTTCAACAAATCCTTTGAGAAGTTTTCTAGAAAGGCATATCCATGAAGCTAGGAATGTACTCTTAGTTGTTAACAAAAGCTATAACAATGTATCAAATCCTCCTTGTTGTGAAAGGTAATTAAGAGTTTAAGTTTGAGTTCCCATTTTTCCTTCCTAGTGACAAAATTTCTCTACACGTTAGTTACCATATCCACACTCAAGATTCCTCCGAACTTATGAACAACTTAGGAAAGGAATCTTTCAAAGGGAAGCAATTTTGAACCAAACATCTCTTCAAAAAGAGAATATATTGTTAACAGGTCTTTCTTCTTTTTGGACAAGTAAAAAATTAATCATCTTCTGATTTTATTTCCACATTTTTGCAAAGACCCTTCTTCCAAGTAGATTTCAGCTCCCATACTTGACTTTTAGAACCTGTATCTACATTTACCCTTTTCTTCAATAGCATGTATCTCCATTTTGCTAAAGACTTAAAGTTAAGGTAATTTTTGGATTAAAATTGAATATATATTCTCCAACTCCAACATAAATGAAGAAGAAAAAACTTTGTTACTTCAAGCCTAAAAATATTTTGAATCTATATAATTGCAATTAAATTTAACATGATCCAGAAAACCTAAGTAATTTTCCTTTAATCTTCTTCTCCTGGGGAAGAAAATTCCATTGAGTGCAAATAAATGAGTTTAATAGTGATATATTGATAATATAAAATTATCTTGTGATGAAATTGAATGAAATTTTATAAGAATTCAAAATTTATCATATAAGATGATTTGTTAATAGATGAGAATAATGCATAACACTTTTTCTCGTAGTGAATTGGGATGCTATATATGTATTTATACTAGGACCATGTTAATCAATCAAAGTAATTCGTCCACTTAAACATGAGTGTATACGGGTGCCATATATAGCTTCTTTCCATGGATTTGTGCTTACAAAATTATCCTCCAAAACTCATTCCAATTACGTTACTTTGTGAAAGTTTATTTTTAGCTAAGAAATTATTGATTCAAAGCACCTCGATCGCCTTTGTGGTCCAGGCGAACTTGCCTCTCTAACTGCAATTATCTTATGCATGTTGAATAAAGATGAGAGATTTTTGTCCCCTCTTTTCTTAACTTAACACCTTTTCATCTTTCTAATACTTATTGCCCTACCAATATTTAACCAACTCATAACCCCTCAACACCTAGATTATACAAAAATGGGGCAACTTCATATTATTACTTGAGAGACAGGATGGATGAGAGAAGGGATGATAGGAGTTTCTAAACATCTTTTGCTTATTTGCCCCCATCCTAAGAACATCTAGTTTTGATTTTATAAATAATTACAATAGATGTTTTTTTTTTATAATTTTGAAATTTTTATTTGATAAATCATACCTCTTATAACACTTATTAAAATTAAAATGTATTTTATAAGATGATTTAAAACAGACTAAAGAAAGAATAGATACTAATAATGATAAAATAATTGAGATATTTTAGGATATAATATTTCGTAGAATTAGATGTGAGGAGTTAAATGCGAGGAGTCTCTTAAAAGTATATTTAGACAATGAATTATTTACTTAAGCTACGTAGTAACTGAAAAAGAGTGCAAGTAATTATAATTTCTTTTTTTATCAACACGTTGAAATAGATGAAATTGTATATATAAAAAAAAGAGAACACAGAATATCTAATCCAAGATTTCTATCATCCTAGAGTGTCCCATCCATGTGCAACCACACTTTCCCCCCATCACACATGAAACTTTGTACACACGTAGGAACTGTTAAGTGAAAAGTAGACTAAAATGTTATTTTCAAAATAAAATAAAAAAAATGAGAAAGGATAATACAACAATTTAAATATCTCTTAAAGATTGTATCTTACTCTTAAAATTATGAAAAAGAGAACAGAAAATAAAATATATTTTTCCTTGTCATAGAATATTTACACCATCAAAATATGATCAAATCAATTAAAAGACATTTTGTTCTTCTTCTTCTTAATTTATTCACACAAATCAATTAAAAGACATTTTGTTCTTCTTCTTCTTAATTTATTCACACAACTTAAACGTACGAATATAAAACTAAAATTAAAGTGTACACAAATATCATTATAATAAAAATAATTAAATTAATTTGTATAATTTCACATTTTAAAATATTTGTAAATATACGTGTATTTATCTATTTTAGTATTTCATTTTTTTTTTCAATTTTTGTAAAAAAATTATTATAAATTTTTGAAATAAAAAATTCAAATCAAATTTGTATAAACTAAATATTTGTTTACTAAATTTAAATAATATAGGAAATTTAAAATAATTCGGGCAATGGATATGGTAAAATTATAACTTGTAACTAATTAATTGTCTTGTATTTTTATTTTTTTAAAAAACTTACCGTCTCTTTATAAACTAGAATATTTATCTTACACAAAAAAAAGTGTTTTTAATAGCCATTCAATAACGAGAACATTTTTAACAATTATTTTTTTTCCGAAAAGGTGTTTTTTGGATTTTTTTCTCAACCCCTATTTTTTAATAACATCTTTAATAATATATCCCTTTTATCTATTGATAGGAAATTTATACTTTTTAAAGTTTAATTTCAATATAATTTTAAAATTTGCATCAATAGCTAAAAGATAACATTATATCACAGTATAAGCTGCTTATCATAAATTTAAAATATAATTTAATATTTACAAGATTTTATTTATTATAAACTTTATTCAAATAAGTATAATATAATTTATATATTCAAAAATACTTATTTATTATACATTTCGGTCATATAAAATGATAATTTATTATGTGCATAACGCTAGCTAAAATACCAATTTATATAAAGCATGTAATAAATAGAACCACAAATAATGTAAACGAACTATACTTCATTATTTCATACGTTCAATTGGCATAACTATTTATATATAAAATTTTGAATATTAGAAAATATATTATTATTTAACAACAAGGAGACTCAAGTGATAGTAATTATATTTTAAGTATAATAAGTTCGACGATAATTCAGAAAGAAGACTCAAGTGATAAATAAAAGTAAATACTTGTGATGAATTCAATATTTCAAGAAATTAAAAGTAGTTTTACATTAAAATTAAGGATGAAAAAAGAATCATTTTCACACTTGATGTTATAGCCTTTAATTTTCTTCTTTCATCCAAAAGTTGAGTTTTCGATCGAAAGATAAATTAATGAGTATACCATTCTAGGAAAAGAAATGCACAGCATAACTCTTATTGGTAATACAGAAATGTTTTCTGCACCAGGTTTTTACGTGGATAACCTTTACTTGGAGGGACATAGGGACATGAATCACTGAAGCATAAAGTAAAGGAACAAAGAATAAAAGTAAAAAAAAAAAATACGTCGGATGGATTTGATAATATAAACTAGGTACTTTGTTTATGTCTTTCATAACCATTCTATAACAAAAAGTGTGTTTGTATAACTTTTATGCAAAGAATGATAAAAAAAAAGAGAAAATAAAAACGTATAAAATAAAATAATTGACATAAAAAATAAAGAAAAAAGAATTATTAAAAGTTTTATAAAAATATATTATACATAATAATATAATTCTTCTTTCTACAACGGATTAAACGGGGACTGATGATTTGTGTCTTTGTGATACTACTTTTTAATATAAAGTAGGATATGTACTTATTTTGATTGCGGAAAAAAATTCAGTTCTTCAAATATTAGAAACTATTATAAAGAGTTTAAAAACTATGCAATTCCAATATAAAATAGTCAATTATTCAATTATAAATTAGATTTTATATGATTTTTATGAATTTTTATATAAAAAAAATACTGAATATGGTTTCTAATTTGATCAAGATACCTTAAATTTACGTAGAAGCTTGAATAGTCAAATTTCATTACCAACTAAAAAAGAAAATAATAATTTTTTTTAGAAAATAATCTTCTTTAAATCAAGCAGATACATATGTTAACTAATTAGTTTTCCAGAAGATCACCTTGATTTCATATAAATTTCTCGAATTTTAAATAGAAGATAATCTCTCTGAATATATATATGGCATAAATTTCACTTGTCATTAATGTAATTCTAATATGAAAGGTAAGAAAACCAAAATTAAAGTTGGACTAAAGAAACAAACGTGTAAGAAATGTGCATATGCATCGTATATATTAGTTTATTAGGTTCCATGTTTCATGCTCCATGTTACAAGGTTCCATGATTCAAGGTTCCATGTTTTAAGGTTGTAAAGTTAGGTTAGTTTTCAATATAAATTGTAGAGTTTCATGTAGTTGTAGACACTTCACAACAATTCAATATACGTTCAATACAGAACAATCTCTCTCAAATTCTCTTTCAATATTTTGTTCTAACTTGGTACCAGAGCAACGATCCTTACCTGTCGTTCTCTCTTGAAGGATCCTTTCTCAACACCGCTATCACCATTGTGCTCGTTTCTCTTCGGCGAGTCGTCGGCCGCAAAGAACGTTCGATTCCGACGTCAGACGCGCCTTCACGCACGGCTTCTTCTCGGCGCGTGAAGTTCACGCGCATCATCTTCAACCTTGCGACTTGTGCTGCACGAGAGTACCCGTTTGGGCTTCTGTCACCGGAAACGCCCCTCCTTCCAGACCAGCTTCCGATTCCGCTCAGCGTTTTACCGTCGCTGCTCTCGGTCTCGGTCTCCGACTCCACCGCCGGAGAAGAGAGTCCAAACTCGTAGGGGAACTCGGACGGGAAGCCGAAGTGGGTGTCGACAGGGTTCTTGTTGGTGGTTTTGATTTCTCTGTCGTGGCCAGGGGAAGGCGTCGGTAGTCATGGTGGTGGTTCAAAGGGAAGCGGTGGGAAGTGAAAATAATGTGCTGGGTTTCCAGATCTAAGGAAATGATCTTAGAGAAAGAGAGAGAGAGAGTGGGGTACTAGTAGTGGGTTGTTGACCCGGATCTGACCCGGCCGTCCAGCCCAAAAAAAAAAAAAAATTATGGAAAAAGTAGAGATTGCTCATCCAATTCCAGTGATCCTCAATGGTCCAAATTACACTCATTGGGTTGAGGCCATGCGAGGATTTCTCAAAGGACGTAAACTATGGCGATACATAACTGGTGATATCAAATGTCCTAATCAATTTCTTGCTGAAACTGATAGTACCTTTGTCGATAGATTGGAAGAATGGGATAGTAAGAATCATCAGATTATCACTTGGTTCAGGAATACCTCCACTCCTAGCATTCATCTTCAGTTTGGTCGATTTGAAACAGCCAAAGAGGTATGGGATCATTTAAAAAATCGTTATACTATATCTGATTTGTCTCATCAATATCAATTGTTGAAGCAGCTCCATGTTCTTCGGCAAAAACCAGGACAAGCGGTTTTTGATTTTCTTGCTCAAATGGAGACTATTTGGGATCAGTTAATCTCATGCGAGCCAAGCTTGAAGGATGCAAAAGATGCTAAAGAATATGAGCAGTATCGCGATCGTACTCGTCTTATTCAATTTTTGATGGCACTTAATGACGAATATGAATCAGTCCGTGCATCCTTACTACACCAAAGTCCACTGCCTACTCTAGAGGATGCTCTTCCCCGACTGAAATCTGAAGAAACAAGACTAGAGCTTACTCAATCCAAGTCTGACTTAGCCTTTGCTGCAACTGACAAACAGAGTAACTACTGTCGCAATTGCCATCAAACAGGTCATATTCTTCCACAATGTCCCACAGTGGAATGTCATGCATGTAAAAAGATAGGTCATATTGCTTCACATTGCCCTACTCGTCGCTCAAAGACTACTTCATATAAACAACGTCCACAAACTTCTAGGCCTGTTTTTGTTACTACTGCCAATGATTCCTCAGCATCCTCCTCATCCACACCTGTTCTCTCTGATATCGAGTCTCTCCTCAAAAAGCTCATTCTTTCTCATGGTAATACCGATACAGCCTTATCAACCATTTCAGGTAATGATGCATGGTATTTTGATTCTGGATGTTGTCATCACATGACATCAAATTCAAAATTCTTTAACTCCATATCATCCACTAATATTGCATCTCCTATCCATACTGCTGATGGATCTCTCATGAATGTCAGTCATAACGGCTCCATTTCCATATCCAAACTCACTCTACCTGACACGTATCTTATTCCCAAATTAAACTTCAATTTAATTTCTGTGGGACAATTGGTTGATCTTGGTTATGATATAAACTTCTCTTCTTCTGGTTGTCATGTGCAGGATCGAATAACGAAGAAGGTCATTGGGACTGGATGTAAAGTTGGAAGACTTTTTCGGCTGGACACATTACATGTTCCTCCCACACAAAATCTCTGTGCTACCTCTGTTTCCCCTTCTCTTCAGTTATGGCACCAACGTCTTGCTCACACCTCTCTTGGAAAATTACGTCCTCTTATCTCACAAGGGTACTTTGGATCCATTAAAGATGAGTCTTTTGATTGTGTGTCATGTCAAACTGCTAAACAACCAGCTTTATCTTTCAATAAAAGTACATATATTTCTAATTCCTCTTTTGATTTGGTGCACTCAGATATTTGGGGTCCTTCTCCAACTCCCTCAATGGGAGGGGCACGATATTTTGTAATATTCATTGATGATTATTCTCGTTTTACATGGGTTTATTTAATGAAAAATCGTCATGAATTACCACAGATTTACATCAATTTTGCTTCAATGGTTAAAACTCAATTTTCGAAAACTATCAAGGTATTTAGACGCGATAATGCAATGGAATACCGAGATACAAAATTGTTAACCTTTCTTGCAGAGCAGGGAACCTTGTCTGAGTTTTCATGTCCAGGAACATCTCAACAAAATGGTCGTGCAGAGAGAAAGCATCGTCATATTCTTGACTCTGTTCGTGCGATGCTTATCTCTTCATCATGTCCCGAGCGTGCATGGGGGGAGGCTGTCTCAACAGCTGTTCATGTCATCAATCGTCTCCCATCAATTGTTCTTAATAATGTTTCTCCTTTTGAACGTCTTCATAACACTATTCCAGACTATAATTCTCTCAAAGTCTTTGGTTGTGTTTGTTTTATACTTCTTCAACCACATGAACATACAAAGCTTGAACCTCGTGCTCGTCTCTGTTGTTTCCTTGGATATGGGACTGAACATAAAGGTTACTGATGTTGGGATCCTATCTCTAGACGTGTTCGCACCTCTCGTCATGTCATTTTCTGGGAACATCGTATGTTCTCATCTATGTCATCTTTTGAGTCTATTCCTTCTACACAACATCCATATTTCACCAATCCCTCTATTGTACTTTTTCCTGATAATATTCATGGAGGTTCATCTGATACATTCACCAATCCTTCTATTGCATTTTCTCCTGAAAACATTAATGCAGGTTCATCTGATACGTCTACACCAGCTGATACATCCACACCATCTGACGTTCCCAATGACTCTTCCTCAATAGTCGATCCTGCTTCTTCCAGTCGTCCGGTAAGGCAAAAGAATATTCCTCCATATCTTAAAGATTACCATTGTTTTTCTACCATACTTCAATTACATGAACCACAGTCCTATCATGAAGCCTCTACCGATCCGCACTGGCAACTAGCTATGAAAGAAGAATTGCAGGCCTTGGAAAAGACTCATACTTGGGACTTGGTTGATCCTCCATCAGGTAAGACTCTTGTAGGGAGCAGGTGGGTATATAAAATCAAACATAAATCAGATGGCTCTGTTGAACGTTACAAAGCACGTCTAGTTGCAAGAGGATTTACTCAGGAGTATGGTATTGACTATGAAGAAACTTTCTCTCCAGTTGCTCGTATAACTTCTGTCTGCACACTCCTTGCTATTGCAGCTAGTCAAAAATGGACACTCAGTCAGATGGATGTCAAGAATGCATTTCTTAATGGAGATTTGACAGAAGAAGTTTACATGCAACCACCTCCAGGTTATATTTGTCCACCAAACAAGGTTTGTCTTCTTAGGAAAGCTTTGTATGGTCTTAAACAGGCTCCTCGTGCATGGTTTGAGAAATTCAGCTCCACTGTAAGTCAACTTGGTTTCTCATCCAGCCCTCATGATTCTGCTCTCTTCATTCGCAAGACTAATCATGGCACTGTACTTCTTTTACTCTATATTGATGATATGATTATTACTGGAGATGATGCATCAGGTATTGCTAATCTTAAGGAATCTCTCAGTCATCACTTCGAGATGAAAGATCTTGGACCTCTAAGTTATTTTTTAGGACTTGAGGTTACTTCCTCGTCCAATGGTTTATTTTTGTCTCAAGCAAAGTATGCCTCTGATCTTCTCTCACGAGCTAGTCTTACAGATAATCATACCGAGTCCACTCCTCTTGAGCCAAATGTTCGGTTCACTCCTATGGATGGTACTGTTCTAGACAATCCTACTCTCTATAGACAGTTAGTAGGAAGTCTGATATATTTGACTGTTACACGACCTGACATTTCTTATGCAGTTCATCTGGTTAGTCAGTTCATGTCTGCTCCTCGCTCTACTCATTTTGCAGCAGTTCTCTGTATTCTTCGTTATGTCAAAGGTACGTTGTTTCATGGACTACACTTCTCTACTCACTCATCCTTAATTCTCCAAGCTTATTCTGATGCTGATTGGGGTGGAGATCCAACTGATCGTCATTCTACTACTGGATATTGCATCTTTCTTGGGGATTCTCTCATTTCATGGCGCAGCAAGAAACAAAGTCTCGATACTGTTCTAGCACCGTGTTAGTATCGAGCTCTTGCCGACACTACTTCAGAAATTCTGTGGATCCGTTGGCTTCTTGATGATCTGGGTATTACTCAATCTTCTCCTACTGATCTTTACTGTGACAATCGGTGTGCTATTCAAATTGCACATAATGATGTTTTTCATGAACGCACCAAACACATTGAGATTGACTGTCACTTTATTCGTCAGCATATTATTCGTGATGCTCTTCGACTTATCTCTATTGGGACTCTTGATCAACCAGCTGATCTATTTACCAAAGCTCATCATCCTGGTCGCTTCCGCAAACTTGTTTCCAAACTCAAGCTGGTTTCTTTATCACCTACTTGAGTTTGTGGGGGGATGTTAGTTTATTAGGTTCCATGTTTCATGCTTCCATGTTTCATGCTCCATGTTACAAGGTTCCATGATTCAAGGTTCCATGTTTTAAGGTTGTAAAGTTAGGTTAGTTTTCAATATAAATTGTAGAGCTTCATATAGTTGTAGACACTTCACAACAATTCAATATACGTTCAATACAGAACAATTTCTCTCAAATTCTCTTTCAATATTTTGTTCAAACTGTATAAAATGCAAACACCACCAAAAGTAACAATCAAAGTAAGATTTACAGATAAATTGAATGTTACAAAGTTATAATATTGCACAATTGCTTCTGATCACCAAAATCATTTTCCACTTTATACAAACGTGTCCTAAATCACATAACATCTTCCCATCTTGGTAAACAAAATTAAATTACTTTTGAGTACAAAAATGAAATGAACGCATGCTTTTTTTTCCTCCTTGCATTATTGTACGGAATACATACACTTGTGATTCGATGGCCTAGGAAAAAAGGTAAAGATTAAAAAGTTTAGGTTTAGGCTTAGTTGTTTTTTGTACTAATGAAAAGGAAGTGAGTTGAAAGGAATGACGACCCCCACTCCCCTTCTTCCAAAAAAAAAAAATAAAAATATTGAAATATTTTGTCTCCTTGTCTTGCTCGAAATAGGAAAGATGCTTCAAAAGTTTAGATGGAATCAACCCATTTTAGGAAAAAGAATAGAGTACAAGAGATTTTGAACAAAATCCTATAAGATACTCACCCGAATCCAATACCAATGCTTATAACATGCACACATGTTTTTCTTTTTTCTTTCTCCCGTGTCTCATTATCTCATATGCTTTAATCATCAACCCATAGATTTTGAATCACATGGAAAGAGTATATATAGTTCAACTTGCTTGCCACTAAATACTAATCCATCTTTCACCATACTAAGCAAGTGGCTTGGATAAAGAGTTTTATCCATTCAGGTTGTACTTAAAAGCATGACTTGTTATTGAGTGGGTGTCCACGTACATATATATATATATATATATATATATATATATATATATATATATATATATATATATATATATATATATATATATATAAGACTTTACGTACTTTAATTAGTTCTTTATATAATATATTTTTTCTGAAACATATGTACGTTATCTTTGGATTTACACATGTATACATATCTAACAACTTGTATTTCTTTTTCTTTCATTTTTTTTTCTACATGGTGATCCAAATGATTCATCGAAAGATGCCAGCTGAATAGTGTTGGAGTGAAAAAGGTAATCGTGGAAAATGGAAAAGAAGTTGTAGACATTCATAACTCTGGACAAAGTTTTGACCTAATTCTCATGGATAGGGATATGCATGTGATGAATAGCACTGAGGTAATTCATTTAATATTATTAATTTTTTTATATATACACAATTATACAATGAGTTGTACGTAAAGTATTAAAGCAGGGAAAATAGAATATACACAGTATGATATTGCAAATTTATATTATGATCCAATCATAGGCATACTACTATAATAAATTTATTAAATTTTATAAATAATTACTTTTAAAATCATATAAACAATAATAATCTTTGATTGGTTAATACATTAACAATATAGAACCATTAAATTCATAAAGCATATATAGGTATGTTTGTTTCTTATTTGTTAATTATTAATAAATTTAAGTGATTGAAAGAAAATATTTTTAATTAAATTTTCCGTCATTAACAAGTATACTGAAAGTAATATTTACTTATTATTAAAAATTTGATTATTTTAATATAATTTTGATAAAAGTGAGATTATTTCTTATTGAATAATTATTTGATATTCTATTTTACATATTTTCATACAAATTTTATTTGTATTAAAAAAACTATATTCCATAAAAAAAAATTAAGAGTAAATTTCTCAACTTTTTAAATGATCGAAAGGTACATATATATATATATATATATATATATATAATTAGTTAAGAAATTAGAAAATTTTATTTGTCATGATTTCAAATTAAGAAAAGAAATCATTTTAGTATAGTAAAAGTAATAATTAAAAATTTATATGAAAAATAATATTATTAATAAAAATCATTATTAAATTATATTTAATTTATATAGTACAAAATTTATATTTTTTGACCTCCCCAGGTTTTTATTCCAAGCTCCGACATAGGTTATAATATGGGAATTTAATAAGAATGTTGATAGAATTTATTGTAATGAGGTTTATAATTTTTGTGTTTGTATTAAGCCACAAATAAACTTTGATCAATGAGGATTGATAGCGCAAGAACAAATACGAGAATTTGTGGAAGCAGGACTAGATGACTACCTAGAGAAAAAATTGTTGACCCATGCTAAGCTTACTTCAATTATTGACAAGATGAACAAAACACTTAAATCAAATTAATTAGATGCTAGTGCATGCAATATATTTTAAGGTGGATCAACAAATTAATACATTTATCTTTTTATCACTTTCTTTCATTCTTTGATGTCGCCTGGAATTAATGTTTAACATTACAATTAATACATGATTAATGTATCTGCATTTCTTTCAGAAATATTTAGTGAGTATTACACCTAAAATATTTTCACTAATAATTACAAAAATATATCATATTCAAAATTACGAATGAAGAAATGTATATTAATTATAAATTAATGAAAAAGGAAAAACAAAAGAGAAGAGTTTCTCATATATCTCAATTGTATATATCTTGAATTTTGCGATTCTGAATCAGTTTCATATGATTTTTATTTTAAAAGTGAATATAAAGTGAATATCTTGTTGACTAATTTGATTTTATGACTTAAAAGGTGAATATAATGTGATGGCCTTTAAGTATTAAAGTGAAACCAATTT
Source organism: Hylodesmum podocarpum (assembly GCA_026586105.1). Lineage (NCBI taxonomy): Eukaryota > Viridiplantae > Streptophyta > Magnoliopsida > Fabales > Fabaceae > Hylodesmum > Hylodesmum podocarpum. The sequence goes on along the minus strand of JALJEV010001437.1, from coordinate 3,224,686 downwards.
AAATTATAAAGGATATAAAGCAAAAGTGAACAAGTTTGATTAACTCTTTTTTTTTAAAAAAAAAATTGAAGAGGGTTGATGAAATTCAAAATAAGGAAAGAAAGATGGAGTATTTCTTTTGGTGTACGAAAACAGCAATAGAGTTTGAATCTAGCTAGAAAATATAAGATATAAAATATGATATATATATATATATATATATATATATATATTTAACGAAAATAGTTTTAGGAATTTTTATTTAACAAAAATATTTTTAAAAATTTTGTAAACATCTTATCTTTTTTAAGTTATTATTTTAATCTGTATTTTTTAATTTTATTTCAATATTTTAAAAATAAACTAACAACAATAAGTAATAATTTTATATGATAACATGAATTTTTATTATAAATTCAAAATATAATTTATATTTTAAATACTTATTATTATAAAATTTTAATAAAATATAATTTTTATATAATTAAATAATATTTATTTCTGTTAAAATTGAATAAATTAAATAATTATCATATACAATACACGTGATAATACATTAAATTTTCATATTTTTTTTAATTGTGATCATGATATACAAAATATATACAGCTAAAAGCAGTCAAATATTAAATACTCACAGTATAAATATTTCTCATCGAAAGCTAATGAGATTCAATCCTACAAATGGTGATATTATTGTCATCCAAGAAAACCAATAAATCCAAACGCAACTCTTTTCTTGACCAAAAGAAATTAAGATTTAAGAAGCATGTCACACCACCTACGACCAAAATGCAAATTCAGTAAATGTCCAAAAGCAAAACTAACATTATAAGGCCAATTGGACTCCTTATAAGATAACAATATACAAGGCCCCATTTCGTGTATGAACCTTGCACACAGCCCAAAAATATAATACTGCTAAAAGTAATAGGATGTTTTTGATATATACACTTCGTTTTTTCTTAAAATCAAATTACTTAATTTATATTTTCCCTTTTACCCTTTCAACTATTCTCCTCTCTTCTTAATTAAGGATTCCTTTTCCTTAGAATGGAGATCCATGACCTTAAAAACGAAAAATGGACTCATCTAATTTCTTATCATAATTATAATTGTTTACAAATCTGTGATTGTAAACTCCGAGTAATCACAATTATGTCACAACCTAGATTTTTCTAGAGAATTCCTTAACCTTCTAGAAAAATCTAGTTCTTTGTAGAATACTCTTGAGTTATGTAGAATATTGTAGAATACTCTTGAGTCTTGTAGAATGTTGTAGAATTGTGTTGAGTATTCTAGAATGGTTTAGAACTTCTTAGGGAACTTTGGAGATAATTCTAGAATGGTGGGCTAGAAAGATCTCTATCTTTGGATGGGTGACAAGTGTCACAATCCTAACCATTCCTTGTACCAAGAGTTCCCTATAAATAGAGGGGGTCTCATTTGTGTAAGGCATCAAGCAATAAGAGCAAACAAGTTCACTAAGAGATTCTCTCCCACTCTCTCTAGTTTTGTTTTCTATTGTCTTGAGACACTTAGAAGGCTTACTTAGGAGTTTAGTAGAGACCAAACTTCCTAAGGCCGCACGGGACGTGAAGAAATTTCTAAGTCCGTGACAGTTGGTATCAGAGCTCGTTAGGATGGCTGATCCAAGCGAGATCACCTTAGAACCTCAAGAGCCACGAAGGGGCAAGAGGTCGAAGGATCCAACCTCATCTGTGGAGTCTCGTCTCGATGGCATTGAGAAAGCCATGAGCAAGATATTGGCCAAGATTGAGGAATGAGATCAATCTCACAGGGAGGTGAGCACCCTAGACAACTCTGTGACAAGGATGGAGGTGGCAGTAGCAGATGTCAAGGACCGACTTGACATTGTGGAGCAAAGTTTGGAAGAGCTAGGATTGGAAGGACAATCTGAATCGCTCAAAGAGTCCATTCTGAGCAACATAAACCCCTCCATCGAGGCACAACATGTTGCAAGTGTTGCTTTCCAAGACCGGGTCTTAGGAGAGCTAACAAAGCTCCAAGAGAGAATGGAGGAATACCGCGTCGGTCTGGAGGAGACCAGAGCGGATTGGGCCATTTGCAAGCGAGCAGTGGTCAATGTGGACACTATAGGATTCGGGATGATGGGAACACCAAGATTGGATATCCCCAAACCGAAGGAGTTCAATGGCAAGCGGGATGCCAAAGAACTAGACAACTACACATGGCACATGGAACGTTACTTCGAAGCTTTGAACATGCAAGATGAACATGTCAAGGTACGTACTGCCTCTCTCTACCTTACTAATCTTGCTGGCATTTGGTGGCGTCGTAAACATAGTGATATAGAGAAAGGTACTTGCACCATCGACTCTTGGGAGGAGTTCAAGACTGAACTCAAAAAGTAATTTTATCCTGAGAATGTGGCTATCAATGCACGAAAAAGAATGAAGGAGTTAAAGCACACATCTTCTATCCGTAACTATGTTGAAGAATTTTCTGCTCTTATGCTTCAAATCACAAACATGAGTGAAGAAGATCTCCTCTTCAACTTTTTCGATGGTCTCAAATCTTGGGTGGCCCAAGAACTCAAGCGTCGTGGAGTCAACGACATCTCCACCGCCTTAACAGTGGCTGAAACCCTAGATGAGTTTGAGTATCACAAGAATAACAACTCTTCAAATCCCAAATTGTCGAGGGATAATCACAACAAAGGTGGAGGAGCAAAGGGGTTCAAAAACTCACAATACAAGGGCCAAGGAGATAAACCTTCAACATCTAAAGATGGTAAGAAAGACCATTCCAAAGACAAGAAACCAAAGGATGCTTGTTTCCTTTGTGATGGACCACACTGGGCGAGGGATTGTCCTAAGAGGAAGGCCCTCAATGCCATGTTGGAAGAAAAGGAGGTTCAAGAAAAGTCACAACTGGGATGTCTACAACTTCTTACTTCCCTCAAAGCAAGCACAAAGCCAACCACTAAGGATGGATCTTTGATGTTTGTAGAGGTACTCATCAACGGGAAAAAGAGTCACGCCATGGTCGACTCAGGAGCTTCTCACAACTTCATTAAGAAGGAAGAGGCAACAAGACTAGGAATCCCTCTCAAGAAGAGTCAAGGATGGTTGAAGACGGTGAATTCTAAGGCCAAACCCCTTGATGGTATAGCTCATGGGGTAGAGCTACAACTTGGCACTTGGAAAGGTATGGTGGACTTCTCAGTTGCTCCTATGGATGACTTCGACATTGTGTTGGGGATGGAATTCTTGAGATAGTTCAATGTAGTGTCTCTTCCCCATTACAACTCGGTGTGCATCTTAGAAGGAGGTCCATGCATGATACCCACTGTATCCAAGCCAAACACCACTCAACTCCTCTCCGCCATGCAATTTAAGAAAGGATGGAAAAAGGGCGAGGTTTCTTATTTGGCTTCCCTAGAAGAAAAAGAAGTGAAGATCTCCACCCTTCCACCTAAGGATATCCAGGAAGTTCTTAAAGACTATGAGGATGTTATGCCTCCCGAACTACCCAAGAAATTGTCACCTAGAAGAGAGGTGGACCATCAAATCGAGTTGGAACCAGGCTCAAAACCACCGGCCAAAGCACCTTATCGCATGTCACCCCCAGAGCTTGAATAACTAAGGAGACAACTCAAGGAGCTACTTGATGCTGGATTCATCCAACCCTCCAAGGCACCATATGGAGCGCCAGTATTATTCCAAAAGAAACATGATGGATCCTTGAGATTGTGCATTGACTATCGAGCTCTAAATAAGGTAACCATCAAGAACAAGTACCCTATTCCTTTAATTGCTGATCTGTTTGATCAACTAGGCCACGCAAGGTACTTCTCTAAGCTTGATCTATGATCGGGGTATTACCAAGTAAGGATTACGGAAGGAGACGAAGCAAAGACAACTTGTTTAACTCGGTATGGAGCATACGAGTTCCTAGTTATGCCCTTTGGTCTCACCAATGCTCCAGCCACCTTCTGCACACTCATGAATAAGATCTTCCATCCCTATCTAGATCGGTTTGTGGTAGTCTACTTAGATGATATTGTCATCTATAGTTCTACCCTTGAAGAACATGTAGAGCATTTAAGGATCGTTCTCCAGGTCCTAAGGGAAAACCAACTCTATGTCAAGAAGGAGAAATGCTCATTTGCACTACCTGAAGTACATTTCCTTGGCCATAAAATCCAAGGTGGGAAACTTAGCATGGAAGAGAAGAAAATGGAAGCCATCAAAAAGTGGGATCCTCCGACTAAGGTTACCGAGCTTCGATCTTTCCTTGGACTTGTCAACTATTATAGAAGATTTATAAAAGGATACTCTACAAGAGCATCCCCCCTCACAGACTTGCTCAAGAAAAACAAGGCATGGGAGTGGTCACCAAGGTGTCAGGCAGCCTTTGAGATTTGAAGACAGCCATTACAGAAGAACCAGTTTTAGCCCTACCAAACTGCACCAAGCCTTTTGAGGTACACTCAGATGCGTCAGATTTTGCCATAGGAGGAGTCCTCATGCAAGAAGGACATCCCATCGCCTATGAGAGTCGCAAACTCAATGAGACTGAAAGGAGATACACCGTGCAAGAGAAGGAAATGACAGCCATCATTCATTGCTTGAGAGTTTGGAGGCACTATTTGCTTGGGTCCCATTTTGTGGTCAAGACGGATAATATTGCCACAAGTTACTTCCAAAGTCAAAAGAAATTAAGCCCAAAGCAAGCCAGATGGCAAGACTTCTTGGCGGAATTTGACTTTGTCTTGGAGTACAAGCCTGGGAAGGCCAACATTGTCGCTGATGCACTAAGTAGGAAGGGAGAACTTTCTGCTCTCACCCAAATTCAAGGGGAGCTACTTGATATAATTCGTGAAGGCATGGAGCATGATCCCTTAGCTAAGAACTTGATGAACATGGCTAAGGAAGGGAAAACTAAAAGATTCTGGGTAGAAGATGGTCTTCTCTACACCATAAGGAGACGAATTTATGTCCCAAAGTGGAGAAACCTTCGGAGGAACCTTATCAAAGAGTGCCATGATTCCTTATGGGTGGACATCCTGCCAACGACGTACTCGAGCTTTGTTGGAAGCTTCCTACTATTGGCCTCAGTTGAGAGATGAGGTGGAACTATACGTGAAAACTTGTCTTGTGTACCAACAAGATAAGGTGGAGAATCAAAGTCCTGCAAGATTATTAGAACTACTACCCATTCCTTCTCATCCATGGGAAAGTGTAAGCATGGATTTTATAGTAGCACTATCTAAATCTGAAGGGTGCGGTACCATCATTGTGGTGGTAGATCGATTTTCAAAGTATGTCATATTCATAGCAGCCCCTAAGGATTGCTCGGCTGAAGAAACATCAAAGTTATTCTTCAAGCACGTGGTGAAATACTGGGGCCTCCCGCAGAGCATCATTAGTGATCGAGACCCTCGCTTCACAGGCAAGTTCTGGACAGGATTATTCAAGCTTATGGGGTCTGCCCTACATTTCTCTACTAGCTTTCACCCCCAAATAGACGGACAAACTGAGAGGATCAATGCCTTATTGGAGTTATACTTAAGGTACTTTGTGAGCGGCAACCAATCCGATTGGGCTAAGTTATTGGATATAGCTCAATTCTCCTACAATTTACAAAGGAGCGAATCCACAAACAAAAGCCCATTTGAAATTGTAATGGGGCGACAACCACTTACTCCCCAGTCATTGGAGACAAGCTACGTGGGGAATTGTCCTACAGCCTTCAAGGTTGCTAAGTCTTGGAACGAACAATTGGATGTGGCCCGCTCCTACTTAGACAAAGCAACCAAGAAGATGAAGAAGTGGGCGGATCAGAAAAGGAGACACGCAGAATATCGCATAGGCGACTTGGTGCTAGTAAAGATCTTGCCAAACCAACACAAGTTCACGAGGAAGTTACATAAAGGACTTGTGCGACGATATGAGGGACCATTCCCAATCATCAAGAAGGTAGGCAAGGTCTCTTACAAGCTAGACCTACCCTCCAAATTCAAACTTCATCCAGTCTTCCATATCAGTTGTTTGAAACCCTACCATAGTGATGAAGAAGAACCAACACGAGGAGAGTCTATGCGTACACCATTGGGCTTAACAGCCACGTTCGACAAAGAAGTAGAAGAGATCTTGGCAGGTCGTGTCATCAGGAGGAAGAGTCATAAGCCACGCCAGGAATACTTGGTCAAGTGGAAGGGGTTGCCTGAAAGCGAGACATCTTGGGAACCAAAAGAGTCTTTGTGGCAGTTTGAAGATCACATCCGAAGGTTCCATGAAAATATCGCGCCGAGGACGTCGCGAAGTTAGGTGGAGGAGAATGTCACAACCTAGATTTTTCTAGAGAATTCCTTAACCTTCTAGAAAAATCTAATTCTTTGTAGAATACTCTTGAGTTATGTAGAATATTGTAGAATACTCTTGAGTCTTGTAGAATGTTGTAGAATTGTGTTGAGTATTCTAGAATGGTTTAGAACTTCTTAGGGAACTTTGGAGATAATTCTAGAATGGTGGGCTAGAAAGATCTCTATCTTTGGATGGGTGACAAGTGTCACAATCCTAACCATTCCTTGTACCAAGAGTTCCCTATAAATAGAGGGGGTCTTATTTGTGTAAGACATCAAGTAATAAGAGCAAACAAGTTCACTAAGAGATTCTCTCCCACTCTCTCTAGTTTTGTTTTCTATTGTCTTGAGACACTTAAAAGGCTTACTTAGGAGTTTAGTAGAGACCAAACTTCCTAAGGCCACACGAGACGTGAAGAAATTTCTAAGTCCGTGACAATTAGCCACGTTAAGAATAATAAGTTGATATAATCATGATGAAGAAATTTCCAAGCAAGGAACACTAACCAAAATACCACCACTAAATTAACTAACTACTCTTTTGTTTAATTAATTACCATAATTAATCTTGTAAAAAAATTATCATAATTGGCAGCATCTTCGATCGGTTTGAGATTCTAAATTAATTAAGAATCTGGATAGTCTAAATGGTAGTAGTGTTAAATATCGTATGTGCGTAAATTGAAGATACAAACATTGATGTTTTGATATTTGCAAGTATGAATAATTGAAAGTTGGGGATTCTTTAAAAGTCAATGGAAAGTTGAAGGGATAGAATTAAAGAACCAAGGCATGTGAAGAAGAGGAATAAAGTTGAGCATCACGTGGGTTGCACGAGAACCTGCGCAATGCGCATCTCGCTTTTGATGTCCTAGTTTTCCTTGTTTCTATGTGGGGGTTATGGTTTCTTTAGCAGATTCATTACCGTCTTGTTTTTTATTTTTACTTTTAATTATACAAATATCTCCTTGTTTTTATTTTTTTATTATTTTAAAATTATGTACAGAAATAGTTAAAGAAAAATTAATAAAATAATGAAAACAAATAGACATTTTTATAATTAAAAAAATAAATATTTAATTCCGCTCTACCAGATAGAATGACTGAACAATAAATTATTTTACTCAATATTAAATACAATTACATTATATATATATATATATATAGCATTGTACTCCTGTAAAAAAAATTAATGCATTAAAATACTCTAAATTTCTCTGATATATGAGTTTATTTTAATAATTAATAATTTATTATCTTAATCTACTTCAATAAGCTTATCAAAGTATAAGTTACTAGTTTCTTTTTTATCCTTTCATTTTTATACTTATTGATTTATTTGAAATTTATTTTTAGTTTTTCTTTTACATTTATATCATTTTATATTTATCATCTAACTTATATCTGTTGAATTCACTTAGGATTTTCAATTCAATATATTAAAAGTTGGCTTTTCTCAGTTCCTACTATATAAACTAGTTATACTAAACAGATCTTGAATTATGGTTGGACAAATTATCTAGGGAGATAAAAATCTTGATAAAAACTAAAAAAATAACTATTAACTAAAAGTCGTTGGATTAACTTATTGAGTAGTAAGCGTCTTGAAAAGTTATTCGATGAAGTAAGTGATGAATACAAAGTGATAGAAATGAACGTATTTAAATGATATTTTGCATAAATTTTAATTTTATTGATAAAATAAATTTTGAAATATTTATAATTTTCGTTTTAATTCTACCATTTTTGTTTATATCTTAATTATTAGTTTTAATTATTCTATTTTTTATTTTGTACATTCTATTATTATTCTTAAGATAAAATTCTACTATTATTTTTATACCATATCTTAAAATAAATTACAATCAAGTTTTAAATAAAGTAAAAAATAATACATACACTTAAGTACGTAGATGTTATGTTTTTGTTATATTAATCTCTGTGATTATTAAAAGAAATTCTCTTTTGATTAAAAGTGTAAAAGAAGAATTCAATAAATATTATAAATACAAAAAATAGATATAAAAAAGCTAAAAATTAATATTTCAAAACATTGTTTAAAACAATTTTTCAAAAAATATTATAAATTATTGGTAAGAAGAGTTTAATGCTTTATTGCTCTTAACAAATCTTGAAGAACAACTCTGTAAAAATTTTCTAGATTATGAATGCATACACGACAAACGTAGAAATTCTTGAGACTTTATTTTTAATTTTATTTCTTCATTTTTCCTTGATAGAATCTTGGATTATAATACAGTTGCATTCAGCTAGCTTTCGTCGTTCAATTTTGACCAGACAGGGTTATAACTTTGTTTTTCTATTTTGCTTATAGACACACCTCGTACCAAGCTATTGTTTTAACATCATCATATTTGTGATGGTAAATTATGAGCCATCTTTTTGTAGCCACCAGAACCTTAATTGATGTCGTTGTTGTTCTGTCGGCCAGCCCATCCTCTCTTACCCGCCGCTCCAGCTCTACTTTCCACAGGCCTTATATTCTAATATTTTCTCTGGTGGGCCTTATAGTCCAAATTGTCTTTCTTTTCCTAATGTAATTACTGTTCACTTCCCTTTTAAAAGCTACGGATTTTATTGCTGGATTCAAATCCAGTTAGCTAAGTTTTATAAACAAAATCTAATTACATAAATTAATCTATTTTTATATTTTTCTAATAACTGATTTTGTATATATATATATATATATATATATATTTATCCCACAAAGACAGGATGTTGCGCAATACTAACCAGTACGTTAGGTATTGCGTTGGCAGCAGTTGTATAAATGTTACCGGTGCAATACTCAAAATATGTGAAAACAAACCATTAACATAACATGTCAGTGTTTTTGCCTTTGATACGTGAGTTGCCTTTAGTAATATTTACATAGATTTGTTACTACTAAGAAGTGCCGTCGGTTATTGGTGGGTTCCAACTTATGTTGGATGGGACTTTGAGTTGAGGTGAATTAGTGTGTTGTTTTAGGAATGACGGAGTAAATAAGAACGGGAAAGAGTTAGAAAGGTATTTAGTGAGAAATAATAAATATAAATAAATGGTATTAGGTTTTGAGAAATTTTTCGATGATGTATTTATAAACATAGGATAGGATGAAGGTGATTTGTATTTTCATATATGTTATTTTTTGTCAAGTTGATGTAGTAAGATGTCAGTTTAAGATATGTTGATGTGATTAAGGATTAATATTGACTTCATTTAAGACGATTTAGTCAAAAATTTAGATGGTTTGACATACCTTCTCGATCACGTGTCACCTAACAATTGGTTGATCAGAAAATTAACACAATGACATAACACATAAAATTAACAATATCATCTGATTAAGACTCACGAATCTTTTTTAAATAATTAGTAGAATTATAAATAAATTTTACTTTAATCAAGATATATTTTTATTAATATTACACATAATTATTACTAAAATCATAATAAACTATTAATGTTAAGACTTTAAATTTCAGTCATATTTAAAATTGTGAAAACTATCACGAAAATCAAACTTTATCATGGTCCGTCCGTAACAAGCATATTTAAAGTTGGGACATAAAATTGAGAACTTTTTTATTCTATAACTCTTAATGGATTTTGTAAAACCAAATTGTGGCATTTCTTCTATGTCTATCTATACGAATACAATAATTGATGAGTACCAATCAGTTCAGCTACGTCTTATGTAAAAGTGCATATTTTAATGACATACTATATTTGAAGGTGTAATATATAAGTGGAGGAGAGTAGCTTGTAGAGGGAGCATCGATTCGGAGAAAGCAACAAGTGGGATAATGGAGGGAATTGAAAATTGGAATAGAACAAGCAGAAGTGGGTGTCGAGGATGCAGGGAACCCCAAAATGTTGGTTAATTTGCCAACATGGCATGCTTACACTCTTGCCACGTTCCACTTCTTACAAAAACATATTAATGACACCTGTGCCTCTCATCCTCAACACTTAACACCACATCACACCACTCATCATGCAAACCTAAAATCAAATACTCAAGTTTTCTACTTATTATATTTTCACTAGATGTGTATGCTACAGGAAAAATTTCAGAAATTAATGATGAAAATAATTGAAAGAGTTTTATTAATAAGTTTCCTTGGGAATGATTTCGGATTCCCATGTGACGTGCTCCTTGTGTATTATGTTTTATTTAATTTGGATGTTGAGAGAAGATGAAAGAAAAGAATATATAAAAATGAAAAGAAAACTGGAAAATATTGATAAATATTTTCATTTGATTGTAACGAAATATGAAGCAAAAAATTTAATAGTGTTAAATAATTTTTATGTGTTTTAAATATAGAGATCAATATATTAATACATGATTACTAGTCAAAATATTTTAACATCAAACTTTGAAAAAACTGTCAAATTAAAACAATAAAAGATCACATACGAATTTTTTTAAAAATTTGTTACCTGGTAGTCACCATGAGAATTTTTTAAAAATCGATCTCAATTATACAGATTTCCCCCTACAAAGGCTAGAATCTCACCTATAAGTCTATCAGACTATAACTTATTAATTAATTGGTCTTAATTTAAACCTTTTTTCTTGTGGAGAAATAGAGTGGATGAAAGTACGAAGAAGTGAGATAGGATACAAATATTAGATTCTTACTATTTGCTTATAAAAAGAAATAAGAAAAAGAAAATTATTTTTATATGACCCTTTATAACATTCTTTTTGTAAATAAAATAAATGAAAGAAAAAGAAAATATCTTTCTTTCTTTCTTTAATTTTTATACAGTATATTATTTTGTAATAAAAAAATCTTTTCCTTTTTTTACCCATTAAACAAGTAAAAAAATTCTTTTATTTTTTTTTTCACTTTTGTTTATTTGAATTCCATATCTTTTTATTTATTTTTTATTTTTTTTATTTCACTCCTAATTCGAATAAATTTGAATTGCTTTGGAAAGGCACTCATCATTACAAGCGAGAAAGAAAATGTCACAAACAGTAGCATACGCATCATTAATCATCACACTTTTACACCATACTATGATTGGAATTGGAAGAAAAACAGGGGAGGAAAATCTTTAGACGTAACACTCACTAAATAGAAATCAATTAAATTTCTTTTTAAATTTAATTAAGTTTATACAAAAAGAAAAATTGTTAACGGAGGTCATAGATATTTGGATTCTTTTATTCCATGAGATTAATCTTAAAGTGTTAACTACTCACTGAGTTCTTAAAAAATTCTCAATTAAGAAATCAAGTCTTAATATATAACGAAATAATAAGTGGAAAATTTTATAAAATAAATTATTATTGATGTGTACCTAGGATAGATTATAGACAGTGTAACAATATTTGTTAAATATTATTTATTTTATCATTGATTTACTTAATAAATTTAAAAATATAATATAATGATACTTTATTACGTAGTAGAGTCAGATTTTTTTTATTATTGGTATAAATTTTTTACATGATCAATATATAAATACGAGAATAATATTATATTTAAAGGTGACACAATTTGAAACAGATCACGAGTAATTTTAATTAGTGAGTGAGGGTATTAGTTTATTAGGGTCTTTTATTCGTAAAGAGTTCCTAAATTCAGTTTAGATGATTGGTTTATTCTTGGACTTAACTTGCCACTTAGTCTATTTTAGTGTTATTTTTTTTATTTCTCATTTACATTTGCATCAATTTAATTTTATATTTGCATGTGATTAATGCACTAGTATTTATTTTTCTATCATGTTTGTTAAGTTTAGCCTCACGTACCCTAGGACATAACTAAAGAATTTGTCTACAAAGGTACGTCTTTGAATTAATAATTTCAGGTGCCTGTAATTTTGAATAAAATGGTAATGAGAATGGTAGAAATTGTGGATTGAGCCTACTTCAACCTAAAAAATTGGTTTTTAAAGAAGTGAGATTTGATTTAACTTATATATATACAATAGGTCTTATCACTAGGTGATGTAAGACTTCATACCCCTTCAATATTAGACTTCCAATACACCCCCCTCAAGCCGAGAATTGAACTTTTTGAGTGAGGAAACTATTCAAATGGGGGTGCTTCAATACGATACAATATTCAACGGGTAGTCCAATATTGACTCAACAATGGGTGACCCAACATCTTCATCGACATGTAGGATAGGCTCTGATACCACTATTGGGAATTCGGCTTGCTTAAAAACATAGTATAAGGGAAAAAGAAAAATATCACAGAGCACACAAAAAGATTAACGTGGTTCGGTCCCTCAAGACCTAGTCCACGATCCCACTAGGATAAAATTCACTATGTGTAATTTTTGAACAGAAAAATCACAAACTCTCGCACCATATATAGTTTTTGGACGAAAAACGGAAAAACTACAAACACTCGCACCATATAGTTTTTGGACGAAAAAATTACAAACCATCGCTACATGGTTTGACACACACTACCTAAAACCTAATACACTCCTTTAAGGATGTGGTGTCGAAATAAAACCTAATACTCTATCTTATATAGGTTTTTCATTCCTCTCTTTTTCCAAATGTTCTCTGATGTGAGACTTTGAATTAATCAAGATTCAACAAATTTCCCCTTAATTCAAATTCGTACACTTTTACAATAATCCTTCTTTACATCAAAACTAACAAAACTCTTCTAGAGCAATCTTCTTTCGCAACAGTAGAATCTTCTAACTTCTGGAGCAATATTCTCTTGTAGTAGAATCCTCTGACTTCTGGAGCAATCCTCCCATGCAGCAAAATCTCCTGACTTTTGGAAAATCCTCCCTTGCAGCAAAATCTTCTAACTAGCAAAATTCTTCTTCTCCTTCAAGTTTTGCATTTTCTGATGTGAGACTTTGATTATATCCCAACAATCCTCCCTTCAAACAAAAGACCATTATACTTTCTCTCTCCCCGCAGCGGAAGACTTTCAACAAAGAGAAGATAGGTCCACCTGACCTTCATGAATCCATGTCTTGCCAAATTACACCTGACCTTTATGTATCCATCTTTTACCAAATCGAACCATCAACTCTGATACCATGTAGAAATTGTGAGTTGGGTCTAACTCAACCCCACAAAATCGGCTTGTAAAGTGAGATTTGACCCCACTTATATATATACAACATGTCCCATTATTGGCTGATGTAAAACTTCACATCCCTCCAATATTAGACTTCTAACGAGAATAAGAATGAATTAAAACCTTCAAGAAATTTATTGATAACCACTCACCAATATGATTTATGAAATCAATGATATGGAAGATTCAAAATATGGTGGCTAAATAGCGGCTCAACACATCATGTTTGTTATTATAAAAATTTGTTTAAAATTTATTCTGTTACTAAAAGTAAAAAACTTTGTTAAGAGATTTCTAAACCATGTTATTGTTAGAACTGACAATGCGAAATTAAAATTTATCTTTGGAAAGATTGTAACTCTAAAGGTGTTATGCATACTCTACATACGAGAAAGAATTAATTAGCTTTTAATATCTCCCTAACAAAGCTGAGTTTAGTCAAACCATAGAGGCTAATATATGCACCTTCACAGACAATAATATTCTCATGGGGAGAATTATAATATTGATGGAATGTTCAAAATAAATATTAAAATTGATAAAATTGTTTCTTCTTACATGGGTTCTTCTTATGTTTGGTTTATGTAAGAATTCTTTCTTGGAGGGGAAAAAATTTAGCAAGTAGAGTAAATAGCTAATAGCAAAAGTTAACGATTTTTTTTTATTTAAATAGAAAGTGTTTATTGAATTAAATGTTTTTTTAAGATCACTTTCCATGTAAATTTAAAAGTAGCTAGTGGGGTTTCTTCCTCTTATCATGCATCTATTATAATTCTTGCATTATTAACTCTTGCTGTTATACACGATGTAGTACATCAAATGAATGTAAAATTTGTTTTTTTTTTAAATGGTGAATTAGAAGAAGAAATTTATGTGAATCAATATGATGATTTTATTTTATTTGTCACAAGAACAAAGTATGCAAATTAAATAAATTTTGTATGACTTGAAACAAACACCTAAAGTGATATTGGAAATTTGATAATCTGTTATCTCACATAATTTTCAAATTAATAAAAATGATAAGTGCATGTATTATAAATTGGATAATAATGTTTATACTATTCCTTGTATATACATAGATGACTTGTTTATATTTAGTTTTAACATTTATGCTTTGAAGAATATCAAGAATATGCTTTGTGATAATTTTAACACAAAGATCATAGTAAAGTCAACGTAATCATTGAAATTAAAATAAGTGAATTTCTTTAAATCAAACTCATTATATCAAAAAGATATTCAAGAAATGTAAATACTTCAATTACAATTCTAACATATACTCCTTATAATTCTAGTGTTAAGTTGTTCAAGATCACTAGAGACATGTTAATTAGTTTGAGTATGTGAATATCATTAGTAGTCTTTTGGTATGGTGCTGATTGCATTAGACTTAATATAGCTTATTTTGTGGAATTTCTATGTGATGTGTAATTGACGGGGTCATGATATATTAAAAGGATGATGGAGTTAAGATTACATTATAAAAGGTCTTAGAAAGTTTGAGTGATGCTGACTGAAGATTTCAAGATGATCCATGTCTATAATTTTTAACATAATTAGGGACTATTTCTTATGACTAAGCAACTTAATTAAAAAACTCATTATCGAGTATTTTTATGTAATTAAAAAATATTCAATAAATAACTAAAATATGTAAATAATCATAATCAATTATAAAAAAAATATAAAAAAAGAGAAATACATATTCACATGTTAAATAACTATGTATAAGATTTTAAAAATACACGTGAAAGATTACATGTACCTCATTTGCACTTTGCAACCTTGCAATCATATAATTACTCGATTTAGATTTAGTTATACCTGAAACTTCTCACTCCTCCCAAAAATATATTACGTAGAAATTGAATACAAGTTCTTTTGTAAATAATACTCCTAACGTTTAAATTAACTTAAAATTTAGTAAAATAATCAGAATGTCAAATATTGGGAGAGTTGGAAGTTTTAATTTAAAGGTGGAGTGTTAAGAGTTTGGTGTGTTTATTTCATCACGAATTCGTCACATCCCACGGGCCACAACAATATTCTTTTGGAGAGTGGGGCAAGAATCCCTTCTAAGGGTTGTCTGATTAAACAATTAAAGGGTACTTGAATGATATCAGGTGGCTATTATCCTTAGGAATGGGATGAACTCAAAGTTGATAAGGTGAGTTATTTTTGGTTCGGTCATATTGGGACAGGAGTGTTTGACTCGACTTTATCTCTACAAGATATATCATTTTAAGTCAGTGTTTATGAGATATTTTAATAAGGTATAACACAATTATAATATTCTTATTAGTATATAATTTCTCCTTAGGTATATTCTAAAATGTTTATGTGCGTAGTTATTTATCTAAAAATAAACAATAAATATATGAGAGGAAACTAAATATTTTGAGTCGAACTAAGCAATAGAATAAATCTATTATATTAATATTTTTTACAAAAATTAAAATGATAAAACTGATGGTAAATTTCAAAAATAGTAACTTTGTATTTAATTAATTGTTTTCAATCTGACGATATATCATTTTATAAATATTTTAAAATTTTAATGTAATATAATGAAATTAATTTGATATAGTATTATATTTAAATTTATATAATAATATTTTAGATTTAAGGTAGTTAAATATTTTTTTAGAGATTAAAGTAACTTTTTCATCGTTCCTTGGATAAAGAGTAATACTATAATTGGTTATAAAATTCTCCCTCGTTATTTAACATAGTTATATATTTAAGATTTGGGATTAAAATTATTATTTAAATTAATTAAAAAATTCAATTATATCTCAAATCAATAATCATAAAATTGTAGTTTGAGAAATGATAAAAATATAGGACACTTGTTATTCAATAATACAATATGAGATATAAATTTATTCAATAATATAAGATGAGATCTAAATTAATATAAGTATGTATGCAAATAAATAACTTCTAGATTAAGATAAAATTTTATAAAAAGATTAATAATATCTAAAAAATATAAATATAATAAATAATATGACCGAATAAAAAAGAGGTATAGATAAATGATAAAATATTATTAAAGTTTATTAAAAAATGTGAGCTACTAATTTTGTGTATGAAAACAAAAATATTTTCCATCGTTAATCATTAAAGACTAATACTTCAAATCATCAAAAGTAGAATTTTTTGTAATAAAATCTTTTCTATATAAATGATCAAAGAATTAAATTTTTGTTACCATACTTAAAGAAACTCGACTTTAAACCAATATAGTCTTTTCCATAATTTTTTATACGTAGAAGACCAATTTATTCAGATTCAGCTGTTGCAATACTAATACCTGTTGCTTAGATACATTTCTAATCTTTTAAATTTGGAGTAAAATTAGTTTTAATCCTTTAAATTTAAAATGAATATCTTTAATTATTTTAAGTTTTAAAAACTATTATTTAATCTCTTAAGTTTTTTAAAAATTATGATTTTTTCATTAAATATAATATAACACTAATCATAAAACATTATATATTTGAAATAATTTGAGAGATTAAAATTACATTTTTAAAATTTGAAGAATTAAAATTCTATTTTTTAAAATTTGAGGGACTAAAATATTTATTTTAAATCTTAGACAGTAAAATCAAATTTAATCCAAATTGAAAGAGATGAGAACATCCTCAATAAAAGTTGCTTAATAAATTATTTATAAAAAAATATTGTTTTCTCTTATCAGATGTGATTTGATTTGTAGAAGAATTCTTCATATAAATAATTATTATTCATGAGTTACTTAATTTTATATTAACTATAAAAGAGAAGGAGAATAGTTATTAGTCAATAAACTTATTAACAGAAATTTCATAAGATTAAGATGATATTTATATGAAATGCATAGGAGATGCTGTTTAGAATTTACTAAAATAAAAATTTGGATAAATTGACGTGAAATAATTAAAACTCAAAAGTAACAACAGAACAAAACTAGTAAAAGATCTTACGCCATTTAGAAAAAAGTAACAAAAACAAATTACTTGGACAAAAATGCCATAAATTCTTCATCTGTTCACCATGCCAAGTTTCATGCTTAAACTTCACTGCTGCAGGTGCTATTACTTTTCACAATTACACAGGAACTACTACTCCTTTATAAACAAAAATATTGAGGAGAAAGAATTAAGGAGAAAGAATGGAAATAATTTGATGTGAAAAGGAGCATAAAAAAGGGAAAAAACAAAAGGAGGAGAAGTGAATATGGTGCAAGCCGTCAAAAATCTCATTCGTCCTTTAGCTTCACATTATTCGGAAGGAGAGACATCTTATCTGTGTCTACTTGTAAATTGTGGCTTCCCTATTCTTCCAAAAGCCAGAGAACACAACAACAACAACAACACCTGCTACCACCCAACACATCACAGCACGTTCTTCTGCAACTCAATTAACAATAAACAATCTTCTATTCATATTCCACCATTTGTATCACAAAATAACAACCTCCCTCAACTTGCAACTGTTATCCTCTTTCACCTTCACCGACTTCCCTTTCCTTCTTTATATCTCACCTTCTATTCTCATCTTCACCATTTTTTTGTTTTATTTATTTTCAGTTTTCAGTTTTCAGTTTTCAGTTTTTCTTCCCAATATGACCAATCACAATCACTGTGTTCCAGATTTCAATTTTCAAATGGAAGACGACCAGGGTTACCCTATTCTCACGCCTTCAGGCTTACCTCGCCAAAAGAAACCCTCCATGTACTCTTCAACAAGTATTTTCCATTTTCTTCTTTGTGTTTTTTTGTGTTAATTATTTAATTGATTAATTAAAGGTGAAAAAAACAGTGCAGACGACGACGTGATGGAGCTGCTATGGCAAAACGGCCAAGTCGTGGCGCAGAGCCAGAACCAGCGTCACCTCAGAAAACCGCCGCCGGTCAGAATTTCCGACGATGCTTCTCCGGCCGGTCCTTCTACGGCGAGGGAAGTTCGACCGCAAGTAGAGAATTACAATCCGCATCTCTTCATGCAAGAAGGTGAAATGGCTTCGTGGCTTCACTATCCAATTGACGACGACGATCCTCCGTTGGATCAAAATTTCTACGCCGATTTTCTCTACTCGCCGATGACCGTTAACACCACCAGCACCATGCAAACCCTAGCTCGTATGTCTAATCTCACGGAGCTCCGACAACCGCCGCCTCGACCTCCAATTCCGCCGCCTCGGCGGCCGGAACCGAAGACGCCGAACTTCGCTTACTTCTCGCGGCACAACACGAGAGGCGAGCAGAACGTGAAGATTGCCACCGCGAGGGAATCCACGGTGGTGGATTCGTGCGACACGCCGACGGTGGCGGCGGCTTCTAGAGGTTCGGAGACCGTAAGGAGCGCGGCGGAAGGAGGCACTGCCGCTGCAGCGCCTTCGACGAGTGGCGGCGGAGGAAGGAGTACTATGATGTGTGACGTGACAATGACGTCATCGGCTGGCGGTTCGAGCAGCAGCGACGAGCCGGTTGTTCAGGTGGCGGCGGCGGCGGAGGATCGGAAGCGGAAGGGGAGAGAGGCGGAGGAATGGGAGTGTCAGAGCGAGGTGAGTGAATTGAACTGATTTGACTCAGCGTTGTTTCCTTGTGTATCTCACATCACATCGCGGTTACAAATTCTGTGTACGTTATTGGAATTTGCTATCGTGCGCGGGTGAGTGACCTGGGCTTACGTCAGCACTCCCCGCGCTGCTGCATTGATTTCAGTGCCATTCTGGTTCTCTCATTATCACCGTCGCGGCTGCGCACTTCAGAAACACGTGTATGGATGGATGGCCATGAATTCGACACTTTTGTCTTCGTGGAAATGCTGCAAGATATTTTAAAATTTTAAAGAGAATTTAATTTCAAGAGATCCACATAGTAATTTTTTATAAAATGATAACTTTAATATCAAATTTTGTTTTACAACAGGTTAAAATTTGTAGTATAAAATGCAAATTTTTTTTATAAAATATAATAATAAAAAGTTAATTTTAGATTAAGATTTATATGTTGAGGAATCTCTTGTCATGTAAATTTTTTTAATCTAACAGAGCATACATTTTAAACTCTGTAAAATAACTATGATAATAATGTAATTTTTAATGTTTTTTTTGAGCTTTTATATAGATGTAAGAAAATAGATGCAGCTATTTGCTAATCTTATATACATATCAGACATATCAGCTATTCGTTAAGATATGCTGTGCCAGAAAATTGGGTAGCCAAGCATAGAATGCATAACACGAAGGTTGGCTAGTTGCACTTGGTTGCAGAATTTGAGCGGGTAGTGATTTATGTGGCAGTGATGCTTCCTTCTGTAGCAGAGAGAGAGAGTAGGTTTAGTGGTTAGATTTGCTGAATATTGTGACTAATGAGGTAAATTCCTACTAATTGCTAGATTCCAAACTGAGAAATGAAATCAATTTGGACATCATCGTCTTGACCAAAGCCAAACTTGGAAACTACAGAGTGGGTAAATAATGTCAAAAAGTAAACTACATACATAAATAGTTTTTTTCCTTTTTTTTTCTGTATGAGGCCCAAGTATCCTCTACATGAGTTGGATAGGACCGTTATGAGACATAATTATAATCATAGGTAATTATGTTTATTTTTTATTTATGTATTTTTAACATTTAAGAAGAAGAGTGATCTGTTGGTTTACAACTTCAATGCTTCAGTAGCTTTGCATCTCATCTAGGTAGTATATACTAATACTAATTATGTATCAAGTGGTTATTTTGCGGTTGGGCGAGACAAAAAATAAAATAAAATAGTGGGAGGTTTTATATTAGCAGGTTCCCCTTGTTTCTGATCAAAGTTGACATATATCATGCATAAGGCAGCTCAATAATAGTTCAATAACATTTTTTTTTCTCGTTGATATTCTGCAATTTTATTTAAATTTTCACTATTTGCTTCTTGTATATTCTTATTTCTTTTTTCCTTCCTGTAAAAAGGATGTTGATTTTGAATCGGAAGCAAAGAAACAAGCTCGTGGATCAACATCTACGAAGAGATCACGTGCCGCGGAGGTCCATAATCTCTCTGAGAGGGTCTGTACTTTCATTTCTCTTGTGAGTTCACCTCTTTTATACCCTTTTTCTCACAACATAAAAGCTTTCACTTGACATTTGCACACAGAGGCGTCGTGATCGGATTAATGAAAAGATGAGAGCTCTACAAGAACTTATACCCCGTTGTAATAAGGTAAACTGACTTTTTAAATTTCTAACTTCTTTATTTCTAAAGAATGTAAAGGGCAGGACTTCATATTTTATTTCCTGCATAATCTTTGTTTCTAATTTTGGTTCCTATCTGATTCATAGTCCGACAAAGCTTCAATGCTGGATGAGGCAATTTCATACCTGAAGTCATTGCAATTACAAGTGCAGGTAGATTCTCTCTCTTTTTTTTGTTCATTTATTTTTCTGGTGAAGAGATTCTTCATTTTTTTTACCTGGAGTTTGTGCTCTAGATTCATTTTCATGTTTACTGTATACTATGTGTTATATAATTTCTTTGGAAGATCAACCTAAATTCAGTTCATTCAGTAAATTGTTTTCTAAACAAGATTTTTTGCTAATAATTCTGGAAATGCAATCTACTGCGGATAGTTTATCTATATCCAACATTTCCAAACTTTTGAGCTTTAGAAAGCTTTTAGAAGAGAAGGTAGAAAGGACATGGGAAATTTATGGATAGATAGACAGTGTAATAAACTGTTGCATTCTTAAAACAAGTTTTAATCAAAATGAAACATTACTTCTTTCAATCGTCAGAAGGAAGTTGACGGGGCTATAGATGCTGCACTGTATCTTATGTTATTCATATGAAAGATTTTAATATTAATTATTGCGGCGTACACAAGTATTAAAATTGTCACATACTATTGTGCGTATCAAGTTATTTGCATTCCATGGTCATGTATACCTTCATTTCTTACGCAAGCAGAGTGCAACTTATGCAGATGATGTCCATGGGATGCGGTATGGTACCTATGATGTTTCCTGGAATCCAGCAGTACATGCCAGCCATGGGAATGGGGGTTGGAATGGGAATGGGTATGGAAATGGGAATGAACAGACCAGTAATGCCATTTCCCAATATGTTACCTGGTTCAGCTATGCCAGCAGCAACTGCAGCTGCTCATTTGGGACCAAGATTTGCCATGCCTCCTTTCCACATGCCGCAAGTTCCTGCACCTGATTCATCTATAATGCAAGCAGCAAATCAGTCTGATAATAATATGGTCTCCTCATCTGGTCCACCTGATCCAAACCAGTCACGTATCCCAAACTTCACTGATCCTTATCAGCAATATGTTGGTCCCCACCAGATGCAGTTTCAATTAACTCAGGTATGTTGTCCTGATCTAATGCTATTTCTGATTTGAAGTTTTTTGAACAATGTGTGAATTAACTTGTTGCATGTGAGGTCCATTAGATTTCCTGCCACCACGACATAAATAATTTTAGTTTGGACTTGGTGCATCTTATAATGCCCTTTTAGAATTCAGTGGGAATAATGTTGTGGTTCACAAGGCACGTTAAAAACAGACCAAAAGTTTTACTTTATACTCTGTAAAAAATGATATTTAGTGTTCATGATAACTCAGATACTGCATTCTGATTTTACTTTTAAATTGATTGATAGGGAAAATAACTCTCACAAAACTATGAAGAAAACTCGGGTTTAGCAAATTTATTTATCTTTTATTTAATTGACCACAAATATGAATGTTTATGAGGTCCATTTCCGTGTGCAGAATCAGGCAATGAACCAACCAAATGTTGGCAAGCCAAGTACTGATAGGGGCCTTGAGAATCCAGAAAATCATTAGTCAGGTGAATTACTTTATCTTAATATGCTGTAGGACCTGATTAGTTTTGATGGAAATAAAAGTATATGTAGTTTATCATGAAGTCTGGGTCTTGATGATCTTAATTTTATCTTACTGTGTGTTCTTGTGTCATAAGCTTCTGGAGCACGTTAAATTGCAGCCGCTTGGTACGCAAAAATTTCTACGGATTCTTTGTGGATATAAAAAGCAAATATGGCTACTTCTGAGTATTTGAATCTTTCTTATGACATTCAGGAGAAAAACGATTCTTTGAGAGTTACAATGGAGGGCTGACTACTCAAATGGTGCAGCATATTATAGCTTTTACCATTAGCACTCACAACGCTAGTGTGCAATTTAAGTCCTGAATACATGATATTGCACAACAAGGATACCAATCATTAAGAATGGACCGTGTGCAACGCAGGTTAGAATTTCCGGAACCTATCCTACAGCTGCAAAGTTTTGTAGTGTTAAGAGAACAAATTTAGCTGTTCTCGGTAGCAAAGCAAGTTAATTTATACATAGCTAACATGTAAAATTGTAAATTATTCAAACGAAGTTTTTTCTTTCTCTTATCGTCCTTTTTCTCCCGTCTTAAAATTTCACTTTTCGAGATTCTATGATATGGGAAGAGGAACTCGATAGATGCACAATAGATGAACGTCCATTCTACACCAAAGGCTGAGGCCCCTTCTGACAGTTTGGTGCTATTCCTGCTTCATATTCTTGTTCTGTTTTTGCATTTACTATCAATTTTCAGTTATAGATCTACATGACCCAGATGTCTCTGTTGTTACGATGTACGATGTGTATAGTCAATTAAAGGAGGGAAATTTGAATAAAATTTAAGAATTATAGTACCACTATATACACATAACAAAACTTGTACACTAAATTTTGAGATCAAGAGTTTACCATTTGACCGAACCTATGGGAGTGTGAATAAAAGACTTCCTGTTGGGGGTATTCATATCCAAATCTTGAGCTACAAGCAACAGAATAATAATTTCTTTAAAGACATTCTAGAAAAAAAAAATGGACAAAAGGAGTGTGAATAAAAGACTTGCTGTGCAAAGCATGTTTCCCGGAACCATTTGGTAATTTAAATATTTAGTTCAAAATCAGCAAGGAGCCCGTGGGCTACGTAATCAAACACAGCAATTGGATTATGTCTCAAGAACCAAGACTAGAACAACAAATTTCAATCGGCTCGTAAGCAAGGTCAAATATACGAAAGAAATAATCACTCTCATTTCCTGCCACTATCTTGTCCCTTCAATAAACTAAAAGATTGTGGTTTAAAAGTAACAATCTTTCTCTCCTATCTATTAGTTTTATATTTGCTGAGGATACCGTTTTCCTGGATTATGATTTTGTAGATCAATTAAAGTTTGATCAAGAGTAAACAGATCATCCAAGCATATTGTGTTCAAACGTGCAGCACGACAAAATAAAACAATGAGCTTGCCAGCTGGCACCATACGTCATTAACATTGTTTCTTACCTAATTATTTGTTTTAATCATTCATGCATTGTATACGTCAATCAAACAATGCTCAAAGAAAATAAGAAACATAGTTCTCTTGTTGTCCTTTGCTTCTATTAGCTCATTCGTTACATCGATCATTCATTCCAACGTTAATTCCTTCAATGGAGGATTCGGAAGATCCCGAACCACGTGATGATGCAATGAAGAAACTCTACGAAGCATCATTAAGTGGATGTGTGAGTACCTTAAACACACTGATTCAAAAAGACCCTCTTATTGTGAGCAGAGTTTCACTCTACCCCTTCCCTGAAACCCCACTACACATAGCCTCTTTGCTTGGACATTTGAAGTACTGTGAAGTTCTTCTTCAGAAAAATCCCATCTTAGCGAGTGAAGTGGACTTAGAAGGACGTTGCCCTCTTCATTTGGCTTCAGCAAATGGACACACTGAGGTAGTGAAAGCACTGTTGATGACAGACAAAGAAATGTGTTTGGTTCGTGACAAAGATGAGATGCTTCCTCTGCACTTTGCTGCAATGAGAGGACGCGTGGAAGTGATCAAGGAGTTGATCAAAGCCAAGCCAGAGTGTATTAGAGAGATGACTGAGACTGATAATGGTTCTGTTCTGCACTTATGCGTTCGCTATAACCATCTTGAAGCCTTGAAATTCCTAGTGGAATCACTCACTGGTGACTATCATCACTTCCTATCACTCAAAGATAGAGACGATAATTCTCTTTTGCATTTAGCAGTCAAACGCAGACTAATCAAGGTAACGTTTATACTAATATCTCCTTCCCCTTTTCCCCTAAAGAAAATAAATTAGATGCAAAGAATTAGAATTTCATTTTCATAATCTACGTACTGCATTTAACATTTTCATTTCAAGCATTTCAACTAAATATGCTATAAAGTTAGTTGTCTATAAGGAAGATAAATACTGTATATATTATGCGATTGAATTCACTTATTGATTGCCCTAAAATTATATATATATTTGTATTGACACCAGAGTTTTGTGATTCGTATTAATTTTAATTGAAGTGCTTGAAATTTAAATATATTTTTAATCCTTTAAATTTAGAGTAATTTTTTTTATCCTTAAATTTAAAATTAAATTTTTAGTTTTTTAATATTCTTATAACTAAATGTCATTAGGAAATCTGTTACATCAAACATATATGTTATTGAGTCTGTCAGACAAAATTCATCTATCATTGTCTCTAGATAAGAAAAACATCACACTAATTTTTTTTTTCAAATTATAAAAACGAAAAAAGATTCATTTTAAGTTTAAAAAATTAGAAATTATTCCATATTTAAAATACTAAAGATATTTTTAAACCATAGCAATATTACATTCATTATATTTGAACAAAAATAAATATACATAAATAACCATATATTATGTGAGATCTTGTGAGAGAGAAAAAAAATATAGATATAACAGATGATATGATTTGATAAAGAGTGACAGAAAAAAAAATTAAAGTGTCTAGTGTTTAAAATTTATGCTTGAAAAAAAAAAATTAACTACTCTTTGAACAAAGAGTACATGCACGGGTCAAATTTCGTTGAGTAAGTAAAAAGGCACAAACTAAGGGTGCATGATATAGACGTAATACAAGTAAGATAATTTGACACAAGATATTTAATATTTGTATCTGCTCGTATATAACTTTGCAGATCATCAAATACTTGCTTTCACTACCCGAAATGTGTACAGAAGCAAACACCTTGAACACGGAATGTTTAACAGCAATGGACATGTTAAAGCGCTATCAAAAAGATTTTATGAGCCAAAACATTTTATTAACTGAAGGAATTGAACAGCCTCCTGCAAATGAAGTTATAACACAAGAAGCAGTTTCCTCAGCAAACCAAGTCAGCGAACAGCAAACAATTCTATCAACATCTAGACAAGAACCATTTTCTAAACAAAACATAACCATTGTAATTGTACAATCAGAACCTGATTCACAAGCACCAACAATACCCAACAGTGATCCTCAGCATACACAAGTGGTCTCGCCAATAAATAATGATCCTCCACCAGAATCATCACAAAGCATAACTAATGATCATGGTGGAGATGGCAAGTGGGACAAGTTAGAGAGGTTCTGCAGAAAGTATCTGCTAGATGAAGGTAATTGGATGGACAAAAAGACAAGGGAGCAATTGATGGTGGCATCTACTGTGATTGCAACAATGACTTTTCAGTCAGTGATAAGTCCACCGGGTGGTGTATGGCAAGAAGATACAACACAAGATGGACTTGCATGTTCTGATTATGGTTTATGTAAAGCAGGAACTGCGGTTGTGGGTTATGCATGGTCACCAGATTTTATGAAATTCGTTTTTCTCAACTCTGCGTCTTTCTTTTCATCTCTTTGTGTCATGTTGATTCTCATGAGCGGGTTTCCTCTAGAGAACAAGGTCGTTATGTGGATCTTAACGGTTTTGATGATCGCTGCAGCTTCCTGCATGTTGCTAACGTATATGTGGGCATTGGGCTTGACAAGCCCAGATCATATTTATTATAAAATTTATAAGCTGGGCTTTGTTTTGGTAGCTACCTGGGCTTTCTTACTTGGCTCTGCTATTTTGATTCAAGCAAGCCGAATAGTGTTCTGGGCAAGGTCACGCCGCAAGTCCTCAAGGACCACAATAAATTCTCCACTGATTCAAAGTTCTCCTGGTGGCATTTGAAACTTGGTATTGTTATGATGAACCCATGATGCATTCATTAACTTCAAACCTAGAACATAAATAATGTGGATATTTCCCTCTATGTTTATTTCACAAACCTAGAACATAAATAATGTAGAATAATATCTAGCTTGTGGAATTAGTTGCTTAATGTGCTTCCCTTAATGCTTACAACAAGAAATATTTTCGTATATTCTTATTAATTAATGCTATAAAGAAATTGGAATTGTAACAACTATTACTAATATTGTAGTTTAAGAATGGTTTTTGTGCTGAAAATAATGCTTTAATAGTTTAGTTAACGTGTATAATATTGATTGCCTTTTCAATTGCAGGTTTTTACTTTTATTTCAAATTAAGCAACTAAATGCAATGCACATCCTTGTTTGGGGTACTTTTTAGGGGTCTTTCTACAAGTCAATCCTTTTCTTGAGCTTGGTTGTTTTACTTTTGATCCGTCAACAAAATAGAACGACTTGGGTTGAACAACTAATTTAGGTAACTGAATGTAGTCTGTGTTAATCATTAAGCAGGTTTGCGGAATATTAACAAAAACCAGTTTGCTCGCTATGATGGGATGCTCATCATGCATACTTATACGTAGCATTTCACGTTAGTTCAGTTTTCAAAGTATAATAAAGTTGATTTTATTTTTATTTTTATCCATTTTCATGATATGTCTTGGGTCTCCTTCCATCCAAGCATTTGTTTCTTACGACTTATTTTTCCCTTGCATAAAATGTGATGGAAAAATCACATCACATAAAGAGCAAATGAAATTAAATACTTACCACAATATCCACTAACAGAGAAGACAGAAATTATGTACTCTTCATTACCCGACTTGAGTAGAATACTATTTGTGTTTTCCAATCCAACAACGGTCCATATTTATTTGGTTATGTTTTAAAAAAATTCCTACATGGAAGAATTGAACAAATTTCAGGCGCACGGATAAATTGTATCAACGAATTGAAAAACTTGCAGAACCGGAGTATGTCCTAGCATGGTATTTGCATATCCATGGCTACCATATTAACGAGACACAATTTGCTCTTGCATATAGCTAGGAAGCCAACTCAAACATAATGTCAAAGGGAATTGGCCTATATTAAGATTAAAGTAGTCCATCACGATTAACATGGTATATCTCCAAGGTAGTGAACACTATAAGCAGAAGCATGATCCCGTTAAAATAACTACTGGATTGAGAAATTTCTACGTAAGTTCGCATCATAACTAATAAGCAGAGAAAGCATGCACAATATCATCAACAAGAATGAGGAAATGGCAGGAAAAAATTCCCAAATTTTTTAAATCAAAGAAAACTATATGTAACTACAGTTGAGATTAAATCACGTGATAAATTTAGACCCGTAATAATTCAAAATACAAACATCCGTTCGCCGAACGAAAAAGAGATCATAATAAAGAAAGAAGGGCGGCGTAAAATGATGAAGATGCTTCACATATACAGTCCTTCTGGCACCCCTTCTTTCTTCTTAAACATTACTTTATCCTTAGCCTTCTTAAAGTCGGCATGGGTCACCTGAAGAGCAAGAAATAAACATTCGGTCATTGAGAGTAAAGAAAAAGACAACCTTCTCAAAATAAAAAAATTAAAAGTACAAAACAAAATAAAATACACAGAAAATTGAATATACACAAGCAGAAGACCTCCCCCTAAATCACTTCAAAATAAAGACAATTAGGTCCAAGCAAATGCCTAGGTTACCAACGAAATGCAATACATGAAGGGCTCAGAGCCTCAAAAACACAACTAGGGAATCATTCACTGCATTCTTCTAAACGTTTTTTTTTAAAAAATGCTGACTTTTCCTAACTAAATTGTATCTTGCATTCATTGGCACATTTCTTCTACTTCAGTATTGAAAGCAAATTGACAGATTTAATTCAGTGACACCCTGTTCTTGCAAGGAAAACAGTAGGAAATCTAATATCTAGTCTCCATTTTCAGGGGCAGGAAATTACAGATGATCTACCTCCAACACCTTGTATAACACACATAATTTCTAAATTCCAAGAAATAGATTTAGGGGGATATTGTTTTCCGGTTCCATTTCCTCAATATTTTCAACAACTCAAGTCCTTCCAATTTTTACTGCCACTTTCTTTAATGGTGTATATGCTGAGCAAGTTTTTTGTGTCTAAACTTACAATATCAACCAACCTATGCTATATTTTGTTATCTTAGTATATATGAGTTTGCCCCATAAAATGAGTTTATCCATATTAATAGCTTTTTAATTCCTAACAGCAACAGAGTGTGATAGTACATTTCCATAGAATCACTTTGTTTTGGTCATAACTGCACAAATATATAGAAGATACTTCTAACCTTCATTCTTCGTTCTCGTAAAGCAAGTAAGCCAGCTTCAGTACATATTGCTTTTATATCAGCTCCAGAGAACTCATCCTTAGTCATAACAAATTCTTCTAGGTTGACATCATCAGCTAATGTCATCCTTGATGTGTGTATCTAAATTTCAGAAAGATAAGAACATTTAGTCAAATAATTAAATCAAATATGCATATTATGATATAACAATAAATCAGTGAAAATTAGAAACATGTTTTCACAATATAGTCATGTCTACCTGGAAAATGCGTCTTCTTGTTTTGATATCAGGGAGAGGAAATTCAATCTTCCTATCTATTCGACCAGGCCGCAGCAGAGCTGGATCAAGGCTTTCGATTCGGTTGGTTGCAAGAATAACTTTAACATCCCCTCTTGAATCAAAACCATCTAACTGATTCAGCAACTCCAACATAGTCCTCTGAATTTCACGTTCTCCACCTGAGTGGGCATCATACCTGTAAAGCAATATAAGAGACATATACTAAGAATTGATCCATGATATCACTCTTTTACCAGTTCCACACCCCCTGCTCCACTCTCCCCAGAACAAAGAACTACATCCTGAAAAGAGGGTAGAAAATGTCTAAACAAAGAGAAACCTAAAGCTGATTTCAATAACTTACCTCTTTGTACCAACAGCATCAATTTCATCAATGAAGACAATAGATGGGGAAAGATCATCAGCAACTCGGAAAAGTTCCCTTACAAGTTTTGGACCATCTCCCAAGTATTTTTGTATTAATTCACTACCAACAACACGTAAAAATGTTGCAGATGTTGAGTTTGCCACAGCCTGAAAATAAACAAGCTGTGTTAGACCAGACTGATTGGGCTGCGTGCAGTACACCACACACAATAATAAAGACAAAGTTGACATGGTGAGACATCGATCAATGAATGTGTATCATAACTGCACTGTTAGTAAAAATCATGTACAACATCAAGTCTCATTATTTAACAGATAAAAAAATACTTCAGGTTTTGTTAGTTGATGTTTCCAAATGAAAACAGCAAACTGCTACTTTTTAACAGAGTTTAGAGTTAATTAATGGTGTCTAACACCACTAGGAATAAACAATTTGACATGGAATTTTCAAATGCTTAGACTTGCACAATATCAATATAATTTTAGCCCAAATTAATGAGCTTTTAAAAACTAACTATTTTAGGATTTGTTTCCATTATTCTAGATTATCTCATTAAGATTTCTTATTTCGGGTTATCTAATCATTTGTTACCTTAGTTACTTATGATTACAAATCTAATAGTAGTATAAATAAAGGTCAGTGCTTCATAACTTGTAACAATTCCAAGGAAAATATTATTCAGTCTCTATTCTCTCAATTGTCCCTCAATTCCTAAAACCCCATAATTTTAACAAAATCACAGATTCACAGGTTGATATAGACGTGAAAAGCTAAAGCTCTCGGAAAAAAAATTACACAATCTCCTCAAGTATCAGTAAAACCACTTATTAATACATACTAGCAAAAAACAGAATTTCAGAAAAGCAACATGATAAATCAATTTTTCAGGCATAGACATCAAATAATACTCTGTAATCCACAAACCATATAGACCAGATTGTCATTCAAATATCTTTCTGTGCAAGTAGGCATGAAAAAGAATTTCAAACATTGTCATTTTAAACAAAAACAAAAAAGACATTGAGACTTGAGATTATATTCAAACATAAGAAACACAAAAAAATGCACACCTTTGCAAGCAATGTCTTCCCAGTTCCAGGTTCTCCATACAAAATGACCCCCTTAGGAGGCTTGATACCAATGTCTTCATACAATTCAGGATGTGTTAGGGGAAGCTCAACTGCTTCTTTGATTTCCTGTATCTGGGCATCTAAGCCACCGATGTCAGCATATGATTCCAAAGGAGCCTTCTCAACCTTCATGACAGAGACCATTGGATCAACTTCATCTTGAAGAAGCCCAACAACAGAAAGAACCTGGTAAAGAACCATACATAATAAGGAGCATTACATTTCCTTAATATAACCATATCAACTGTACCAGAAGAGATGACTGATTCAAAATTTTCAAACACAAACAATTATGACAACCTCCATGTCCATTTGTTCCGAAAAACATATGGTACAACAAAAATATTTTTTCTCACCCTCTTTCCAGAATCTGGTGTCCATAAATCAGTTACAGGTGGTAATGTGGTATCTCACATTTCTCTCATATAGTTTATCACTACTTCAACAAGATGGTAACACTTCCTCATTTGTGAGAAAATTGTCCATGACAAGCAATCCCAGACTACACTAGACAACCACACATCATATCTACTAACAGGAAAAACTTGAACCATCTTATGTTAGAATATATACTCAACTTCTCTCAATAGCATTTTTAAAATGATGACACCCCCCCCCAGCCACCAAAAAAATAGCATAGTGTATCCATTAACCATTTTAACAAGCACACCACGAAACTTCCAGCACTTCCTAATGCAAATACAATATTATCATATCATAATGTTATTAAAGAAGTTTAACTGCTCCAAATACAGTCAATTTAAAAATGGTGAATAACCTAGGATATGCCTTGATTAACTCATTATATTTTCAAAACAGCTTATAAATTATAATCAAAGCCCTATTTAGAAGAGAAAAGAGACACCCACCTAAAAACTAATCAAATTTAAGCATGCATCTAAACAAGTCTTGCACCCGCAATTTCAACACCTAGTCCTTCTCTTCCCCAGACTTCAACACACACGAGACCACAATTCCAAATTTTCCACCTACAAACAAAATTGCATCCTCTAACCTCCGGCAACTCAATCTATCAATCTAAAATCGCAAAAGCCCAACCCACACAACAAGCTCTGAAGTTGTTCACACAGTAAAATCACTAAACCCTAGACCCAAAGACAGTCCATTAATAAAAACGCTAAAACAATTAAACCAAAAAATAAGAACAAAAATCAAACCCTACCTTATTATGCATCAAAATAGCGCATCCAGGTTCAAGCTGATCCTTATCAACGAAGGACAATATTCCAACATAATACTCAGGCCCCACCGAAGACGAAACAATGGCATGATTCTCATCAATGAGTTCCTCAAGATTACCCACGCTCATAGGCGAACCTCTTAGGTCATCCACTTTGGATCTGTCTTCTTCAGCTTTCTCTTCCTGCGGCTTCAGCCGTTCCTGGTTCGCCACGAACTCCTCCTCCATAAGAAGATAATCCTTTATTCGCTCCATTTTCAGCAGCCGCAGCTTGCACTTTGAAAGTGGCGTCACCGTCGGAAGCCGCGCTGCCGCCTCTGGACCCTTCTGTTTTCGCTGCTTACGACCCACGCGAGCCGGCGGCGCCGCCGGCTCGAACTTCTTCTCCTTCTTATCGCCGCCGTCTTGCTTCCGGTCTCCCGGAAGACCCTGCCGGTTCAAACCTCCCGGTGTTCCCTGACCCATGTTTGATTTTTTTTTTTTTTGGAATGTGAATAAAGAGAGAAAATTAGAAAGATGTTATATTAATATACTTGATACTTGTCTTTGTGCACAAGTTAAACCATTTGTTGGGCCGACAGGCCCATTTGTTCAACTAACACAGGTCATGTACATGTTGGGCTGGGTGCATTACACTTTCATGTTGTGTTGGGCCCAACATGTAAAAGAAAAATGCATTTTCAAGTCTAGAAATCGTTGTGGGCCTAGAAAAGGGAACTGTTGGATGACATTCAAAAAATTCTCCTTGAAATTCTCATTTGCAGATTTTTTTTAGCCTTTAAAATAAATGCATTTTATTTTGTATCTCCCCAAAAAAAAATGTGTAGTTTTATTTATCAAAAATACCCTTCACAAAAACTAGTTCAAACTTCTCGTATTTGATATAGGATACATTTAGTTTTTCAGGTGTATCTTGTATCAGATACTCAATAAAAATTAATTTTGTTGCGCATCTTACATGAGATATGCAGTAAAAACTAATTTTTTTTTTTATATACTGACAAGTTATTACAGAGAACAAGAGAAACGCTTCTTAACGATTTTGAGATCATCAACCGTATGATGGTAGACTATGAAAAGATAAAATGTCAATCTAACCAAAACCAAATATCTAACTAATCAAAACTCTTATTATGATCGATGATTGATTAATGCTGTCAAATATGTCTTTCCTGTTTAAGTAAGAGAGGAAATGTATACCTACTAAATAGGTACAATTAATAAAAGCGTAGAATACCTCAAGAATATGCAAGGGGTGTGCCTAAAAGATGAGATATGGTGGCCTAATATTGGTGGGATAGATGAAATTTATGCTTTCACCTGGTGTAATAGAAGACTATGGTCCTGGGTAAAAAAGGAGATAAAATGTACCATGTTAATGACAATCCTAGAGATGAGACTTAAGAGTCATAGACCATGATAGTTATTGGTTAACCAAGTACTTAAGACTAGAGAGCAAACGCGTGGGATAATATTATATTTAGACGAGCTGTAGAAGGAATCTAAGGTGAAGAAAATAAAAAGAAAGAAATAAATTTAATTTTTTAAGAGTTAAATTTAATTTTTCATAAATTAATTTGCAAGAATTTACTGTTTTAATTTTTCTAAAAGAAACAAAATTTTCTACAAATTAACTGATGAGAAATTAACTTTTATAGAAATAAATTTCACATTTTTCTTTTTAATTTTTCCTTTCACGTGCCTATATCTACTTAATTAATAAGGTCGTAGAAAAACCGTAGAAAAAGTCTTATAAAAACCATATATTATCGTAAATTAAAAATTTTGATTCAACAATATATATGTTCAATTCTTAAATATCAATTGAGAATCAAAGCCTTCAAAGTAAGAAAAATATCAATAAAGTAGGTGGTCTAAGTAGTCTACGTAATTAACATCTTTAGAATACTACTCATTGAGAACTTAACTAATATATTTTCCATGTTTCTAAAGTAAGCATGTGAGACGATTTTAGAACAAGTTCAAGCAATAAAGAAAATAACAAGTGATAGACTTACATAAAAAATAATATAAAAATACTTTAATATTTTATATTTCTTATTTCTTCGCATTTTTTCTATCACGTTAAAATAATGAAGTAACAACTTTACTACGTTAACGACTGCAATACGCAGTTAATCAGCCAATTCACTTACAGAATATATACGTATTTCTCTTTCTTCATATTTTAGAATATTTTTCATGCAGTAAATGTTAGCAGTATCTTTATCTTGCAGTGATTAAGAAGTTAAATTATATACTGAGATATTCATAATGCGTTATCCTGTAATTTATACCATAAACTTTTTTCAGGAGAACCTAACAATTATTATATTTAAACTTGTTTCTCTTCTATACATACACTTCTGTCTCTCTCACACACAAGATGAGGTTTTCATGCATCTTTTTTCTTTGCAAATTGCGGGGAACAACCAGTAATAATTCAAACATACGCTTTTTTGTTAGATATTTTAAATATTGTAGAGGATAGAATAGAAGGTAGGTGATGGTTATTTACTACCGTTGACGACCCTAGCAGGTTGTAATTGAATATGATCATTCAATTGATGTGGCACTATTACTAGCTAGCTGACCAATTTTCTTCAAGCTGCAACCTGACAGTACTGACACTAGTAAATGTAACACGGAGCCTTTGCCATCTGCATTGTTCTACTCCATTCAAAACTTCACCAAACTCTCTCATTATTATTAATACCTCTCTCACTCCATCATCATCATTCATCACTCACCCATCCTCGTATTTAACCATCTATTCAGCACCCAATAGGAACATCATCAAACTTGTCCAAAGTCTGGATATATAGTTCGTAATCAAATGTTTTCAACTTATCTCTGTCGTTATTTTACTACCAGAATATCTCCAATTTTAATGTATTAACACCAACCTTATTACTTTCCGTGTTTACTCTATTCCCACCTTTACAAGTTACCACCTACTGAAACAGATATCATGTCACTTATATTTCATGATGCATGAAATTATGTTGAGGACCACTTTAGTTCCTATAGCTAGAAACTTTATACGTGGAGGAAGAAAGGTGAGAGCAGAATATTCCCTCGTTCAAGTTCAAATGGTGATAATTAATTAATCCATATACCCATGCTTTTGCAATATTGGCTCGATTAATAGTAATTAACGTAATGCTTCTGCGGTCTATACATATTTTAGGGAACTTCCGAATGTTTTACTCTAATAATGTATATTTTGTTGTGGTCCGCGAACTATGACTCCAAGGCGTGTTCGTATAAATAAATAAATAATAGTAAATCCTAAGACCCCAGATTAATAATTCTTACAGAAAAAAGATGCAGCAGCCGATACCATTTTCTGCATTCTTTGAGACAATAATATAAAGTAACAAGATCATTATACACATTTTAGATATCAATGAATATACATAACTTTTTATATATTATTATAATTTAGAAAATTATATCAATAAGACAATCCTTTAAAAATAAGACATACGATGCTGTCAAATAAATAACAACACCGAAATAAATGTTAATTATTAATATTATTGGTAATATATATTTTATATGATTATAAAAAAAAAAAAAAAGAATAACAAGATCTTCTTTAATTTGTCTCTACGAAATACAGCTATGTATACAAGAAAAAACACGTAGCTATAAAGCTAATGCATGGTCCACCTACCTATCAAAGGGAAATTTCACAAGTATATAGGAACAGCAACGAGGATGTTGGGACATGTGCATGTTCACTACTTTTACCTCTATTTTACATTTTTAAAGAATAAAATTACACACAAACATATCATGCACATACGTAAAAATTGTGAGTGCATGAAACGAATGGATATTAATTAAACATACATATGAAACGTAAATAATATATACTATTATAAGCGTGTGAGCCTTAGTAGACTAATTCTGATCACACAAGTAAATGGATGAATGAGATGACTCGCATGAAAACTGATCGGAATAAGTTAAGCCTTAATTTTTTTACCTCATAACTAAAGTTTTAGAAACTAAATCTATTTAATAACTTTTCATAAAATATAAAAAAAATTGACTAAATCTAATCATTGAGTCATACGAAAAGTACATGATATATGCTGTAAATATTCATGATTCATAGTTGACATATATTTATATATGTGAAAAATATTACGTATTAAAATAAAATTTATTGATAAGGATATAATTACTATTTAAAAATTGTACGAAATTAAGGAAAATTCCCCAAGTCTCCTATTATATATAGAATATATTGGGTGGAATTGTTATAAAAATTGGAATAAATTGCATTTGTTGTGCCTGTGTACGTACGGAAAGTAGTTATAAATTTCACCTAATAGTATTGATTGTTGCAAAATGCAAAGTTCGGTCAAGTGATATACTTCATGTATATTTACTACGCATGTCGTGAAAATTCACCATAATCTACCATGAACATTTAGTAAATTTTGGTATATCTATTTCATTTTTTTAATAATTAGTTATTCTAGGGTATTTTCACACAATATTTTGATCCTGGCATGAATAATTCTTCAGAAAAGCGTCTTTATCGTTGACATTTTTTTTTAATTTAACTTTTGCCTTTTTCTAATCTTAAAGTTTACATTAACATTATATTATTTTCATTTTTCTTCATCTCTTTTTTCCTTTTCCCTTTTTATGACATCACTTGTGACGTAACGTATACAAACTTTTCATAGCCATTAATCCATTATATAATTTTTCTTTTATCAACGAAAAACACATGTATATATAAATTAAGTGTAACCCTTATACAAAGTTTTTATCCATTAATTATTTTTTATGAAGTTTAATCTTGGTTTGGCCTACATATAAAAAGTGAAGGATTCTCATCTTCACACAGGCATGTCAGTTTTTCTTTTCTTTTTGTTTTTCTCATCCCTTATACATGTACAATAATACGTAGCTAACCAACAACTCACTCATAAAATATATATATATATTTCTCTTTTCACATTTTATAATATAATATTTCTCTCTCTTCACATTTTATAACTGATTATTTGGTTGTCTGCTAATTCAGTTGTCTACCAAATCATTTCCTATGTACAATTATTTGGGATGTGTAAAGTTGTATGATTTATTTTGTTTCACTCACACATATATGGAGTATATCAAGTGAATGTAAACAATTACATTAAATAATTATAATTAAAAAATGTAATATTTATTAATTATGGTTGTATATAATGTACTAATCAGATTTATAATTTTTATATTTTAAGATAATAAAAACTTCTCATTAAAATTAACTTGTGTATGCTAGTGAGAGTGTGTGAATTGATTGGTACGAGACTATTTCAATATAACTAGTAATCTTAAATTCAAATTTTAAATGTGCCATTATATTAAATACTTTTTTTTTTTTATGTTCTTTTCTTTTTCCTATAAGTATTTGTTAAAATAAACTTAGTATATTTAGTACAACTTATTTCAAAAAGAAAAGGTGAAATGTCTTTAAATAGCTTAATTTCATCAATATTTTCAAAGAAAAATAAATATAAAAATAAAAAAAACATAATTATTTTTCTTGAAATAATACGTTGATCTTGAACATTTGAAAGCTGAAACCAACGAGAGAACACGTTGCTAATAAATTGAACTCATATATTGATTACATTACTTCCATGCTAAATATGAATCTTCCATAAAAGAACCACGTATACATATGAGTGCTGCTATGGTTGACACTTGAACTCAAAACCTAGACAGAGACGTACGGAATGACACACTTCAAGATAATAATCAAGATATACTACTTTCTTTTTATCTTTCTTTCAGTACGAGATAAAACGCTACAATGCTTGAACAATTAACGACACTTACACATATCATACTTATTTCCTCAACGAAAAACAGGGACTAGGATAATAAACTAAAGAAACATAAAGAAGCCATGCATGCATACATACATGCATGGATGCATGTTCATTTCTCAAGGGAAAGGAAGAACACCACTGCCAGTGGAACCACCAACACCGCTTCCAACGCCACCACCAACACCGCCACCAACTCCGCCACCGGTACCACCCAATCCTCCAAATCCACCAATCCCGGAAGTGCCACCGAGACCCCCACCGAGTCCACCGCCAAAACCACCACCTATTCCGGCTCCGGCACCTCCAAAAGGAAGTCCATTGCTCCCTATTCCAGAATAGCCACCAACTCCACCATAGCTTATGAAGTTCTTCTGGTCGTTGAGACCAGTATCATCCTTTGGTGCGTTTCTCGCACTTGCGGCCACAGCCAGAGCAAGAACCAACAGCAACATACAGCACAACTTAGCCATATTCTCTCTTGATTTGTCTCCCACACTCTAGGAAATAGGAATATGCAGTGAGTAATTGCACTCTCTCACTCTTTGTTGTTACTGTGTGATGTGTGTTTGGAGAGTGTGTTTCTTTATAGGGGAGAGCATAAAACTAACCGGTGAGGAACCGTTGAGAATGGTAAATGAAAATTTAATGTGACTGCTGCACAGCCTTGCTGTCATCAGACACGTTGTCCCAAA
Source organism: Hylodesmum podocarpum (assembly GCA_026586105.1). Taxonomy (NCBI): domain Eukaryota; kingdom Viridiplantae; phylum Streptophyta; class Magnoliopsida; order Fabales; family Fabaceae; genus Hylodesmum; species Hylodesmum podocarpum. Next base: position 3,186,340 of record JALJEV010001437.1, on the reverse strand, counting down.
TACAATTTAATACCAAATTTCGTACACTCGTAGCATGGTGAATACGTATATGGCTGTATTGTATTCTATGTAAAATTTTTGTGATGGTACACCGTGTCGTGCTTCAGTAAAAGAGACAGATGAGTCGTGAATGGGATCCACAACAATGGGTGCCTCTGCAGTAGCCAGTTGTAGACTCTGTCCCAAGGAACCAGGACCATAGAAGCGATGCACGCGTTACCACTTGTAAGTTTGTATTTGCAATTTTTCTATATCATCCATACATCCCAAATATTTAACATTTTGAAATAAACGGTGTCACAAATTTATGAAATTCCACAGGTATTTTATGGACGCATGTACACAGACTAAAGAGTGGCAAAATTATAAATGTAAATAATATATGAAGAGATGTATAACGTGGTAAAAATAAATGAAAATAATAAACATTAATAAAGTATTTGATATATTATTCCTGTAATAAAATATTGATTTTTTTCGTGAATTCTATGATACCATTCATATTCTTAAACGAGTGAAATCGTATCTTTCTCATGTTTTTACCTAATTTTTAAATTTTTTTAAAAAATGAAATAATAAATAAGAAAATAAAACGGACAGTGCCACTTTAAAGGCAAAATAATGGCTATGTCTCAAGATGTGTCCAAAACCGAGTCAAAACAAGACTATATGAAGCTTCATCACAAACAACCTCGGGAACCCAAGCTAAAGCATACATCAGTGACATATTGGTTAACATTCAATGACGTGTGTACACTTCAAATAATAAAATTGAAATGAAAACTGTGATCATGCGAAATTGAGAGGTTAAAACTTCAAAATTAAACGGTGAGTTTCATGTATCAAGAGATCACCTATACAAAAAGGATCCAGTTATTAAAAAAAAAATAGCCTTAAGATTTACTCTTTATTTTAATTTTTTATTTTTCTTAATTTAGTTTAATGATGGATGATGAGTTATTTATCATAATCAATAAATTAAGAAATAAAAAATAAAAACAAAAAATAATTTTTTAAATATATATATATATATATATATATATATGTGTGTGTGTGTGTGTATTATTATTATTAATTTATTTAATAATAGAAAGATTTAAATTTATGATTTGTTTCTTTTCCTTTATCTCTTTCAACCCTTATCTTCTCATTCTCAACTATTAAATACCTTATTATCCCTTTCTATCTCCAGCCGGGATGATATTTTCATACTCACTTTTACTATTTTCTATATTAACATTTTTAATATAATTTATATCAGTATCATTTGATCTTTTTTGATATATTTTGTATTTCTTTTTAATGTTTGTTTTCACTGTAATTTTTTTTTAACAATTTACCAATTTTTTACGCCAATATTTCCGGTCTTTATAAATATCGTTAATTATCAACTTAACTAGAAATATCATTATATATTAACAAAATTATTTATGAATTTTTTTAATTCGTCCTATTAAAATGTTTAATGACAATTATAATGTATTTAACTAATTAAACAAACAAATTTTAAGATTAAATTAACTTCAATTAAAAAATAGTCAAATCTTTTTAATACAAATATAGGTCACGATCGAAAGTATTATTTATGGAGTTAAATATTCAATACTTCTTTATTTATTATTTTAGCACGTGAAGAGCATTTTGAAAGAAACTACTGTGCCGACAAATTAAAATATGGGAATTTCGCTAGTCTATAATTTTTGTTTGCGTACACTGGGAGTGTATATCACTCTTATAAAAAAAATGTTTGTTTTATACTGGATTATAAATTTTTACCGTGAAATTGTATTTTTATTTTAATTCCTGTTTTAGTTTTATCTTTATGGGTGCAGAGGGATAGCAGCAACTTTAACACTAACGGCACTCAAACAGGAAGTAGTTCTTGATTCAACGGAAACAAAAGAGATTAACCAATGCTATTGTTGGCATCTGCGTTTGGTTTCGTGTCATCAAATTCATTCATGAGTTTAAAATTAGTTATATATATATAAATATATTTATTGACATATTAATTTTGAATTGGAGAAAGATTTATAATTAATTGTAAGACTCGGAATTAATTTTTAATTAAAATAATTAAATAGGTGTTATATTAAATTAAAAAAATTATTATATTTTACGATAAATTTAATGTTTTACTAAATATTAAGTTAGATAAAAAGATATCAAACCTTATATTACATTCTAGTTAGATAAGTTAAATGAAAGACATTATTATATATTTTAAAAACTTGCTCACATTTTAACAACAACAAAGAAAATTAATTTGATTAATAAAGTATTCTATTTATAAGTAAATGGAATCACAATTTTATAATAAATATAGCTTAAGCAGCCATTAATATAAACTTAGCAGACTTGTATAATTATAAAAAACACAATATACATGGATTAATTACTATCAAATCTTATAAGTATAATTGACACACATTGTGGTTCAAAGCAAATATTCCTTCAATCACCACTAGATCACAGTATGACAACACCGCCACCATGAGATTATTTGATGACTATGTTAGTCGACAACTACATCATTGTCACACTGAACAACCGAATGAACAATCGAATAGCCAACCTTACAGTCACTAAGGAAGAATTGATCGAGAAATGGTTAAAGGAGAAAGATGTAGAATTTGCTAAAAGGAAGCAAGAAATGGGGAACCTGAGAAACTGAAAGAGAAAATGAATAGATGAGGCGAAAATAAGAATGTTAAATGAAAAAGAAGGAAGAAATTTTGTTTAGAGAGAGAAGGGGGATGAACACTCGCGAGACCAACCAGTGAGGTATATGAGTTCGTGAACACCCACTTGATTGGTCCCATGACAAACAAAGTGGACCGGTCACTTGCCACAATAAAATACATATGGTACTAACGAATCGCCTGACTGGATACTCTCGCCAACACTCATTCACGGAGGGGATCATGGTGACTTCACTCTGTAGAGGCTGGAAAACATTAACATATACAAGTGCAATGGCATTACATACCCAAACGAGCACATTGAGACATATAAAACACAAGTCAACCTATACACCATCGATTGAGCTATTTTATGTTAGGTATTTCCCTCCTCGTTGAAGGGAGCAGCCCTAAACTGGTACACTAGGCTAACTTATTCCATTGACTCATTTGATACCTTAATGGCTAGGTTTACATTCTAGTATGTCACGTCATAGCCCCACCATCTCACTCACATGACATTGACCAATACCAGACATGGTGAAGGAGAGTCCTTTAGGGTGTTCATCGTGAGGTTCTCTAATATCGCCACATAGATACGATACCTCAACCTGTAGATAGCAATGCACTCTATCATCATGGCATTGAAGACTAGTTTGTTCTCGGATAACTTATACGTACATCTACCAAAAAACAATGGATGAATTCAGAGATCGCGCCTTCGATTATAAGTTCATAGAAGAGATGATTGAATCTCGAGGGAAAGCTCGAGGTGCTCCCCAACAAAAGAACCAAAGTAAGGAAAAGAGCAAGCCACATAAGGAGAAGAGGGAAGAACGTCGCAATGAGGGACACAACTTGATCCACTCACTCTAAAGTTTTACAGCTACACCTTTTAACTCTCACTGAACAAAGATATTAGAGGAAACATGCAGGGGAGGAAAGTTCACCTCCAAATGAGAAAGACTTCCATGCATGAACGAAGCTGTCAATAAAGAAGCATAACAACTAGAGCAACAGACTAAGGAAGCAGTGTGAAGAATGTGAAACGCCTGCCACCTTACTTTAGCTGAAACATTGTAATCAACTCTTTTTTTTCCTAACATAGTATTTTTTCCCATTGACTTTTGGCTGAGAAGAGTTTGAAAGGAAACTTCCCTTTTTTTATTTTTCTCTTATTAATTTGTATTTCGAAATCAATAAAGAAATTTTGCAACATCTCTAATGGTCCAAAAACCGGCTAACTCCAAAAATGACGAGATGTAGTTGTGAGTGTCGAGTATTTCCCTGAGCGAGAACAAGCACTTACTTGGAATGAGTTAATCGACTAAGTCCAGAAAGGAAGACGTTGAAAAGGCGTCAAATACTTCCCAAGGTGAGAACAAGCACACACCAAAAAGGAGCAAATTGACTAAATCCAAAAAGGACAATCTCGGTGTAAGAACTGAGCATTTCCCCAAAGTGAGAACAAGTGTTAGATCAAGATGATTAACGTCTCAAGTTTTGATTTATTATAGAACAGACAATATTGTATCAGACTAAAGTATTATAAGCCAAAGTAGACACGCTAGTATAGACAAAGAGAGACTCCTTAAAGTTTGCATCTTATGAAGTCATCGTCTGCCCTTGATAGACTCAATCTCATGTCTCAAGACAAAGAATCAAGACTGAAGAATAGACGAAGATGAGAAGAAGCTTTCGTCTTATGAAATCTAGTGAAGTCCAAAAGCTATCAGACGATTCCTCTACGCACAGAGGGTTTTACAATGAAGTACAATCATATGTATGAGCAAAATCACAGAAGATAGAATGATAGAAGCGTTTTCGCCAACTGAATTCTGATGAAGTGAAGTCTTTAAATAGGCATCATCTTCAGATGACCGTTAGACACATGAGAATGCCGTTGAACATTTTCTTGAGAGCTTTCCAAAAGGTGTCAGATAGTAGTTGAGTGATTGATGGCGTGCGCAGCGGATTTAGATTGTGTGGGCAGTACCTTTTCTGACCTTGTACGAGACTTTGACAAAAAGGTAAAGACCTTTTTGAGTTGCATGTGTAAGCACAAATTCCTATACTGATCTTGGATGCTTCTAATGAGTACTTCTTAAGATTTAAAATCTTGGCACGAGTGACTCAAACTTTGCTTCACTTCTTGGACAGACGATATACTTCTTCAGTCTTTGAAAGGTTTCGTCTTATCCTATCGTCTAATGACTTCGACTTGAGACAAACGAATGACTTCAGTCTGAGGAGTCATATTTCGTCTGTGCTTGTTCCGTCTGACTTGCTTGTTGATGTTCTGTCTGAGAAAGTTTCGTCTGTCTTGTAAAAATCAAAATCTTAGATGTGTTAATCATCTTGATCTATCAATCTCCCCCTTTTTGATGATTACAGACCATACTGATAACTTTTCTCAAGAAGACATCTGCATAAGATAAGGTTAGTGATCACAGATAAAATACAAGTCAGATTTACATCAAGACGATGTTTTCTGAAATAATACCTCTTTATAAAAAGAATTGTGACATCAATGTGATGTAAACCTTATGCAATATTACAAAGGTATACAGAAAACCAATGTTCTAAATAAAATACATGTATGTGCTTTGCAAAACAATAAAGAATCAATACAAAAAAATACAAAAAAAAATTTTGCTCCCCCTCAGACGATGCACTTGCTCCCCCTCAGACGAAGTAGGTTGCTCCCCGTCAGACGATGCACTCCCCCTTAGCATAGCAACTTCTTCTAAGATATTCTCCCCCTTAGGCTGAGAATCATCAAAAACAAGATCAAGAAGAAGGCTTAGGTTTCTTTTGAAGAAGGCTCATGACGATCTCCTTCAACTGCTGCACTTCAGATGTGAGAGAGGCTTGATTGTCCTCAAGCTCTTTATTCTTTAGCTTCAGATGCTCACAATTCTCTTCTAAGGTATCATATTTACGCTTTAGAGTATTATATTTATCAGGGTCCTTTGCGTCATCCTTAATAACCTCCACCCTATCATCAACCTCCACCCTATCATCAACCTCCACAAGCGGTGTTTGAGGCTCTTCCACTATAGGTATAGTGTCATCTATGATGAACACTGTTGGAGTCCTCTTCAGACGTAGAGTGAAGAGTGAAAGTGTGAGGTATGTAGTGAAGTCTCTTTCCCATTGCCAAGTGTACATCTTAGAAGGAATAGAGAGCTCAAGATCTGGATTCTCCTGTGATGGATGTGTATAAGCAAAGGCTTCTCCAGGATATACCCTACCACAGATTGTGGAATCTTCATTAAATGAGGTTCCAGAATAGAATGCAGAGGTGGCTTCATGATCTTCTATCATCCTTTGAATCTTAGGATTGATAGGTCTTGAGGCATGAGTTTGAAGAGATTTGAGATGCGAGTATGCAGCAGACGGAAGTTGCCGGGGGATGTGCCTTGTAAACTTGAAGGATCTGGAGACAGACGGAGTTTTCTTCTCTTTTCCTTTAGCCAAAAACTTGACAAAGCAAGGTCGTTTTCGGTCTAAGACGATTGAAAACTTTGTTTCGTCTGAAACCAGAGAAGAGAATTGGGATCCTACCATGAATGGACAGTCTTTTCTCTCTTTCTTAGCTCTTCTTTCAATGTGATAGAAGGAAGTTGATCTAGCTTTTGCTTCCCTTCTATAAGCACCAGCCATCAGTTTGAAAGCCATGTTGTAGTCTTCAGGAAAAGCGTGAGCAAACTCTTCAGGGTCTTCGAATTCGTCAAGGAGGATGGAGTAGCGAGGGCAGATGCCTGAACAGTGAGGTCTTGTCCAGGGCAGAACAATTCCAAGAGTATGTCCTAGACCTACATACTCTGTTTGATTCAGGGGAATTGTGAAGGGTACAGGATCATGGCGATCAATGGCATCCAGATGCCAGTGTGAGCAATCCTTTGGCTCATAGATGGTGGAGTTAGAATCTCCATATCTGCAGTGGTGAAATGCAGGTGCGTTGATTTCATGTTGAACCTTCCACTTGATGTTTTCTCTGAAGGGGATGTGGGGTTCATAGCCAAGAGCTGGTCCTTCAATCACCGACTCAGCTAGATGATCCTTGTACCTTTTTATTCCTTCTAAACCCTTGATGTCTAAGGAGTCCAGTATATCCCAAGGCAGACGCTTCAGCCATTCGCGTTGCTCTTCGGGAGTGTAAATAAAATCTTCTTTGAAATCTAATGGCTTCAGGGGTTTGTGATAGACGATGGGGTTGACAAATCTCCCAAGTTGAAATCCCTTTTGCCTCTTGTACCGATAGGGATTCCTCAACTCAATGTAAGGAGTGTCCTTTATAAAGCGCCTTTCATTGTACGCAAGTGACCATCTTCAGCAGACTCAGACGGTTCACCATCGTTGGAGATATCTTCAATCTTCTCTCCAAGAATCCAATCAGGCTTGACTGGTCTTTCAGCACAAGAGCTTTCAGCAAAGCGTCTCATGACTAATTCGTTGAGGAACGAATAGTCCGTCTTGTGCTTGGGTGGTAGATCTTCAGGATTGATGACTTTGGCATGAGATCTCACCCATGATGCATCCACCTTTATTACATCCATATGTTCTTCATCAGATGAAGAACTTATGTCTTCAATAAGAATTTCTTCAGACGGAATCTTCATCGTTTGTTGGTGGGATGCTTCTTCAGACGCAGCAGGTATCGTCTGATCAAAGGCAGCGTTGAGATGAGACGCAACAATAGGATCAAACACAGTTGTCCTATGTTCGTCTTGGAGAGTTGATGTAGAAACCTCCATAGTAGAGACTTCATCATTGAGCATGGTCTCCAATTCCTCTACCAACTGGGCATTATCCTTCTGGATCTGGGCAATTTCTTCACTGTTCATGTCCTCTGAAGTAGCTGGAGCAGACGCACCTTCAGACGATCCAATGCCCTTAACGCTTTCAAGAAAAATTCTTTCTCATTCAGCTTGAAGCAGCATAGAGACCCTCATAGCCTCTTTTAATTATTTTTCTTCGTCTGTTTCTCCAACAACCACAGACGCAAGCTTCTGCTTTAATTTTTCTTTGCCTTTGGCAGCCTTTTGAAGAGCGATCTCTATGGCTCTTGCTTTTTCCTCGGCTGCTTTCTTCTTCTTTTCTTCGTCTGAAAGAATTCTAACAGACGAAACACCTTCAGACGATAGTCTAGCCCCTTCATCTTCACTTGGGGATATCGTCTTTTCTTGCGTCTTGGCCGCAACGTGCTTTATTCTGATAGTCCTCTTCTTCTTCTTAAGAGGCTCTTCTAGAGCATCTTCGAAGGGAACTTCAGAAATAACCACTGGTGGAAGAGGTAAGGGTGTTGATAAGCGCTAGATTATACATGTTTTCTTAGTTATTTTTAGTCCATTTCTATCGGTTTTTACTAGGTTTAGTTGTAGTTTAGACAAGAAAACAGTGAAAATATCATGTTTGTTTAGTGTTAGTCCTTGATTTGGTATATTGTTAGTTTTATAGGTCTTTCTTATGTCTTTAAGTCATTTTGATCCTTTTCTTGTTGTTTTTTTTAGGCTTATTGAATGAATGGATTGAATGCGAGAATTGAAGCTTGGAATGAAGGCCTCAACACCCAAGATGAAGATTTGAAGTGTAAGCCATCAAGAAGAAGGAAAGTTGAAGCCCAAGTCAAGGAAGCAAAAGCAGGGCGCAAACCAGGGCAAGCAGGGCGCATATTCCCTTACCTCTCTAGAATTTTGCGCCCCAGGCGCAAATCAGTTTATACGAGGCGCAAATCTGGAGTTTTAAGGTAGTGGCAGTTATACATTTGCGCCCTAGGCGCAAATCCTGAGGGCCGAGGCGCAATTTATGGAATATATATGGGTCCTTGAGCGCGAAAAAATGGGAGAATCATTCTATCTTCTTCTCCAATATTCCTCTGCACTATTCTCTCATCTCCAACCTCAATTCTCTCATCCTTCATCAACCCTAGAAGATTTCAGAAGCTTGGGAGCTTGTGGAAACAAGAACCAAATCTTCATGGAGTGTTTCCTGTGTTTGGATTTTTTTTTCTCCTCTTTTCTTTCTTGTTTCCATGTTAGGCTAGATCTCTAGGTCAGGGATTGGGGATTCTGATCCTCTAACTCTTGTAATGACTCCTGTGTGTTAATGCAAGTTTAATTTCGTTCAATTGATTGATCTCTTCTTGCTTATTGCTAATTCTTGAGGTTTATTCATGAAATTGAAATAGTTGATAGGAATATTGGTGTTTGGATCGGATTGAATTGTTTCTTAAGGATTTTTCTTCTCATTTCAATTGTACAATTGGAAGATTGACAGTTGAATTAGGAGAGAAAGTAGATCTCTATAGTTATGCATGATTCTAGGGATAGAACTTGTATGCTATGAGATGTTGTGAATTCATTTGTTCGCTTCTTGAGTTGCTTTCTACTTTCACCTAAGGGATTAGGGATTTTAGTAGCAATTCAAAGAGACTAAATACCTAGGACTAGTATTAGTCTTTTGTATCACGAATTCTATCTCCAATTGATTGATCCTTGCTGAGTTGACATAGGATGTGGTTACTTGAGGGAAGGATTAAATGAACCATTACCCTAACCTTTTCTATTATCTTGTAAAAACCTAAACATTTACTTGCTTTCCTTGCTTGTTTTATGTTATATTGCTCAATTTCATATAGTCGCTTAGTTTTACATAAATGTTCAATTCGTCGGTTCGTCCTAATAGAGAAACGTGTTAAGTAGTCGGTAATTCATCATTTAGTCCCTGTGGTTCGACAACCCTCACTCACATTTTCTAAACTTGTAACGACCGGTATACTTGCCGTAGTGTAACAAAAAGAAACCAACAAGTTTATGGCGTCGTTGTCGGGGACTGTTGAGTGAATATCGATAGTCTTGACGTGCTCGCTACTTAGGACTTTTTTTTTACTTTGCTTGTTTGTTCATAATCATACTTGTTTTGTTTTGATTTCCATTGTTGATTACTTTCATACTTTCCATTCTGTTTTTATGTTTCATGTCTATTTTATTTTGTAGTTTATGCGAAAAGACAAGGAAATTGACCTTTTATTTGATCCGGAAGTTGAAAGACTTTGTAGGAGGAACCGGAAGGCTAACAAAAAGAACAAAAAGAATATAGCAGAAAATTTTGCAAAAGATATGGAGAACCAAAGACGCATGACGCTCGAGGAGTTGTATACTCCGAATGCTATGGGTTGTGGATCGAGTATTTCACCACCTAACGTCACAGCTAACAATTTTGAAATCAAACCTGCTCTCACCCAACTAGTGAGGCAGGAGCAATTTGGAGGTTTGGAAAAGGAGGATCCGAATCAACATGTACATAATTTTCTACAGATTTGTGGTTCAATCAAGATGAATGGGGTGTCGGATGATGCGATTCAGTTGAGGCTATTCGAATTTTCTCTCAAGGGTGAGGCAAAGATGTGGCTCCAGAGTTTTACTCGCGGATATTTCACTACGTGGGATGATTTGGTGAACACCTTTCTTGCTCAGTATTTCCCGCCAGAAAAGCACAATTACTTTAGAGCAAAAATTTCTTGCTTCAAACAGAAGGATGGAGAGTCTATTAGTGAGGCATGGAGGAGATTTAAATCCTTATTGAGAAGGCGCCCTCATCATGGATTTTTCGATCTTCAGCAAGTCCATATTTTCTACAATGGGCTTAGGTCGCATACAAGGTTGTTAGTTGATGCTTCCGTAGGAGGATCACTAAGGAAGAAAGATGCGAATGAGGCAAGATTGATTATTGAGACTATGACTTCAAACAGATATGATGCTCCTAGTGATTTTTATGGCGAGAGAAGAGGAGTAATGGAGCTTGGGACTAATGATGCTCTATTAGCTCAAAACAAGTTAGTAACCCAAAAGATGGATCAACTCATGAAGCAGCTTCAATTAGTTCAGCTTAATTCCATCCAAGCACCTCAAGTAATTTGTGATTCTTGTGGAGGAGGACATCAAGTCGGATTTTGTGACGGATTAGGGGCTAATGTCGAAGAGTAAGTCCAAGTAAATTACATGGACAATCCTCAAGGTAGCTTCTTCTCCAACACAAACACATATAACCCCCACCAACAAAACCACCCAAATCTGTCCTATAAAAACAATAATTTCCTCCAACCTAACTCTTCCTCATATGACCAAAATTTTAAACCCACCTTCAATCCTAAATCATCATTTAATCCAAACCTGCCATATAACCAAAACTTTAACCAACATCAAAACCAAACTTCTCCATCTAACCAACATTTCATCAAAAACCAACCACCTAATCTACCTTTCAACTCAACCCATTCTAAATTCACACCCAACCAATCTAGAAATGCTCCAACAAGTTCCAATGTGAATCCTATTCCTTAAGAGGGATCTTCAAATTTAGAAAGCATGTTCATGTCTTTTATGCAAATGACTGAATCGATGTTTACGAATCAAGAAGCTTCCATTAGGAATCTGGAATCACAAATTGGTCAGCTTTCTAAACAATTGACCGAAAGAAATCAAGGAACTCTTCCGAGTGACACTATAGTAAATCCGAAGGAGCAATGCAAAGCAATTACTACAAGAAGTGGGAAGGTGTTGGGGAGAGAAGATGAAGAGTTGAAAGAAGATGAAGTGGAAGACAAAAATGACTCGAAGAATGAAGGGCAAGCACCTTTGCCTACAGTTCTTAATGAAGTGGGAAACTCGCGTAGAAAAACAAAGAAGCAAATTATAGAAGAGGCTGGTCAACATGACCATATCTCCCCCTATTGCAAGCTACCCTATCCACAAAGGGTGAAGAAGGCCAACGATGACAAGCAGTTTTCCAAATTCTTCGATATATTGAAGAATTTGATAATCAACATCCCATTTTTTGAAGCACTACAAAAGATGCCATCTTATGCCAAATTTATGAAGGAGCTCCTCTCCAATAAAAGGATGTTGCTGGATGATGAAACAGTGGCAATGACGGAAGAATGCAGTGTTATCATTCAGAGGAAGCTACCTCAGAAACTTAGGGATAGAGGACCCTTCACTATTCCATGTTCCATAGGTGAAGTACCAGTAGGTAAAGCTTTGATTTACTTGGGAGCCAGTATTAATTTGATGCCTCTTTCTGTTTTGCAGAAACTTAAAATACAGGACATTCATCCCACGATGATGACGCTGCAACTAGCAGATCGTTCCACCAAACGTCCTTACGGAGTAGTGGAAGACCTCCTAGTGAAAGTGGATAAATTCGTGTTACCTGCAGATTTTGTGGTGTTGGAAATGGATGCCGATGAAGAAGTGTCGATTATCCTAGGGCGGCCATTCCTAGCCACCGGAAGGGTTCTCATTGATGTGGCGCAAGGTGAGTTAATTTTGCGGGTAGACGAAGAGAAGGTATCATTTAACATATTTGATGCAATGAAATTTCCTACTGGAAAATCCCAATGCATGATGGTGGACGTGTTGGATCCCATGGTGGAAAATGTTTTTGAAAACGAAATTCTTGACTTTAAATTGGATGAGGTAATATCCAGTACCTCAAGTTTTGAAAACGAAAAACAAGAAGTCAAGAATCTTGTAGCTCTTGTAGAGACCGACACTTCTTCATCATGTATTGAGCCACCGAAGGGAACACCTAAGGTGGATAGAAAAATCGAAAATGAACCCAATTGTGAACTCAAGCAACTTCCTTCTCATTTACGATATGCTTTTCTTGAAAAAAATGACATTTTTCCGGTGATCATAAGCAATTCCTTAGATAAAAGGGAAGAGGACAAGTTGCTTAAGGTTCTCAAAGAGCACAAATCTGAAATTGGGTGGAAGATTTCCGATTTAAAGGGTATTAGTCCCTTGTTCTGCATGCATAAAATTTTGCTCGAGGACGACTTTAAACCTGTGATACAACCCTAAAGACGTTTAAATCCTACTATGAAGGAGATTGTACACAAAGAGGTCCTCAAATTACTTGATGCTGGAATTATCTATCCTATTTCGGATAGTTCTTGGGTAAGTCCAGTTCAAGTGGTTCCCAAAAAGGGGGGCATGACTGTGGTAGCAAACGAGAGGAATGAGTTGATTCCCACCCGAACGGTGACCAGGTGGAGAATGTGTATAGACTATAGGAGGCTGAATGATTCTACAAGAAAAGATCATTTTCCTTTACCTTTTATTGACCAAATGCTTGAGAGGTTGGCTGGTCATGCTTATTATTGCTTCCTAGATGGATACTCCGGTTATAATCAAATCGTTGTAGACCTTAAGGATCAAGAAAAAACTGCTTTCACTTGTCCTTATGGGATCTTTGCATACCGGAGAATGCCATTTGGGTTATGTAATGCACCAGCAACTTTTCAACGCTGTATGATGGCCATTTTTAGTGATATGGTAGAGAAATTCATTGAGATTTTCATGGATGACTTTTCAGTATTCGGTTCCACTTTTTAAAATTGTTTGAAAAATTTAGCTTGTGTGTTAAAACGATGTCAAGAAACCAATCTCGTTTTGAACTGGGAAAAATGTCATTTTATGGTTCAAGAAGGGATCGTTTTAGGACACAAAGTTTCTTTTAATGGTATAGAAGTGGATAGAGCGAAAATCGACGTGATAGAGAAACTTCCTCCTCCGGTTAATGTGAAAGGAGTGCGTAGTTTCTTAGGTCACGCCGGTTTCTACCGAAGGTTTATCCAAGATTTTAACCATTGTGTGATTTGTTGGTAAAGGAAGTGACTTTTGATTTTGATGAAGTTTGCCTAGAAGCCTTTGAAACTTTGAAAGAAAAACTAACATCGGCTCCTATCATAACTGCTCCGGATTGGAGTTTACATTTTGAAATAATGTGTGATGCAAGTGACTATGCTATAGGAGCCGTATTAGGACAAAGAAAGGAAAAACTTGTGAGAGTCATATATTATGCTAGCAGAGTGCTTGATAGTGCTTAAGTCAATTATTCAACAACAGAAAAAGAATTGCTAGCCATAGTATTTGCTCTTAACAAATTTCGCCCTTATCTCATTGGGTCAAAAATTGTTGTATACACCGATCATGTGACTTTGAAATACCTTTTAACGAAACATGAGAGTAAACCAAGGCTGATTCGCTGGGTTCTTCTCTTACAAGAGTTTGACATTGAAATAAAAGATAAAAAAGGAAGAGAGAACCTGGTGGCAGATCACTTATCGAGGTTACCTCATGACAAAATAGAAGGTTGTGATATTCCCATTTCTGAAACATTCCCAGATGAAACCTTATTTGGTATTTCCGATGCTCCTTGGTTCAGCGATATCGCGAACTTTAAGGTGTCTAACTATATCCCTCCTGGATGGTCTCACCAACAAAGAAAAAAACTATTTTCTGATGCAAAATACTATGTATGGGATGAGCCGTTCCTTTTCAAATTGGGTATAGATGGACTCCTTAGGAGGTGTATTCCCGAAGAAGAGGTTGGTTCTGTTCTTTGGCACTGTCATACCTCCCCTAGTGGAGGCCATTTTAATGGGGAAAGAACGGTTAAAAAGGTTTTGCAAAGTGGTTTTTATTGGCCGTCCATTTTTAGAGATGCTAAAACTTTTGTGAAAACCTGTGACAGGTGCCAAAGAAGTGGAAACATTTCTAAGAGAGATGAGGGACCTTTGAATAATATTCTTGAGGTAGAGGTTTTCGATGTGTGGGGGATGGATTTCATGGGACCATTTCCTCCCTCATTCTCCCACACTTACATCCTAGTTGTTGTAGATTACGTGTCTAAGTGGGTGGAAGTTATTTCTACCCCAACTAATGATTCTAGGATTGTAGATGCCTTTATCCACAAAAACATTTTTTCTAGGTTCGGAGTACCTAGGGCCTTCATCACTAATGGTGGAAGTCATTTTTGTAATAAATATTTGGAGAGAGCTCTTAAGAAACTTGGGGTGAAGCACAAAATTGCAACACCATATCACCCTCAAACCAGTGGGCAAGTAGAGTTGGTTAATAGGGAGATTAAGAAAATCCTAGAGAGAACTGTGAACCTTTCTCGCAAAGATTGGTCGAAACGGTTACATGATTCTCTTTAGGCATATAGAACAGCATACAAAACTCCTATCGGCATAACACCATTCCAGTTGGTTTATGGAAAGGCATGCCACTTACCCATTGAACAAGAACACAGGGCATATTGGGCCTTGAAATACCTAAACACCGACCTTGATTCAGTTGGTGAGAAGAGACTTTATCAACTCCATGAATTGGAGGAATTGAGAGTCTAAGCATATGAGAATGCCAAAATCTACAAGGAAAGAACAAAATTATGGCATGATCGTAAGCTTAGGAAAAGAGAGTTTCAACTGGGACAACTAGTTTTGCTTTACAATTCTAGGTTAAAGTTGTTTCCGGGAAAACTCAAGTCTCGTTGGTCTGGTCCTTTTGTTGTGAAAGAAGTGTTTCCTCACGGTGCCATCACTCTAGAAGACTTCGATAAGTCTAGGGAATTTAAGGTGAATTGCCAAAGGGTAAAACCTTACATGGGTGGCAATATTGAGAAAGATAAGATCTTTATTGTTCTTCAGGACCCTCCTTGACAGGGTTACACGTCAAGCTAATGACGTTAAAGAAGCGCTTGATGGGAAGCAACCCATGTGAAAAAAATAAAATAAATAATAATAAATAAATAAATAAAAATTTAGAAGATCAATAGAAACTCAGATAGAATATAGTAATTTTGATCTTTGTTTTGTTGATTGACATTAAGCATAGGAATAAAATGTTAGTACTTCAGTTGATTTTGAATTGGTAGGAAATAAGAGAAGGTTGAGAGGTGAAATAATATTGTTTGGTTAGGGATTTTTGAGGTTTGAATGCATGATTAATGTTTGATATGGTCCCTTATTAGCAGGGTAAGATGTGTATAGATTCTAAGTCAAGTCACACTAGGAGGTGCACATTTTTACTTATTTGCTGCCTTATTGCGCCCCAGGCGCAAATCTACTAAGGGGAAGGCGCAAATCACCTTCCTTTGCTGCCATATTGCGCCCCAAGCGCAAATCCTTCAAGAAGGAGGCGCAAATTTTGCGCCAAGATTTATGAAGGGGGCGCGACCAACTTCACTTCTCAAAGGGAACCATTCTTCTTCACTTAGATGCTTAAGAAACCTTAAGGGATCAAGGCAATCCCATTCTTAAATATCTCTTACTCCCACTTTCTCACATCACAAGTGATTCTTAGATAGTTTCTTCATCTTCATCATCTCTATTCTTCATCTCATTCTCCATTATTCAAATTTTGCAACGTTCTTCACTTTGTGCGTTTGAATTTCTTGTGCTCATACAAGGTACACTCATCTATTCTTTGATTATCAATTGTTTTCTTCATTCTCTAACTTCTAATTGCATAACTGACATGAATTGTTGGAATGGGGATTCAATATTTTTGAATGAACATGATGTATGTGACCTTGATATTGCTTATTTTCATGATGCTTCATGACCTTGTTTTGATGTTTTCGGAGCAATGTGATTGGTTGTTTGTAAGTAGATACTGTTCTTTGAATTGGGAATTCATTGTACAAAGCAATAAGCACGAGTTGTTCTATGTTCATTCATACTTACAAGGTGTTTGATAAAATTCCTCAATGAACTCTGGATGTATGTTACATGAGAAAATCTAGTAAGCATGACCACATCATATTTGCTTACGTTTTCCCATTGGTAATTCCATTTTGATATTTCCTCTCATTACATTCACTTTATCACATTACATGCTCTTTATTTTGCTAATTGTTATCTTGCACTCATTTTTTTTAATTTTGGTTGTGTAGGTTCACGTTCAAGAAGACAACCATGACAGCAAAAGATAAACCAGTTGCATCTTCTTCAAAAGCACCCAGAGTTAAGCATATGGCCACTAAACCAAAATTTCAAAAGCAGAAAAAAAATCTACAAAAAAAGGCCAAGACAATTGCAACTCAGGAACCGGAAATTCCCACTTTTGACACACATAGGTTCCAGTCCTTGGCACATGCAGAAGCTTTTGTTTCCCGATTTGTTGCACGCACGGTTTTAGTGGAGCGGAAATTCAATCTTACTCCGGGAAAATACGTATATAAAGGGGGCGATGAGTCATTCGATCATCCAATTTTTGAAGAGATCTGCAAAGAGATTGCTGGTAGGAAATGGAGTATGTTGGCCAACATGAGCTTCCCGGCCTATCAGGATATTGTTCTAGAGTTCTATGTTAACTTGACTAATGGGGAAGACAAAGAACTCTACACATCATAGGTCCGCGGGAAGCAGATATCATTTTCACCAAGAGCCATTAATACGTTGCTTTCGATTCCTTTTTCAGAATCACGGCATTGTGCTTTTGAGCATCGAGCTTCTCGTACGGCCAATCCAAGCATTGTAGAGGAGGTATTGTGTGCAATAAAAGGGGATTGGAAAGAAAGTGAATGGCACAACAACGGTGTTCGGCATTTGAAAACTTCGTCATTGTGTCTCAAAGCAAAAATCTGGTGGGCGTTTGTTTGTGGAATTTTGTTGCCAATTCAGCACAAGTCAACGATTACAAAAAGCCGGATATGGTGTCTTTATACCTTGATGAGCCAAGAGTACCTTAATCTCAGTCTAACCATGGCCAATGAGATACAAGCACTTCATAAATAGAACAAAGGATCTTTATCATATGTCGGTATCATCACGTAGCTTTGTATTAATGCCGGAGTGTTCTGTGAAGACTTGAGTCCTATGAAAGCAGGGTCAGCTGTAGATTTAAACATTACTCTGGGATTATCCGGAACAAGATCCATACCCACGGCAACTGCTTCCCATGCTGCCAACCCCAATGTGCCCTCAAAAGGCAAAGCCCCTATAGCTAGCACCTCCAATCCTTCTAGTTCTTCCAATGCTTCAGATTCTAAGCAAGAGAATATATTGCGCCACTTGCGGGTGGTTCACGAAAACATTCGCCGAGTTCACGAACACACGAAGGTGTGTGTGGCAATTGAACCTTTGCTTAGAACAGTTGCATCACAATTGAATCTGCCAGTGGAAAGGTTGGTGCAGATAGAAGCCTTCAACAAAGAATTCATAGAGGATTTGATGAGTTTTCTGAAGATGAAGAAGCACAAACGAAGGATGATGAACATGATGATGATGATGATGATGTGGCTTAAATAAATGCAATTTCGTTAAAAAAAAAAAAAAACTTATTTTCCTGTTCTTTTAGTTTCTTTAGTGTTATTTTGAATTTCTAGGTACTATGCACTTTTGGAAAAACATGGAAAGGTGGCACTTGTTGCAAACTCCTTGAGCATTAGCATTAATCTTCAAAGGGGAGTACTCTTAACCTCTATCTTTCTAATTGTTGATTGAGTTTGTTTTTAGGAGGCATTCCCTATTTTATTGCATATTCTAGTGTTTGTTTTTCCTTGGTGTAGCATTATTTCTGTGGCTTAAGTAAGGATGATGTATGCAAATTTTGGCACTTAGGCTTCAGCTTGATGTTCAATGACAAAGTTGCAGGTTGTTTGTAATGATTGTAGAGTAATTGTATGAGGATTCTAGCCTGAGAAAATTTCTAGATTTTGACATGAACAATGTAATTTGGTAATATTATGCAATGTTATCCCTAGATAGACAATTGAGCTTCCAACTTATTCAATTCTTGAGTGCTTGTTATCACTTGTAGTGTTATGTTCTAGAACTTGCTCTTGCTCTTGATCGAAATTGCATACATGTATGATTGGACACAAATGATAAAGGCATGTTCTTTCTTGTACCCTTGAGCCAAATGAGCCTTGCCCTTGAAATTTTCCATTGCTAGCCATTTTGTGCCTTGATTACCCCTTTTCTTTCTTTAAATTTAAACTCAATACAAACCTTTTTAAGTGGAAAACCAATTGTCCTGCCATTAGAACTTTTTCGGAGTATTAGTTTCTTCACTTAGATGATAGGTTTTGGTATTAAGTTTGGGGTTTACGTGTGACTTGAAACTTGAGGACAAGTCAACTTTCTAAGTTTGGGGTTGATGGGAGTCACTTTGTGTTGGGTGTTCATTATGGGTACTTGTGCATTCGTGTGGGAAGTAGTTAGTTAATTTTTGTTGCATTTCTCAATTTCCATTCACACCATGCATTTTTATTCTATTTTATTTTAATTTTGTCTTTCTCTTTTTGTTGTAGAAATTAGTGAGACCCATTTAAGAAAAACAAAGTGAAAAAGGCAAAAAAAAATTAAAAAAAATAATAATAATAATAAAATAATAATAATAATAATAAAAATAATAATAATAAAAAAAAGTGCCAATTAAAAGGAAGAAGAAAAGAAATCTAGAAAAAGCAAAAGAAAGAAATGAGAAAAAGGTTGGGTTCATTAGTGTTTATGCTGTTTTGTATTAATCTTTGTTCTCATCTTTCATTCTCCCTCTTTCCATCATTATTTCATGCATATCATATAGGTTTAAAACTTTTACTCCATGAGTTCCTTTGGATTCTTAGCCAGTTCCTTTCTCTTTTCCCCCACCTCTACCTAAGCCCCATTACAACCATGAAAAGACCTTTTGATTGTCCAATTTATACTTGAAGGCGGCGGAGATTTTGAGAGCAATTGCAAGCTTATGGTAACATAACCTTTGATTGGTAACCTTGAGAGAAAACACAAGCCCAAACACTTGAGAGATTGAGTGCAAACACTTGACTTGTGAGAATTGTTTGATATTGCTAAATTTCATTCTTCGCGCCAACCTTTGGTTACTCACTTATGCTTGATGAATTGTGTAGTTACTTGACGATGTTGTGAGCACATGTTCAACTTTCATCGATGATTTGAGTTTGACTTAAGGAGTCGAGAGTTGTATATTGAAGTCTGAACCGCTTTTGAGCTAATACTATACCATTTTTGTTTGTCCCTTGTTAGTGTTTGATTCTCGGATTGCTTGGGGACAAGCAAAGTTTTAAGTTTGGGGTTGTGATAAGCGCTAGATTATACATGTTTTCTTAGTTGTTTTTAGTCCATTTCTATCGGTTTTTACTAGGTTTAGTTGTAGTTTAGACAAGAAAAGAGTGAAAATATCATGTTTGTTTAGTGTTAGTCCTTGATTTGGTTTATTGTTAGTTTTATAGGTCTTTCTTGTGTCTTTAAGTCATTTTGATCCTTTTCTTGTTGTTTTTTTTAGGCTTATTGAATGAATGGATTGAATGCGAGAATTGAAGCTTGGAATGAAGGCTTCAAGACCCAATATGAAGATTTGAAGTGTAAGCCATCAAGAAGAAGGAAAGTTGAAGCCCAAGTCAAGGAAGCAAAAGCAGGGCGCAAACCAGGGCAAGCAGGGCGCAAATTCCCTTACCTCTCTGGAATTTTGCACCCCAGGCGCAAATCAGTTTATACGAGGCGCAAATCTGGAGTTTAAAGGTAGTGGCAGTTATACATTTGCGCAAATCCTGAGGGCCGAGGCGCAATTTATGGAATATATATGGGTCCTTGAGCGCGAAAAAAGGGGAGAATCATTCTATCTTCTTCTCCAATATTCCTCTGCACTATTCTCTCATCTCCAACCTCAATTCTCTCATCCTTCATCAACCCTAGAAGATTTCGGAAGCTTGGGAGCTTGTGGAAACAAGAACCAAATCTTCATGGAGTGTTTCCTGTGTTTGGATTTTTTTTTTCTCCTCTTTTCTTTCTTGTTTCCATGTTAGGCTAGATCTCTAGGTCAGGGATTGGGGATTCTGATCCTCTAACTCTTGTAATGACTCCTGTGTGTTAATGCAAGTTTAATTTCGTTCAATTGATTGATCTCTTCTTGCTTATTGCTAATTCTTGAGGTTTATTCATGAAATTCAAATAGTTGATAGGAATAATGGTGTTTGGATCGGATTGAATTGTTCCTTAAGGATTTTTCTTCTCACTTTAATTGTACAATTGGAAGATTGACAGTTGAATTAGGAGAGAAAGTAGATCTCTATAGTTATGCATGATTCTAGGGATAGAACTTGTATGCTATGAGATGTTGTGAATTCATTTGTTCGCTTCTTGAGTTGCTTTCTACTTTCACCTAAGGGATTAGGGATTTTAGTAGCAATTCAAAGAGACTAAATACCTAGGACTAGTATTAGTCTTTTGTATCACGAATTCTATCTCCAATTGATTGATCCTTGCTGAGTTGACATAGGATGTGGTTACTTGAGGGAAGGATTAAATGAACCATTACCCTAACCTTTTCCATTATCTTGTAAAAACCTAAACATTTACTTGCTTTCCTTGCTTGTTTTATGTTATATTGCTCAATTTCATATAGTCGCTTAGTTTTACATAAATGTTCAATTCGTCGGTTCGTCCTAATAGAGAAACGTGTTAAGTAGTCGGTAATTCATCATTTAGTCCCTGTGGTTCGACAACCCTCACTCACATTTTCTAAACTTGTAACGACAGGGTACACTTGCCGTAGTGTAACAAAAAGAAACCAACAGGTGTTTGGGTTTGTGTTTAGGATTGTGTTTGGGCTTGTGTTTGGGTTTGTGTTTGGGTTCTAGCGCGTTTGATGCGAGCTCTGTGTGGGTGGTCTTTGGTAATTGGTGAAAGGGGAACATGTTCTTCACTCGCAGTATGATGAAGGAAGCCAGGGTTCAGATGCATCTTGGCAAAGGTGCTTCCTTTGACTTCCTTGCCTTCTTTATGCCACACGATGCCAGTGACATCAAAGCCTTGGTTGATGATGATTTTGGTGAAGAGAGTGGCGTATGGAATACTGCTCTTCCTACGGATGTTCCTATTTCTTAACGCACTTATCCAGTGGTCAAGAATGATGTGAGGAAGACTCATCCTTGCTTTCCTCAGACAGTAGAAGATGCAAAACCTGTCTCGAGTACTCACATTGTCTTGTGAGCCAGTTCTGGGTGTGAAGATGTTGTAAAGAAAGTTGTGGATGATTCTTGTAGTGGGACAAAGATTCCCTGATCTCAAGAACTTGGAATCTTCAGAGTTTCGGATCTTCCCATAGATAATCTTGTCTACGTGCTCTTCAGACTCAAGTTTCATCCAGTCAGCGCTGTAAAAGCGCCCTGCTGCCTTGCAGTTCCCGGCTTCAGCAATGGAGTCTATTGTGATAATATACTCCTTGTTGTCAATGGTACCAACAATATCATCATCAAACTCCCTTTGCGTCACTCCAGAACTCAGCATAGGCCTCCATCAGCCATGGTCCTCTCATCTCTGCGAACTCCATTCATCCATTGTGAACCAGCATCTTTGCAACTCTTTCGGAGATGCTTTTAACGGTGTCTCTCGATATCCACTTGCTGGGCAAGAAGAGATCTTGAGCGAAGAAGGTTGCTTCGGTTGCCTTGATATTCTTAGCGGCCATTGTTAGATTTGAAAAAGAGAGAGTTAAATTTTGTGATTAGAAAATTCAAAGAAAGTATGAATGTAGTAAAGAATAAAAATGTGAACTTTAAGAGTATTTATAGACAAAACTAAAACGGTTGTGATTCATCAGACGAAAGAATTTTTAAACCGCCCCTGATTTGACGTGTCCCCATCATTTCCCTTTTAATGATTGATTTAACAGCTTGTAAATGTGATTCTTTAGGATCAGATTGAAAACATGCACATAGACAGACACTAAACATAATGTCAAGTCTAGCAGTAAGATAGAGAAGAGATCCAATCATACCTCTGTATACCGTCTGATCAACGGTCTTACTTGATTCATCTTTGTTGAGACTGGCTCCAAACGAATGCATGGGAGTTTTCATTGGTTTGGCATTTTCCATTTTGAATTTCTTTAGAAGTTCCTTAGTATACTTCTGTTGATGAATATATATTCCTTGTTTAGTCTGTTTGATTTGAAGTCCTAAGAAAAACTTCAGTTCTCCCATCATGCTTATCTCGAATTCTTCCTGCATTAACTTAGAGAAATTCTTGCACAAGGTTTCGTTAGTTGCTCCAAAGACTATATCATCTACATATATTTGAACAATAATAAAGTCTTTTGAAACGCTTTTCTTGAAGAGAGTAGTATCAACCTTCCCTCTTGAAAAATTATTTTGAAGAAGAAAGGAACTCAGTCTTTCATAAAGCTCGAGGAGCCTGTTTAAGACCATATAGTGTCTTTTTTAGTTTAAAAACATGATCTGGTTGAGATGAACTCTCAAATCCAGGAGGTTGTCTTACATATACTTCCTCTTCAATAAAACCATTTAGAAAAGTACTTTTTACGTTCATTTGATATAGGATGATATTCTTAAGAGCAGCAAAGGCAAGTAAAATTCTAATTGCTTCCAATCTAGTTACAAGAGCAAAAGTTTCAATGAAATCTATACCTTCTTGTTGATTATAGCCTTGAGCTACTAATCTTGCTTTGTTTCTTACCACTTTTCCGTCTTCATCAAGTTTATTTCTGAATACCCATTTGGTTCCAGTGATACTTTTGCTTCTTGGTTTCTCTACCAAAGTCCAAACATCATTTCTGGTAAACTGGTTTAGCTCTTCTTCCATAGTTAAAATCCAGTCATTATCTTGTAGAGCTTCCTCAATATTCTTGGGCTCTATATTTGACACAAGGGCGTATCCAGACGATTCTTTTAGTTTGGATCTAGTTTGAACACCTTGATGTCTATCTCCAATGATAAGATCTTCAGTGTGGTTTGATGCAAACTTCCATGTTCTCACAGGGGCTTGATCTTCATGTTGATGAGTGTCAGACGAAGAGGGTTCGTCTGTGCTTCTATCGTCTGCTCTTGTTTCTGTTCTTTTGTCTGACTCAGGTTTATCATTTTGACTTGAACTTTGACCAGAAGGGTTAATCTGCAAATTATCAAATAAATTTTCTAGGTCTGATATTTCTTTATCAGCCTTTGAGTTATCTTGGAATTTTACATGAATTGATTCATCTACAACTTGCGTCTTAGAGTTAAATACTCTATAGGCCTTAGACGTATTGGAATATCCAAGTAAGAATCCCTTCACCACTTTTGAATCAAATTTTCCAAGTTGATCTTTGGTGTTTAAGATGAAACATTCACATCCAAACGGATGGAAGTAAGAAATGTTGGGTCTTCTTCCTTTCCATAGTTCATATGGAGTCTTATTCAATATTGATCTTATCAATATTCTGTTTTGAATATAACAGGAAGTATTAATTGCTTCTGCCCAATAATATTTTCGAAGAGAGCTTTCATGCAACAAAGTTCTAACCATTTCTTGTAAGGTACGATATTTCCTTTCCACAACTCCATTTTGCTGAGGAGTTCTTGGAGATGAAAAATTGTGAAAGATACCGTTTTCAAAACAAAAGGCATTGAACTCAGAATTTTCAAATTCTGTTCCATGATCGCTCCTAACAGATGCAATACATATTCCTTTTTCTTTTTGAACACGTTTGCAGAATATTTCAAAAACACTGAATGACTCATGTTTATGTGCTAGGAAGTATACCCATGTGAATCTAGTATAATCATCTATAATTACAAATTCATATCTCTTTCCTCCAAGACTTTCAGTCTGAGTACGTCCAAAGAGATCAATATGTAACAGTTCTAGCGGTCTTGTCGTGGAAACAACATTTTTTGATTTAAAAGAAGCTTTGAGTTGTTTCCCATGCTGACAAGATTCACACAGACGATTGGATTTCCAAGATATTTTCGGCAAAACTTTTACAAGATCCTTTTTAGAAATTTTTGAAATATACTTGAGACTTAAATGTCCAAGCTTTTTGTGCCAAATATCTCGTTCATCATCTGCTGAAATCAAACATGTCACATTCTGATCACTAAGGTCAGAAAGGAAAACCTCATAAAGGTTATTCCTTCTTTTCCCAATAAATAGAATGGATTTGTCTTTATTTTTTACTATACATTCATCTGAGTTAAAAGCTACTTCATATCCACTGTCACAAAATTGACTTATGCTAAGTAGATTGAAGTTAAGACCTTTAACATAAGACACATTTTGGATAAGAGGATTGGGTGTCTTACCAACAGTCCCAATGCCTAAGATTTTACCTTTCCCTGAACCATATGATACAGATCATTTACTTGGTCTGAGATCTTGGAACATAGACAGGTCTCCCGTCATATGTCGTGAGCACCCACTGTCCAGGTACCAGCTTGAAGTCCTCTCTTTTCCTATTAAGGATATCTACAACAGGAATAATGAGTGACTTTGGTACCCAAATCTTTTTGGGTCCTTCTTTGTTAGTGAAAGAAGATTTCTTCTTGTTTAAGGTCCTTTTATCTTTTCTATAATTACTTGGAACCTTATTATAATTTTTTATCTTCTTTTTATGGAGCGACGGAACAAAATTTTTTTTCATTTTGTTTGTCTCTTCAACATAACCAAGTCCACTTTTGTCAGACGGAGGTCTCCCATATTTTAAAATATTTTCTAGCATGGAGGATCCCTTAGTGAACTTTGTTAAGTCTTTGAGTAAGGATTCATTTTCTTTCTTCAATCTTTCAATTTCAGAAATAAACTTATCCTTTTCAGACTCCGATGATTTTTCATCTGATACCTCTTTTTGCAGTAACTCATTTTCAGTTCTCAAAGTAGCATTTTCTTCCAAAGTTTGTTTTAACTTGGCTTTGCATACTTTGTATTGCTTAGCAATAAAATGTGAGTTTGTCAAAAGTGTATCGTATGAAATATCTCCCATATTTTAAAATATTTTCTAACATGGAGGATCCCTTAGTGAACTTTGTTAAGTCTTTGAGTAAGGATTCATTTTCTTTCTTCAATCTTTCAATTTCAGAAATAAACTTATCCTTTTTAGACTCAGATGATTTTACATCTGATACCTCTTTTTGCAGTAACTCATTTTCAGTTCTCAAAGTAGCATTTTCTTCCAAATTTTGTTTTAACTTGGCTTTGCATACTTTGTATTGCTTAGCAATAAAATGTGAGTTTGCCAAAAGTGTATCGTATGAAATTTCTTCTGATTCTGACTCAGACTCAGATGAGGAGGATGAAGAAGTTTCAGATTCAGTTACCTCTGATGAAACGGTGTCTCCAGCCATGAGGCAGATATTCGCAGTTTCTTCTTCTTCAGTGGATTCCTCTGAGCTTTCGCTATCAAGGTTTTCCTAAGTCACTAGACTTTTCTTACCCTTGTCTTTGCGAGGATTCCATCTTTTCTTTAGTCTTGGACACTCTGATCTCATGTGTCTAGGTTTTCTGCATTCATAGCAGATAACTTCTGAGCTCTCCTCCTTGCTTGATGATTTTTCAGGGAGCTTTCTCTCCTTCTTCTTGAAGAAGCGTTGACCTCTCCCCTTTTTCATCATCATCTTCTTAAAGCGTCTGGGCATGAGAGAAATCTCATCATCAGACGATTCATCAGACGAATCAGATTCAGTGGTGTCAGCTTTCAACACTCTGTGCTTCTTCTTTCTTTCTTTCTTAGGAGTTTCCACCTTTGTTGTGTTATTGACAGACGGAAGAGCTATTAATTCTTGAACCTTGATCTTGTCTCTTTTGCACAAGAGTACCTCATGTACTCTCAAAGCTCCTATTAACTCGTCAAGAGTTAATGTCTTCATATCACGCCCGACTGAGATGGCAGTGGACATAGCTTCCCATGGGGGAGGAAGACTATCCAATATCTTCATGTTGTTTTGAGCTTTGGTGAAGGTAATATCCAGCGCAGTGAGTCCATTCAATATTGTTTGGAATCTACCAAACATCATATCGATAGATTCTCCTTTCTTCATAGAGAACATCTCATATTCTCTTTGAAGAGTAGCAGCTTTCCTCATTCGTACATCCTCAGTTCCTTCATAGGAAATTTTGAGGGCATCCTAGAGTTCTTTAGCTGTTTTGTATACACAAAATCTGTTGTATTCTGTTCTAGATAATGCACACATGATGGCATATCTGGCTTTGTTGTTGAGTTCCATAAGCGAGAATTCTTCATTTCCCCATTCAACCTCAGGTTTGACAATAGGGATGTTTCCTTGAGTTATGATGTTCCACAGTTTGTACTGTGTGGATTTGATTTACATCTCCATCCGATCCGCCCAGTAAGGGTAGTCATCACCAGAGAACGTCGGTGGCTTGTTCATGGATGACCCTCCGGATAAGAACGAAGGTCCTTGAGACTTCATCCAGGATCTTTTCCTCTAGCAGCTGTTAAGCGCTCAACCCTTAGAGGCTGAGCTCTGATACCAAACTGTAAAAGATAGAACACAAGAAGGGGGGTTGAATTGTGTTATAAAAAAAATTTTCCCTTTCGTCTGTGGGTTTAAATATGTTCAGACGAAATATTACTTAATCTTCAAAGATTGTTTTTAAGAAGATACGTTATAGCTTGATTATCCCCGTTAGTCAAACACTTAAGAAGATAAATACACAACTATTTTTATACTGGTTCGTCTATACAAGACTACGTCCAGTTACCCAGTAACCACTGAATTTTCACTACCAACCGTGAAATGGTTTACAAGTATTATTTGCACCCAGCCACTTCTGGCTATAACAAGATATTCTTTGAACACAGCCTTCGCAGGCTAAACAACAGCGGTATTCTTTGAACAACCAGCCTTCTCAGGCTAAACTACCACACAAGTGGATTTTAATAAAAGATGTTTTAAAAACAGATAGATTCCTCTACGCAGAGAGGATTTTACAATGAAGTACAATCAGATGTATGAGCAAAATCACAGAAGATAGAATGATAGAAGCGTTTTCGCCAACTGAATTCTGATGAAGTGAAGTCTTTAAATAGGCATCATCTTCAGATGACCGTTAGACACATGAGAATGTCGTTGAACATTTTCTTGAGAGCTTTCCAAAAGGTGTCAGATAGTAGTTGAGTGATTGATGACGTGCACAACGGATTTAGATTACGTGCGCAGTACCTTTTCTGACTTGTACAGAGACTTTGACAAAAAGGTAAAGACCTTTTTGAGTTACATGTGTAAGCACAAATTCCTATACTGATCTTGGATGCTTCTAATGAGTACTTCATAATATTTGAAATCTTGGCGCGAGTGACTCAAACTTTGCTTCACTTCTTGGACAGACGATATACTTCTTCAGTCTTTGAAAGGTTTCGTCTTATCCTATCGTCTGATGACTTCGACTTGAGACATACGAATGACTTCATTCTGAGGAGTCATATTTTGTCTGTGCTTGTTCCGTCTGACTTGCTTGTTGATGTTCCGTCTGAGAAAGTTTTGTCTGTCTTGTAAAAATCAAAATCTTAGATGTGTTAATCATCTTGATCTAACAACCTTCATTGTTCAAGACAGAGAGTTCATCTCAACTTCAAGTCAAGTGCTCAAGAAGGAAGACTTTGAAGACTAAAGTTGAAGATGAAGGAAGGAGATAGACGAATGAATTTAACACACAACTCATTTATTTATTCTTTCGTCTACCTCGTTTAATGAAGTTCAGACGGAGTAACTCACGCCCCAATTCAAATCTAGCCGTTACTCAAGAAGTTTCCAAAGACATAATAGAGATCTGTGCAAAACCCCTGCAACACAAAAAGCAACCATGCTTTTTGTTGATGTCTCTAATCAAGTCAGAAAAAGCATGTGCAAACATTAATTATTCTGATTGATTTCTATCACAAGTTTGAAGACCCCAAGACAAAGGACCAACGTTCAAATCTTCGGTCTAACGGATACTTCACCAACGTTCAAATCTTCGGTCTAACGGATACTTCAAGAAGCTCTCTATAAAAGGACTTCATTACTTCATGAAAAGGCTGGCGAACTGCATAACAAAGAAATTATATTCAAACTTCAAGCTCTCAAGCAAAGTTCATTCGCCCTGAACTTAGAATAGATCTCATTGTATAACCCCTCTCTGCGTAGAGGATAAACTTATTTTTTCATCTTCCTAAATCCACTGTTGTGGTGCTCTTAGCCTGAGGAGGTTGTGTTTCAGAGAATACCTTTGTATTAGCCTGTGGAGGTTGTGTTCAAAGAATATCTTGTTTAGCCTATGGAGGCTAGGTTCAAAGAATATTTGTTTAGCCTGAGAAGGTTGTTCCCAAATAATATCTGTATTTAGCCAGGAGTGGATGGGTTCAAAGAATACTCATAGTGGAACCTTAGCGTGTTGCTGGGGAACTGGATGTAGTCTTGATCATACGAACCAGTATAAAAATATTGTTGTCTTCTCTATTGATTGATTTATCTGTTAACTAACAGAGGATATTAACTTGAACAGTTTGATAATAAAATCAATCTTAAAGAAGAAAACAATCTTGCGTCTGATCAAGCTTTGAAAACAACAGACGCAAACACATCGTCTTAGAGAAAAAGTTTTAAAAATAGTCTACACAATTCAACCCCCCCTTCTTGTGTGTTTTTGTACTTTACAATAAACAATTTGAAAAATAAAATCAACAGTTAAAGAGAAATCAAGTTGCGTCTGAAGGCTTTGAAAAACAACAGACGCAAAAAGACAAACTTTTAACTAACATAATTCAACCTCCCTTCTTGTGTTTTTGTCCTTTTTACAACAAGCACACACCTAAATGAGCAAGCTGACTACGTCTAGAAAGAACGACGTCAGTGTGGGTGTTGAGCACTTCCCCGAAGCTAGAAGGAGCAAATCGACTAACTCTAAGGGTGTCGAGCACTTCCTCAATGCAAAAACAAGCATGCACCTAGAAAGAGAAAATTGTATAAATCCTGAAAGGTCGACGTCATTGGGTGTCAAACACTTCCCTAAAGTAGGAACGAGCACGCACCTAGAAAGGGCAAACTAAGTCTTGAAAGAACGATGTCAACATGATGTTGAGCAATTCCCTAAAGCATGAACAATCGCATACGAGCAAATCGACTAAGTTTAGAAAGAATGATGTAAATGTAGGTGTCAAACACTTCCAGTAGTGAGAACGAGTATACACCTAGAAGGAGAAAATTGATTAAATCTACAAAGGACGAGTTGGAGTGGGTGCTTAGCACATGCTAAAGCAAGAACTAGCACGCACCTAGAAGAAGAATACCAACTAATTCCAAAAAGGATGATGTCGGTGTGGGTGTCGAATAGTTCGAGAAAGAACATGCAAATGGAAGGAGCAAACCAACTAAGTTCAAAAAGAATGATGTCAATGTGGGTGTCAAGTACTTCTCGAAGTGAAAACGAGCACAGGGACCGAGCACGCCCTGGAACAAAACCAAAGAGAATAACGTAATTAATTGAATCTTTAAAAGTCATAAGAACCACACATTCGTAAGAGATTGGCAAAGTAAGGAAATAACTTATATGAAACCTAAACGTTCTAAAATAGGAAGACACACATCCAACCTCGTTAAACGATTGAGAATGTTTCTAACCAATAACTTATTAGAAGTGAGATATAATAAGTAATGGGAGCAACCCCTACGACTAACAATAGAATCGAGTGAGAAATGCACCAACAGAGAAATAAACTCTTCTACCTCTTAATAAAACATAAAAAATTGTGAAACATGTATAATATTCGAGCAGGGTTTCAATACCAAATTACCAAAAATATAAACTAAAAGATATAAAAAGTTACCAAACTTTATTATATATAGCAAGATAATTTAATTAGAATATATTAACATGTATTACGAGAGTTTAGTCACAATTTTTAATTATTTTGATAGATAAGAAATTTAACTGTACACTCGCTTATAAATGAAATTACACTAAACACCTACTTGAGTATTAGATGCTTACTTGAGTATTAGATGCCTTCATGTGTATTCCTTTACCAAGGCAAAGCATATTACTATGAGAAGACTGAAGAAACTTGGTAATCAATTTTATCGACACTTACATCCAAAATAGGCACGGATTGGACGGTGAATGACCGGCTTTGTCCTCAGGAATGTAAGTTCCGGCGTTTGTTATGTTCTTGAATTTATTTCCGGAAAAGGGTAATACTATGAAAAACACAGGAGATACTAAATGGATGAATGATGCAAAAGCCTGATCTTTCTCCTTTTCCGTAGTCTGAACTCGCATGGCCCATTTAGAAATGGTATGTATCTGAACTTCTTCTTTTTTCCTTTTACACGGGCCACATTTGCATCTGAGCCCAAAGATGAGTGACAACTTGCTCTTTTTTATTATGTGAACGTCATAGAGCATTGACAGTAGGATTCAGGAGTAAAGAACATTTCTTTCTCACTTCGCCGCCTGAACAAGTTCGTATAAACAGAAAATGGGAAGTTTAGTATATCCGCACATGCCCTGCCATGTTCTCTCTCAAAAATGTCTTCTCTTTCTCTCAACTCTCCAAAATTCCACCTGCCTTTATTTCGCTGGACTTGCTCCCTGGTTACTGGTTTTCATGTGCGCAATGGATTATTATACGTGTGGAAATTCCTTCCCCTGTATATATGAAATTTCTTTAGTTAAGTACAGCTTTAATTTGGTATTCAATAAAAAGTTTAAATATATTTTTAATTTCTTGAAATCGAGTTAAAATTTTGTTTTTTTTAATTTCTTTAGTTAAGTACAGCCTTTTATCTTTCATTTTTCTTATTTATTTATATCTTTCTCGGTGAAAATTAGAATAATGATGAAGAAACATTTGCCATTTTATAAATAAGAAGTGTCATTAAACCTAAAATCAAAACATCTTCAAGTGAACGCGTTGTAAAGCACATATAAATGATTATTTACTAAAATATATTTTTTTTAACAAAATTAGATGTTAAAAGCCAAAAACAGAAAGAAATAAAAGTATAAAATTAAAAGTAAATAAAAAGAATTAGGGTAAAAAACAAGCGAACATTTTATATATGTATAAATATAAAAATATATAAGTAAAATCCTTAGTATCTATATTTTTCTTATTTATATTCTTTACTTCCACATGAAAATTAGAATATTCTTTCTGAAGCAACATTTTCTATTTGATAGACCAGAAGCGCCATCAAAACTAAGAAATAATAAATAAAAAAACACAGCTTATGTAAAAGAAGATAATTAATAACAGGTTGAGAATTTAATTAACATTTAAGAAAAAAATATAAATTAAAAAAAAATTAAATACTACATGTTTGCTAAAATAATTTTAATTACTGCCAATATAGTAAAAGAAACTAAAAACCAGCTTAAAATTTAAGGACTCAAAGCAGAATGATCGTAAAGGGGAAAAATTGCACTGTATGTAATAATAATTGAGTAACATCCATCTAACATAAAGCAAACGATAACATAGCTTAAAGCTGAAGTTCTACATCAGATGGGAAGAACAATTAGCCTTCCCACCCAACAAAAATCATGCAGTTTAAAATTTAAAATCCAACAAAAAAGACGCATCATATAGGTTTTCCAGACAGAAAATTAATAAGGAGGAAAGCAACTAGATTTAGTCGACTTCCTCAATCTTGGGGCTAGCACCAGTTCCACCAGAAGGAGCAGCATAATCATCGTCTGCTGCACCAGCTCCACCCACGTCTGGACCAGCACCACCTTGGTACATCTTGGCAATGATTGGGTTGCAAATGCTTTCCAATTCCTTCATTTTGTCCTCAAACTCATCAGCCTCTGCAAGCTGGTTGTTGTCTAGCCACTGAATTGCAGATTCAATTGCGTCCTCAATCTTCTTCTTGTCCGCTGGATCAAGCTTTCCACCAATCTTTTCATCCTTCACAGTGTTCCTCATATTGTATGCATAGTTTTCCAAGGCATTCTTCGCCTCAACCTTCTTCTTATGCTCTTCATCCTCGGATTTGTACTTCTCGGCCTCTTGAACCATCTTCTCAATATCTTCCTTTGACAGCCTACCCTTGTCGTTGGTGATGGTGATCTTATTCTTCTGGCCAGTGGTTTTGTCTTCGGCTGAGACATTCAAGATACCATTGGCATCAATGTCAAAGCACACTGTAATCTGTGGAACACCCCTGGGAGCAGGGGGAATGCCAGATAGTTCAAACTTGCCCAACAAATTGTTATCTCTTGTCCTGGCTCTCTCACCCTCAAAGACCTGGATCAACACACCAGGCTGGTTGTCAGAGTATGTTGAGAAAACCTGTTCCTTCTTTGTTGGAATTGTAGTGTTC
Organism: Hylodesmum podocarpum; assembly: GCA_026586105.1. Taxonomy (NCBI): domain Eukaryota; kingdom Viridiplantae; phylum Streptophyta; class Magnoliopsida; order Fabales; family Fabaceae; genus Hylodesmum; species Hylodesmum podocarpum. The sequence continues at coordinate 3,153,743 of JALJEV010001437.1, read as the reverse complement.
CTAGGGATCAGAACAGTCATCACACCACCGGCAGTCTCCAGACCAAGAGACAGAGGAGTGACATCCAGGAGGAGGAGATCCTGAACCTTCTCATTGCCCTCACCACTCAAAATTGCAGCCTGAACAGCTGCACCATATGCAACAGCCTCATCGGGATTAATGCTTTTGCATAACTCCTTTCCATTAAAGAAGTCCTGCAATAGTTGTTGAACCTTGGGAATTCTGGTGGAGCCACCAACAAGAACAACATCATGGACAGTTCTTTTGTCCATCTTAGCATCCCTCAAACATTTCTCAACTGGTTCCATACATTTCCTAAAGAGATCCATGTTGAGCTCCTCGAATCTAGCACGGGTAATGGTGGAGTAGAAATCAATTCCCTCATAAAGAGAATCAATTTCAATGGTGGTCTGGGCAGTAGATGATAGAGTTCTCTTCGCCCTCTCACAAGCAGTCCTCAACCTTCTAAGTGCCCTGGGGTTTCCACTAATGTCCTTCTTGTTCTTTCTCTTGAACTCTTGAACAAAGTGGTTCACCATCCTGTTATCAAAATCCTCACCTCCAAGATGGGTGTCCCCAGCAGTGGCTTTCACCTCAAAGATACCCTCCTCAATGGTAAGGAGAGAAACATCGAATGTCCCTCCACCAAGATCAAAGATCAACACATTCTTCTCACCAACACTTGTCGCCTTCTTGTCAAGACCATAAGCGATGGCAGCTGCAGTAGGCTCATTGATAATACGCATGACATTAAGACCCGCAATGACACCAGCATCCTTGGTAGCTTGACGCTGGGAGTCATTGAAGTAAGCAGGGACAGTGACAACAGCATTCTTCACTGTGGAACCAAGGTAAGCCTCAGCAATCTCACGCATCTTCATGAGCACCATGGAAGAGATTTCTTCTGCAGCAAACTGCTTCTCTTCACCCTTGTAGCTAACCACAATCATTGGCTTCTCAGCAGCACCAGGAATGACCTTAAAAGGCCACATCTTAATATCACTCTGAACAGAGGCATCACTAAATCTACGACCAATCAACCTCTTGGCATCTGAAACACAACCAAAAAAACTTTACATATAAGCAATCACATATCTCACAAGCAATGCAACAATCAGATCTACAATAAAAAAATCTAACAATTTGAAAAGAAAAAACCAAGCAAACATACAATAATTAACAACGATCTAGCAAAAACTTGTTATAATTAATCAAAATTACTTTAACACAGTGAACCATGTTTGAATACACTATTCAAACAACGCATGCAAGGGATTATATTTAAAAAAAAAAACTAGATACAACAAAAGCTAAAATAAATTAAACTACTCCTTTGAGTTAAAATTAGCTAATATATAACCTATTTTTTAAAAAAAAATTAAAAATAAACGATTTAATTCCACGCATCGCGGGAAAAGCATAATCAATTCAATTCCATATATTAGCATTACCTATAACTAAAAAATTAGATGTTTATTCAGACAAATGTTAGAACTAGAAACGAAGCCTTTCATTATACATATTACTAGATAAAACAAATAAATAATAAATAAATAAATAAATAAAACACATGTTCAAAAATATTGATCTATGCAATAAGATAACTACATATAACAGATAAATAGAATAGATGTACGAGACTATTGATTTAAGCAATAAAACGACGAAATAAAAAAGCGTGGTTAAGAGATGTTACCGAAGACGGTGTTGATGGGGTTCATGGCGACTTGGTTCTTAGCGGCATCACCGATGAGACGCTCGGTGTCAGTGAACCCGACGTAAGACGGCGTCGTTCTGTTACCTTGGTCGTTGGCGATGATTTCAACGCGGTCATGTTGCCAAACACCAACGCAAGAGTACGTGGTTCCGAGATCGATTCCAATAGCCGGACCCTCTCCTTTAGCGGCCATCGTATTTCACTGTTTCGGCGTGAAGCGAAAACAGATATAGAGATCTAAGAAGAGAAATGAAATTTTGAAAATCACAGCGTAGCGGCACCACTGTGATTCGCGAGTGAGATCTAAGGGCGGATAGTTTGGTTATATAGCTTTTAGTTAGGGTTTGTTGTTCTTCCAGAATGTTCTTTTTAGTCAAGGTCGTTGCCAGTTGTGTATTTTCACATTCACAGATCTGATTTTTCCACACCCTGGGCCTGTGACGGGCCTGGGTCCCTTCTATCTGATCCGACCCGATCCACCTAGTTGTGGCGTACTACTAGTTGTATTTTAAGTTCTGGAATTTATCTATGATTACAGTTGATAATGAATAAATATTTGAAATATTTAATAATTATAATTTTCGGTAGATCAATATTTTAAATTTATGATAATTAATTTATATTATGATATAAGATAACATTGAGTCAAATTATATGTATTTTAAAAAAAATTGTTGAAATAAAATTTAAAAATTAAGATAAAACTATGAATTGGAAGATACAAGGTTTGCAAAGAAACGGTGTACAGGAAGGAAAGTATAGTTTAATACGGTTGAGAAAGAAATTGTGTTGTTATAAATTTAAATTAAAAATTATATTTAAAAAAATCCTAAATTCTTAATATATTACTAACGAAAACATATACATTATTCTATTTCACTAAATTTATTATTATATGATAATGTTTTTATGTATAATATTATAGGATCATCGACTTTATTTTTACATGATCTAATTTCTCACAATTTTATTTTTGAGTTTTTTTTAAAAAATCTCTTACTAATAGAATTAGTACGTGTGTTTATATTTTTAAGTAATTATCTTTATTTTTTTAATGTGTAACTTTATTTGCAAACTATATTCTAACATATACAATCACATCAATGTCTGTTTGATGTATGAGACAGTAAAAATTCTCCGAGTTTTACATGATAAAATCACTTTTACAACTTATTAATTATAGGAACTTATGCATTCTTAAAATAATCTAATTAAATTAACTATTGTAATTTCACAAAGTCATAAAAATCTCCTTTGCACACGTCTTGGCAACCTTTTTCAATTTTATAATGACGGGATATAATTTTTCTAAACTTTTACGGGTATTGTCATTAGGTAAAACTTTCATGACCTTAAATATACTTTGAGCAATGTTAGACGGCAAATTACATTATTATTAACATTTTCTTTTTGATATTCCTTTTACTACTTTCCCTAATCTTTAAATAATTTATTATAATATTATGGTTGCACTTTTCGAAACCACCAACTACATAAATATAATTTAATTAGTCTAAATCTTATAATGCATCTTGATGCTTGTTATATCTTGAGCACTCAAGAATTTTAACCAAATTAATTTGCTAAATTATAACCAATTGATAACTAAAATCTTTCAACAACAAAAATTGATAACTAAAATCTTTTTCCTTTCAATAACATAAATTAGTCTTCAACATATTATTATATATACAAACTAATTTATGTAACACTAAAGCTCTTTGAATCTTTTTTTTCACAATAGGGATAAGTTAAAAGACAACCGTCATTTAGAAGCAAAATATACAAGGATGATAAAAAATCACAAAATGAATTGTTAGTTTGCACTATGTAGTCAAATTTAAATATAAACATTAGTATTCGAATTAAAAATGTTATAATAACTTATCTCTATTTTTTTAAAAAAAATGCAAAGCATTATATCTAGAAAAAAGAAAAAAATAATAAAAAACATCATTTTGCGACTTAAAGATTTGAAAACAGATAAATATTTATAGTCTTCGAATAATTGGTTATAACACTATGGGTGCACCTTTCAAAACGACCAGTTGCATAAATATGATTTAACTAGTCTAAAACTAATAATTCACTTGATACTTGTTATATCTTGAACACTCAAGAGTTTTAACCAAATTAATTTGTTAAAGTTGCAACCAAATGATAATTAAAATCTTTCAACAATCTTGCTCTTTTCAAAAACTCATTTTGAGTACTTAAGAGTTTTAACCCGATCAATTTGTTAAAGAAGTAACCAATTCATAATGAAGTACTTTCAACAACACAAATTGATAGCTAAAATTTTGCTTCTTTAAAAAACATAAATTAGTCTTCGATATAGTATATATGCAAATTAACTTTTCACAACACGAAAGTCCTCTAAATCCTTTCCTTCAAAGCAAGCTATAAGTTAAATGATAGTTGCCTTGACATAAGTAGAATATCCAAGGATGATAAAAACCACAAAATGAGTTTTTAGTTTGCACTCTACAGTCAAATTTAGAAATCAATATTTGAATTCGAATTAAAAATGTTATGATAATAACTCATCTCTATTCAAAGAAACAAAAATATGAAACATCTAGATAAAGAAAAAAAATAAAAAGCAACGGATTATGACTTAAAGACTTGAAAACAGATAAACCTTTTTAATTTTCAAATAGTTGGTTATTATTGATGCACCTTTCAAAACCACTAGCTGTAATATAAATTAATTGGTCTAAAACTTATAATGCATCTTGACCCTTGTTATATCTTGAGCGCTCAAGAGTTTTAACCAAATTAATTTGCTAAGTTGTAACCAATTAATAATTAAAACTTTTCAACAACACATATTGATAATTAAAATCTTGCTCATTTTAATATCATAAATTAGTCTTCAACGTATTATTTATGCAAACTAACTTTTTGTAACACTAAAGCTCTCTAGACTCTTACCTTCAAACAATTGTCAGGCAAAAGCATAATATATAAGAACGATAAAGAAAAAAATTAGTAATTAAGTAAAGTAATTTTGGTAGATATATTTTCTAATTCTTATGAATGACTGATGTAATTTTTCTAAGACAATTTTTTTCTTCTCCTTTAAATAATTTTTTTTTTCTTCTATACAAACTAATGAAATGATATAAGGCATGAATAAATAAATAGAGAACAGAATAAGAAGATGTATATATAGCTACTTACTTGTGCATTTCAGTCCACTTGTATATAAATTGAAAAAAAATATTTAATAGATAAATTTAATATACATATAATTAATTATAAAATTTAAAATATAAAAAAAATATATGTAAATATTATATAAGAGAATGGACTGATTTGCACACGTTCACGGAGTAAAGTTGAAAGTTGAACGCATCAAAACCAAAGCACAAAAGAATAAAACAAAATAAAAAGAAATTTACCTTTTCTCATTTTTATTTAACGGAGGTTTCTTTGATGAAAATCCTGTAACAGGAATCTGGTCAGGCTGGAAACCGCGAACTTGGTGATGAACCAGAGAATCAAACGGTGACGGGATCAAAGGGACCTTCAAGGATGGATAGAAGAATGAAAAGAATATAAACAAAAAAAGGAAGAGGAAAAAGTTTTGATTGGAGAATGGAATTGCTTTGGAGAAGATGAGTGAAGAAGAAAGAAAAGATGAAGCAGGATGCTGATGGTTTAATTGCCAACAATTATATCCATGGTTTGATTGTCGGCAATTATTTCCTCCAATGTTCACATACATTGTCATTTTGCCGTCTTCATGCCCCTAATTGATGACTAGAATTACATTTCGTCGTATTATAAATTGAAATTCTAGGATGGAATATATTTATGGAATGATTTTGGACTTTATTATTGATTTTGAATAGATTTTTATTTAAGAATTTTTTAAATTACAGTGGATATTTTTTCCATTTTTCATTAAAATTCTGTAAGTTATTAAAATATTATAGGTAACTTTTCTATGTAAAAGACAAATACATATTTGTTTTGTTTTAGAGTGTATATGTGATTATTGGATTTATAATATGTTTACTAGAAAAGATAAATGTCAAACCAATTTGAAATAGCTTCTTATTATATTTGAATTTTGATACTACGGGTATGTTTCTTTGAGGTAATTGTGGTATTACAGTTATTCTTGAAGGAGTTGTATTGATGTCCGTCCATAGAGTTTTTCCTATTCATTTATATATAATATATAATATTATTAGAAAATATTAATCATGCGGGAAACAAACATGCTTGATATTATCAACTTTACAATGAAATAGACCTCCTTTTATCTATTGTTTATCTATTTATTTTGGATGTAAGAAATCAATTTGTCAATAACATTAAATCCACCAACAATAAAAAAAAAATTGTTCATGATGTTTAAATTAATATTTTTATTCGTGTTATTATTATATAATTATTTTACAAACAAATAAATGTTTTAAAAAAATATGATTTTTCACATCGGTTTGATATAAAACTAACATAAAAAGTTGACTTTTTGTTTTAAATTTCTGACTTATATTTAATATCAATTTTAGTTAAAATTCAATATCAATTTTCACCTGTAAAATCAAGTCGATTAAAGATTTAACAAAAAAAAAAAAAGTCATATTTTTTTTATGTTACCCTCTTTCGTGTCAAATCTAAACTGATGTTACAGACCGTCAAATTATTATAGACAGTTTTTAACCAACTTTGTAAATATTTTTTATTAGAAGATAATTAATTTGACTTACTTATATTGCTCGACATATATCACGAATCTCATCTATTTTTTACCCATGCCCGTACTTTTATTTACGATTATTTACGAAATACATGACAACTAGTGGCAGCATATGTAATCAATGCATTGAGTGGAAGCCACTTTGGAGGAATGAATATTTAATTAGTGAATACTTAATAGCATGTTGTAAGAACAAATCTTCCAACTTTGGAGGAATGAATGTTTAATTAGAGATCATCAGGTAGATATTTTGAATAACAACAATAAAAGAAAAATATATTTAGCAAATGAATAACACTTTACCAATTGTCATGACTCGCGAGTCACTATCAACTTTTGTTGTCTACGTTGTTCGTTTCCATCATCATAATAACAAATCGCGAGTATGGTTCATTAAATTCGTTCTGAGTACAGCTCACATGTCTATTTCAAAAGTATTATTTATACTAGGGGAAGAGGGAGGCGATGGCACGACGTTGAATAAATTCTTTATTATATTATATGTGCAATACTATCTTTCAAATCTTTATTATAAAGTTTTTAATTTAAAACATGTGATTTTAAAATTAATTGTACAATATCCGATAAAATATAGATTTGTAACCTAAGCTCAGTGTTTAGGTAAAAACTCAATTAAGGAATAAAAAATAAATATAATATCTTTTCATTTCTTCATTCCTTAGAATAAGAAATAATTGATAAAAAAAAAAAAATATCCACTTCTCTCTATAAAATAAAAGATACACAAATCTTACTTTATATATAATAAGGAGGACAAATAAATACACTCTATATACGAGAAAGATATTCCCACAAGTAAATATATTTTAATTCATGTTCTTTTATATTTCATATGCATATGTTGAACTTGAGTAGCACTTCTTAGTTACTCCTACCTTGAAGAGTCATTTTTTTCAGCATTCTACGGAATAGTCTACATAGAGGACTTCCCTTTATTGGATATTATCACTTTTTAATAAACACAAGTTCAATCTTTCTCTTAATTTGCTTTTGTTATTATTTTTGTGTCTATTATATTCACATTTCGTAAAAGTTTATTTATATCCAATATCATTTTTTACTTTTTCTGAATAATATATGCATATAAATAAATAAATAAAGTTTAAATATTTTATTTTATCCTTTTTCTCCATGTTTTTTCTTCTTTTCTTTTTCAATAATAATTTTATATTTATAAATTTAATTTTATCATAGATTTTTATACTATTGATCATTGAATATTTGTATATAAATCATACTTAGTCAATATCTTTCTTTTTTTAACACAATCACATATTTCTTTTACATGTAGAAAAAATATAATATGGTATATATAAAAAATATTATTTTTTCTATACCATATGACCCCTCAAAACGATTTTCTGGCTCCACCCCTGAAAATCCATTATACTTCGGATACTTGATCAGACGTTGTATATTTACCATAAGATGAAAATCAAAGCAAAGTTTTATTGTATATTATTTTGGATTGTTGATGATCATCCATAAAGACAACCAATTGTTTCACCATTTGAACTGGCGCTCTCTATTTATTTGAGAAGCATATCACACACCAGTTTTAGATATACAACCATGTATTGAATCTCTAACATTATTTTTTATTGGTTTGTCATAATTAATTTTATTAAACTAATAACTGTAATACGCAGTCAATCAGTCACTCTACTTATAGCAATATATTTTATTTATTTAATATAAGTAATTTTATTTCTATTTCTTTACACTTTATATATATATATATATATATATATATATATATATTTTTTTCTCTCTACATTTTATAATTGATTATCTGCATATTACAGTTGTCTACTAAATATTTTTCTGCAATAAGTACCATTGTTACGTCACTAACTTTATTCCACCGAAAGAACTAACATAACCACGTTGGTAAAATAAGTTGGAATCAAATTATTCATGTATACGTATCATGTTTGTAGGTAGAACGTTGCTTTTTATTCTTCAATTACTTAATTACCTAGTACTCTTTCTTGGTTTTGTTTTCTATCGCGCGTAATCATATAAACTTATGAAAACATTTTTGTTAATGATATTTTCTTATTTAATTATATAGCGAGGATTTTCATCATTGTTTCTTTTTAAAATATTTTAAGTCCTTTTCTCGCTATTATTTTTCTCCCTCGTAAAGATACTTCTTCCGTATTTTCAATTTATGGAAAATATTAATTCATGACCACTCAAATTTTATTAGATATTTAAGAAGAGAAAGAAACACAAAATATTACTTTTTCCTTCTCATGTCATAGGATATTACAATTTTAAATTTATCGAAATATAACGTGGTGTTTATTATGATGTCAGTATATTATTTAGTAATATCTTATTTTTTTAGTTATTTTTTTAAAAAATTTAAGCTTTTTAAGTAAATTCTATGGTGGTAAGTTGACTTTGTGCATGTTTGAAATTAAACGAGGAACTTACGTTTACACTCTCGTTTAATGTTTTCCGGAATCAATGAAAACGTTTTTCGTTTGGTAACACTCATATGAAAGAAAAGGAGAAAACCAAACACCACTTTATCAAACACGTTCTAACAGTTTAAAAAATCACAAATCTTGTTGAGTGAAAACTGTCAAAAATGTTACTTTCACGCAACCAAAGTCAACATGCAAAGAGTCTAGCTACTTGCGCCATTTAGATAAAACATTCAAATATAATATTCTATTGATAAAATATATAACGTGGTACAAAAAGATGCCATGGCAAATGACAAAAGCATGAGATAGTCCTCTCAAGTTGGCATATATTAATTGTGTTATTGTTTGGTTGCGTCTGTTTGTGCCGTTTAAAAGCAAAGAGATGCACTACTCAAATTAGCGCCATAAGTGGCAACATTTTTCATTGGACGAATCAAATTAGTTACACGCACACATATTTGCTATGTCACAGACATCCTCTTCAATTGCCAACACAAGAACACAGGTATGGCGAACTCGTATAGGTTCAGCCCTACGAACCACCGTGGCATGCAGCATAGTAGGTTGCGCCACCCTCTTCGGCCCCAAACCCCTTCGACGGTACCTGGAATTCCCTTCCTTCACTTACGCAACAACCATCCTCATAGTGTCTGATGCAACACTCGGTGACACGCTGAGGGGTTTGTGGCGCGTGCTTTGTTCCAACGTTCAGGTTATGACACTCTCTTTGCTTACTCTTCAGCTTATAGGGCCTCATAACTTCAACAACCACGTGGCGGCGATGGCCATGGCCGCTTCCGCTTTTGTGGTTGCGCTGCCGGAATCTACACACTTGGTCTCTAAGCAACTTGCATTTGGACAGCTTGTTAATGTTTATGTTAGCACCGTTGTGGATGGTGGAAAAGAAGGTGTTGTGATACACCCTATTCATGTGGTGTTCTCTACAGCTTTTGGTGCTTTTGCTGCTGTTTTCGCCATGTTGTTTCCTTATCCTTGCCTTGCTTACTATCAGGTAACTTTGTTTTATCGTCTTTAATTAAAATTTTCTTATAGAATGTTATAGCTACACTGTACACTTACGTAAACTTTATTTCTATCAAGTTCTAACAACAAACTTATCATAATAAGAGTTTTGCTTATAAATGATGAAAAAGTATATACTATGGGAAATTAACTAACCTTATTTCATTGGAAACAATAAATCACAACCGCATTCTAAACAATGCTATCAAGGATAGATAAAAATAGTAACTAATATTATATTAAAATTAAAGTAAAATTAATGGTAAATTTAGGGTGCCGTACAATTTCTCATGTAAATTTATTAATTATTAATAATTGTACATAATTTTTATATTTTAGAAATAATTAAATTTTAAAAATATAATTAAAACGATACGATGTCATCAAGTAATAAATGACATACAATAACAAATATCATAAAAAAAAATTTAGAATTTTTAAAGTCATATAAAATATATATTATTATAGTTATAGTCAACGTGCTTAGCATAATTATTTATTTTGTTATATATTTTGTATAATAAATTCTATTTACTTTTTCGATTTACACGTTAAATTTATATTATTCCTCTTTATATTTCTCGAATCTTCTTGAATTTTCTTATTATATTATTTATATTACTTGTACTTTTTTTGCATTTTTCTTATTAGATGTAAAATTATATATATATATCAACGTAAATTAAATTTAAATAATCTAATTAAGTATATTAAATTTTATACATATAAACTTTTGTAGGTACGTTACATAATTATTTTAATATTATATAATATACTAAAATAAAGTAATACGATGAATTATTAAATAATTATAAAATTATATAAAATTTATATACATAATATCATTTATAAAAATATTAAATTAAATAATTTCAATCTATTTTATTTTAAAATTTATAAAGATGTGCAACAAGATTTACACCTGAATTGTTGGATCCAACAATTGATCATTGATTACTTCTCTAACAATTATTCAATTTTGTCTGGATTGATTTTTTAAATTAGTTCGTGTTGACCAATAAACTTTTGTATACTTCGGAATAAATTTTCACGTATTCGTAACCGGATTTTATTCTTTTTTTAAATTGGAAAAAGCTACTGCATCTTACGTACGTTTGAATTGATTAGATCATGAACATATTACATCTTATTCAAAATATACGATATATAATTACCCGTATTAATCATATCTCTATTATTTTATGACAAGTCTTTCTACGACACTTTCGTTTTTTTTCAATGTGTCATGTCTTACACATTAGAAAAAGGGTAATATTACAGCCAATTTGTAATTTTGTTCTTGTCGTTACTCCAGTTTTGAAATTATGCAGTAAGTTCTTAAGGATGCGTTTAATTGTGATGAATAAGCTGGAAAGGAAAAGAAAAGAATTTATATTACTCGCGTAATGTATATTTGGATGTAATGAAATTTTCATTCTCTTCTCACTATAATTTTCTACGCTACATTGGCGAGAAAAGGAAAAAATTGCTACTGTTTTAAAAAAAATAAAATCCATGTGCTGTACAAAAATTATCATGAGTGCCCTTACTATTCAAACTTTAATCATCATTGTTGTCTTTAAAAAATTTAATCGATTGATAGAAAAACTTTAATAGTTAGGTTAATCAATTAAAATTTAAAATTTTTAGTTAATTAGTATATTTTAACTAATTACAATTAAACATTTTAATTTTCTATAATTTTAAAAACTTTTATTTCATAATAATTTAATTATTTAAATATATAATTAGTAATTTATAATTCCATTTATCATAATTAAAATTTTCATAATAATATTCAATAATTTTTTTTACATAATTAATGCTATAATTAATAATTTAAATATAATATATACACATATGTATAAATAATATAATTATATATATAAATATGTATTATTAAATTTAAATATACTATTAATCGCTAATTTATTAAAAAATTAATCAGATTAAAATTTTTATTTTTAAAAACTTTAGTTGATTAACAAAAACTTCAATCGATTAAACTTTTTAAAAATAAAAGCTTTATCAATTAATTTACAAAAACATTAATCGGTTAAAGTTTTTAAAAGTAAAAGTTTTAATCGATTATCAATTATAATTTATTTCTTATTTTTATCCCATTTTATTTTTCGATTCTATTCTCTTCGGTTTCATTTTATTCTTTTTATTATCTTCCTTTCCTTTCTTCCAAATTTCCGATCGTGACTCGTGAGAGACGGAGGGAGAGAAAGGGAATTTTTGCCGAGTATGCCTCCATGTATTTGACAGCTTCGGCCATAATAACCCCAACGAATAAGAGTGAAGTCAATGCCTGTGTTGTTTAGTTGTTTTGGATTACCTCCTGTGTGAACTATTTTTTTTTTCAATGAGTGTAATTTTCATATAAAATAAATGATATTGATATTTCTTATGTTTTAAATTTTATAATAATTTTCTTTATAAGAGACATAATGTATTTTTTTTAATAATTACAAAAGTTAATACAATGTGTAAAGAGTTTTAGTATATTATTATTCAAATAATTGAGTAAAGTAATATAAGGGTTAAAAACAGAGAATAATTATAAAAAATTGCGAAAAAACATATTAGCAAATGTACTTTAAATATACATATTTTAGACATATAATGAATGATTTAAATTATAATATAAAATTATTGTAGTTATAGATAATTTCCTTGAAAAATTTTAAAATTCAATTTAGAAAAAAAATAAATAGAGAAAGACAACTAAAAACATTAAATTTACATATACATATAAAAAATAGTTTTATAATGTTTGAAAGAGAATTTTTTTCCTAGTTACACAAAAAATATCTCATCAAGAATGTAAATCATTTTGTTACTATAGTGTATAATATAAGTGTATATATATATATATATATATATATATATATATATATAATTATAAAAGTCAATAATATTCCTATACACGATATATTAACCAGCAGTGTAATTAGTGTATTCAAATTAATTTTTTTCAATTATTTGTGACATTTCCCAAATATTATAGATCTTAATTAAAAATGTTTTTGGCCTTTGAAGTTCAGAATGAATTTGTTTGTTATCTCTCAAATTTAAATCCAATTATTTCAATACCTTTAATTTGAAAAAATTATGTTTTAGTTTCTGTATATCATTCATCAAATTATCACATAAAACTCACCTACCACTAATTTGTTACATAAAACACGCCTATTATTGAATCTAGTACACAAAACTAGTACTCATGTAAATGGAAATTTCTCCCTACACTCACTTGTCATGTTGCACCGCTGATTCAATCAATCTTTATCAATGAAACTGCAAGTGATCTTGAGGAAATAAAACAGTTTTTGTTATCAAATTACATGGATTATAGAAAGAAGAATATTAAATTTGGAGATAAAAAACAAACTTACTTTAAATTTCAGAGAATAAAAACATTTAAATATTCTAGAAAATCTTAATATTACTAGAAAAATTATGATTCTTTCATAAATAATTAGCAATTTATCACAATTTTTTGAACTTAACATCAAGATTATCTTGCAACAAATTTTTGAACTAATTCATGAGCGGAAGTTATCAGAACAGTGTAGGAACACCAAAGCAGTTAGCGTCCAAGTGCATATTCTTAGCGTTTGACATAGCCACAGAATAAGTAGAAACAAAATAAAACGATAAGAACTGCATTCTTTGATAGAAGACAGCGGCTTCAAACAGATAATTCGGAAGGTATAGCTGGCAAGAAAATGGAAACCCCTAGTGACTTATGTTTTAGGGAGAGTTCTCTGCTCTGTATGAATCCCTATCGACAAATGCTAGGAGCACCATATTTTGAAAGATGCCCTCTTACGTTGCAAAAGTGCAATTTGCTATTTTATGGAAAATAAACTGTGCAAATTGTTATAATTATTGTTTCTTGATATTAGAGGTCAATAAAAACTTCCATTTGGCCGTTTTCAGACAAGGAAGTACTACCGATTATACGCTAAAAATACTTGTGAGAGGGTCCATTGCAATATAGAAGCCATCTGTGCGTCAGACACCTCAACTGCTGTTGGTTTCTTGACTCAAGCCAAGTCCCTATCCACAACAGGAGCCAAGCTTCTCCAGAATATTACAAGTAAACTGGTAAGATAATCTAAACCTGGCATTGAACACTGAACTTGCGGCTTCAAGATCAGACCAGACAATTATAACGAATTTGAAAAATAATTGAAATACAAGAAATCATGTTTGAGATGTGAAAGATATAACAACTAACTTCTTAAAATCACATCCGAGATGTGAAAAATAACCTGAGATTTAAAACCAAACACACTATTGATTTCCTAGGATTTGCGAATAAGCTAAACGTTTGGTCTTGGTTTATTTATCAAACAGGATGGCATGCATTGGGAACGACCACAGAAAAGAATTTTCAAGCCCAATTGGATTGACCCAGAAAAAAAACTGCAAAACTTGGAGTTACCTATAAGAGCTATGGACATTGCTCTATCAACTTTTACTTCTTGTCCTGTTGGGGTCATTGATGATGAGCTCAGATGTGTGTTGCTCAATTGCAAAGGACAATTCAGTAAAAAATTAGATCAGCGAGCAAAGTGTGGTGATTCTCTTGATGCAACCACAACTTCAGACATGAAAAAAGAAATTTTGACCAAAAACATGTCCATAGCCTATAAAGATCTAACAACGTCATTCTTTCTATACTGTGTGTATCTTCTCCTAGATGACTCGCCCATCGTGAAGAAAACTGACCACGTGCTGGGGAAAACACAAAATAGTGGTGCTCCAGAATGGAGCACCAGAAAGACCAGAGAGGTAGTGATGAACTTGATCCCCAGTAACCAGAGCTTGGTTTTTGCATTGAAGTCCTCTCTTACACTAGGCCTCGCTGTGTTTCTTGGTTTGACATATAACAAGGAAAATGGATACTGGGCGGGACTCTTGATCGCCCTATGCTTTGTGACTGGCCGGCATCCAACTTTCGCACTTGCAAATGCACGAGGACAAGGAACAGCAATGGGATCAATCTACGGGACCCTTTGTTGCTTCATCTTCCATAATATATTGGAATTCAGTTTCATACCTCTTCTACCATGGGTCGTTTTCTCTTCTTTTCTCAAGTATAGTAGGATGTATGGTCCAGCTGGTGGAGTTTCAGCAATTACAGGGGCCTTATTGGTCGCTGGTATGAAGCACAATGACACTCCAAGCGAATTTGCACTTGCTAGAATCGTGGAAGCCACAATAGGACTCCTTTGCTTCGTTATTGTAGAGTTTGTTTTCAATCCCTGCAGAGCTGCAACTCTAGCTAAATCTGAACTTTCTCGATGCTTAATATCACTTCAAGATTGCATTGACCAGATTTCCGTTATTACTCCTACCAAGAGAGAGATGCCATTTTCAAGCTGTGAAGTATTGAGAAAAGGACAGAAGAAATTGAAATCTCTAGTGGGTCAATTAGAAGAGTTCACAGCAGAGGCTGAATTGGAACCAAATTTCTGCTTCATTCCATTTCATAATGACTGCTACAGAAAGATGCTGGAATCACTATCAAAGATGGCAGACCTCTTACTTTTTGTGGCATACTCATCGGAAAATATCATGCTATTGTCACATAAAAATGGAGCATTTTGGGTGGATCTTCATGATCAAGTAAATGAGAATGTGAGAATTTTTAAGAACAAATTTAGCCACACGTTGAAATGCCTTGCAGAGATAACAAAGACAAAGTCTCCTAGGAAACTTGAAGATGAATTGAAGAATAGAAATCTTCTTTGTGATATTGAGAAACAAGATTATCCCAGTGGAGATGCATTTAGGGTCTGGAGAGGAGATGAAGAGGTTAATAGCATTACAAGCTCCTATCTCAAGCATCTAGAAGATATGGCTAACAAAACTCATACCATCATAGATGAAGAGATGCTTAAAAGCCAAATGCTTTTTCATTACAGTTGCTTGGGATTCTGTACTAGTAGCTTGATGAGAGAAACCATAAAGATTCAGAGTGAGGTAAAAGAACTACTTATGTGGGAGAATCCCTCGGGTCAACCAAACTTTGGAGAAATTTATAGAAAAGATCAAGCTTAGTGTTCACTGTAAATTTAGCACCATGGTTTGGGGGTGACCTTAAGAAAAGCCTTAGCTCTAAGAATTAAACAAGAGTGTGTATACAGGTATCTCTAAAAAAATCACCCCACTACAAAAAAAAGAAAGATCCAACTTCAACAATTGGCGGTTGAAGCACCCACTAATAAAATTCAATAAATTCAATACTTGATGTGGTATAAACCAACTCTTAAGGAAGAAATTACCTAATTCTTCAAGGCACATCAAGTAGAATACATGGCAAACATCTTAAGAGAGAAAGGTTAATTTGGATGCTATGCATGCAATGTAAAAATCAATATGGAGGAAGTTAAATTTGAAAATCCAAAAAAAATATAGTAGTATACTATCGTTACTCCGAAAAAAATACACCAAAATATAGTAACACATCATCAAGCAAATCCTCTAATCTTAAAATAAATTCAGCATCTTGATTACCTTAACTGCAAAACATAGCTAACGGAGGCACACACGAGTATCGCAAAAATTTAAGTATTAAGCTCCTTTGATGTTTACCAAAAGTTTTAGTAGTAAGCTAAATTCACATTCCCAAACTGGAGTTCCTAATTGCATCAAATTGATTTCCATTTGCAAAACATCTCAGTCTACAACATAAAAATTACACCTTCAACTTCCTAGTTTCCATCAAACTTCGGGTCAGCCATGACAAAATGGTATGCTATCACCAGCACAAAGATAAAGACGCCAAGAAAATTGGCAAAGAAACCCAGATCTTGATCATCAATCATCTGCAACACCAGAGTCAACAAAATCAGTACACGTCAGGTCAGTATCCTGGTCCGCGGCTTTCACAAAAATGGATTCACAACATAAACATCAAATCTAAAATTTTAATCTATTATCCCTCCAAATTTGGTTCAGTCATGTCATAGCAGTATACAGTAAAAAAAAAAAAAAAAACGGAATGCGATCAATTTCATTTCAATTCCAGTGGCAGAAGATTTAGGAAATTTACCCTCATTTTAGACGGAATAATTCAAATCATGCAAATTTTATAGATTTACATATAAGCAGAAACAATAAGCCCCGATCTGAAAACTGATGATAAAAAATTACGAGAAATAGTTCAGCATCTACGAAAACGAATAATTGGTATTGACACTGATAACTTGTGATGCTGAACAGAATGAAATTTAAAAAAAAAAAAAGAAAAAGAAGAAGAAAAAAACACCAATGGAAAGCGAAATTGACTAACGATCTTGTCGATGAGAACAAGGAAGGCATTCAGAGAGGAAATTGAGAGGGTGGAGATTACCTTTGGACGCGGTGGCAGTGGGTGTCAATTTTCCCTCGGGCGAGTGTTGATGTCGTGCTTTCTAGGTCTCGCTACTGCACAAATAAGAAGCATGGTAATCGTGTATTGATTGACCATTTTGCCCTTCACTATTTGCAAGCATTAAATAAGTTTTAATGACCTTATTTATTTCTATTTTGATTTTTAGTTTCTCTGGATACTTTTTTCTTTTAACTTTGATTCTTAGGTTCTTATTTATTTTTTTTAATATTTTAATTTCTAATATTAAATTGAAAATTTTCTAATGACAATTGTTTAATCTTTAGAAAAAATTTACCTTTTCTCTCTTTAGTTAATCTTGTTTTAGTTTATTTACTTTCATAAGTTTAATTTATTCTTCATCCACTTTTATCTCACACATGTCTTCACACCATAATATTCAAATCATTATTAGAAAATTATAACACATGAAAGTAGAACTACAACATTCAAACATTAGCTCATCTTACTTAAACATTCAAACATTAGTTCATCTTAGTTAAACTCTACTAATCCACTTTTCACATAAATTAAAATACTTTACATTACCTAGGTGTATTTGTCTCAATGTCTATATCACATGAAACTACTTTCATATTTGTCATTATTCTTTAATACTTTCTTTAGTATTAAGTATAAATAAAAAAAAATACTAAAAATATAATATTCAAATTTAGGTCAAATTAAAGTATTATTTTATAGTCAATTTATATATGTAGATATAATAATAATAACAATAATACCTAAATTCATTAAAAAATTGACTAGAAAATAAGAAGTGGAAGCTTTTAAATTTAGGCAATCTTAACTTAGTTTTCATAAACTATAAAGGTGAGTTATTTAATCTTTTAAAATTATTGTGAATTTAATTTGAGTATATTGATAATAAAATGTCAATCATTTCTTTTTATCTTTTAATCTAATGGGTCTAACTAATTTATTGGAATCGGTTAACTTTAATTTAGATAGTGTTGTTATAAATAACATTTTTATTTCACGGAAGAAAATAAAAAAGTCAATAATATTATACACTCATAATTCTTATTATCTGTCGTAACTTTTTCTTTAGTAAAAATATACACTCACATTTTTATCCTTTGTCACAACATTTTCTGTAGGAAAGAAAAAACAGAAAAACAATATATATTAGTTAATGTCTTTGAATTAATGTTAATAAAATAAAATTTTTAAAAAAATAATTTTAATATCATATATTTAAATATTTTATTATAAAAAAGTTAACAATAAAACTTAATTAATATAGAAAATCTATTCAATAAAAAAATTACATAAATCACTATAATACATAAATAACTTTATGTTATTCTCTAAGAATCTAATATATAAAAATATCGAGAATAAAATTTGCAATCATAAATGCGTTGAGATGGTAGAACGTATTAATAATTATTACAAATGTGTAAAATATTGAAAAAAATTGCAGCTTTAGCTGTGATCATTTCAGCACTATGAGGAAAGTTGTTCCCTTGGTATTTTGGGGTTGAACTGATCAAGTTTTGCTCATTTCATTTCATTTTTATTTTTTTATCACTGATGGTCTCAAACTCAGTCAAGGAGATCAAATTTGTGTTTGTTATATTTCTCTTTTATATTTCATTTTTATTTTGCAGTGTTGGCTATTACTGGTCCTCTTTGTTTATGTTTAAAAAAATAAGAAAAGAAAATGGAAAATGATCATTCTTAGTGATTGGACTTTTTAGCTCCATGGCTGGAATTGTACTATAATCTATAAACTCGTAGCTTTCAAGATATTTTTTCCAAAGTGAATAAACAAAAAGCAGGAATGCATGGTTTATATGTATTGGTTAATTATCTGAAACTTCCTTGTTGCGACTTCTAAATAATTTATGCAATTAACCTTGAAAGGTTATACAAAGGAAAGGAGCAACATTGTTGTCATTGGGCTTATTGTGCACACTGCACCTATGGAAATGCATGAAAAGTTGGTCATTCCTGAAGCAGAATGGCGCAGAGTTGTGTAATCTCAATCATATTGAAAGAAGCAGCTGCTCTGAGCACCTGCAATCAAGCGGAGATATATATGTTATTGCTCTGTCCCAACATCTAGGTATAAAAGACGTCATGGAATGGATGTCAAAAGTAAGTGTTGAGTTTATTTCTCAGATGGTATTTGTAGTGCTTTACTACATATTTAACATACGGGTTCTTTTTTGCAGCCAAGTTTAGTCCTTGTTTCAGAGCTTTGCCAGCACCGGTTTTTATTTTACAACAATGATGCCACACAACATCTTTTCAAAGTATCAGCAAGTCTTGATTCTTTTGTTTTGGGTGTAGTTCAAATCCTTTCTCAGGTTAGGCAATTTGCCAAAGCTGGAGAAGGAGTTAATGGCTTCGGGAGAAACATCGGTGGGCTATTCAAGCATGCAATTACTGTTGGGAAAAGGGTTAGAACTGAGACTAGTATTACTTCTGGGGCAGTTTCTGACAGCTTAGCTGCTATTGAATTGGCCTATATAAAACTAACTGAAGCCTCACATTATAATGCCAGGATGTTGGTTATTGGTGCTTGCAAGATGGGAAAGCTTGTGATCAAACATTTGGTGACAAAAGGTTGCAAAAAGATGGTTGCTGTTAATAGAACTGCGGAGAGAGTTGCTGCAATAAGTAAAGAACTGAAGGATATTGATCATCAATCATCTGCAACATCAGAGTCAAGAAAATCAATATAAGTCAGTATCCTCGTTTGCGCTTTCACAAAATGGATTAACAACATGAACATCAAATCTAAAATTTTAATCTATTATCCCTCCAAAATCTAGTTCTGTCATGTCATAGCAGTACACAGTAAAAAAACAATGAGATGCGTCAATTTCATTTCAATTCCAGTAGCAGAAGATTTAGGAAATTTACCCTTATTTTAGACGGACTAATTCAAATCATGCAAATGTTATAGATTTATATATAAGCAGAAACAATAAGCCCTGATCTGAAAACTGATGATAAAAAATTACGAGAAATAGTTCAGCATCAACAAAAATGAAAAATTGGTATTGACAGTGATAACTTGTGATTCTAGACAGAACAAGACATTCAGAGAGGAAACAGAGAGGGTTCAGATTACTGGAAATGTGGTGCACAAGTAAGAAGCATAGTACCGTGTATTAATTGACAATTTTGACCTTCACTATTTGCAAGCATTAAGTTTTATAACCTTATTTATAACTACTTTGATTTTTAGTTTCTCTTAATACTTTTCTTTTTAACTTTGAACTCATAGGTTCTTATTTATCTTTTAATATTTTAATTTCTAATATTAAATTGAAAATACTATGTATTTATATATCTAATAAAAATATGTGTCAACAGAATATTTAAGAATTACATGATAAAAATCATATAATATTTTATAGAGATATCATATGAAACATTTATGATATATTACTTAGTAATAGATGAAAGTGTTAGACAGTTCCAGGCAAGGTGTGATGTAATACACCTGTGGATGTGTTACTTGACATTTTCAGACGGTATAATGCCACATATTTTTAGTTTAGAAAAATTTTACCTTTTCTATCTTTAGTTAATCTTGTTTCAGTTTATTTACTTTTATAAATTTAATTTATTCTTCATCCACTTTTATCTCACATATGTCTTTACATCATATTATTCGAATGCTTGTTAGGAAATTAGAACACATGAAAGTAGAATTGCAACATTTAAACATTAGCCCATCTCACTTAAACTCTCCTGGTCCATGTTTCACATAAATTAAAATACTTTACACTCACCTAAGTGTGTCTGAGCAGATGTCCATATCACATGAAACTACTTTCATCTTTGTCATTATTCTTTGATAAGGGTGTCAAACACAAAGGTTGAGTGTCAGTTTAAGATATAGTAATTTTTCTAAGTTTAAAATATAGGAATTTCTCTAAAGCGGTGACTTGAAATTAATGTATAATAGATACTATTAACTTTTTCTAACTTATAAGGGTTTGAAAAGGAATAGATTTCTTGTCACAAATTTTAAATTATTTAAAAATCAATCTTTTTTAATCACGTGTATCCTCCATTATTATTCATTCATGCAAGATGATTACAGGTGATAAAATTCTCTATTCAAACAATAGCGTATTTGAAACTCGAACTAAAAATTATTGTCAAAATAGACAACTTCAAATCAGTTTATATGCGTGGTGGTTTAAAAATTAATATCAACTTATTCAATACTAAGATAATATCATTCTCTAACTAAGCGTATATTTCTTTATTTATAGTGTATACGCCAGTCAAAAATATATACTAAAGATAGTATTCAAGTGACTGTGAATGCATCATTTTCTTAATTTGTCTACGACACCAAAAGTTTTAGGATAAACTCCAATGCTAATTAATCTACGTGTTTGAATTGTTTAAATGGAAATAAATATATATTATTTAAAAAGTAAGACACTGTTATTTTACTCTAAATAGAGAGGTATATTTCTTTTATTCGCAATTGTATAATAACATTTCAATAAACTGAATTTGGCTAATAGCCTGCTTACATTCATGTTTGAAAGACTTCAAACAAAATTTCAATTAGAAGTAATAATTCTTTCCTTTTCACGAATATCTTGTAACTTGTACATGTCTTGTTAAAGCTATGCCTGTGAATGAAAATACCGAAAAAAAACAATATTAAGATTAAATTAATTATTGAAAATAGCCATCAATAACGTGTCTCGGCGTCGTTAGTTATTACTTAACAAATATTGTGTAAAAAATTAAAACACAGAATTTGTTATGCATCTTAATCTTCACCTCCCATAATTTATATTTTTTTTTAAGTTAATTTTTATTTTGAATCTCAACTTTAAAATAAATTTCAATCGCCAAACATAGTTTAAGCACAAAACAAATGACGCCACTTAAAATATTAAGCTAATTATTAATATAGCGCACACAAAAAAGTGGAATTTTCACAGATATGATAACATTGTTCTAACAAACGGCACAATTTTCGGGTGCAATATAATATGTATATTTATATTATCTTAATTAATTTAATTATTTTTTTATATTACTTATTTAGTTTAATATTTCAATGCTTCATTAACAGCATATTTTATCTTTTATAAGTCAAACTTTGTAGAATACATAAAAAATTAATATGTTAAATACAAATCATATAATTCAAGATGTAGTATTTTTAATTCTCAGAATATTTATCTGAATTCTGATTATTTTATTTTAAAAAATATTTTTTCAATAAAATCATTGAAAAATATTGAAAATTAAGTAAAGTATGTATTTACAAATATTATATTTACTTAACTATCATTGTTTTAACAAAATTATTCATTTAATATCAATTGCTTAGAAGTATAAATATATTAAAAAAATTGGAATAAATTTATACATTATTCAAATTGTGAGTTTGACATTATAGAAATTGGTCAAGTGAATTAATGAGAAAAAAGATTATTACTATGCACATGTATGATTTAGATATTATTAATAATTAAAAAGAAAAAAGAAAAAAATATTTCTTTGATATCTGGTTTAAATTTTTTGACGCAATATTTTATTCAAATCTAACAAATCTTGTTTTTCCATACTTTTGAATGTATGGATTAATTTTTTCTCAAAAAAATTCGTCAATAACCAATAAGATTTTATTTATCACAGGAGCTCAAAGACCATGTTATATAGATTTTCATATTAAAATAAGAAATGAAGTTTTCGTTACAGAGTAATCAATTGGATAATTTTAATATTTGTGTTATAATTATTAATAATCTTATCCATATTAAAGTCTTAAACTATTCATACACAGATTATGTTTTTGTTTTAAATGTATTTAAATTTAATCTCATGTTTCATTAGGTTTTCTTATAATTGTAACAGCTTATCCATTATATCCTAAAAATACATTTTCACATATTCTATATATTAAATTATTTTTTAAATTGTTTTAGGTGCATTTGTTTTACTGATAATTTTATATTTTGGAACATTATTTTTTCAAGAATATTGTTATTATGAATGTTATTCCTATAAATATTTGTTATTCTTTTTTATTTTTTTAATTAAAAGAAATGATATAAAATAAGACGAAAGTGAAAAATAATTATTAAGTTAATTATTAAGGTAGCGCACACATGGAAGCACACAAAAAAAATGGAATTTTAAAAGATATGATAACATTGTTCCAACAAACGGAAAAATTTTCTGGTGCAATATAATATGTATACTTATATTATCTTAATTAAATTAATTATATTTTATAGTACTTATTTAGTTTAATATTCCAATGCTTCATTAACAGCATATTTTATCTTTCATAAGTCAAACTTTGTAGAATACATAAAAAATTAATATATTAAATAGAAATCATATATTTAAGATCTAGTATTTTAATTCTCATAATATTTATCTGAATTTTGATTATTTTATTTTAAAAAATACTTTTTCAATAAAATAATTGAAAAATATTAAAAATTAAGTAAATTATGTATTTACAAATATTAGATTTACTTAACCATCATTATTTTAACAAAATTATTCATTTGATATTAATTTCTTAGAAGTATAAATATGTTAAATAAATTGTGGAATAAATTTATACATTATTCAAATTGAAAATCTTACGTGAGTTTGACATTATAGAAATCGGTCAGGTGAATTAGAGAGAAAGATTATTACTATACACATGCATGATTTAGATATTATTAATAATTAATAAATAAAAAAGAAAAAAAATATTTCTTTGATATCTGGTTTAATTTTTTTGACGCAATATTTTATTTAAATCTAACAAATCTTGTTTATCTGTACTTTTGAATGTATGGATTAATTTTTTTTCAAAAATATTCGTCAATAATCAATAAGATTTTATTTATAACAGGAGCTCAAAGACCATGTTATATAGATTTTCATATTAAAATACGACATGAAGTTTTCGTTACAGAGTAATCAATAGGATAATTTTAATAATTGTGTTATAATTATTAATAATCTTATCCATATTAAAATTTTAAACTATTCATAGACAAGTTATATTTTTGTTTTAAATGTATATAAATTTTATCTTATGTTTCATTAGGTTTTCTTATGATTGTACGTAACAGCTTATCCATTATATTCTAATACATAAATTATTTTTTAATTGTTTTAGGTGCATTTGTTTTACTGATAATTTTATATTTTGGAGAAATATTTTTCAAGAATATTATTATTATGAATGCTATTCCTATAAATACTCGTTATTCTTTTTCATTTTTTTAATTAAAAGAAATAGTATAAAATAAGATGAAAGTGAAAAATAATTAATTTCCATTTTCACCTTTAAATATGAAAATAAAGAAAACAAAAAACATGTATGAAATAAATTCCTCAAAACAAATTATCATATTTTTTAATAAGTTATACCATAAATTATGATGCATTTCCATAGTCCACGCATTCTTAAAAATAATTTATAAAATTTAAGAAAAGGAAACTCTTTAGATTTAAGTTATACTATAAAGTCAATGGATGTACCTCATTTTAAAACAGGTCACTATCACCGACTATACGACTTTTTTATGTTATCTTATTTTTTTTCTAATATTAATTGTCTTATTTCAAAGTGAATGTACTTGACTTATACTTTCGATAAGGAGGATTAATATTCATACGGGGATGAGTGGATGGCATTCCCCGTCGATCCATAATTTTAATTATCGATAAAAAAATTAAAATAAATATACTTCTCACTTTTTAATATAATATTATTCAAAAGAGTATACATAATATGTATAAGTAAAAGTAAAATATTATGATGACATTTGGATTATTTGAATAAGTGATATATACGACGCTTTATAACTAATTAAACGCTATCTAAATCATTCTTAAAATTAAAAGTTTTATCAAGATAAGATAATAATTTTCTGAGATACTGCAACCAAAAATTTCAAATGTTAAAGAATTATAAACATGTTTTAGCATGCTTACACGAGTATCAGTTTATTAATCTGCGATCACATATGCAAAATAATATGACGTTAATTAATTAGTTAAAACTTATACAGCTAAGAAAATTTTGTAGTCAAAATTCAAGTTCGTGAAAGGATTCCTGCAAAAAATCATTCATGAAAAAATGGAAAATCCTTTTAATTACAGGTGTAATTGGTTATTTAGTTAATTACTATAATGTTATAATAAAAAAATTCTCCATAATTTAGAAGTGATCTTTTTAGTTATTGTATTTTGTATTTTAATTTTCTTTTAGTCAAAAGTTACATAATAATATTAAATAATTTGGTGATGTATTTTTAAATAATAAAGCTCTATCTGACATTGTCATGTAATTTTTTATGTATATATTCAATTGAGAGTTCAAATGTGAAATATTGGAATCGAAAAAAGTAATAATAAGAACTAAAAGAATAAAATATAAAACTTACGAACTAAAAATAAACTTTTAAATTATAAAGATAATGATATTTTAAAATTATGAAACTTAGAAGATCAAGTTAATATATATTTACTGAATGAATAATTAAATTATATATATATATATATATTAAGTACAGATATTAATTTATTAATTTTTTATAGGGAATTTTAAGGGAAGATCCAAATTTACGTCCCTTGTTTATATATATATATATATATATATATATATATATATTAAGTACAGATATTAATTTATTAATTTTTTATAGGGAATTTTAAGGGAAGATCCAAATTTACGTCCCTTGTTTAAAGCATCCTTTTAACGGATAAGTCGATTTAACATCTCTGCGAAACCTTATTGTATACGTGACTAAATCCCTGTGGTAATAAAAAAATATATCAGCGAAGCATCATACTTCTGTACGATTCAAAGTGCTATGCTAATTTTAGCTTCTGTCAATTTGATGATGATTTTTCTTTCTAATTAGGTGCAGCTTTTCATGAATCTTGCAGCCAATAGAAACTGATTATTCTCTATCAAGTACATATTGTAGTTAGAATATTCAATGAGATACGTGTCTCCAAAATGCAGCTTGGATTCTAAAAAATAGCCCATACTTTCACTAATATGGTTAGCGATAGATACTTTATTTTAAACATGCGATGAAAATTTAATATTTTATTAGAGGAATTGAGTCTAAGATTTGTTACTTTATAGTTTTATTTATTTTTTATATTAATTAAATTTGTTTAATTTAATTATTAAATTCATTATATTTATTAATAAAATTATACCTATAGAATTTTATATAATTCTTAAATCATTTGAAACTTCATCAAATTATTTTATTTTAATATATAATATAAGATTAATATATATATATAGACACACATACATAAAAAAATTTATTAAAAATATAAATTGTTAGAATAGCTTATTAGGAAGTTGTAGTATATTTTATTATATATTTTTGTTATGATGTGATAGCTTAGGTGGTTTTAAAGTGGTTGTAGACTTAGCCTATTCAGGCTTAGCCTATTCAGGGTTATAACACACACATACATAAAAAAATTTATTAAAAATATAAATTGTTAGAATAGCTTGATTAAGAAGTTGTAGTATATTTTATTATATATTTTTGTTATGATGTGATAACTTAGGTGGTTTTAGAGTGGTTGTAGGCTTAGCCTATTCAGGGTTATATTGTCTGTAAATTATCCTATATATTTACATAATGAATAGAGAAATTGTGTGGGTGCGGTTTCTTCATATCTTTTCTTCTTTTCCTCTTGTTCAAGTTGGTATCGAGCAGAACGAACACTCGCTCGTCCGCCACCGTCCGCCCGCTTGTCGCAGAAACCTCCGGCCGTCGGCCGCCATTTTTCTGGATCCGACCGCTTATCGCCAGCAACCGCCGTTTTCTCCGGCGAAGTCGGTTTTTTTTTTTTTTTGCGTCTCGTCAAGCCCACTGTCTCCTCAACTCCGGCGTCATCCGAGCCTCACACGTGTGTAAATCGTCCCTTCCTCTCGTTTGCCGAATTCATTGTTTCCAACACCATCGTGCTCGTTGGAGTCCTCCAAGTCCATTCCCGGACTTGTTTTCTTGTTTCGGTTCTTTGTGTGGATAGTTGTTCGTTGTTGCTCCTTCCTCTAGTCTCCTTCTATGGCTTTTTCAGGCCCGATTTTCCCCTATTTCTCGTACCCCAACCATTACAACGAAAAAAACTAAATGGTAAAAACTTTCTATCTTGGGTCGCTCCTCGTGGAACTATGGTTCCTTGGTCAAGGTACCACGACCACTTAGAAGTGGAAGATATTGAAGGTTCAGATGAAAGTCGAGGCAAGTGGAAGAAGCTTGATTTTCAGCTTTGTGCCGTGTTGTGGCAGTCTGTTGAACCAAGCATTTTGGGAACCCTTAGGGCATTCAAAAGCTGTTGTTCTTTTTGGAAAAAGGCCCACAATATTTATGCTAATGATATTCAAAGGCCGTATGATGCTACTCGAGGTAACATCCTTGAAACAAACCAATCACGAAATGACATCTCATATTGCTTTGAAGCCCAAGTCCTCTTGTAGAAGAACTAAAAATGTTCCTCACCGATGACTCTATTGAAGGAATAAATAAGAAGCTTGATAGGTTCTATATAGTACGATCCCGAGAACACCGCATTCGATTTTAATCATGTTCGTGACCAGATTTTAACCGGCCATGAGATTCCCTCAATGGACAAATTGATAACTAGACTCCTTCGTGTCCCTACAGAAGTGAAAAATGAAAATATTGGTGAAATAAGTGAAGCTTCTGTAATGGTTTCTAGTTTGGGAAGAGGTGGTCGTGGAAACCGAGGAGGAAGAGGAGGTAGAAGTGGTCGCCCCCAATGCTCATACTGTAAGAGAATGGGTCATACTCGAGAGAATTGTTATTCTCTTCATGGTTTCCCGAAAAGACAAAAATCTGTCTAAATCGAAAAATCGGAAAATCGATATGAAGATTGCGAAAGATGATTATCAAGAATATCTTCATGGAAATCCATGACTCATGCTCAATTTTCCTCTACCGCATTCGCCTCTACAACTTGTGTCTCTCATTCATCTCAAGTCAAATTCCATGGATTATTGATTCAGAGCCTCGATCATATTGTTGGTAGTGATTCTATGTTCTCTTTTATGTCCCCTCTTAAATCACCTCACCTTATTACCTTAGCAGATGGGTCCAAAATTGCTCCCAAAGAAATTGGTCAAGTTTCTCTTTCTCCCTCATTGAACTTAAAATCTGTTTTGTTCATTCCTAATTGTCCTTTCAATCTAATCTCTTTAAGTCAGTTAACTAAGTCCTTAAATTGTTCAATAACCTTTAATGCTGAATGCTTTGTTGTTCAGGAACGTGGTACGGGTCGGAGGATTGGCGAAGGATATGAATCTTGTGGTCTCTACTATTTTGGAAAACAACCATCTCAGATCTTGTCTTTGCTGTTTTATCACCCAAGCTGTTACATAATCGTTTGGGTCACCCAAGTCTGTCTAAGTTGAAACTTTTAGTTCCAAGTCTCAAGAAGTTAGAGGAATTAAGTTGTGAGTCATGTCAATTAGGTAAACATGTTAGATCATCTTTTCCCAAACAAATCAAAAAAGATGTCACACTCGCCTTTCACCACCATTCATTCTCGATATTTGGGGTCCAAGCCGTGTAACATCTTTTGGTTTTAGATATTTTGTAACCTTCATTGATGTATTCTCCAGATGTACTTGGGTATATTTAATGAAAGATCGTTCTGAACTATTGTCCATCTTTATGTCTTTCTTTAATGAAATCAAAAATCAATTTGGGAAAATGATTAAAATCTTTAGAAGTGACAATGCAAAAGAATATTTTTCTTCTGAATTATCCTCTTTCCTATCCTCACAAGGGATATTGCATCAATCTACATGTCCACACATCCCCCAACAAAATGGAATCGCTGAAAGAAAAAACAGGCACCTTGAGACCGCACGCACCCTAATGCTTAATTCAAATGTTCCCGTACATTATTGGGGTGATGCAATTCTCACTTCTTGTTTCTTAATCAACCGAATGCCATCTTCTTCCCTTGAAAATAAAATTCCTTACTCCATTATTTATCCAAATGAGCCATTGTTTCATGTCTCACCTCGGTCTTTGGGTGTACATGTTTTGTCCATGATGTTTCTCCTGTCCGACAAGTTATCTCACTAGAGCTATTAAATGTGTTTTCTTAGGTTATTCTCGTCTTCGAAAGGGTACAAGTGCTACTCCCCACAAACCGAGAAAATATTACATGTCTCGAGATGTGACATTCTTTGAACAAACTATGTTTTTCTCATCCTCCACTCATGATTCTCCTTCAATACAGCAGGCTCTACCTATTGGTTCTAATGTTTCCACTCCACCTCTAATGTCAATCCATACCATTCCTGACCAAGAAATTAATCATTCTTTCTTCCCCACAACTAATTCCAGGCAAGATACTCCTCACCTTGTCACATATTAGCGTCAGACAAGACAATTGGGTCCACCTGTTCTTGAAGAATCTCTAGATTCAAGTCCTTCGCCATCCGACGCTCATACTACGGATCCTAGTGAAGATAATTCTGGTTGGCCTGTTGCTCTTCGAAAAGGTATTCGGTCTACTAGGAATTCTCATCCTATTTATAATTTTCTGAGCTATCATCGTGTATCTCCTTTATATTTTTCTTTTCTCTCCTCTATATCTCCTCTCACTATTCCTAGAAATGTTCATGAGGCTCTTGATCATCCTGGGTGGAGACAAGCTATGATTGTTGAGATGGAAGCTCTTGAGCATAGTGGTACATGGGAACTAGTTCCACTTCCTCCAGGGAAATAGTCAGTTGGATGTAGATGGGTCTATGCCATCAAAGTTGGCCCTGATGGTACAGTTGATCGTCTCAAAGCCAGGCTAGTGGCCAAGGGGTATACTCAGATTTATGGCTTAGACTATAGTGACACCTTTTCCCCTGTGGCCAAGATCCCTACAGTTCGTCTTTTTCTTGCTATGGCAGCTATTCGTCATTGGCCTCTCCACCAATTAGACATTAAAAATGCCTTTCTTCATGGTGAGTTGGAGGAGGAGATTTACATGGAGCAACCTCCTGGGTTTGTTGCTCAAGGGGAGTCTGATTAGTTTGTAAATTGCGAAAATCTCTTTATGGTCTCAAACAATCTCCTCGGGCATGGTTTGGAAGATTTAGTCATGTTGTACAGACTTTGGGCTGAAAAAGAAGTGAAGTGGATCACTCAGATTTTATTGTTATACTTCTCCGGGAAGTGTGTGTATCCGGTTGTTTATGTGGATGACATAGTGATTACCGGAACGATGCAGCTACGCTCTCAATTGAAGAAACATTTATTCAGCCATTTTCAGACCAAAGACTTAGGAGGTTTGAAATATTTTCTTGGTATATAAGTTGCTCAATCAAAAGAAGGCATTGCGATTTCTCAAAGGAAGTATGCTTTAGACATCTTGGAAGAAACAGGCATGGTTAATTGTAGACCCATGGATAGTCCTATGGATCCTAACCAAAAGTTAATGGCTGGTCAAGGTGAACCATTTGCAGATCCAGAGAGGTATAGGAGATTGGTTGGGAAACTTATTTATCTTACTATCA
This sequence comes from Hylodesmum podocarpum, assembly GCA_026586105.1. Taxonomy (NCBI): domain Eukaryota; kingdom Viridiplantae; phylum Streptophyta; class Magnoliopsida; order Fabales; family Fabaceae; genus Hylodesmum; species Hylodesmum podocarpum. The sequence goes on along the minus strand of JALJEV010001437.1, from coordinate 3,122,891 downwards.
CAAGACCTGACATCTCTTTTGCAGTGGGAGTTGTTAGTCAATTCATGCAGGCCCCTCATGTTGATCATTGGAATGCTTGTTTTGCGATCCTTAAATACATCAAAAGGCTCCAGGACAAGGATTGTTGTACGAAAACAAAGGGAACAAATTAAATATCGGATATTGTGATGCTTGATTAGGGCAGTCATCTGTCGATCGACGTTCCACTACTGAATATTGTGTATTCCTTGGTGGAAATCTCATTTCCTGGAAGAACAAGAAACAAAATGTTGTTGCCCGATCTAGTGCTGAGGCTAAATATCGTGCTATGACGTTGATTACTTGTGAGCTTATATGGGTTAAACAACTCCTTCAAGAGTTAAAATTCTTTGAAGATCATCCAATGGAATTGTACTGTGATAACCAGGCTGCTCTCCACATTGCTTCCAATCCAGTATTTCATGAGAGAACTAAGCATATAGAGATTGATTGTCACTTTGTTAGAGAGAAGCTGTTGTCTAAGGAAATTGTTACTAAATTTGTCACCTCCAATGAACAACTTGCAGATGTTATGACTAAGTCTTTAAGAGGACCTCGAATTCAGTTTTTGTGTTCCAAGCTTGGGGCATACAATTTGTATGCTCCAGCTTGAGGGGGAGTGTTAGAATAGCTTGATTAGGAAGTTGTAGTATATTTTATTATATATTTCTGTTATGATGTGATAGCTTAGGTGGTTTTAGAGTGGCTGTAGGCTTAGCCTTTTCAGAGCTACATTGTCTGTAAATTATCCTATATATTTACATAATGAATAGAGAAACTATGTGGGTGCAATTTCTTCGTATCTTTTCTTCTTTTCCTCTTGTTCAAGTAAATCAACAAGTCTTATACTCAAAATTTAAATATTAAAGTTTATTTGATACATGTCTCAAAATTTAAATAACTTAAAAGATCAAAGTTTTATTTTTATTGTCATTTAGAGGTCATATTAATTTTTATTATTTAAGTTATCAGATGATGTTACATGTGCATCCATTATTGCTTATAGACTATTATTTAGTTAAATAAGGATGTACACTGTGCATGAATCATCAAATAAAGAAATAAAAATATTTTAGTCATATTTCCATTTTAGTCATATACATGTAGCCTTCTTCTTGACACAAAGATAAACGTTTGCATGATCATTAAATAAAGAAATGAATGTTTTAATCTCATATTTTTTTAGCTTTATTTTTGTAGAATTGTTCCTAAGATAGCGGAATAAATTTAGCCGCCAACCAATAATGCAGAAACTAAAATTCATACGATGACATATTGGGGTATAGTAGCGCTACACGAATCCTACGTGCATCCTAATTGGGCGTGTTTGCTGAGGTGTGATCGATAGGGTTAATTAAGTTATACATGGTAATGTCATTATAAAATTCACCATAATGAATTTAAATGAGATTAAATCTCATCTATAAATTGCCATGTCCTCAACAAGTGTTTTCATAGCAACAAATTGCCATGACCATTTGTTCATTTCATTCACACTTGCTTTAGTTTTCAACAACCATATACTCCTTTGAACCACAAGAATGCCGTTGAACATAACATCAATCAAAACATCTTCAAATGGATTGTGGCAAGGTGACAACCCTCTGGACTATGCATTCCCACTCCTTATCGTCCAAATCACCTTAGTCATCACCATTAGCCGCTCCCTCGCGTTCCTCCTCAAACCTCTCCGTCAACCTAAAGTCATTGCCGAAATAGTCGTATGTCCCTCTCATTCAACGTTATTACCACAAAATCTATATGCAATATTATATCTAAAATCTTATCTATCTTGTTAATAATTTAGTAAATATTAAAGTGAATTTTTAATTTCAATAAAATGAAAGTTTTTATCAAGTGGTTTTTATTTTAATTTGTGCAGGGTGGAGTTTTGCTTGGTCCATCAGCATTGGGAAGAAACAAAAGTTATTTGCAACGAATATTCCCTTCATGGAGTACGCCAACGCTCGAATCAGTAGCAAGCATAGGCCTTCTTTTTTTCCTCTTCTTAGTCGGTTTAGAGCTCGATCTCAACTCCATTCGCCGGAGTGGGAGAAGAGCTTTCTCCATCGCCTCCGTCGGAATCTCTCTTCCATTCATATGCGGCATCGGCGTCGCCGTCATCCTCCGCAAATCCGTTCCCGGCGCCGACGCAGCCGGCTTCTCGCAGTTCCTAGTTTTCATGGGAGTCGCGGTTTCCATCACCGCATTCCCTGTACTCGCGCGCATCCTAGCGGAGCTCAAGCTCCTCACCACGCGCGTGGGAGAGACCGCGATGGCCGCGGCGGCGTTCAACGACGTGGCCGCCTGGATCCTCCTGGCCCTCGCTGTGGCACTCGCCGGCGACGGCGGAGGTGGTCACAAGAGCCCTCTGATCTCCGTCTGGGTTCTCCTCTCCGGCCTCGCGTTCGTTGTCTTTATGATGCTCGTTATCCGACCCGGTATGAAATTGGTCGCTAAAAGAGGCGAAAACGACGCCGTTAGTGACGTTTATATTTGCTTAACGTTAACGGGAGTATTAGTGTCTGGGTTCGTAACGGACATGATAGGGATTCATTCTATATTTGGGGCGTTCGTGTTCGGGTTAACGGTTCCGAAGGATGGAAAGTTTGCGACGGGGTTGATAGAGAGGATTGAGGATTTTGTTCTGGGTTTGTTGTTACCACTATACTTCGCTTCCAGTGGGTTGAAGACTGACGTCACTACAATACATGGCGGTGAGGCTTGGGGGCTTTTAGTTCTTGTAATATTCACGGCGTGTGCAGGGAAGATTCTAGGGACTTTCTTAGTCGCCATGTGTTGCAGGATCCCACCCAAGGAATCGCTCACACTTGGCGTGCTCATGAATACTAAAGGACTTGTGGAACTCATCGTACTCAACATTGGAAAAGAGAAAAAGGTAATCAAATTCACTTCCAATTTTTATACGTGTCTTATTAAACATTTGGTATACGCAATATCCATGTAGATATAATATTTTTACAAATATGATGATTGAGAATACACTATAATTATAATATATCTTGAAAAAGACTTTTCCTTAATAGTTCACTAAATATATTAATAAAAGATGCCATTTACTGGAGTTTTAAAACGAGACGTCTTAGAAAAATATGGTCCTTCCTCAGCCCGAAATTGATGTTTTTCTTTTTTTTTTCTATGGTCACTGTTTTGTTGCACCGTTGGGTAGTTCAGGTACAGTAGGTAAGCCGTGTAAGATGGGAAGTTTGACGAAAATACTGAATAGTCCAATTGCATGTCATAATCGTTTAAACTTCTTCGTTGATTCCAGCAACAATAATTTTGTCAAAAGAAATACTTTATTGACTCCCATTTCAGCCCGAAAGGAAATGGGAACGTAGAATACCGTGTCATTTATGATTTTAGTTCCTTGTGCAAGTACCAACAGATTTATCTTTATCAAAAGCAGATAATAATTGAATGAATGGCCGATCGAGAAGATAGAATGATAGGGTAGAGAAGAAATAGCATTGCCGACCCTTTCTTTCCAAAAAAGAGATGATTCGGTGATTAGTTAGATGCTAGAGCTTGTCAGGACATTTGATTAATGTTTTTGTTATTTACTTGAAGGGTGACCACGTGACGTGATTTCTTTTATATCCTTTAGCTGGACTGATTCTCATTTCTTTTTACACCACACACTTTACATATTTTTATTTATTTTTCTTTACTAACTTTTTCCTCTTTTTTAATTTTTTTCTCTAAATATATAAATACCTTGATTATTTGTAACTGAAATAGTAATTTGTCTCTGAACAATTTTGTCTCTAACGAAAATGTTTCTTCTTCCTATAAGATGCTAACCTACATGTGTCAATTTTTTTAATATCGAAAATAAAGTTGAATATGGAACCGCAAAAAATAATGGTGTCCACTAGATCATGAGTTCGTCACATGGATTAATTCATATGGTGTTTGTTATTAACCTTAATTTATTGCCAAGTACCGTTAATTAATTCCAAAACAAATCATACATGACATGAGTCATTAATTATTTTACATTACATTATTTTTTTTATTATATGTGTCCCATATGTGCCACTAATTATTTCATGTTTATAATATTTTTTATTACATGAAATTTTCTTCTCTACCTACTTCATATTTCAATATTTTAAAATTTTTTTTTGTCAATAACTTTAGTTTTCTGATATGAAATTAAAATCTTCAAAAAATGTATTATTTTCTTTTAAAAAACTAAAAATAATATTTGAAATAATTAAATGATGAAAAACTGATTAATTTAACAACCTTTATTTTTTTGCTTATCCATGTTGATAATGGCTGCATGATCCTAATTTACAGGTTTTGAATGATGAAATGTTTGCAATCTTAGTACTCATGGCTCTATTCACCACGTTCATCACAACTCCATTAGTGATAGCCATTTACAAACCAGCTCGTGGAATAAAAGACAAGACCCGTCGTAAGCTAGGAGACATCACCTCCTTCAGTTCGAGGAATGAAAAGTTTGATACATTTCGAGTATTGGCCTGTATCCACGGCCCAAACGACATCCCTTCGATCATCAGTTTCGTCGAATCAAGTCGTAGCACCAAAAACTCGTTTCTAAAACTATTCATGATGCACCTCGTTGAGCTCTCAGAGCGCACCTCTTCAATCATCATGGCCCAACGCGCTCGCAAGAACGGTTTTCCTTTTTTTAGCCGGTCCCACCGAGACACGTGGCACGACCGTCTTGCTGGAGCGTTTCTTGGTTACAGTCAACTTGGCCAAGTCAAAGTCAAGTCAACTACTGCTATCTCTTCTCTCTCCACCATGCATGAGGACATTTGCCACGTGGCACTAGAAAAGAGGGTGACCATGATCATCTTGCCGTTTCACAAACGGTGGAGGATGGATGCGGGTGAGGATAACGAAACCCAGCATTGGGTGATGGAGAATGTGGGCCATGAATGGAGAGTGGTGAACCAACATGTGCTTAAGAACGCGCCTTGTTCTGTGGCCCTTCTTGTTGACCGTGGATATGGCAATCTGAATTGGGCTTCAAGCCCAAATTCTTCAATGGCCCAACGAGTGTGTATCATCTTCTTTGGTGGGCCTGATGATCGCGAGGCCCTAGAGTTGGGCAAGAAAATGCTTGAACACCCCGCATTTAAAGTACGTGTTGTGAGGTTTGTTGAAAAGGATGGGTTCAATGAAAATAACAAGGTACTAAGCTTCTCACAAGACAAAAACAGTGACGAAAGTTACACCTTCTCTACTGCTAAAATGAACCGCCACAAAGAAAAGGTAACGCTCTAAAACTTTACAAATTTTATTTATTTAAGAGGCACAAGTAATGCATTTGGATTCTCTTATGAGTAACATGAACATACAAGTAGTTGCATACATCATTCACATAATTTTAAATATATTATAGTATTAATTTGTTAATAAATTTATTTTAGAGGACATAATCTTTAAAGTCTATTTTTTAATGCACTTACTTAAGGTTATATTTGTTGAATTGATTAATTACAGGAGTTGGACGAGAAGGCAATAGAAAAGTTTAGAAGCAAGTTGAATGAGAAGGTGGAATATATTGAGAAGGTTGGTGAGAACATTGTGGAAGAAGTTATATGTATGGGGAAAAGTGGAGATTATGATGTTATAATTGTTGGGAAGGGTCGATTTCCGTCGACTATGGTGGTTGGATTGGCAGAAAGGGAAGCAGAACACGCGGAGTTAGGCCCTATTGGAGATGTTTTAACATCATCGGAACACCAAGTAGTGTCATCAGTACTGGTTATTCAACAACATGATGTAGCTTTGGAAGATGATGCTCCTGTATTAAAGGTGAATGAAAACTACCACGATCACGATTCGTCCCATACAGTAGAGATTTCAACAGCAAACGACAATGCAGTGTAATGTGAATTCTTTCTGTAAGCAGAAAAGGGAATAAATCTTCAGCAACGTCTATAAGTAAGGGTAGGCAAAAAGAATCAAGTTGTCCAATCTTACCATGACTACGCTGATTTGGTTAATTTAAATCCAGTTTAATAGATCAAGTTTTTTCTTTTAATTCAATTGTCATGTTTTATTTGGATTCGGAGTTCGCAGTTTAAACAAACGACACCACAGCATGAAATTATAGAAATCGGTATTATAAACTTGGAGATTAGATATCACGATATTGATGATCGAAAATAGTAGGAAGGTATAAGACACCATTGACGTAATAGCCATTTTAAAAATAATATTTTTAAGGAGAAAAATATATTTATTTGTATTAAACTAATATTATTTATTAAATAATTATTATCATTTTGATTAAATATTTTAAATTAGTTTTAAACTATAAATTAGTCTTAAAACCACTTTTAAGAAATCCCAAATTAAAACCACTACGTTTTCAAAAATAAAAATTGAATATAAATTTTATCCAATCCATAAAACTAAATATAATTTAGACAAAGATCAGATTTTTAAAAATCATGCATGGTCACCCATGTGTTATAAGTTAAATTTAAAGCATATTTAAAATCATAAAACGTCATCTATTCTCATGTGGATTTTATTTGAGTAGTCATAACCCATATTAATGATAAATATGCACTATTTGTTACTTGGTCGACCGACCTTGAACAAGTTAGATGCAGTCATAATCTACCAAGCATTTAAAGATTAAATACCCTTTAGAGAATGTTAGATCAAGATGATTAACATCTCTAAGATTTTGATTATTATAAGACAAAGTAAAGTATGAGTCACTCATGTCAAGATTTCAAATCTTAAGAAGTACTCATTAGAAACATTCAAGATCAGTATGGGGATTCACGCCTACATATGCAACTCGAAAAGGTCTTCACCTTTTTCTGTCAAATCTCAGTACAAGTCAGAAAAAGTACTGCACACGCTATTTATATTCGCTGCACACGCCATCAATCAATCAAGTGCTCTCTGACACCTTTTTGGACTTCGCTTGGAAAACGCTCAACGACTTTCTTCTGTGTCTAACAGATATCTGAAGATTTTGCCAATTTAAAGACTTCGCTTCTTCAAAGTTCAGTTGGCGAACACGCTTCAATATTCTACCTTATTGTGAATTCGCTCTCTGTTACTTTTGCTCTTCATTTGTAAAACCCTATCTGCGAAGAGGAAACTCTCTTTTTATAGAACTTTTTCAAATCCACTTGTGTGGTGTTTTAGCCTGAGGAGGCTGGTTGTTTAAAAAATACCCTTGTTGTTTAGCTTGCGAAGGCTGTGTTCAAAGAATATCGTGTTATAGCCAGAAGTGGCTGGACGCAAATAATACTTGTAACCCATTCACGGTTTGTAGTGAAAACTCAGTTGTTACTGGATAATTAGACGTAGTCTTGCATAGACGAACCAGTATAAAAATACTTATGTATTTGTTTTATTAAGTATTTGACTAACGAGGATAATTAAACCATAACGTCTGTTTATTAAAATCAACTTTTGAATATTAAGATTGTTTCGTCTGAACATATTTAAACGCACAGACGAAAGAAACAAATTTTTTTTAAGTAACACAATTCAACCCCCCTTTCTTGTGTTCTATCTTTTACAGTTTGGTATCAGAGCTCATCCTCTAAGGGTTGAGCGCTTTACAACTGCTAGAGGAAAAGATCCAAAATGGAGTCTCAAGGACCTTCGTTTTTGTCTAGATGGTCATCCATGAACAAGACGCCGGCGTTCTCTGGTGATGGCTATCCCTACTGGCTGATCGGATGGAGATGTACATCAAATCCACCCAGTACAGACTATGGAACATCATAACTCAAGGAGACATCCCTATTGCTAAACCCGAGGTTGAATGGGGAAATGAAGAATACTCGTTTATGGAACTCAACAATAAAGCCAGATATGTCATCATGTGTGCATTATCAAGGATAGAATACAACAGATTCTGTGCCTACAAAACCGCTAAAGAGCTTTGGGATGCCCTCAAGATTTCATATGAAGGAACTGAGGATGTGCGTATGAGGAAAGCTGCCACTCTTCAAAGAGAATATGAGATGTTCTCAATGAAGAAAAGAGAATCCATTGACATGAAGTTTGGAAGATTTCAAACAATATTGAATGGACTCACTGCGCTGAACATTACATTCACCAAGGCCCAGAACAACATGAAGATATTGGATAGTCTTCCTCCTCCATGGGAAGCTATGTCCACTGCCATCTCAGTTGGGCGCGATATGAAGACATTAACTCTTGATGAGTTAATAGGAGCCTTGAGAGTACATGAGGTACTTTTGTGTAAGAGAGACAAGATCAAAGTTCAAGAGCCCATAGCTCTTCCAACTGTCAACAACATGCCAAAGGAGGAAACTCCTAAGAAGGAAAGAAAGAAGAAGCACAAAGTTCTGAAAGCTGACACCACTGAGTCCGATTCATCTGACGGATCGTCTGATGATGAGATTTCCCTCATAGCCAGACGCTTTAAGAAGATGATGATGAAAAAGGGGAGAGGTCAACGCTTCTTCAAGAAGAAGGAAAAGAAGCTCACTGAAAAACCTTTGAGTAAGGAGGAGAGCTCAGAAGTTATCTGCTACGAATGCAGAAAACTTGGACACATGAGATCAGAGTGTCCAAGATTGAAGAGAAGATGGAATCCTCGCAAAGATAAGGGAAAGAAGAGTCTGGTGACTTGGGCAGACCTTGATAGCGAAAGTTCAGAGGAATCCACTGAAGAGGAAGAAACTGCAAATATCTGCCTCATGGCTGGAGACACTGTCTCATCAGAGGTAATTGAATCTGAAACTTCTTCATTCTCTTCATCTGAGTCTGAGTCAGAATCAGAAAAAATTTCATATGATACACTTTTGGCTAACTCACATTTTATTGCTGAGCAATACAAAGTATGCAAAGCCAAGTTGAAACAAACTTTGGAAGAAAATGCTACTTTGAGAACTGAAAACGAGTTGCTACAAAAGGAAGTATCAGATGAAAAATCATCTGAGTCTGAAAAGGATACGTTTATTTCTGAAATCGAAAGATTGAAGAAAAAAAATGAATCCTTACTCAAAAACTTAACAAAGTTCACTAAGAGATCCTCAATGCTAGAAAAGAGAGGACTTCAAGCTGGTACCTGGACAGTGGGTGCTCACGACACATGACGGGAGACCTGTCTATGTTCCAAGACCTCAGACCAAGTAAAGGGTCTGTATTATGGTTCAGGGAAAGGTAAAATCCTAGGTATTGGGACTGTTGGTAAGACACCCAATCCTCTTATCCAAAATGTGTCTTATGTTAAAGGTTTCAACTTCAATCTGCTTAGCATAAGTCAATTTTGTGACAGTGGATATGAAGTAGCTTTTAACTCTAATGAATGTATAGTCAAGAACAAAGACCAATCCATTCTGTTTGTTGGGAAAAGAAGGAATAATCTCTAGAAGGTTTGTCTTTCTGATCTTAGTGATCAGAATGAGACATGTTTGATTTTAGCAGATGATGAACGAGATATTTAGCACAAAAAGCTTGAACATTTAAGTCTCAAGTATATTTCGAAAATTTCTAAAAATAATCTTGTGAAAGGTTTGCCAAAAATATCTTGAAAATCCAATCGTCTGTGTGAATCTTGTCAGCATGGGAAACAACTCAAAGCATCTTTTAAATCAAAAAATGTTGTTTCCACGACAAGACCTCCAGAACTATTACATATTGATCTCTTTTGACCTACTCAGACTGAAAGTCTTGGAGGAAAGAGATATGGATTTGTGATTGTGGATGACTATACTAGATTCACATGAGTATACTTCCTAGCATATAAACATGAGTCATTTAGTGTCTTTAAAATATTCTGTAAACGTGTTCAAAAAGAAAAATGAATATGTATTGTGTCTGTTAGGAGCGATCATGGAATAAAATTTGAAAATTCTGAGTTCAATGCCTTTTGTTTTGAAAATTATATTTTCCACAATTTTTCATCTCCAAGAACTCCTCGATAAAATGGAGTTGTGGAAAGGAAAAATCGTACCTTACAAGAAATGACTAGAACTTTGTTGCATGAAAACTCTCTTCCAAAATACTATTGGGCAGAAGCAATTAATACTTCATGTTATATTCAAAACAAAATATTGATAAGACTAATATTGAATAAGACTCCATATGAACTATGGAAAGGAAGAAGACCCAACATTTCTTACTTCCATCATTTTGGATGTGAATGTTTCATCTTAAACACTAAGGATCAACTTGGCAAGTTTGATTCAAAAGTGGTGAATGGATTCTTACTTAGATATTCCAATACATCTAAGGCCTATAGAGTATTTAACTCTAAGACGCAAGTTTTAGAGGAATCAATTCATGTAAAATTCCAAGATAACTCAAAGACTGATAAGGAAATATCAGACCTAGAAAATTTATTTGATAAATTGCAAATTAACCCTTCTGGTCAAAGTTCAAGTTCAAATGGTCAACTTGGGTCAGACGCAAGAACTGACACAAGAGAAGACGATAGAAGTACAGACGAACCCTCTTCGTCTGATGCTCACCAACATGATGATCAAGCTCCTATAAGAACGTGGAAGTTTGTCTCAAACCACACAGAAAATTTTATCATTGGAGATAAACATCAAGGTGTTCAAACAAGATCAAGACTTAAGGAATCGTCTGGCTATGCTCTCGTGTCAAATATAGAGCCCAAGAACATTGAGGAAGCTCTACAAGATAATGATTGGATTTTAGCTATGGAAGAAGAGTTAAACCAGTTTACAAGAAATAATGTTTGGCCTTTGGTAGAAAGACCAAGAAGCAAAAGCATTATTGGAACAAGATGGGTGTTCAGAAATAAACTTGATGAAGATGGGAAAGTGGTAAGAAACAAAGCAAGATTAGTAGCTTAGTGCTATAACCAACAAGAAGGTATAGATTTCATTGAAACTTTCACTCCTGTAGCTAGATTAGAAGCCATTAGAATTCTACTTACTTTTGCTGCTCATAAAAATATCATCTTATATCAAATGGACGTAAAAAGCGCTTTTCTAAATGGTTTTATTGAAGAGGAAGTATATGTAAAACAACCTCCTGGATTTGAGAGTTCATCTCAACCAGATCATGTTTTCAAGCTGAAGTAAGCACTATATGGTCTTAAACAAGCTCCTCAAGCTTGGTATGATAGACTAAGTTCTTTTCTTTTTCAAAATGGTTTTTCAAGAGGAAAGGTTGATACTACTCTCTTCAAGAAAAGTGTTTCAAAAGACTATTATTTTCCAAATATATGTAGATGATATAGTCTTTGGAGCAACTAACGAATCCTTGTGCAAGGATTTCTCTAAGTTAATGCAGGATGAGTTCGAGATGAGCATGATGGGAGAGTTGAAGTTTTTCCTAGGACTTCAAATCAAACAGACAAAACAAGGCATATACATTCATCAACAAAAGTATACTAAGGAATTTCTAAAGAAGTTCAAAATGGAAAATGTCAAACCAATGAAGACTCCCATGCATTCGTCTGGAGTCAGTCTCAACAAAGACGAATCAGGTAAGATCGTTGATTAGACGATATACAGAGGTATGATTGGATCTCTTCTCTATCTCACTGCAAGTAGACCTAACATTATGTTCAGTGTATGTCTATGTGCACGTTTTCAATATGATCCTAGAGAATCACATCTGCAAGCTGTTAAACGCATTTTAAGATATCTTATTGGAACCACTAATCTCTCTCTGTTTTATAAGAAAAGTAGTGATTTCAATCTAAGTGGTTATTGTGATGCTGATTTATCTGAAGATAAAGTGGAAAGGAAAAGCACAAGTGGTGGATGTCAATTTCTTGGCTCATCACTAATCTCTTGGTCAAGCAAGAAGCAAAACTTCATTGCACTTTCAACCACTGAAGCAGAATATATTGCTGCAGCTGGGTGTTGCTCACAATTACTTTGGGTAAAACATCAACTTGAGGATTACTCCAGGTTTGAAACCCAAATACCAGTGTTTTGTGATAATACAAGTGCAATTAATCTCAGCAAAAATCCTATTCAACATTCAAAAGCCAAACATATTGAAATCAAATTTCATTTTATAAGAGATTATGTTCAAAAAGGTATTTTCGACATACAGTTTGTTCAAACTGATTTTCAATGGGCAGATATCTTTACAAAAGCTTTAGATGAAACTCGCTTTAATTTTATTAAAGAAAATTTGGGAATTGTTTCTTTAATTGATTAAGTTTTTCCGTCTAAGCATTTCATTTCGTCTGTACATATTAAATGCCTTCGTTAAGACGAAACATTGCGTCTGATCAAGTTGAATCAGTTTGAGAAAATTCAACAGACGCAAGGTTATTATTTAATTAATTTAAAATTAAGTGTGTAGGGATAACTTAAAGGCAGCATTAAATGTGTCTGTCATTTATTGCACTATTCTAGGACTTTGAAGAGCACGCGCTGTGAATTGCAGAAGTCAAATCAATCATTAAAAGGGCAATGATGGGGCCACGTCAAATCAGGGACGGTTTCAACTTCTTTCGTCTGATGAATTATAACCGTTTTTGTCTTTGATTATAAATACTCTCAGAGTTTACGCTTTTACATCTTACTACACTCTTACTATCTCTGAGTATTTTATTCACACATTTTTCTCTCTTTTCAAAATTAGAACAATGGCCGCCAAGAACATCAAAGCAACTGAAACAACCTTCTTTGCGTAAGATCTCTTCTTGCCTAGCAAGTGGGTTTCAAGGACCACCATAGAAGGCATCTCTGACAGGGTATCAAAAATGTTAATACACAATGGCTGGATGGATTTCGCGGAGATGAGAGGCCCATGATTGATGGAGGCCTACGCGGAGTTCTGGAGCAACGCGAAGGAGCTTGATGATGGTATTGTGGGTACCATTGACAACAAGGAGTATATTATCACAATAGACTCCATTGCTGAAGCTGGAAGTTGCATAGCTGAAGGACACTTTTATTGCGCTGACTGGATGAGGTTATAATCTGAGGAGCATGTAGACAAGATTCTTTATGGGAAGGTTCGTGACCCCAAAGATCTCAAGTTTCTGAGATCTGGGAATCTCTATCCCACAGGTAGAGTTATCCACAACCTTCTCTACAACATCTTCACACCCAGAACAGGCTCACGAGACAATGTGAGTACTCGTGACAGATTCTGCATCTACTATTGTCTGAGGAAACCAAGGTTAAGTCTTCCTCACATTATTCTCGACCATTGGATAAATGCGTTGAATAATAGGAATATTCGTAGGAACAACAGTATTCCCTACGCCACTCTCTTCTCCAAAATCATCTTAAACCAATGTTTTGATGCTACTGGTGTCATGTGGCATGACGAAGGAAAAGAGGTTAAAGGAAGCACCTTTGCCAAGATGCATATGAGCCCTAGCTTCCTCCATCACAATAGGAGTGAAGATGAAGTTACTTTTTCTCCTATCACCAAAGATCCTCCTCACAGAGCACGCATCAAACGCACCAAAACCCAAACACAAGCCCAAAAACAAACCCAAACACTTATCCATCTTCCACCTATGATTGTATCTGAAGTCCCTTTTGAGGATGCTCAAGAAGAGCCTCTTAGAAAGAAGAAGAGGACTATCAAAATAAAACATGTTGCGTCTGATACGAGGTCGCACTCGCACAAATTAATACAATTAATATGTAGTACTAGGAAGTGACTCCTAGATCGTCTCTCTCAAGGACCATCACTCAAGTTTCTATCAAACACAAGCCACAAGCCACAAGACACAAACACAATACAAAATAAAGGGGGGGTTGTTTGTTTGATTTTTTTTTGAAAACAGAATTATAAAAACAGAATTGCTAAACAAGATAAAATGATAAACTAAAATAGATTAACCTCTTGATTAGATTGCAACTCACTTATCCTTGATAACCGGATTAATTAACTAAGCGAAAATTAATCACACCAAATGTTCAATTTACTCAACTCTCAATCCAACTTCAATCAATTAACTAAGCGATAATTAATCTTGGTTTTCCTTATGTGAATTAAGCAAACACATACATCATTCATTCCAATTCCAGCAAGTTATATTTCATTCCATTAAGCATGAGAACAAGATATAAGTTGATATTGTTGATAGCAAGATTAATTGACTAAGAGAAAATCAATCTTGGTTCTCCTTATGTGAATTAAGCAAACACATAGTCATTAAGAGCTAGAATGAATGATGAAGAGTCTATAGCAAATTGAACAAGCAATCATGAACATAATCTCAAAGTATCATTGCAACCTTAGATCAAGAGATTAATCCAAACTATCTAACCTTCCATTAAAATGAAATCAAACCAACACAAATTGAAATTGTAATTGAAATTGCAGTACAACGAAATTGAAGAAGATGAAACAAAGAATGCAAAGAATAATAAAAGGAAAACGTAATAACAAAGAAAATGAAATTGGAATTGAATTAGAATAAGGAAGAAGAAGACAAACCCAAAGTGATTGATGAACTGAAATTAAAACACAAGTGCTGGAAATTGAAAATGCAGAGGAAACAAAACAGAGAAGAAAGGAGAAGAAAAAAGAAAGAAAACCTATCCTAACCTACCACTAAGGAAGTGTGTGCGAATTGTCTGTAGTCTCCCCCAAAACGAATATTACCTTCTGAATATTGAATGGAAAACTCCCACTCCCAATGCCTAATGCTGGACATACCCCACACACTACATAATTAGTCAATATGACAAGAGAAGATGGGGAGAAAAAGTCCTAAAATCAGCCCAAAGTTTCTCCCTAAAATCTGGAATGTCTCCCACCAAGTCTTTGAATGTGCCCCACCAATTTTCCAATGTGCTCCAGCTTGCCTCTCTTACTTTCTCTTCACTTTGGCAGCCATCTTTCACGTGTTAAAATAGAGTGTAAGGTCCAGGGCTCAATTCCTAAGCAAAACATTACAAAGTGGATCAATTAAATGCAACTAAAAATTAGTCCAACTCGCATGGAATTCTGTCACATGAGAATGGTCTACTTTCAAGGCTAAATTCACCCCAGATGCAATCCGAATTAGATCTTCATGTCTTCATGACTTTTGTAGATCTATCTCTCTTCTTTAAGAGGAAATTAATCGCTCATCAATTGGACATCTGTGGAGGAAGATATGCCTGTTTTACCGAGACTAGTCAAATCCTTAAATGCTGGAAATTCCTGAACAGTTCGTGTGCTGCATTCAAAGACATTTTCACATTAGATTTACTCCAACTGGGAATTTTATGTCTTCATAGAAGTTGTAGATCTTTGAGTCCTCTTTAATTTGACATAAAATTCAGCTCAATCAGAGGTCTGTGGTGAAAGTTATGCTCAGTTTCGTAAACCTTGTCAAATCTGGATAAAAATAACGAATTAGACCAAATTTATCATTTAAAGCCAAAATGAGTCTAAACTCATAAATACATTAAATCATACTAATTGACCACTAATAATGCTATTTTAGGATATAAATAATGTAGAGAAAGTAATCAAAATATTGACTTATCAAATTCCCCCACACTTATTCTTTTGCACTCCCTGGCAAAACTAAATCCTAAGAAAACATGAACTTGGATACAAAAGATCATCTCGGTCTAAGCTATTTTATATTTCCAAACAACCATGAATATCTCAGAATTGAACACAACAATCAAAGCATAATTAATCTAGAGATTACATATCATAGTGTTGAACAATTCCTCGCTTGATAGGATCAATCAAATATTGAATCGCTTAAGCAAGAGTCAATCATAAGTAATGGCCTCACCACCGTAAGTGTATCACTCAATTTCTCAAGTGTCTAAGGTAAGTGTTTACTCTCAAACCATAAAAGTGAACATCATTTAACCATATGCTTGCAATTATTCTAACTCTCTACCACTAATAATCAAATCATGCATGATTCAAGAGGACTTGCAAAGGTTGTAGTGGGGGCTAAGGATGAGGTTTTGATAAATATGGTTCGGTGACTACTATTTCTGAGATATTGAAAAGAGCATCAACAGATTACAAAAGATATCACAATTACATAATAAACCTGTAAAGTCTCCAATTCAACCACTGCTCAAGTATTCAACTTATTATCCCCACTTATTTTTGTTAAAAGTTTTCTATTTTCTGTTGTTTTTTTTTTTTTTTTTTTTTTTTTTTTTTTTTTAGATTAACCACATTATACCATCTTCACAACTCAGACCCAAATCATATAATTCAAGTATTCACTTCACTCCCCCACACTTAATTTTCTCGCAAGTCCCGAGCGACACACCCCCACACTTATCTCGTTTCACAACACCAAAAAAAATAAACAATTCAATCGATATATGTAAAATTAGGACAATATTGTTTTACTCTTTAGGTTTGTAATGCAGATCATCATCAAAGAAAAGGTTTCAGGCTCAAAGGGGCTAGCAAGGGATACAATTGCAAGGTAGGCTATCTGGTCAAGTGGGAAAAATAGAAATGAATGCCTCAATCATAATCATGCATTATGTGATAAAATGCAGGCTTTCGAAAGAACGAAAGCAAGTTCTGAAAAACAACATTCACCAATGGCATATATCACACTGAAAGAAAGAGAATGGCATATAGATGAATCCATTCAAAATAGGCCCAAATAACTCACAAATTCAAATCGCCAAGTACTTATTAGAGACAATACAAAACCAATCCATACGTACTAATCCACAATGTTATCGAGGAATATGTCAATACCACAAAATAATCTAAAAATTAACTCAAATCGATTTCGCCGATTCATATAATGCGAGATATACTAATAGTCGACTTAATCACAAAATCTCCAAGTATTAAACACAAGTGTAAACAAGACAGAAAATCTTGATTACTTATTATTACTTCCTAATTACGAAGGTGGATAGATAGGAGATGGATAAATAAAACGAGGAAAAGAGTGGAGGGAGAAAAGAAAGACTCCTCGCGCCAAAGCGGCAAGGTGGGTGCAAGCTGTACCAACTCTTGCTCTACGGCTGCTCAATGGTGCTTTCATGATATTGCACTAGCCGCCCATTCACCATGAATCTGCCTTGGTACCTACCAAAATAAACATCCACCAGGATCAAATATCATCCAATCATCTACAACTATATGTAAGTCATTATTTATTTGTGCGATGATTTAGGATGCGAGCATGTTCTATGTTTATTGCATGGTGGTGGTAGGAAAAATTTGAATGCCATAATCATAATTTTCAATTTGTTCATTTTAGTCTTGGCATCCAATTTGAACAATTTACATGTTTCACTTAATCTAAAGCACATGGAATATCGAACATCAATATCAACAACACCATTTAAAAGAGAGAGTAAAGGGTTAGAGTGTTTCAAAGTATCAAGATCATCATCTACTCCATCTACAATGTGTGTAGACATTGGTTCGCCACTAAGTGCGGAATTTGCATTTCACCTCCATTGATGACTTCTCTAATGACCTACAAGAAAATATAACATCGTAAGAGCAAAAGTCATTAGGAACAACTAAGAGGTCTAAATTAGCAAACTCAATTATATTCCAAGCTTTAATTCCAAAAGAATCTAAAGTGAAACAATTAGTGTTGTTCATATTTTTGCACGGAGAAAAAGTATTAAGTGGCAAAGAAATCTTCCCTAGTGGTTGTTTTGATTCCTTGGGTGCTTCATCCTCTTCACAGTATGAGCTCCAAGGAAGCTTGATGGTCAATTCTCCACTAGGTACCAAGACATGAGGATTTTTGTGAAGGGGAGGGTCTGAAACATCTTGCATTTCTTCTTTAGAAATTACTCCTACATCACATATAAAATGAGAATCAGTATAAACAGAGGAAGGATTGGCATAAACAATTGGATCACCACATGTTTCCTTCTCTTGTCTATCTGTGACTCTTCTTTCTTCCATGTCTTGATCTTTCAATTCTTGATCTTGCAACTCTTTCTCTTTACATGCAACCTCTATGGAACTTGTCTTTTGTAGTTGTGCAGATTCCACCAATTGCTTACTGACCCCAAAGAAGCATCATCGATCACATTCTTACCATTAACATTCGAGCGAGTCCGCTTGAGAGGATAAACCGATGGATGTTTGGAAAGTCCGAATTGCATCGATAACCGGCCCATATTAGTTTGGAGACTCAAGACGGTCTTAGTTGCCTGAATACTAGCCTTAGTTTCTTGTTGAAATTGCAAGTTGTTGATGGCCATCTGCTTAATCAAGTCTTCCAAAGAAGGTTGCGGTTGGGCTAGTGGTGGTGGTGCAACATGCTGAAACGATGGTGGTATATAATGGTTGAACTGTTGCTGCCAATCTTGTGTCGGATGGGAATAGTCATGTGAATGCTGATAGCTCTGATCTTCCCATCCAGGATTATAGGAACTAAAATAAGGATCGTATTGTTGAGGCATGCCCCAAGGATCATTGAAACATTCCTCTTGCTGCCAATACTCCCAAATACTCCTATTATCCATGTTAGCCTAACCAAAATGTACCTGCCACAATGAAAATACACCAAAGATGCACCAAAACAATAGAACAAAACAACATCGCAAGCAAATATATTTATTTATTTTTATTTATTATTATTATTATTATTATTATTTTTATTTTATTTTATTTTATTTTATTTTATTTTATTTTTTTTTTTACTAAATTTTCCTAAAACCAGTTAAAAAAATGAAAATTTCAAGCAAAAATAACAACTCTAGCTATTAAAACCAAAAATCACAATTAATTAGAAAAGTTACTATTCATCTCCCGCATGTGGTAATCGTTCACCGTAGGCATTGTTATTCGTTCACAAGACGCACGCGTTCTTGTTCATATCCCGCATAGATCTCGTTCACGTAGCCAAAAATTGACTTGCAAAAGAAATGGAACTCAAATCTAAGTGCAAAGAACTCATGAAAGCAAACGAATGCAGATCGAAAGAACAAATAACATCAAAATGCAGATGATCATGCAAGAGATGATTAAACAAAGAACCTAAACTAACAACACAACAACCTAAACTAACTACACTAATATGCAAAATAGAATGCACTAATATACAAAGAAAGATGCGATTGTGCGAGATGCAGATAATGGCAAAACCGAAAATGCAAGGATAGATAGAACTAGTATGTGCAACAAAATGCAAACAACATGCGCAGAAGGTTTCGGATGACAAATGAGATTGCGGTACATGATGATGATGCGGTTGATGCAGAGCAACACTTAAAACAAGACCTTATGCAAAGACACGATGGTCCTAACAAATGCAGATTCAAAGTGAGCAACCACAACTTGTGCAAAGTAGGCCAGCGCATTTCGAGCTTCCAGAGTGGCGTAAAAACGCCAGGGCGCAAAAGTCGGCGCAAAACATGCCAACTCCCTGGAAAAGTACGCCGGGCGTACTTTCACTTGCGGGTGGCGCAAAAGTACGCCAGGGCGCAAAGGCGCGCAAAGTATGCCAACTCCCTGGAAAAGTATGCCGGGCGCAAAGGTCACAGCGCAAAAGTATGCCAGGCAATAGGCCAGGGCGTAAAATCCTGATGCTGCTTCTTCTCCAATTGCGCCAGGGCGAACTCTCACTTATGTTAGTCCTGTAATTGGAGTTACCATTCTAGTGCTCTAAATTGAGTTTCCAGTGCTCCACTTCACTTGCTACTCCTGCTACATGAACAACAACCACGAAAAACGAAAATTAAACAAATTAACAAAGAAAGCACAAACATACTTCACAAGAACTTGATAGAAACCGATGATCCCAAGACAACGCGCCAAAATTTGATACGAGGTCGCACTCGCACAAATTAATACAATTAATATGTAGTACTAGGAAGTGACTCCTAGATCGTCTCTCTCGAGGACCATCACTCAAGTTTCTATCAAACACAAGCCACAAGCCACAAGACACAAACACAATACACAATAAAGGGGGTTGTTTGTTTGATTTTTTTTTGAAAAAATTTAATTATAAAAACAAATTGCTAAACAAGATAAAATGATAAACTAAAATAGATTAACCTCTTGATTAGATTGCAACTCACTTATCCTTGATAACCGGATTAATTAACTAAGCGAAAATTAATCACACCAAATGTTCAATTTACTCAACTCTCAATCCAACTTCAATCAATTAACTAAGCGATAATTAATCTTGGTTTTCCTTATGTGAATTAAGCAAACACATACATCATTCATTCCAATTCCAGCAAGTTATATTTCATTCCATTAAGCATGAGAACAAGATATAAGTTGATATTGTTGATAGCAAGATTAATTGACTAAGAGAAAATCAATCTTGGTTCTCCTTATGTGAATTAAGCAAACACATAGTCATTAAGAGCTAGAATGAATGATGAAGAGTCTATAGCAAATTGAACAAGCAATCATGAACATAATCTCAAAGTATCATTGCAACCTTAGATCAAGAGATTAATCCAAACTATCTAACCTTCCATTAAAATGAAATCAAACCAACACAAATTGAAATTGAAATTGAAATTGCAAAGCAACGAAATTGAAGAAGATGAAACAAAGAATGCAAAGAATAATAAAAGGAAAACGTAATAACAAAAAATGAAATTGGAATTGAATTAGAATAAGGAAGAAGAAGACAAACCCAAAGTGATTGATGAACTGAAATTAAAACACAAGTGCTGGAAATTGAAAATGCAGAGGAAACAAAACAGAGAAGAAAGGAGAAGAAAAAAGAAAGAAAACCTATCCTAACCTACCACTAAGGAAGTGTGTGCAGAATTGTCTGTAGTCTCCCCCAAAAACGAATATTACCTTCTGAATATTGAATGGAAAACTCCCACTCCCAATGCCTAATGCTGGACATACCCCACACACTACATAATTAGTCAATATGACAAGAGAAGATGGGGAGAAAAAGTCCTAAAATCAATGTTCCAAAGTTTCTCCCTAAAACTGAATGTCTCCCACCAAGTCTTTGGAATGTGCCCCACCAATTTTCCAATGTGCTCCAGCTTGCCTCTCTTACTTTCTCTTCACTTTGGCAGCCATCTTTCACGTGTTAAAATAGAGTGTAAGGTCCAGGGCTCAATTCCTAAGCAAAACATTACAAAGTGGATCAATTAAATGCAACTAAAAATTAGTCCAACTCGCATGGAATTCTGTCACTGGAGAATGGTCTACTTTCAAGGCTAAATTCACCCCAGATGCAATCCGAATTAGATCTTCATGTCTTCATGACTTTTGTAGATCTATCTCTCTTCTTTAAGAGGAAATTAATCGCTCATCAATTGGACATCTGTGGAGGAAGATATGCCTGTTTTACCGAGACTAGTCAAATCCTTAAATGCTGGAAATTCCTGAACAGTTCGTGTGCTGCATTCAAAGACATTTTCACATTAGATTCACTCCAACTGGGAATTTTATGTCTTCATAGAAGTTGTAGATCTTTGAGTCCTCTTTAATTTGACATAAAATTCAGCTCAATCAGAGGTCTGTGGTGAAAGTTATGCTCAGTTTCGTAAACCTTGTCAAATCTGGATAAAAATAACGAATTAGACCAAATTTATCATTTAAAGCCAAAATGAGTCTAAACTCATAAATACATTAAATCATACTAATTGACCACTAATAATGCTATTTTAGGATATAAATAATGTAGAGAAAGTAATCAAAATATTGACTTATCAGCGTCTAAGACGCAGGATAAAGAGATATCCCCTGATGAAGATAAAGGGGTTAAGAAAACATCTAAGGGTGTAACGTCTGTAAAGATTCTCACAGATGAAGAAAAGCAGAAGAAAACAGCTAAAGAGAAAGCAAAAGCTAGAGAAATTTCTCTTCAAAAGGCTGCCAAAGACAAAGAGAAAATGAAGCAGAAGTTTGCATCTGTGATTGTTGGAGAAACAAACGAAGAAAGACAACTAAAAGAGGCTAAGGCTAAGAGGGTCTCTATGCTGCATCAAGCTAATAGAGAAAGAATCTTTCTCGAGAGCATTAAGGGCATTGGATCGTCTGAAGCTGCGTCTGCACCAGCAACTTCAGAGGGCATGAATAGTGAAGAAACTGCCCAGATCTAGAAGGGCAATGCTCAGTTAGCAGAGGAATTGGAGACTATGCTTAATGATGAAGCTCCAACTATGGAGAGTTCTACACCAACACTCCAAGACGAACATAGGATAATTGTCTCTGATCCTATTGTTGCGTCTCCTCTCAACGTCGCTTGTGATCAAACGATACCTGCTGCGTCTGAAGAAACATCCTATCTATAGACGATGGAAATTCTGTCTGAAGTAATAATCATTGAAGATGCATGTTCTTCGTCTGATGAAGAACATGTTATTATAAATAAGATGGATGCACAAGACTGACTATTCGTTTCTTAACGAATTAGTCATGAGAAGATTTGCTGAGAGTTCTTGTGCTGAAAGACCAATTAAGCCTGACTGGATTCTTGGAGATGAGCTTGAAGATATCTCCAATAAGGGTGAATCGTCTGAGTCTGCTAAAGATGGTTACTCAGCAGACGATGAAGACTGCTTTATAAAGGACACTCTCTATATTGAGTTGAAGAATCCTTATCAGTACAGAGGTAAGAATGGATTCCAACTTGGGAGGTTTGTCAACCCTATCATCTATCATAAACCCCTGATGCCAGTGGACTTCAAAGAAGATCCCATTTATACTCCTGAAGAGAAACGCGAATGGTTGAAGCGTCTGCCTTGGGAAAAATTGGCCTTTTTAGACATCAAGGGTTTAGAAGAAACAAATAAGTACAAGGATCATCTAGCTGAGTCGGTGATTGAAGGATCAGCTCTTGGCTATGAACCCCACATTCCCTTCAGAGAGAATATCAAGTGGAAGGTTCGGCTTGAACCCAATGCCCCTGCATTTCACCATTGCAGGTATGGAGATCCCAGCTCCACCATTTATAAGCCAAAAGAGTGTTGTCATTGGCATCTGGACGCCATTGATCGCCATGATCCTGAACCCTTCACAATTCCAATGAACCAAACAGAGTATGTAGGTCTAGGAAATACTCTTGGAATTGTTCTCCCTTAGACAAGACCACATTGTTCAGGTATTTGTCCACGCTATTTCATCCTCCTCCATGAATATGAAGACCCCGAAGAGTTTACTCATGCTCTTCCTGAAGATTATAACACAGCTTTCAGGCTGATGGAAAATGTGTATAGAAAGGAAGAAAAAGCTAGATTGACTTCCTTCTATCACATTGAAAAGAGAGCAAAGAAGGAGTCGAGACACTATCCCTTCATGATGGGATCTCAATTCTCTTCTCTCGTCTCCAACGCCACCAAGTTCTTCGTTGTCTTAGACCGAAAACGACCTTGCTTGGTCAAGTTTTTGGCTAAAGGAAAGGAGAAGAAGACTCCGTCTGTCCCCAAAACCTTCAAGTTTGCAAGGCACATCCCCAAGAGACTTCTGTCTACTGCATACTCGCACCTCAAATCCATTCAAGCCAAAGCCTCAAGGCCTATCAATCCCAAAATTCAAAGGTTGATAGAAGATCATGAAGCCACTTCTGCCTTTTGCTCAAGAACTTCATTTGATGAAGATTCCACGATCTGTGGCAAGGTGTTTCCTGGAGAAGCTTTCGCTTATACACATCCGTCTGAGGAACATCCAGATCTTGAGCTCTCTGTTCCCAACAGAGTGTTCACTTGGCAATGGAAGAGAGACTACACTGCATA
This sequence comes from Hylodesmum podocarpum, assembly GCA_026586105.1. Classification (NCBI taxonomy): domain Eukaryota; kingdom Viridiplantae; phylum Streptophyta; class Magnoliopsida; order Fabales; family Fabaceae; genus Hylodesmum; species Hylodesmum podocarpum. The sequence goes on along the minus strand of JALJEV010001437.1, from coordinate 3,099,276 downwards.
TCTCACACTTCCTCTTTTCACTCTGCGACTATTGAAAACTCCAACTGTGTTCATTGAAGATAATGAATCTGTTCCTATTGTTGAAGAGCCTCAAACACCTCTTGTGGAGAATGATGACAACGTAGAAGTTACTGTTGTTGAGAGTGAAGTTGTGAACGCTGATGAGTATCATACTCTGAAGCGTAAGTATGATGCATTGGAGGAAAATTGCGAGCATCTGAAGAAGAAGAACAAAGAGCTTGAGGACAATCAAGCCTCTCTTGTAACGCCCCGCTATTTTTCATTACTAAAATTTTATCTATTTATTATTATTATTAATTGAAAATGTTTTCCTTGTTTTATATTTTTTTGAATAAAATCTTAAAATAGTTTCCTTGCTAAAAAAAAAAACGTCACCAAAAAAAAAAAAAAAAACATCACATAGATCACATCATAACCATACATCAAAAGTTGTTTACAAAACGTCACATAGATACGTAATATTGTGACAATTATAATATATACATTATTCTATTACATCCTCGTGTTAGCTAACATTCCTTGACATCTCCACACGTGGTTACTGAATCTACTTGTCAATCTGCTCCTCCGAATAAAATTCAGATCATCACAGTGTCAAACCACGACACAAACACGCAAGGTAAGTTCCAATATTTTAATAAAAATACATATCATATAAAAATATCAATACAACACATATCATATAAAAATATCAATATGATACATATCATAATCAAATAAATAAATAATAAATTGTGACTTAAATGAAATTTCTATATGATGCATGCTCCAACCTCAACTCCAAAAATATGTAATGTGGTACAATCTCGGATAATACGACATCATCATCGTAAAACTTACCGAACTAGGATTCCACAATGGTGCACGAATCTCATAAATAAACATGTGATCATCATGAATGAAATGAATTCTCACCATTGGAAATCCCCCAAGTCCGCATCCCACCAAGACGCACGGATTAAGTTATTATCTGCACCTCAAACCGAGGCCACCTCTTTTTTGAGGCATGTATGCATGAATGAAAATTTTACCTCCTCTCTAGAATATCATTTTTAATCATTCATATTTTGATATACCATCAAATACCAAGAATACCAATAAACATCATGAAACCAGAAATCAAGAAACACCAAGAAAACACCCATCAAAAGTAACATTATACGTGAACGAATCAGATACGTGAATAGTAACGTATAAGTGAATAGTAACGTATACGTGAATAGTAACATATAAGTGAACAAACGATCGATACGTGAATAGTAACGTAATAGTACACCAGTAAGTTCCCGGGAAAGAGAGTGGGTCACTAATGGACACACTTAAGTACCAAGTCTTTCCTTAGCCAGAACTTTCCTAGACATGCACTTCCACACTACCACCCTTTTCCTAACAACAAGAATAATTCTGTTCTGATGTGGAAGATCGGACAAAACCGCAACCACAGAGCATACTAAGAATTTTCTTAGCACCTTAGTATCAGATAAAATAAAGATAATCACAACAAAGAATAGTAAGATAAGGATAGCTCCCCTTACTTGTTTCTCTCAGCTTCCTATACTCTTCCTCTACTTACTTGTTCCTCTTTTAGAGATATTTCTTCCTAAGAGAGAGTTTGAGAGAATATAGAAATGTTCTTTTGTTTGTTTCCTTATCCAAACTCTAGGCCCTATTTATAGAATTCCCAAGGTATTATTTGCTCTGAGAATATTCTACGAGAATATAGAATATTCCTGAGAATATTCCACGGAATATTCCACGTAATATTCCACGGAAATATTCCACTACAGTAATTTTACTATTTACCTCAGTGATTTTATTATTTTCTGCAGTAATTTACTATTTGCACAGTAATTAACTATTTGCACAGTAATTTACTATTTGCACAGTAATTAACTATTTTTAGTAAATGTTTTAACTACGTATGAAAATAAATTTTTGAGGATGTTACAATTCTCCCCCCTAAAAAGAAATTTCATCCTCAAATTTACCTCATTGAAATAATGTAGGATAGCTTTTCTGCATCTCACTTTCCAATTCCCATGTCGCATCATCCGTTTTCTAGATAACCTTTATTAAAGAAATATCTTTTCCTCTTAAGGTTTTGATTCTTCTATCCTCAATTCTCATTGGTAATGCTTCATAGGTTAGATTATCCTTTATTTGTATATCATCTAACTCAATTACATGTGATGAATCAGGAATGTATTTACGAAGTTGTGAAACATGAAAGACATTATGAAGATTAGAAAGAATTGGAGGTAAAGCAATTTGGTAAGCCACGGGGCCTACTCTTTTTATTATTTGGAAGGGACCAATGAAACGAGGTGAAAGTTTTCGGATTTTAAAACTCTTCCAATACCAAATCCATGGATTTACCCTTAAGAATACGTGATCACCAACATCAAATTCCAAATCTTTTCTTCTTTTTTGTCATGATAACTTTTCTCGCCTACTTTGTGCCATTTTCATTTTTTCCCCGAATTAACTTAATCTTTTCGAGGTTTGTTGTACAATATCGAGTCCTAAAATTAAACTTTCTCCGATTCATCCAACACAAAGGAGTTCTACATTTTCTTCCATATAAAGCTTCAAACGGTGCCATACCAATGGAAGAATGAAAACTATTATTGTAGGTAAATTCTATCAAAGGCAAAAGTCTACTCCAACAACCCTTATGTTCTAGAACACAAGCTCTCAATAAATCTTCTAAAGATTGGATTGTTCTTTCAGTTTGTCCATCAGTTTGGGGATGATAGGCTGAACTTAATTTTAATTTGGTGCCTAAAGCTTTATGTAGACTCTCCCAAAATCTTGAAGTAAATCTAGGGTCTCTATCTGATACAATACTAGATGGTACACCATGTAATCTTACAATCTCACCTATGTACAAATTAGTTAATTTATCTAAAGAATACCTAATATTAATAGGAATAAAATGTGCAGACTTAGTTAAACGATCTACTATAACCCAAATTGAATCAAATCCCCTAGGGCTTCTTGGCAAAGCTACCACAAAATCCATAGATATGCTATCCCATTTCCATTGTGGTATTTCTAAAGGTTGCAATAAACCTGAGGGTTTCTGATGTTCTATTTTATCCTTTTGACAAATTAAACAAGAATACACATATACACAAATTTCTTTCTTCATTCGAGGCCACCAGAACATGGTTTTCAAATCTTTGTACATTTTAGTGGCACCAGGATGAATACTTAATCTGCTTTTATGTGCTTCCTCCAAAATTGTTTTTCTAACTTCTCATTATATTAGGAATACAAATTCTATCTTGAAACCTCAAAATACCATCCATTCCAATCTTAAACTTACTATTTTTTTCTTGATTCAAAATTTCCATTTGAGTTTTCAGAAAAGGATCAAATTCTTGCTTCTGTCTAATTTCTTCCAAAAATGTGTTAGAAATTTGTAAAGCTCCTAATCTAATACTCGTATTAGTAGTTTCACACACTAAACTAAGATCTCGAAATTGTTCTAATAAATCCATTTCTCTAATCATCATGAAGACATAATCAAAGACTTCCTACTTAAAGCATCTCTACCACATTAGCCTTTCCTCGGATGGTAATTAAGTTCAAAATCATAGTCCTTTAAAAATTACATCCATCTTCTTTGTCTCATGTTTAATTCTTTTTGACTAAATAAATATTTAAGGCTTTTGTGATCGCTAAATACTTCAAACCTAGTTCCATACAAATAGTGTCTCCATATCTTAAGTGTGAATACTACAGCTGCTAATTCTAGATCATGGGTTGGATAATTTTTCTCATGAATCTTAAGTTGTCTAGAAGCGTATGCTACAACTTTTGAATCTTGCATCAATACTCCCCCTAAACCCATTTTGGATGCATCACAATACACTACAAAAGGTTCTTTGGGATCAGGTAGAGTTAATACTGGAGCAGTGGTCAATCTTTCCTTTAGAGTTTGAAAACTATCCTCACATTGAGTTGTCCAAATAAATGTCTGATTCTTTTTAGTCAAGGTAGTCAAAGGCAAAGCTATTTTAGAAAAATCTTTAATAAATCTCCTATAATATCCTCGCTAATCCTAGAAAACTCCTAATCTCTCGTTACACTTTTAGGTCTCTCCCATTCCAAAATAGATTGTACCTTACATGGATCTACAGATATTCCTCCCGACATATCACATGTCCTAAAAATTTCATTTTCTCCATCCAAAATTCACACTTAGATAATTTAGCAAAAAGTTTTCCTTTAAAATCTGTAATACTATATTTAAGTGTTTGGCATGATCCTCCCTAGTTTTACTATACACTAATATGTCATCAATGAATACAATTACAAAATGGTCAAGATAAGGGTGAAAAATTCGGTTCATGTAATCCATAAATACTGCTGGAGCATTAGTCACTCCAAAAGGCATAACTAAATACTCATAGTGCCCATAACGGGTCAAAAGCGCTTTTGGAATATCCTCGATTTTACCCTAATCTGATATCCTGATCTTAAATCAATCTTACTAAAAATACAGGCTCCTTTTAATTGATCCATAAGATCATCAATCCTAGGCAGTGGATATTTATTCTTAATGGTTACTCTATTCAATTGTCTATAATCTATGCACATTCTCATGGTTCCATCCTTTTTCTTAACTAACAAAACTGGAGCTCCCCAGGGTGATACACTAGGTCTTACAAACTGTTTACTTAACAATTCTTCAATTTGTTTCTTGACTTAATAATTCTACAGAGACATTCTATATGGTGCTATGGAAATTGGTCCTTCCTCGAACTAAATCAATGGAAAACTCTATTTCTCTTTCAGAGGTAACTGATCCACTTCTTGAAATATCTCTGTAAAATCTTTTACTATTGGCACACTACTCACCTCATTTTCAGATTTAGTTTCATTAGCGGTGATCATGTATACTTGGGTATTGTTTTCCTTTAAAGATTTTAAGACTTTATTTATGGAAACAATTTCAATATCCCTACTCACCTCCGGTCTCGAAAAATAATTGTTTTGTCAAAGCAATTCAACAAAACATGATTAGTGGACAACCAATCCATACCTAAAACAACTTCAATTTGTCAAGAGGTAAACAAATCAAATTGACACAAAAGTTTTATCACCAATTTTTATTTTACGATCTAGACGGATATCTCGAGGTTAAAACCTAAGTCCTTAGTTGGAGTATTTACTTCTAATTTAAAGTTAATGAAGACACGGGAGTTTCAATTTTTGTACACAAGAATATGACACAAAAGAATGAGTAGCACCGAGTCAAATAACACGCTTAAAGGAGTTTCATTTATGAAGCATTTACCTCGAATCAAAGGTTCAAGTCTCGGTTCCATTAAGAGAAAAAATTCTTCCTTGACCCTTCTGGTTTTTCGACGGATTTTCGACATGCTTCTCTTTCCTGGACAATCTTTTGCTAGATGTCCCTTTATGTTACATTTGTAGCACCGGATGCATGATGAAGCATAATGTCCAAATTCTCCACACTTAAAACACTTGACATTAACAGATTAGATTCACGATTTCTCATAGAGTTTTAGAAAAATTTCCGTGAACGTTCCTTAAATCCTTGAGAAGTTTGGTATGGTTTCCTTTATTTTCGAACCCAAATCTTTTTATTTTTAATGGGTCCTCCAACATTTTTATTTTTATAATATACAGCCCTAGCACGAGAATCCTCATCATATATTCTACACATTTTTACAAGCATTGGAAATTGGTGAATACCTTGATAATTTATAGCCTGTTTTATTTCAGACGCGAGCCATTTAAAAATTTAACACATTTTGACCTTTCACCTTCTTTTCCATGGTAGTGTGTAGAATATCCGACTAGATCTTCAAACTTAACCGCATACTCACCATCTTGTTAAGTTTCCTTGTTTTAATTCTAAAAACTCCATTTCTTTTTTATTCCTTATATCTTCAGAAAATATTTTTCTAAAAACAATTCCTTAAATCCTCCCCATTTTATTGTTTCTCCTTCCTTCGCTTCATATCTTGGTAAGTATTTTCCCACCAAATATTCGCGCTCATCCACCAACATATGAGTTGCGAAAATTACCTTTTTATCCTCAGAACATCCCATTACCCGAAAGATTTTCTCAATTTCCCTTACCCATCGTTGAGCACCTTCAGTCATATCCACCTCCAAAAGTAGGCGATTATTCCTCCTGAAAACGCTCCAGGCCACGATATTCGTTATGTTCGTTGTTGTTCCTACTTTGACTTCCAATTGCTTGAGCAAGTTTTTCGAGTGCCTCAAAGAATTGCCTTATCATTTCCTCCACCATCTATTTACAGAAAATAAAATCTCAAAGCACATCAACTAACAATCAAACAAGAATATAGAACACATAAAAATAAATCATTCACACAACCTTATTGCTTCTAAGCTCACTACTTAATCACAACAAAAACATGGTTAGCTCAAAATTCACAAGTCCAAGAAAACATACTTTACTTCGATACCAACCGTAACGCCCCCTATATTTTTCATTACTAAAATAATTTCTTTTTTTATCTATTTATTATTATTATTAATTGAAAATATATCCTTTCATTTAGATTTCTTTAAATAAAATCTTAATATAATTTTTCTTGCTAACAAAAACGTTACCAAAAATAACACACATCACATAGATCACATCATAATCATACATCAAAAGTTATTTACAAACGTCACATAGGTACGTAATATTGTGACGATTATAAAATACACATTATTCATAAAAATCCTCATGTTGGCTATCCTTGACATCTCCACACATGATTACTTGAATCTACCTCATCAATCTGCTCCTCCGAATAAAATTCAGGATCATCACAGTGTCAAACCACACACAAAACACGCAAGGGTAAGTTCCAATATCTTAATAAAAATACTTATCATGTAAAAATATTTATATAATACATATCATATAAAAATGTCAATATAATACATATCATATAAAAATACTAATATGATACATATCATAATCAAATCAATAAAGGATGAATTATGACTTAAATGAAATTTCTATATGATGCATGCTCCAACCTCAACTCCAAAAATATGCAATGTGGTACCATCTCGATAATACGACATCATCATCGTAAAACTTACCTGACAGTTGGGATTCCACAAAGGTGCACGAATCTCATAAATAAACATGTGATCATCATGAATTAAATGAATTCTCACTGTTGGAAATCCCCCAAGTCTGGCATCCCACCAAGACGCACGGATTAAGTTATTATCTGCACCTCAAACCGAGGCCACCTCTTTTGAGGCATGTATGCATGAATGAAAATTTTACCTCCCTTTCTAGAATATCATTTTTAATCATTCATATTTTGATATACCATCAAATACCAAGAATACCAATAAACATCATGAAACCAAGAAATCAAGAAACACCAAGAAAACACCCATCAAAAGTAACGTATACGTGAACAGTACAATATACGTGAATAGTAACGTATAAGTGAATAGTATCGTATACGTAAATAGTATCGTATAAGTGAACAGTACCATATACGTGAATAGTAACGTATAAGTGAATAGTATCGTATACGTAAATAGTAACGTATAAGTGAACAGTACCGTATACGTGAATAGTACACCAGGTAAGTTCCCAGGAAAGAGAGGTGGGTCACTAATGGACACACTTAAGTACCAAGTCTTTCCTTAGCCAGAACTTTCCTAGACATGCACTTCCACACTATCACCCTTTTCCTAACAACAAGAATAATTACGTTGCGATGTGGAAGATCGGACAAAACCGCAACCACAGAGCATACTAAGAATTTTCTCAGCACCTTAGTATCAGATAAAATAAAGATAATAACAACAAAGAATAGTAAGATAAGGATAGCTCCCCTTACCAATTCCTCCTAGCTTCCTATCTTCCTCTACCTATTTACTTCTCTCTTGATTGAAGAGATTTCTTCCTAAGAGATTTTGAGAGAATGAAAGAATGTTCTTAGATTTGTGTTTATAATTGAAACTCTAGGCCCTATTTATAGAATTTCAAAAGTTACTATTTGCACAGTAATTTTTACTATTTGCACAGTGATTTGCTTATTATAATGAAACTCGTGTAACCCGTGTTTTTATATTTTATTATTTTTTTTTACTATTTGCACAGTAATTTACTATTTGCACAGTAATTAACTATTTGCACAGTAATTTACTATTTGCACAGTAATTAACTATTTGCACAGTAATTTACTATTTGCACATTTTTATAGAATATTTAGTAAATGTTTTAACTACGTTTTTAATATACGTATGAAAATAAATTTTTGAGGATGTTACAAACATTCCTCACCTTACAAGCCAGTTTTGTAGGGTTGAGTTAGACTCATAACCCACTCCGGTCCGGAATTTTCAATTGTTTATCTTGAAATAGATATTGAGAATTTGTCCATTGCGTGCTTCAAGTGTCGAAATGTTATTTATGTATAATTGACTTACCAACTCCAGTCCAACATTCACTTGATCCACCATCTTCTCTTACTCGTCACAATGTACCTGAGACACCAATAGACCAACATTCTTTTCCCATGCTAGGAAGTCCAACACCAATTGTTGAACCTACTCCAGTTGACCTTCCTGTTCAACGATCCAGTCGCACATCAACCCCACCTTTATGGCTTCAAGACTACATGACGGGATCCACATATCCTATGTATCATTTTCTTTCTAATTCACGTTTTTCTTCTACACATAGTGCATATCTTGCTAACGTTACAGGCACCAAAGAACCTCACACTTATGCTCAAGCTATCTTGATTCAAATTGGCAAAAAGCAATGGATGAAGAACTTTCTGCCTTGCAGCTAAATAAAACGTGGACCTTGACGCCGTTACCCGCCGGGCAGAAACCTATTGGATGTAAATGGGTTTATAAAATAAAGTACAAATCATGACAACATTAACAGATACAAGGCACACCTTGTTGCAAAGGGATACACTCAGATTGAAGGTGTTGACTATTAAGAAACTTTTTCTCCAACAGCAAAATTAACAACTTTGAGGTGTCTCTTCACCATTGCAACAGCCAGAAATTGGTTTATTCATCAATTGGATGTGCAAAATGCCTTCTTACATCGCAAATTGCACGAAATTATTTACATGAAATTACCGCTCGGACATCGTCGATAGGGGGAGAACATTGTATGCCGACTCAACAAATCCATCTATGGTCTCAAATAGGTATCCCGGACATGGTTTTCAACATTTTCTTGTGTGATTAAATCTGCAGTATTTCAGCAGTTCAAGGCAGACTACTCTCTATTCACAAAACAGGATGGCTCATCATTTACTACCCTTCTGATTTATGTGGATGATATTCTTTTAACAGGAAATGATCTGACACAAATGCAGCGTCTTAAAGACTGTCTATTACAACGATTTCGCATTAAAGATCTTGGAGACTTGAAATATTTTCTGGGATTTGAATTTTCCGTTCCAAAGTTGGTATTTACATGTCACAAAGGAAATACACGCTTGATATTTTGCAGGATGCGGGACTCACAAGTGCTCGCCCAGACAAATTTCCAGTGGAGCAATATCTAAAACTCACACCAGATGATGGAGAGTTATTAAAGGATCCAATTAGATATAGACGGCTCGTGGGACGACTAATATACCTCACAGTTACTCGGCCTGACATAGTGTTTTCTGTTCGAACTCTAAGTCAATATATGCAACTCCACGGAGACCTCATTGGGATGCCGCAATTCGCATCTTGAAGTACATCAAAGGATCGCCGTGACAAGGATTGTTATTGCCATCCAAGAACAATTTGACATTGACAGCTTATTGCGACTCAGACTGGGGGGTTGTCCGGACAACTCGAAGATCAATATCTGGATATTGCATTTTTTCTTGGTTCTTCTATTGTTTCATGGAAGTAAAAAAAATAGACAAGTGTATCGAGATCATCCGCGGAAGTAGAATACCATGTTATATTTGAAGATAGTTTGGTTGCCAATACTTGTTTGAAGATAGTTGTCATGTAACTTGTCTGCTCAACTTTTCTGTGATAATCAGGCAGCCTTGCACATAGCAGTAAACCTAATATTTCATGAACGCACTAAACACATTGAAATCGACTGTCACATTGTGCGAGAAAAATTACAAGCCGGGATAGTCAGCCTTTCGTATGTGCCAACACAGTACCAGCTTGCAAATATTTTTACAAAGGCATTGGGTAAGGAACATTTTTTGAGACTACGACGCAAGTTGAGGTTCATGATCTTCACCTACCAACTTAAGGGGGAATATTAAGGAAATAATAATTATCATAATTACACATGATTGCACATAATCAAGTGGATAATGATAAAATCCCATGATTAGTGAATCTACACATAATTAGCTTGTAATCAGGAAAATAAATCTCCATGTATTTATATATATTTTCTATTAACAGACTGATGTAAATACACAATAAAAAATTACATTTCATAATTATAATTGTCTTATATTTTTTACAAGAATTAATTTTAAGATGTAATTTAATATAGTATTAAAATTTATAATTCATTTATATTCATGTTGACATGAACTTTGACATAATTAATAAAATATGGAGTAATATTACATGGTGAATTAATCATTTATCTTATAAAATTTATATGTTTACATATTTTTATTATTTTTTTTATATTTTATAAATAATTACCTGATTGTCTTACTATAATAGTTTACAACTACCTATTCTTGAATTAAGATTTCTTTCCTGGCCAAGTTTCTTTCATAGCCAATAAGGTCAATAATTGGATAGTCCAAATAAGTGGCCAAATATGCAAGTGGTTAATGTCTTCTCAAAGTGACTAGAGCAAAGAAGGTTGATTAACCATACTTGTCTCCATATTCTCCGGAGTTAGATTTCTATCACTTAGCCATATGTTAGTTATTCCCATCACAATTTATATATTACAAAACATTTCAACAATCTTAATCAGAGGAATAGTGTGAAGAGGTAAATGTTGCTCTCCTAATCCATCTAGTATTTAGTATTGATTAAATTTGACAACTTAAGGCTTTTTTTCTTCCTAAACTGAAATCGAACTTCAATTTTAAAAGACTAGAAAACACACTAGTATGATTTTTCATACATAAATTAAATATACCTAATTATTCATTCATGGATTCTAAGTGAATATAATAAAATATTAATGTTTTGTCTGTACCGTAATATTTTTTTTCATTTATTATTTTAAATTTTAATTTTTTTTTAAAATATAAAAAATTTACATATATTTATCCATGAATAGTTAATTCATATAAAAACGGTAAGGTGTCACGACGACACCTTAAAATTTACCTAAAATATTTATTTCCATTTTGATATATATATATTCTCTCGTACGCATTAGTTATAAGTTATTCTTAATTTTTTGCACACTTATTTTCCTTATATTTATTTATTTTCTCTTCAATACATACTTAAAAATTTAACATATCCAAGATATTAAATATTTCATTCAGTAGACGTCATAAGATTATACTCGTGAGGAGGGGTGAAAATTTTCAAATGTGACTAAGTCTAAAGCTGAGTAATTACCGTGTTAATAGAAAAATTGAATTCTCTGTAACTTTACCTTTATCCTGTATGATCTTATGATTAGTGGAACTCCGCTAACCAGTATGTGTTAAGGTTTTTGGTCTCCACTAACAAATAATGCATACTTCCTCTGTGCTGTGATTTGTCTCCACTTTCCTCTGATTTGATTAGGGCATATTTATCCATGGTCGCTGAAATTGTCCCGATTATTTATGAAAAAATAAATAAATAAATAAATTTGGTCCGTTGATACTATGTATGTGGTACACGTTACATTTCCTCTGATTTCTCAAAGAAAAAAATATTACTATAAATATTTTTAATATACTTTGGGAGTTCGACATGAAAAATATTTATTTAATTATCGAGATTTTATGCAAAAGAAATCATTTAATTAATTTATAAATTATAAGTTACATCATCAATTAGTTTATGTTATGCTGATAAATTAGTTTAAAAGTTATATGTAGGGTAATGATATGTGGGTGGATGGGTTTAGCCTAATTACCACGCAACTCAAATGAGACTGGCCGAATCAAGTTATCAATCTGTCAATTTGCTCGTGTTTTAAGAATCAATATATTCTTTTTCTTTTTTTAAAAAAGAGAAATTTAAACAATGGAATATAATTATTTTTGTTATGAACGAAAAAAGTTAGCTTATTTTGAAATAACTGGCCACATCTATTAAACAACACCATAAAGATTATTGATTCGATTCTCTTGTCTATTTTGAAATAATTGACTACATTTATTAATTACACTAGTTAATTTTGATTGAATCATATTTTTATTTAGGATAGATAAGAGATGCTGAATTAAGTATCCAAATTCATGCAAACATAAATATTTTTGTCATTCTCGTACCAAGTGGGGTTGAAATGCAAATGCTTACTAACACATAGAAAGCCATTTTAAAAGGTGGCCCTACAACACACATGATAGGATACCTGCAAATATAAAATATGTTAGTGTTTAATTGCGCACTTATTTTGTCCCATATCCATCATCCAAGGCATATTCTGTCCACTCTTCCTCTATATATTCCTCCAACACTCTTCCACACACACCATACTACTTTAAGCACTATGAAGTTAAACACGAGTGCCATCACAACAGCGTCTGATGGAGCCTGGGAGGGGGATAATCCCCTGCACCACGCTCTTCCTTTGTTGGTCGTTCAAACCATAATCGTAGTATTCGTGAGTCGCACCCTCGCGTTTCTCCTCAAACCTCTTCGTCAACCCAAAGTTGTCGCTGAGATCATTGTAAGTTCAAATCATACAATATATATGCCAAAGTTTACAGTACAAAAATATAAATCTTTCCTATAGAAGAAAATTAGATTAACATCATCAACTGATTAAATAGTACTAAAGGTGTTTTTGCCAGTTTGTGGATTAGATTCATTAATCATTAAGAGATAAATTATTCAGTGTAATCATTTTGATTATTCAATCTATTTAGTTTAAAATACAAATTCTATCGAAGTAAAAAAGTAAAAAAAAATGAATAAATTTAACAATGAGGAAGTTAGTATCGGAAGACCCACAAAGACGATATCAAAATTAAGAACAATGTTCTTTCTATCGGATATGCACCTACTCTCTCCTTTACATGACAATTTAAAGTTAATTTACATATATATTAAGAAATGTATTTAATTAAATTTTATACAAATATTAATATAAATTTCTAATATATCTTTTTTACCACTTATTGATTAATTGAAAAAATTAATAAAATAATTGAAAAAGTCAATTCATATCATATTCGAAAAAGAAGTTATAAAAATTAAGATTAATATTTTTAATATTAATTAAGTTTATTCTTAAAACAAAATAATGAATACTTTGATTGATTGTTTAAAACAAAATAATTAATGCTTCATTGATTTTTTTAAAGTGACAATGATATGGAACAATTTTTTTTTATTTTTATAAAAAGTCATATAGTTTAGAATGGAGAGAGTAAATAAACTTTATTTAATATTTTTGTTTGGAGAAAATATTAAATAAATGATGAGAAACAAAATAAATACAATAAATTTAAAACATCCAATATTTTATCTATCGAGTCATTATATAACTAATAGAAGTATAGCTCTTCAAATATATATTATGCAAAATAAATTTACACGGTTTGATAATTATATCTATACTCTTACTCAAATAGTTACTAAAATATCATCTTTAATTAATTTTTTTTAATAAATAACAAGTATATGCTATGTCATAATTTTGTAAATTTAAAGAAATAAAAATGTAAACATCAGTAATACCCTAAACTTCCCTATACTAAAATCAATTAACGGATCGATGCAATATATATGATTAACTAACCAGAAATTAGTATTACTAATTGTTATAACATTTAAGAAAATCATTCTAATAAATAAATTTATCAGACATGATTTTTAAATTTATCATACATATAATTTTTTACCATTAAATGGATGTGTAATAATATTTTATATTGTCAATATATATTATTTATTCAAAAGTTTATTTTTTTTACATTATTAGTTGTGTAAGTTTTTATACGGTGGTCAATTAACTACTATTTATAATATTATGACTTTGAAGTATAGTTAAAATAGAGTCAAATTTTTAAAAGATAAGATTTTTGTAATTGGTTGATAATGTAAAATATATTTTTTTTATTTATACTAATTAAATTATTTACTCAATTTATGAACAAAAATATATTCTTAAGTATAACTTCGGATTGTATTAAATTGGATCAAAATGTCAAAATAAAATCCAATTCATTAAAAAAAAAAATCAAAGTTTCAATTTGTTTGATTTTGGATTTATTCAATCAAATGTGTTAAGGTAAATCATTTTATTAGGTTGAATGAGTTTAAAACCCCTTATATATGCGTTTAGTTTAATAGTTATATTATATATGTCAGGGTGGAATTTTGTTAGGACCTTCAGGTATAGGACGCAACAAAAAATTCATGGAAATAGTGTTCCCATCATGGAGCACTACCATGCTTGAATCAGTAGCAAGCTTTGGGCTCTTATTCTACCTATTTCTGGTGGGTTTAGAGCTCGACCTTGACACCATTCGCCGGAGCGGAAAGCGAGCTTTAAACATAGCGGTGGCCGGAATAACCCTACCGTTCATCTTCGCCGTCGGAGTAACGTTTCTGCTGCAGAGAGCCATTCGGTTTGAGAACCATAACATTGGGTACATTCAGCACTTAGTGTTTTTGGGAGTGTCTCTGTCCATAACAGCTTTCCCTGTACTCGCGCGCATCTTAGCGGAGCTCAAGCTTTTGACGACACGTGTCGGTGAAACGGCCTTGGCGGCTGCAGCCTTCAACGACGTCGTTGCGTGGGTTTTGTTGGCCTTGGCAGTGGCTTTGGCTGGTCAGGGACACAAGATTAACCTATTGACATCAATATGGGTTCTACTCTCAGGTACAGTTTAATTGCTTCGCTAATTTGTCCCTAAGCTCCTACTATTAAAAATAACACTTTGTTTTTCTACTAAAGTAATTTTTTTTACAAGACCATTTTCTAAAAAAAAAACAAAAAAAAGAGTAATTTCAAAAATATAATTAAAATTAATATATCTTATTACATTATTCTCTGTATAAATTAAAAAACATATTTTCTGAAAATATATCCTTCTTTAATATCTATCTCTTTATTTTACAAGACCTTGTTTGAAACTAATAATTATAGGTCAATTTATCTATTTTTTCTTCTAAAAGTTAAAATTAATTTTTCATTGATTAATAGATAATAAATCTCATATATTTTAGAAAAGTTTAAAAAAATAAACTTCTACCAATTAATTAGTGAAAATTTAATTTTAGCTTTTAAATAAATAAATTTTATTTATTTTCTTTGTGTTTTTTTCTCTTAAATATCTTTCAAGATAAGTTTGTCTAAATTAGTATAGTTCTTATCTTTTTTAGAATAATTTTTTTAAAAGAAAATAATTTTATTTTTAATTTAATTTAATTATTCAATTAATATTTTATTTCATAAGAATATTTTGTAAGGAAAAAATATTTCTATATAAATTAAAATATAAATTTTAATTCAATTTTATTTAACTTATTCTTTTAAATAAATAATATTTATTTATTTTAATTATATAATATATGCATCACAAAGAATAAAGAATAAATGCTGTTTACGTCATAATTAAGAACTTCAACAACTTTTTACTCTATATATTCTAGTGGAACAATCAAAGAATTTAAAATAAGACCTTATACCATAAGAATCATCAGAATCGAAGAATTTACTTTATTGCAAATTTCTTTTTAATCATAAGAATCAATTGCTCATGTAAGAACCAAATCTTACATCTAATATTCGTATTAATCTCTTTTAGTAAGAACCATGTCTTAAATTTAAGACCTTTGTAAGAATAATAATTGAGTTTGTTAAAATTTATTTATTAAAAAATATATTTTCAATACAGAATATTTTATTTCTCCGATATATTTATTTCTTAAATTGTTTTTGCTTAAAATAACAATTTTCTATTTTTTAAGTAATAAATCTTATCTACATCTTAAATAGTTAATTTTAAAAAAATATTTTATAAATACTTATCTTAATCTTAAAAAACTACCATTTACTTTTATGAAATAATTAAACGTGACATAGTCTATATCTAAAATGAGTTTGTGTGAAAAATTTTAAATTATTTATTATAAAAGTGAATAAATCTATCTTAAGCCATTTATGATTGAACAATAGTCTACTATCTATATATTGAAATTGAAAATAAATTTAATATAAAAGATATTTTTTCAATAAACTTAAGAATTTAATTAAAAAATATTTTTAATTAAAAGTCGATTATTATAGATGTTAGAGCACTGGTTAGTATATATATATATATATATATATATATATATATATATATATATATAAACATCTCTAAATTGTAAACATTTAGTTGACACACTTTTTTTTTCTGTCTCTCTTCCAATTTAATCATTTTATGATCATATTTAATTATATTTCTCTCTTTTCCCTTTTTTTCTTTCTCTGAAGTTGTCATGTAGTACAAGGTATACATTTATCTTTATTTTATATACAAAGACAGAAACGTTATAAGTGGATAATTTTTTATTTAAATATTTATTTTTTTTCTTTCTTAATTTACATAAACTAACATTTTTTCACAATGTTATTATGTTCTTATAAATACTAAACAAAACATGAGACGACAATTTAGTTTTAACAATGAAAAGTTATAAAATTTAAACGTAAACACTTTTTTTTTTTAGAAACATTTAAATGTAAATACTTAAAATTCAAAAAAATAAAAAATACACATAAATTATAATGTAAAAAATAAAAATGAAAATATATTAATGGAGTAAGTTAATGTTGCAGGAGTTGCGTTTGTTGGCGCGATGATGATCCTGGTTCGGCCGGTAATGAACCGAGTTGCTCGCAAGTGTTGTGGTGAACACGACGCGTTACCCGAAATCTACGTATGTTTAACCCTTGCGGGGGTAATCTTATCAGGCTTCGTGACAGACACGATAGGGTTACATTCAATTTTCGGTGGATTTGTTTTCGGTCTAACGATACCTAAGGGGAGTGAGTTTGCAAGCAAATTGACGACGAGAATCGAGGACTTTGTGTCCGTGTTGCTGCTTCCTTTGTACTTTGCTTCCAGTGGGTTGAAAACTGATGTGACTAAGTTGCGAAGTTTGATGGATTGGGTGTTTCTTTTGCTGGTTACGTTGACGGCGTGCGCGGGAAAGATTTTGGGAACTTTTGCGGTGGCGGTGATGTGCATGGTGCCGGTGAGGGAGTCTTTGGCACTTGGAGTTTTGATGAACACTAAAGGCTTGGTAGAGTTAATCGTTCTCAATATTGGCAAGGAGAAGAAGGTCACTTTTCTTTCTCTTTCTCTCTTGACTAAAACAAACCAACCTCTCCATATAATTTAATCACAATTTATCTAATCTATTAATCACGATTTTTATAAATTAAGGTTTTCTTTGTTTTTTTCTCCAGTTAAAAAATAACATATTTTTATCCAAACTTTTATTTTATTTTTTTCATTTTTTTCTCTTAATTAAATATACCATAATATACCTATTTTTCCATACACTGGTTTAAGAATGAGAAGTTAACTTTATTTTTATTTTTCTTTTCAGTGAGAAAGTTAACTTTATTGATAGCACCTCTTTGATTATATATTTTTTATTTTGCTCCTTTAGATTTAGTAAATTCTATTTTAATATTTTATTTTATAAAATATATAATTTTCATCCTTTAAGTATTTTTCTGTTAAAAATTTAATTTCATATTAGTATCATTATTGATTAAAATTTTAAAATAATATACCAACTAAAGTCATTATAATTTTAAATTAATATTTTTAAAATATAAATTATAATAATACTAATATAAAATTCTGTTTTAACGAGAAAATACTTAAAGTTCAAAGTAATACAATTCAAGAAAAAATACAAAGAATCTTAAAACCGCACTAGAAGTAAAAGTGAGATTTATTGTTCATAACGATCTTGATATATTGTTGTGCTAGCGCTTAACATTAGGAAAAATAAGATTACATTAGGAGTATTAAATGTTGGAACGATTATGGTTAATTATTTTATCCTACAAAAGAAGATCACTTTAAAAAGTGGAATCCTAGATAAAGATAAATAAGTTTTCAAATTTGACATTTCTGACGCCTATAGGATCCTAGATAAAGACAAATAACTTTTGAAATCACGGTCACAAGTAGGGGCGGTTCTTGGTGGGGGTTGGGGAGCAGTGGCCTCTCAAGTTTTTTCTTTTTTTTAATAACTTTATATATATATATATATATATATATATATATATATATGTATTATAATATAAAAATATGATTTAAAAAATATAATTATTATTATAAATAAAATAAATATTAAATTTTTATAATAATTAAAATAGTTATATTTTTTGTAACTTTTATAAAGAATATAAACAATAATTAAGATAAAATCCTATATTATTAATCATTTAAAATATCATTTTTTTATAGATGATCATACATAGTTAAAGAAATAATTAAACAAAATTTTATTAAAATTTAGTAAAGTGATAGATTTGATTAATTATTTACAAAAAATTATTTAAGAAATTTCTATCTATTTTAAAATACTATAAATTCACTATCTCAACTTAACGTGTAAAAGAAACCAAAAACTTTTAAACAAAGTTAGATGGATAATCCACTCATAAATCGTTTTTAAAGATACTGGTGCTACATCAATTCCAAATCAAATATACACGTTCTGTTGTATTATCTTATTCACGATATATAACATGATATAATCATATAAAATTTGTATGTCCAGACAAATAAAATTCATCATTTTACTATCATAATCTCAATAAAAAATATTTTTTTACTCAACACGTGACAATTATATAATATTTATGAGTTTAGATGTTTAAAACAACAAAGAAGGTTAGTTTGAACAAATGTCATATTATATATATATATATATATATATATATATATATATATATTAATTTTAAATCTTAAATATATGAAATTAATTTTATTTTGACTTACGAGAACAATTGATCGATATCCGCTATAGTGATAAGGTTTATGAGATGATTGTGTTTATGTTAGAACTAAGTTAGATTATACTACTTGGCAAAGCAGGTCCTTAACGACGAGATGTTTACCATACTGGTGCTCATGGCTCTGTTCACCACCTTTATAACAACTCCAATAGTGTTGGCCGTATATAAACCCTCCCGTATTGTGAACTCGCAAAAACCGTCGTGCCTCACAGACCTGCAAGAGAAGCTTCACATTCTTGCTTGCATCCATGGAACTAGCAACATACCCTCATTAATCAACTTCATTGAATCAATTCGTGCCACCAACACTTCTCGGCTCAAACTGTACGTGATGCAACTTACCGAACTCACCGATAGCTCGTCCTCCATCTTGATGGTTCAACGCAGCCGAAAGAATGGTTTTCCCTCCATTAGCCGATTCAAAAGGGAAGGAATGCATGAGCGAATTGCCACAGCATTCCAAGCATATGGTGAAGTGGGTCAAGTTACCGTGCATCATTTAACATCCATTTCTTTATTGTCAACAATGCATGAGGACATATGCCATGTTGCAGATAAGAAAGGTGTTGCAATGATCATATTGCCCTTTCACATAAGGTGGGGAGGGGAAGGTGAAGAGGTGACAGAAGACATAGGACAGGGTTGGAGGGAAGTTAATCAGAAAGTGCTTCAAAATGCACGCTGCTCTGTTGCAGTACTAGTTAACCGTGGGGCTGGCAGAAGGTTAGAACAAGGACCTGAGAGCAGTGTGGGTGCAAGGAAAAGGGTGTGCATAATTTTCATTGGTGGACCACATGATCGTAAGGTTTTGGAGTTAGGTAGCCGAATGGCAGAGCATCCAGCAATTAGGTTGCTTCTTGTGAGATTCACTTCATGCAAAGAACCTGAGGACACGGGACGCAACCATAACTCACCAACATCCACCAGAAACTTGGAAAGAGAAAAGGTATATTCCCTTGGACGTTAAGCGAAAACAAGTTCATTATGACAGTACGTGGTTCTTTTTAACGTTATTAACACATTCAATGGATAATAATTAATATTAGGGAAAATAACATAAGAATCGATACCCTTAAGGCTTAAGGGACAACCATTCTCACGAATTTTAATGTCATGACCAGGAGTTGGATGAGGAGGCAGTAAACGAGTTCAAGGCTAAATTGCAGGAATCTGTGGAGTACGTTGAAAAGAACACAAGCAACATAACAGAGGAGTTGATATCAATTGGGAAAGCTAAGGATTACGACCTAGTAATTGTGGGGAAGCAACAACAGTTTGAGCCAACCATGTTGACAAACGTAGATTTTCATCCCGAGCATGCCGAGCTGGGTCCCATTGGAAATCTCTTTGCATCTTCGGGTAACGGCATTGCTAGTTCATTGCTCGTTTTACAGGATCGATATTTCATAAATCCAGACGAAAGTACTCTCGATAAAACAGCAAGGACCATCGACACTATCTAAGAAATTTAGCCTTTCGTGTATAAACATAAACAATCTTCGCGTAAAATGAAATCATATAAGTACAATAATAACCTTCCCCCAATCTCTGGTGCAGTATTTTTTTTGTATTACTTTACAGTTGTGCAGTGTAACCAACAGAAAAATCTATATCTTGCTCCCGAAAATAGAGGAATTCTTATATAATCGGAAAAGACAAATTATGGGCAAATGACATATTATATAATGGGTAATGACCACGTGTTCAAATATAAAAGGAAGAAAAACTACAAACAAGACCAATGAAGTTGTTGCTGTAAATTCAAAACAATAATGAAATTTTCGTGTCACAATAATGTTTCATCACACTTCGAGGTAGAAGTAATCTTAAATTTGGGCAATTTGCCCTTTCTTTGGACACTTATACATATAAAACTGCATTTCCAACCATACAGAAGTCCCCAAAAAATTACACAAGGGAGGATGGGAGAACGATGAAAAATAAAGACTTGCAGACAATAGCCAAACCTCAAAAAATGTCCGTCCAGCACATAAGGGGCATGAGTTTAACTGCGACCAACTTACTTATAGTTGACAATCAGGTCAGGTATACCATGTTAAACAATACACCTACTCGGTTTGCATGCCACCAGCCAATAGGTACTGTATTTTGCCACTTACAACAAAACTTTGATCCGGATGATAGAGATAAGGACAAATCTGGTTCAAGACATATAACAAATCGCATTTTAGTTCAAAAGTGTGTTCCTGAAATCATAGTTACAAGAGAAGCACATGATAAAGCCAAATATAATGATTTCAAATCTAAAGATGATTACTACTTTAAATGCAAACAATCCTGCTTCCCTCTCCCTTTCCATGATACACACACACAAACAGGTTCCGAAGTCATGCTGGTTAAAATTAAAAGGGGAAATTGTTGATGCATTGGTCATGTGAGAAAATGTTATGATGGCCACAAAGAAGATTATGAGCCATTTAGAGAAAGTTAAGAGGGGCCATATGGTTTCCAACTAGTTCCTTTTTCTTTTTTTTTTTAATCTAAGAACTATATCCCCGTGAGTCTCCATAGGAGTATCACATGATACAAACCTTAGAGAAAGCCTCCTCCTGTCCAGGCAGCACCAGACTTCCCACTATGACCAGCAGCTTTATTATTAGATGCACTACCATACATATCATCAAATCCATCATCTTTGGCATTATCCCATCCAGCCCAACCATCACTGCTATGGGCAGCTGACCCTTTAGCTGATTCTTTCTTCCTTGCATCTTCCTGGTCCCAATCATCCCAAGAGCTAGAGTTATTAGAACCAAACTGCCCACCTGATGAATGATGAGCTGATCCTTTAGCGGGTTCTTCTTTCCTAGAACCATTGTGGTCCCAATCATCCCAAGAGCTAGAGTTATTAGTACCAAACTGCCCACCTGATGAATGATGAGCTGATCCTTTAGCCGGTTCTTCTTTCCTAGAACCATTGTGGTCCCAATCATCCCAAGAGCTTGAGTGATAAGTATTAGTATGTCCAGCAGAAGAATATTGTCCTTCTCTTCTAGAAGAATTCTGGCCTTTCCCTTGATTGAAATCCTGATGGAAACCATTTTTATCATTTTCATTTCGTTCCAAGTTATCAGACATCCAGTTTGGGTTATCTCTAGTGATTTCCTCAACCTTTTGTGAAGCCAATGCCATGACCCCTCTCATTATACCCCATGTCCTTTGTCCAATCTCTGATGTCTTCTGAGAGACAACATTGACAGTTTCATTGACCTTGTATTCATAGCCACCGTCTTTTACCTGAAACAAGAAATACAATTAATTCATGAAATCAATAGCTGCCAAGTGCAAGTAACAAAATTGCTGGGAGGAGTTTGATAAACAATAAAATTCCAGCCTTTTTCTTGCTTTATTTGAAAGGGGATAAACCATAGAATGAGGTTTATAATATACACAAATCTTTGCCCCAATAACATATGCCTAAAACGCACAATCCCCATATAATAATGAATGCCAGTAGCATGATAGCCACAGAAAATAAGATTAAGCAAACTACAATGCTGAATTGCAAAGCCATGTTTAAACAATGCATGTCTAGTTAGAATTAAGCAAATCTGACACCCTATCAAAAAGGAAGTATTCCACATGCACTTCTTCTAAAAGCACGTGTCTTACTCATCCTAAATCCAAATTCTAATACCCTAGGCACTTTCAGTTATCACTATCAGCACTGACCAACAAATCCAACACCAGGTCACCTCAAGCAATGCACTAATACAGTACTACCCTAAATTACCAATCAATTTTATTCATATGGCTAGCACCCGTGATACAGATTGAAAAAGAACATTGAACTTTATCTTAGGCGTGACAAGTTTCTCTTTTCAGATCTAAAACCAGATTGAAGCTATAAACTGGCTCGAAACTGCAATATACAAATAATAACAAATTCAAACAAAACCTCCTAGGCACAGGCGAACATGTGGTGAATTTATAGTGACATTTTTATTATTTTTAGTTATAGTATAAAACAAAATGACTGGCAAAAGGTGGAAATGCGAAGGTTTTTATTTTCAATTTATGGTATTTAGTTAAGGGTGAAAATAAAATTTAAGCTGCATCTCATTGTTAGTCAGTCATCCATTGACCATTATTATTGTAGTATTAAGTATGGAACCATTTGAATCTGAAATATAAAACATCCAATTTTCAGCACTAAGAAGCAGGGCCAAAGCTGGCTTCTACTTAAACGTCTTCTATAAAGCATGAAGGGTCACAACTAGTAACGACAATAATACCGTTCAAAAGTTTTGCCCTTTCCACCTAGAATATTCAACCTAAGTATAAGAATAAATTTGCAGAAGGGGGAAAAAAAGTGTTTCGCACTTTCACAAACATGCTTCAGGTCCTTTTAAATGGTACCAACACAATTGAATCTGCATATTTGAAATGTACTTGCACGCGACACAGGACAAAATATATTAAAACATGCGAGAAATATGTACCTGAACAAGTGAACATGATTCTATTCCCAATAATAGGAGGCATGGATATAGGATTCAATTATCGATTATTATATTGTAAAACAACTTGCAAAAACTTAAATGAAGGAATTTGGAAAATGTCTCGCACCCTCGTTTAAATCTCAGCAACTCAGGAATCAGTATACCTTTCCTTCGTTCCCTATTATTCCTAATTCTCAGAATCAAAAAAAAAAAAAAAAAAAAAAAAAAAAAAAAAAAAAAAAAAAAAAAAAAAAAAAAAAAAAAAAAAAAACTTAACGAAGGCATAAAATCATATTATATCAATAATTTATTATCACTCACCACCTCACATACTCGAAGATAGTATTTTAATTCCAATTTCCAACAACAAAATCCAATCAAACTAGTGCTTGAGTGAGACATTGAGAAAAAACATTCTATAATCAATACCGTCTCATCTCACATATTCCTTTATTATAATTTTTTCAGTTGGCAAACAGAGAAAGGAGTGTCCTTGTTCAAACTCCAAAGATATACAATTCAATTTAACACACCCAATAGACAATTTAACACACCCAATGGACATAGAGGAACTAAAACAAAACACAAAACATTAATCTCAAAAAGCACAGAATAATAAATAATTACCTTAGCAGTGATCTCTTGAGCCGCAGAAGCAGCAGCTAACGATAATTTACCAAATCCCTAAACACACAGACAAATCACATCACATCAATATAACATATAATTCCTCGTCTAATAGAAGAAAAAAAAAAATTCGACGTGATACCTGCGAAACGACAGAGAAATAATCGTTTTGCTGATTATTCCGCTGAGAGGGGGCAGGGCCAGATCCAAAGCCAACATATTTTCCACCCTGCGACGGCGGAAGCCCCTCCGGGCGCGATTCATTCTCCGCCAACTTCCTCGCGAAGAACCCATCCTTGTTAGCAGCAGAAGCCTCCAACTGCGCACGCGTGTACATACCCTCGGTCGACTTCGACCTCGTGACGCCGCCACCGCCGCCGAACCCTCTCACATCACCGGTAGACTGGTTCCTCCTCAGATCGGACCCCTTCGTCGATCCAAAAGCATCATCATTATCCCAACTATCCCATCCATTATTGTTATTGTTATTATTCGCCGCGAGCGGCGGCTTCCCCGCGGAGGATCGGGGGGATTCCTTGACGACGGGGGGATCGCGCCACGGGCGGCCATCGGCGATGGCTTGGATACGGTCACGGTAGACGGCGGCGGCGTTGGAGTTGTATTTAGCGACGATGTCGGTTTCTTTGGGAATTCCGTATTGTTTGAGGAATGCGTTGAGTTTGTCGTTTCCTCCGGCTTCCATTTTCTTGATCTGGATTTCGGACCAGGAATCCATCGTGACGGATCGGACAAAGGAGATGTGGACACCGAGGCCGCGGTGCTTGCCGGAGCACTCTAAGCACATGAACACGCCATACGATACCGACGCCCATTGCGGGTTTTTTTGGGAACAGTCCACGCAGATCTTGTTAGCCGCTTGCGATTGAAGGTCCCGGAGCCGCCGCGACGCCGCCATCGGATTTCGTGTTGTTTATTTACCGAACGGTGGGTGTGGGAATCGCAGAACCCGAACCGATTTTGCGGAAGAAAAAAGGGAATTAATGAATAAATGAGTTTATTTGGGTTGGAATTATTGAGGAATTGAGAAAGAGAGAGAATGTGAGAATGATTTTGGTGAATCACCGACACCGTCAAATTGGAACAGTGGTTATTGGATGCTGACTTCTGGCACTCTAATTATTAATTTCTTCATTCATCTTTACTAATTTTGTATTTTTATTTTAATTCGATATCTATATTTCTTTAAATTATGCATGTCCAAACTAATTAAGTTTTTTTTAATTTGATTTAAAATTTATGACAAATCTACATTTCTATATATATATATATATATATATATATATATATATATATATATAAATTGTAGGGATGATATTACTTTAGATTTTTTTCATTTCTATTTATTCAAATGTTTTTTTGTTTCAGAAATACTTAAAGTGAAAATAGTACATGTATTATAGTATAAAATACAAATATTCAAAAGTAGTAGTATAAATTATTGTCATATCATCATTTAATTATAAAAATTTAATTGATGTACAATGTAAATATTATTTAATTAGTAATAAGTCATAAACTATTATGTTTTTTTTTAAATGAATTTTATCTTAATTATCTTAAAAGTATAAATAATATAAGTTATAGCTGATTGATTATATAAACTCTAAATTAAGGACGTACTAACAAATTTAAAAGGATGCATGTTATTTTAGTTGTAAGTTTTGTTTGAATGTGTTTCTAGGTGCTGATTAATGAATACCTGTCTTGCACTTGCAGTGGAGAGAAAGCGCGGCAATCTGGCCACTTGGGCATTTGGCCATATGCTTCATTGTCGTTTTGTGATGTGAACATGGATTCTGTGATCAGGAGAGTTGCAAGGAATTTTTATAGGTTGGATGAAATTATATATTTATAAATTATTCTAATTATTAGTAATTTTATATAGAATATATTTTATTCTTTAACTGTTGAGTTAGAACTATACATCATTTTTACTTTTTTTATCAAACATTGTACCTATAAATGCATAATTAAGAATTCCTACTCTCGTACATATTAAAACTATGTAATACAAAATTCAATATATATTAATGGAATGCCAAATCTTGTTGCATTAATATAAAATTTCGTAAATGTAATTTATGTGATAAAACCTTTCGATCTAATGATAAATTTTTAAATGAAATTATCTGATAGAAAAACTTTTAACTTCACCTACTATTTCCTTGAACAGTCCAACTGATACTACTGTGAGGTTAACTGGTTAACTATCTTCAAATAGATGCCTTTTGGTCAGATACTTGAGTTTTGACAAAATACTTAATCTTTTTTTTTATGTTTATTGAGATTCAAAATTGATTCGGCAAGACTCACAAATTATAATGTGTGTCTGTTTCATTTCCATGACATGACGTTGTTACCTGTAGTTTTTCACAGAAGATCAAGTTTTTGGAAAACAATTTTAACACACATTTTATTTTTTTATTTTTTTCACAACTCCATTTTAACACAAATCAAGATGTATTTGTTTCGCACTATTTTAAATGTAAGACACAATTCAATCTACTGTAAAAAAAAAAAAAAATACAATTCAGTATAACGCATCTAATAAAAAATAATTCGAACAAACATTTTACTACCAAAAAGATTTTCTAATTATTCTTAAAAATTAAAAATAAATGTATAATAATTTTGAGGGCCACTTTTGTAAGATACATCTCACATTTATTATTATTATTATTATTATTATTATTATTATTATTATTATTATTATTATTATAATAATAATAATAATTATTATTATTATTATTGTTATTATTATTATTATGCAAAACATAATAATGATCACGTCTCTATAAAAAGAAAAAACAATGATTACACTAAATCTGACTATATGTCTGTTAAATTTATGTTTCTCAAAAAATAAGAGTGAATAAGAGTAGGAGACTTTCCTTTTGATTTTGTTTGTCAATTGTCATTCAAGATAATGTGTATGTTTTAAGAAAAAATTAATTATATCAGAAACTATTAATATAAAATAATGTTATCTAATTAAAATACTGTTACTAATTACATTACAAAGTATAAATAATTTGACGCAGGAAAATATTGTAAAAATGATCAAATGAGACAGTACTGTTTGATGTGAACATCAGTATCTTTTCCCGGCAATGTCCAGGAATTTTGTATACCTTTTGAAATATAAAAATTATCATAAAAAAATTAAAATAAATATTTAAAATAATTTTACACATCATCTACTTGTATATCAGATTTTATAATAATTTTATTATTAAAATCAATAAAAATATAAATGATCATTTATTAATTATGGTGAACACTTGTATTAGTTCATGAACTTTTTCTCTTCAAAAATAACAATTATTATATGATAAAATTAATTTAATTCTTAAAATATTATCATTATTTTACATAATATTTAAAATAATAATATTATATAAAGTAGTTCTCAAAATACTAAAAATCAATAAATTTAGTCTATAATCTTGAAGGATTAAAATGGATTTTTAATATATAAGTGATTTTACAACATAATTTTTAATCATTTTAGGAAATATTTATATAATTTATAATATTTTAGATTATTTAAGAGAAAAATTAATAATTGAGAGACAAAGTTACGAATTTACTCATTGTAATACTCATACATAAACTTTTATGGGAAAAAATAGTGAAATTATTTATTGTAAAAGATTGTAGTTAATTTCACAATATTAAAAATTTGATTTAATAACCTTCATATAAAAGCATGAGTTATTTGGTATTACGATTTAGATATTTAGGCAATAAATGATGAATTTGACTATTTAAATACTTAAAAAATTGAAAAAAGACTGAATTGTTGAGTGAGAAAGTCAATAAATAAAAGATTAATATATTAAAAGACATTGTTTTATTAATATTAAATAAAATAGACTATTTTGTTAATTGGTTCGTGGTATACAAATTTTATATTAAAAACTTAAGAAATGGAGGATATTTTTGAAACTATAATGTGAATGAAGGGCTTAATAGGAAACTGAAAATACAAGGTTGTTTGTTTTCTTTTTTTTTTTTTTTTTTTTTTTTTTTTTTTTTTTTTTTTTTTTTTTTTTTTTTGGACAGACCATTACTGATTAATAGGCTAACTGCAACCATCAACAAAGGTTAGTTAGGTCAAATTATTAACATAGAATATTTTTTTTTTATCAATATATTTTTTTACCATCAACATAGGTTGACCATTAGTTTTGTAAATTTGTTTATCTTCAATTCTGTGTTACTCCCTCACATGTTACTGGAGTTTTTATTTATCTGTTTTTAACCCAAAAAAGAAATAATCTGCTGACCAAGTAGACAAACATTGTTTTTTTTATTTTACATTGTGAACGTCCTTAGGAACGAAATCGTATATAATCCGTTTAGTAAGAAATGTGTTAGTGAGTAGATGATGTTATCAGTCCCTCAAAAACAACAATCTCGTGTTTTTGAAGAATGAAATTAAAAAATTTGTAAAGATTAAAATTAAAATTCCCTCATTTTATAGCATTTAAACTTAATATAAAAAATTCATTGAAAAAGCTAATTTAAAATGCACAGATATATTTAACTGGTGAGTACTAGTATTTAGTATATTAAATAAAAACTTTTAACTTAGGTTACATCTAAAAGAATATATAAATTAAAAGATGGATGATATTAAAAATGATAAAATAAATATAATTAATTTATATAAATTTTATTTTCGCTTTAAAAAGTAAATTTTATTATAAAAAAAACAAATGAATATTTCTCAATAAAATATTCAGCAAAAAAAATCTCAATAAAACAAGGTTTGATATTTTTCTCATAAGGAAGATATTTCTAAGGTAATGATTGATCTAAAAATGATTTATAAATTAAAGTTAAAAATATTTTTTAAAATAAATGAAAATTGTTTGTTAAAAAATCATTTATTTTATTATTTTACTCTTGAATAAAAATAATTTTTTAAAAATATTTAATCCAAACTTTACTTATAGGTAATTTTCAAACTAAAAAAAGAATTAAACATAATCTAAAACACGATAACAATTTTTTTAACGAATTAGACTATTAATTAAGTGATATCTTTTCTCCCAAAAGGTAACTTATAAGTGCTTAATGAGGAATTAAATCACAATAACACGTTTAAAGAGACTAAGCTCCTAGTCACTAGTGTGGGTAAATCATCTTTGATTTATTGCATTAAATGATTATTTGTTGAGTTTAACTGCTATTTAGAAATCAACTTTAGGGATATTATAATAAAATCAGCAAATTTTTGTTCGTCTATTCTAAATGACATAAATGTGACTGCTATCATTAACATTTGAATATAACAACCAATATTTGAATGTAACAACCAGAAATTCTCAAAAACACTATAATCAATGGTTGATGCAAATATTATACGAAATTTCAACAATAACAACTAAACAATAAAACATTAATAATAACTAACATTAACATAAAGCACATAAAACCAAAATACACATAAAAAAATAAAAATATGGTTGTATTTGTCACGTAAAAAACTGACTCCAACCCGAAATGATTTACGGCACACGGAAACACATACTCATTGAGGCACTTTGAAGAAGAAAATGTTAGAAACTCAATATCTCAAACAATAAGTACACGGAGAAAAAATAAAGAGCACAAAAAGATAATTAACTTAGTTAAGTGTTTTAAAATCTAATTTATAGTAGAATAAAATTTATTATTTGTAATTTTTGAATAGGAAAATTATTAATCCTTGTTACGTGTAATTTTTGAATGAAAAATCATAAATATTCACCACATATCATTTTTGAACGGAAAAATTATAAATCTTCCTAAATATTTGACCCACACTACCTAAAATCTAAAAATATTCAAGGATGTGATGCAAGTGAAAAATCAATCACTTTAACATATATATATATCATTTGTATCTGATGTCCACTAATGTAATATTTGAATTAACACAAGACACAACAGAAAAACCTCTCTTAATTTGACATCTCAAAATATCTTCTACATCCTCCATTATTTGACATCTCAAAATATCTTCTACATCCTCTATTACAACGACTGTGGTGTATTGAGAATGTTCCTCCATTATAACAACTGTGGTGTATTGAGAATGTTCTCTCCCATTTATAACTCATTCTGTTGTACTCGCATTAGTTTGTATATCTGGTCTTCATGACTTAACCGCTTTTAATGTATCTGTAATTTTCATATTTGTAACACATTCTTCGATAAGGTTAGCATTCACTTGTAATTACAAGCTGATAGGACATATAATTTCGAATAATGGGACACTGCAAATTCTGTAAATTTACTTATAATTATAAATCGAGGAATATTGTGAATTCATAAATAATTTTAAAGCAGTATAATTCTAAATAATGGGTCATTGTCAATGTGAAATAGAGTATAATTGTGTGAACCTAAAGACTAAATAAAAATGACAAAAAAGATTGTTTTTATAATCAAATGCACTATTTTAAGGAGCACGGAGTGGACCTAGTTATAATAAAGGGATTAAAGGGATTTGCCGGTGAAGGAAATTTTGTAGAAGCAAATAGAGCAATCCCACAAGAGAATGGATACAGGATAAAAGAATGAAAGAATGGATGGAAGGAAGAAAGAATAAAATAATTGAATGAAAAAATGAATGAATAAATAAAATAATGCGTGACAAGATAAATAAATAAAGTGTTATACGAAACTACAGAAAAGAAAAAAAAAATAAAGTCCAATGAAGCAAGTGCGGAACAGCACGGAGGAAAAGCTCCAACATCAACTGAAATAAATATGTGAAAGAAAACAAGATTGGTGCCTTAGAGTATTTGAAACAATAAATTGAAGGTTGAAGCAACAGAAAAGAGGAAAAGTACCGAATTGCCACTACCTGCTTGGAGATTGCTTTTGGAAAGAGTGCTGGGGCTCCAAATTATTTGCTCTTTATCTTTCCAAATGAAAGAAAGGTTCCATCTTGTAGAGTTATACCTCCATTTTAGCAGCCTTGCAACAGTAATTAAGGTATGCGTTGCAAAAAGCCACTCTTGAAGCAAGCATATCAGAGACCTATTTCATTTTTTTTTTCTTTTTTAAGGAAGAATTCGGCTCTGTCTGTGGCTAGAAATTAAGGGTGTGTAGATCACAAGTATTTTTTTTCATGTTTGATTTGAAAAATAATTATAATTTACTTGCTCAGAAACTATAAATATTTTAAATTATTATCTATTATCTATATCAATCTTATTATATAACATGTATTCAATTATTATTTATTAACTGACTTATTTATATATATTCAATATTTTATCATAATATTTAGTAATATTATAAATTATATAAAATTAATTAACCATATATAAACGACTATCATGAAATATTCCTTACCATGGAATTCAACAACTAACCTTTAAAAGAGCTGGAAACTAGTCATGTGAGATATACAGAGTGGTTTTGGTACAGCAGACAACAGGAACTGCAAAAGAAAAAAACATGACAAGAGTTTTAATAAAAAACATGTTTCAAAAAATAAACAAACAAACAAGATAAGACAGTAAATCTTTCAATTCTAGTTCATAATTTTTGGATGTATTAAAACGAATAGAGTTACCTTTGTTTCACTGGTCGAATCTAGTTTCTTCATTAGGTATTTTCCGATGAATGAAACAGGCACGCTACCATTCCCGTGGCAAACACAAGAGACATTAGACAGAATATCATTTTCTAGTTCAGTTGATTTCTACATTTGAAGAAGCTTTAGTAGCATCATAGATAGCGATGAAAATAGTTTGGCAAGCATGATTCTGTCATGTAATAGTTAGCAGAAATCATTTAAACTAGACACACAATGCCCAAACGCAAGACGTGGTAGAAATGCATTACAAAACTAATATCTCTCTCACAGATATCTTTATTAAAAGCCCGGTCTTTGATTTACACTAAATGCTTTCATGTTCATAACCAACACTCATGATATACAACGCAAAAAATCACAAATTTCTTCATTAGATAATTTTGTGTAATGTAATATGACTACAAGCATATTTTATTCTAAAATTGGAACAGAGGACCAGTGTCTTTTTTTTGCAAAAAAAAAAAGGTTGTATTTAGAAATGTTTATATGAAATCTGAAATCCAGACATATATAATATACACACAAATACTCATTCATTCAGTTCCTGTCCATAAAACTCAATTAATACATTAGAAAAAAGGAAATTGACCTTGAGAGAAATAGTATGACAACTGCGAGAATCATTGAAGGGGGGAAAAGGCTGATTATTATATAATCTAATAAGATGTAGAAAAATATATATTTTCGTTCAAAAGAATTTCATCATGCTGAAAAACAACTTCATGGAACGTCAAAAAGATTGATGCCTTTTTTTTCTGTCATTCAATATGTTGATTGAAACTTACTAAATGGAAATAGGTTAAATTGAAATGAATACTTGTATAGAGATTCACATACATAGTAGTTAGTGACATGAGTTATACATTGCTGCAAGCTCAACTTTTAAATGTACTAAACAGTTTCAATGCAGATACAGGGAGTCTATAGGAACTTGCTTTATTCTCACATACTTTGCAGGAATTTGGGGGCAAGGGTGCATCTCCTTCCCTGAAACATTAGTTTAAAATTAGTACTTAAAAAAATCCCCAAAGAAGGATATATAGAACATATATAATTGCAGAATTTCACATTACAAGTTATTTAGCTTCAAGGATTTCATATCTTACTGGTTTTCTGTAGCTACTAAGGACAAGATGAGAGTCTATTGCTGGCAGAATACAGCGTAGCTTGGGGTGATATGCCAGATTCTCCAGAAGCAGGTTCCTTTTAGAGTTAGTTTTCATAAAGCAACAAATCAGTATAACATTATCTTCATAGCACAATCAAAGCATTAACCATCCTCATTCATCCAGGTTGTTGCCACAGCATACGCCTTAGAACAAGATCAAGTAAAGTGGTATAGTTTAAAACAGCTAGTTTTTTCTTTTTTCTTCAAAGAATTTAAAAAGATCAACAGCATTCAACAGCTGTCTTCGGATCTGCTTTCACCGTGACAATTGTTCCCATGGCTGGGAACTTCATGGTCATATATGGGTGGAAACGATAGCACCGAGCTGGTTCAAAGATCTCTATCCGATTATCACATTGAGGATGTGTCGGCATCCACTAACAAGTATATGACGGACAAGGTTTTATAGGCTTCGCCTCCCCCAAACGTGGTTAGGAGGTCCACGTAGCCTGTAGCCTATTCGGGAATGTTGATCTTTTTAAGGTTGACTAGTATAGTATGTTTGCGGAACTTCCCTTCACCTTCCAATTTGTGATGGTGGCTGTGATCACCATCGGATCGTCCTAATCGAGGTCATTGGTGCTGAAATTTGTATATGAGAAGGTGATGGTCGACATAGTCCTATTTGGCAAATGGTGTACCAAATTTGTTGGGATTTAAACCTTCTAATCGGAACTCACACCGAAATGGCGGTGGTAAAAGAAAATATTATTACTGACGGTAAAATTTGTAGCGCCGGTAAATGGTAAATTACAGTTACCACAGAAAGAACCAAAATCACCAGAATAGTAACTACGGTAAATTTGTGAATAGTAATTACCGTAAATAGTAACCACGGTAAAACCGTAAATAGTAACTACGGTAAAACCGTAAAAACTAGATAAAATAAATGACACCAGAATTTACGTGGAAAACCCTCTAAAATGTTTAGAGAGAAAAACCACGGACAGAGTCGGAAAATTTCCACTAAGTGTAAGAAGAAAATTTACAAGCACTCAGAAAAATATACTACACTCAGAGATATTTTTCTCGCTTAATTATTTTCTCTCTCACACTTCTCTCTCTCTCTTTTTTTTTTCTTTCTTCCTCTCTTCTCTATTTTTCTTCTCCGCTGGTGTGCATCTGCATGTTGAAAACCCTTCTCCTTTTATAGGAGAAGAAATTTGCACTGTTTCAATTTTTTAATTGAAATCCACCGAAAGCAAAATTTTCTCCACCGAAAGTTTGGCAACCAACTACTGCACCGAAAGTGCAAAATATCTTTCTTCAACAGGTTGGAAATTTAGTCCAAGGCTGGACCCCACAATTCTCCCCCTCCAGCCTCAACTGTCATATACTGGAGGAGGTCTTCAACCGGCTCTCAGTAAGAGTCCATCCCAGCAAGTTCGACACACAACTCGAACTTCTCCTTGGGGACGACCTTTGTCAACATATCAGCAGCATTTTTATCTGTATGAATCTTCTTCAACTGGAATGCCTTATCTTCAATGACAAGTCTGAGCCAATGATACCTTACATCAATGTGTTTTGTTCGTGCATGATACATAGTGTTCTTGCTCAAGTCTATAACACTTTGACTGTCGCAATAAACTACGTATTCTTCTTGTTGCACTCCCAATTCCTGAAGGAATCGTTTCAACCAAAGCATTTCCTTCCCTGCTTCTGTAGCTGCAACGTATTCTGCTTCGGTAGTTGATAATGAAACACATTTTTGTAACCTTGACTGCCATGAAATAGCTCCCCCTGAGAATGTAAATAAGTAACCTGATGTCGATTTTCGTTCATCAAGGTCACCTGCCATGTCTGCATCTGTATAGCCTATCAGCGCAGGTTTCTCCCCTCCAAAAGTTAAAGATAACTTTGAGGTCCCTCTCAGGTATCTGAAGATCCACTTCACTGCTTCCCAATGCATCTTTCCGGGATTTGACAAAAAACGACTCACTACACCAACTGCATAAGCAATATCTGGTCTCGTACACACCATGGCGTACATCAAACTTTCGACCGCTGAATAATATGGAACTTTAGACATGTCTTCTCTTTCCTCTACTGTTGACGGGCAGAGTTTCTTGTTCAATTTGAAATGAGCGGCAAGTGGAATGCTAACGGGCTTAGCATTCTTCATATTGAACCTCTGCAGAACTCGTTCAATATATTTCTCCTGTGATAACCACAACTTACAGTTCTTCCGGTCTCGGATAATTTCCATTCCGAGAATTCGCTTTGCCGATCCCAAATCCTTCATGTCAAATGCCTTTGACAAATCGCCCTTTAACTTGCTAATCATATCTACATCTGGTCCAACGATTAGCATATCATCAACATACAAGAGAAGAATGATAAATTTACCGTCGGGGAGTATCTCCGGACATATACACAAGGATCTGCCTCCGTCCTTGTAAAGTCTTGATTCTCCATGAAGGAATCAAACTTCTTATACCATTGTCGCGGGGCTTGTTTCAACCCGTATAAGCTCTTCCTCAAGCGACAAACCATGTCCTCCTTTCCCTTGACCTTGAAACCTTCTGGTTGTTCCATATAGATTTCTTCATCTAAATCCCCATGCAAGAATGCGGTCTTTACATCGAGCTGCTCCAACTCAAGGTTTAAGCTGGCTACAAGACCTAGCACAACTCGAATAGAACTCATTTTCACAACCGGTGAAAAAATCTCGTCAAAATCAATACCTTTCTTTTGAGTAAAACCTTTGACGATCAATCGAGCTTTGTATCTGACTAGGTTACCATCATCTTTCTTCAGCTTGTACACCCATTTATTCTTGAGTGCTCTCTTCCCTTTTGGAAGTTTTACCAGCTCGTACGTGTCATTCTTCTTTAAAGAATTCATTTCCTCTCGCATGGCCTTCGTCCAACAATCTCTATCTTTGCAAGATTGTACATCCTGGAAGCTCTCTCCGCTCCCCTCATCGCAATTAAAATATAATCAGAACTAGGGTACCTCGTAGATGGTTGAGGAATTCTAGTTGACCTTCTCAATGAAGGTCCAACTTCTTCTTCTGGTGGAACGGGGTTCTCTGGCTCCCCGTGCTCAGCAACCTCCTCATCATCTACGGTTGACTCTTGATCCCCCACGACTGGCTCTTCTTCTTCTTCCTGTTCTGACTCTAGCATTCCTCCTCCTGTGGCACCATCTGTTGGAATGCTTACTGGTGTAAAATCAACACCGCCTCTTGTGGAACTTGCACCATCCACAGTTGTATTCCTCACGATCTCATTCTCGTGGAACACCACGTCTCGACTTCGGACAACTTTCTTCTTCACTGGATCCCATAACCTGTAGCCGAACTCTTCGTCTCCGTAACCAACAAATATACAAGGCATTGACTTATCATCAAGCTTTGTCCTCCTTCGGAACATGCATGAACGCCTTGCAGCCAAATACTCTTAGATGAGAGTATGAGATGTCCCTACCTGTCCAGACCTTTTCCGTAACGTCAAAGTCCAAAGGTACTGAAGGTAGTCGGTTGATTAGGTAGACAGCAGTACCAACAGCTTCTCCCCAGAATGACTTTGGTAAATTAGCCATCCTGAGCATGGATCTGACTCTCTCCATAATGGTCCGATTCATCCGCTCAGCAACGCCATTGTGCTGAGGCGTACCAGGAACTGTCTTCTCATGCCTGATACCATGCTTACTGCAATAATCTCTAAAATCCCTAGAGATATATTCGCCACCATTATCTGTGCGCATACACTTCAACGCATCCCGCCTCCCTTTCCACCATTGCATGGAATTTCAAACCGTTTGAATACCTGATCCTTTGTACGCAACAAGTAGATCCATGTCTTTCGTGAGAAATCATCAATAAAGGTAAGAAAATATTTGTTACCTCCAAGTGATTCCACCTCCATGGGACCACAAACGTCAGAGTGAACCAACTCCAACTTGTTGTCTCTCCTTCTCGAGCTCTTTTGAAATGAAATATGATGTTGCTTCCCAAATAAACAATAATCACAAGGGTTGATTTTACCTTTGGCTAATGGTATGAGGGACTTTTTAGCCAACACATTTAACCCTTTTTCACCAACATGCGCCAGTCGCTTGTGCCACAAATTTGGTGAAGCATCATCCTCAATCGTATTCAGGTTGACCCGCACGTAACACCGTGTGCGTCTTGTACAAATGAGCAACATAATCTTCCTCGCCACCACCAAAGATCCATTGGTGAGTTTCCGTTTCCATCACCCATATGATGGTGATATCCTTCCTTGTCCAAAGATGCTTGCGAAATCAGGTTCAACCGTAGATCGGGAACATGCCGCACATCGTTAAGTTTCAATGTGCTCCCAATATTGGTCTTCACACAGATGTCACCGATCCCCACTATTTGCGAGACACTATGATTGCCCATTCTAATAGTGCCATAATTTCCCGTTTTATACGGTATCTATATCTGAAACATGACAACATTCTACGTCGTGAGAAACACACGTTACCTCACCATCTTCCGCCAAGGCTGTAGCAGATGTGTCATCATTCTGAACCTTCTTCCCCTTCTCCTGCTTGAGAAGGTAACAATTCTTTTTGAGATGGCCTTCCTTACCGCAATGGTAACACCGTCTCTTCTCCCTGGACTTGGATCTATCCCTGAACTGTACATGTCCTCGACCTCTACTCTTATTCCGACCCCTATTCTCCGTGACAAGGGCTTGTGTGTTGGTGCTGGCAACATTCCTACTTCTGAGTTCTTCATTGTCCATACTTTTCTTTACAGTATCCATCGTCACCACACCATCTGGAGCTGAGTTACTCAAAGATACAACAAGAGTATCCCAACTATCCGACAGAGATCCTAACAGTAGACATGCTTGCATTTCGTCATCTAAGGACATACCTGTAACTGCTAACTCAGTTACTAGTCCTTCGAAATCGTTCAGTCTTGGAAACGATCGTCCCTCGATGACTTCAAGTTTATAATTTTTCGAATGAGAAAAACCTTTCCTTGAGCATTCTTTTTCTCGTACATTGATTCTAGCTTCTTCCAGAGAACCTGGGGATCTGTTTCCTTTTTCACATGATTGTAAATGCTAGAATCTACCCATTGGCGTATCGTACCCAATGTCTTTTTCTTCAACTTGTCCCACTGCTTCTGGGGCAATTCCTCTGGTTTTGATTCATCACCTTCTATTGGATCAAACAGATCTTTACAATAAAGGTAATCTTCCATTCTGGATTTCCACATGGAGTAATTCGACTCCGTCAATTTGATCATTGCTCCTTCGTCAGCCATTCCGAGCTCCCGGATTAAACCAAGAAGCTTTGATACCAGTTGTTGGGATTTAAATCTTCTAATCCCCTATGCGGAACTCACACCGGAATGGCGGTGGTAAAAGAAAATATTATTACCGACAGTAAAATTTGTAGCGTCGGTAAATGGTAAATTACAGTTACCACAGAAAGAACCAAAATCACCAGAATAGTAACTACGGTAAATCTGTGAATAGTAATTACCGTAAATAGTAACCACAGTAAAACCGTAAATAGTAACTACAGCAAAACCGTAAAAACCAGATAAAATAAATGACACCAGAATTTACGTGGAAAACCCTCTAAAATGTTTAGAGAGAAAAACCACGGACAAAGTCGGAAAATTTCCACTAAGTGTAAGAAGAAAATTTACAAGCACTCAGGAAAATATACTACACTCAGAGATATTTTTCTCGCTTAATTATTTTCTCTCTCACACTTCTCTCTCTTTTTCTTTTTTTTCTTTCTTCCTCTCTTCTCTATTTTTCTTCTCCGCTGGTTTGCATCTGCATGTTGAAACCCTTCTCCTTTTATAGGAGAAGAAATTTGCACTGTTTCAATTTTTTAATTGAAATCCACCGAAAGCAAAATTTTCTCCACCGAAAGTTTGGCAACCAACTACTGCACCGAAAGTGCAAAATATCTTTCTTCAACAGGTTGGAAATTTAGTCCAAGGCTGGACCCCACAAAATTAACACTCCTCAAATGCCTTTTCCTTGCATTCTTTGTGCTTCCTCCTCCTCGGAACCTCCAACTATTGTGATTATTATTTCTCTTACTTCATTTGGATTTTGTTAGGGTTTTTCTCTACGTGAAGCAGGTTGGGGTCAATCTTAATTTCCTCCTCTATATGAGGACGGTCCCTGACGAGGGCCTCGTCCTCGTCCTTTCCATGGCCCAGGTTTCATCTTTCTGGGTTGTTTGCCGAACAAATCGGGACAAAGCTCCCAATCTTATCAATTCTTCAATGATATCCTACACTCTTTTGTATTCTTCTATAGTGTGCCCTTTGTTCTAATGGTAACTGCAATGTTTTGAAGGGTCAACATCATGAGGGGGTGGGGGGCTGGACAAGGCACCGAGATTCGAAGTAGCTCGAGGTTGAACACTTCCCTTAACACAACTTCGCGGTTGGTGTTTAAAAGAGTGTAGTTATCGAACCTTCCCATTCTCCTCCACTTAGAACTTGTGTTTGAGTGGTCAGAGGTAAGAGCCCGCATTATTTCTTTAGACCTTCGTCATGTCGTTGCATTTTCTTTGATGTTCATAAAGCAGGTCACTCGGGTCCTGAGCTCGTCCATATTCTGGGGTGGCTCAACATAAAGTGAGTATGAAAGTGACCCTGGCTTAAGTCCGACCTTGATGGAATGCATGGTCATTGTCAGGTGAAGGTTGGGTATGTCCATTGTGGCCTTAGAGAACCTAGTTATAAAGTCTCTAAGGGGTTCGTCATCTTCTTGTACGACACGTTATAAGGAAGATGAATCAGTGGTAATGGGTTTGCATTTGACAAACCATGCTATGAATCTAACACACAGGGTGTCAAATGAATACACCAATAATGGTGGGAGGGAATAGTATCATTTAAGGGTGATACCCTTAAGGGTAGTTGGAAATAACCTACAGTGTTTTGAGCTTGTGTGACACCAACTTGGCTTGCGTGAAGTAAGCCTTGACATTGACGGTAGGTAGGGGTGGGTACAGGGATTAAAGTCCACAGGTCAATCTGTGGGCTCTCTGCGCCCCGTGGATCTGGGCTAATTTTTTCAAAAGAATCTAGGCTTACAGCTCGTAAAAGTCCGCTCCGCGCAATCCGCGAGCTTTGCGGGTTAAAGTCGTGGGGTCCGCGGGATGACCGCAAACCTGCACTATTTAAAGGGTTAAAAGTTGAAGCCTTAATTTCGCATCATTTTCCATGCCAACTCTCAATCTTCTCGCACGTCGCACTCTCCCAATCTCCTCGAGGGCTCATTCTCCCTTCAATCTTCTCGCATCCTCTCAATCTTCTCACACTCTCCCAATCTTCTCGCACCCTCTCAATCTCTTCGTTTGCATAAGTTTCGTTCCCGCTTCCGCTGCAATTCCGCCAGCACTGCTATTATTTCGCTAGAACCAGTTCTACTTCTACTGTCGTTTTGCTAAAAACTAGTCTCAATCTCAAACCCTAACGACAACATCATTTTAGGAAAAGAAAATGAAAATGTGGTGATGGAAAAAAATCAAGCTTCAAAAATGGAATCATTTGTTGGAGATAATTAAAAGTATATGTTGTTGACTTATTAAGAATTTAAATTTGTTGTTGGAGATGTTAAGTCAAGATGATTTAGCATCTTAGTTTTGATAATTACAGAACAATTTGTTGTGCACAGAGATTAAGAAAGAGCAGATCAAGAGGTGTCGATCAAGAGGCGTCAGATCAATGATCAGATCAAGAAGCATCGATCGATGATCAGACTAAAGAGGCATCAGACTAAAGAAGCATTAGACTGAATGTGATCAGACGGAAGAATGAACAGACGGAAGACTGATCAGACAGATCATTAATGAGCATAGTCAAGATGCACCCTCAAACACAGACGCACAAGATGAAGTGTTCAAGTTATCAAGCTTCAAAGCAACTACATCAGACGAAAAACCTTCATTTTTCAAGACAAAGAGCTCATCTCTACTTCAAGTCAAGTGCTCAAGAATGAAGACTTTGAAAACTAAAGTTAAAGACGAAGGAAGGAGACAGATGAATGAATTCAACACACAACTCATATTTATTCATTCGTCTACCTCATTTAATGAAGTTCACACGGAGTAACCCGCGTTCCAATTCAAATCTAACTTTTATTCGTAGAAGCTTCCAAAGACATAATAGAGATCTATGCAAAACCCCTGCAACACAAAAAGCAACCATGCTTTTTGTTGATATCTCTGATCAAGTCAGAAAAAGCTTGTGCAAACATTAATTATTCTGATTGATCTCTGTCACACGTTTGAAGAAACCAAGACAAAGGACTAATGTTCAAATCTTCAGTCTAACAGATACTTCACAGAGCTCTCTATAAAAGGACTTTATTACTTCAAGAGAAGGCTGGCGAACTGCATAACAAAGAAATGATATTCAAGTTTCAAGCTCTCAAGCAAAGTTCACTCGCCCTGAACTTAGAATAGATCTCATTGTAAAACCCCTCTTTGCGTAGTGGATAAACTTATTCTTTCATCTTCCTAAATCCACTGTTGTGGTGCTCTGAGCCTGAGGAGGTTGTGTTTCAAATAATACATTTGTATTAGCCTGTGGAGACTGTGTTCAAAGAATACCTTGTTTATCATGTAGAGGCTGGGTTCAAAGAATACATGTTTAGCCTGAGAAGGTTGTGCCCAAATAATATCTGTATTTAGCCAGGAGTGGCTGGTTCAAGGAATACTCATAGTGGAACCTTAGCGAGTTGCTGGGGAACTGGATGTAGTCTTGATTAGACGAACCAGTATAAAAATATTGTTGTCTGCTTTATTGATTTATCTGTTAACTAACAGG
The DNA here is from genome assembly GCA_026586105.1 of Hylodesmum podocarpum. Taxonomy (NCBI): domain Eukaryota; kingdom Viridiplantae; phylum Streptophyta; class Magnoliopsida; order Fabales; family Fabaceae; genus Hylodesmum; species Hylodesmum podocarpum. Next base: position 3,057,453 of record JALJEV010001437.1, on the reverse strand, counting down.
GGATAATAACTTGAACAGTTTGATAATAAAATCAATCTTAAGAAGAAAACAATCTTGCGTCTGATCAAGCTTTGAAAACCAACAGACGCAAACACATCGTCTTAGAGAAATATTTTTTTAAACAGTCTACACAATTCAACCCTCATTCTTGTGTGTTTTTGGCTTTTATAGGAGATAATTAAAAATTTATGTTGTTGACTTATGTAAAATATAAACACACAAGAAGGAGGGTTGAATTGTGTTGATTAATTAAAATATTTTCAGACGATACGTTTTGCGTTTATTAAAATGAGCTTTGGGTAGACACAAAGAGATTTTCTATTTAAAGATTTGATTTTAATAAGAATTTCGTTTAAGTTGTTTTATCCCGAGTTAGTTAGCAGAATAATAAGTAAAACAATAATATTTTTATACTGATTCGTTAGTTAAGACTACGCCCAGTTACTAAGCAACTTGGTAAGGTTCCTCAAACACATATATTCTTTGTACCCAGCCTTCTCAGGCTAAACTGGTATTCTTTGGACCCAACCTCCGCAAGCTAAACACGGTATTCTTCGGACACAACCTCCTCAGGCTAAACCAAGTATTCTTTCAACACTTAGTCTCCTCAAGTTAAAACGGGTATTCTTTGGACCTTAGCCTCCTCAGGCTAAAACTCAAGGTATTCTTTAAACACTTAGCCTCCTCAGGCTACAAACACCATAACAGTGGTTTACAATTAAGAATAAGAAGAATAATCCTCTACGTAGATAGGGATTTTACAATGAGAGCTATTATAAGTTCAGGGCGAGTGAACTTTTTTGAGCGAAGCTTTGAGAGCGAATAAGATATTGATTGCTTGTAATGTAGTTCGCCAACTTCAACTTGTTGTAATGAAGTCTTTTATAGACAGCTTCTTGAAGTATCTGTTAGACTGAAGATTTGAATGTTTGTCCTTTGTCTTGGGTACTCCAACATCTGGTAGAGTGAGCAATCAGAACAATGATTTCACAACGGAAATCAGCGCGAGATCAGACTTTGACTGATTTGCTCAGAGATTTCACTGAGAAGTACCATTTACTTTTCGTGTTGTAGAGTTTTAATCCAAATCTCTTTTCACCTTTAGAAGCTTCTGAGTAACAACTCGATTTGAATGAAGGCATGTGTTACTCTTCGGTCTAAACTTCATTAAACTTGATAGACGAATGAATAAAGATGACTTATATATTGAACTCATTCGTCTATTTTCTTTCTTCTTCGTCTTCAACTTCAGTCTTCATATGTTTACACTTGAGCGCTTGACTTGAAGTTGAGATGAACTCTCTGTTTTGATCATTCAAGGTTCTTCATCTGATATTGATGCTTTGAAGCTTGATGACTTGAACACTTCGTTTTGTACTTGTGTGTTTATGCATGAGTGTGCATTTTCGTCTATAAAGTATAAAAACAAACAAGAATGGGGTTGAATTGTGTAGACTGTTTAAAATAACATTTCTCTAAGACGATACGTTTGTGTCTATTGTTTTCAAAACTTGATCAGACACAAGATTGTTTTCTTCTTAAGATTGATTTTATTATCAGTCTGTTCAAGTTATTATCCCCTGTTAGTTAATAGATAAATCAATAAAGAAGACAACAATATTTTTATACTGGTTCGTCTAATCAAGACTATATCTAGTTCCCCAGCAACACGCTAAGGTTCCATAATGAGTATTCTTTGAACCCAGCCACTCCTGGCTAAATACAGATATTATTTGGGCATAGTCTTCTCAGGCTAAACAGGTATTCTTTAAACCCAACCTCCACAGGCTAAACAAGTATTCTTTGAACACAGCCTCCATAGGCTAAACAAGTATTCTTTGAACACAGCCTCCATAGGCTAATACAAAGGTATTCTTTGAAACACAGTCTCCTCAGGCTAAGAGCACCACAATAATGGATTTAGGAAGATGAAAGAATAAGTTTATCCTCTACGCAGAGAGAGGTTTTACAATGAGATCTATTTTAAGTTCAGGGCGAGTGAACTTTGCTTGAGAGCTTGAAGCTTGAATATAATTTCTTTGTTATGCAGTTCGCCAACTTTCTCTTGAAGTAATGAAGTCTATAAAAGCCAAAAACACAAACACAAGAAGGGGAGGTTGAATTGTGTAGACGGTTTAAAAAATTATTTCTCTAAGACGATGCGTTTGCGTCTGTTGTTTTCAAAGCTTGATCAGACACAAGATTGTTTTCTTCTTAAGATTGATTTTATTATCAGACTGTTCAAGTTATTATCCCCTGTCAGTTAACAAATAAATCAATAAAGAAGACAACAATATTTTTATACTGGTTCGTCTGATCAAGACTACATCCAGTTCCCTAGCAACACGTTAAGGTTCCACTATGAGTATTCTTTGAACCCAGCCACTCCTAGCTAAATACAGATATTATTTGAACCTAGTCTCCACAGGCTAAACAAGGTATTCTTTGAACCTAGTCTCCACATATTCTTTGAACACAGCCTCCACAGGCTAATATAAAGGTATTCTTTGAAACACAGTCTCCTCAGGCTAAGAGCACCACAACAGTGGATTTAGGAAGATAAAAGAATAAGTTTATCCTCTACGTAGAGAGGGGTTTTACAATGAGATCTATTCTAAGTTCAGGGCGAGTAAACTTTGCTTGAGAGCTTGAAGCTTGAATATCATTTCTTTGTTATGCAGTTCGCCAGCCTTCCCCTAAAGTATTGAAGTCCTTTTATAGAGAGCTCTGTGAAGTATCTGTTAAACTAAAGATTTGAACATTAGTCTTTTGTCTTGGGGTCTTCAAACGTGACAGAAGATCAATCGAATAATTAATGTTTGTACAGGCTTTTTCTGACTTGATTAGAGACATCAACAAAAAGCATGGTTGCTTTTTGTGTTGCAGGGTTTTGCACAGATCTCTATTCTGTCTTTGGAAACTTCTACGAGTAACGGCTAGATTTGAATTGGGCGCGATTTATTCCATCTGAACTTCATTAAACAAGGTAGACGAATGAATAAATATATGAGTTGTGTATTGAATTCCTTCGTCTTCAATTTCAGTCTTCAAAGTCTTCCTTCTTGAGCACTTGACTTGAAATAGAGATGAGCTCTTTGTCTTGAACAATGAAGGTTCTTCGTCTGATATAGTTGCTTTGAAGCTTGATGACTTGAACACTTCATCTTATGCGTCTGTGCTTGAGGATGCATCTTGACTATGCTCATTAATGATTCGTCTGATCATTCTTCTGTTTGCATCTAATGACTCTTCAGTTTCCAAGTGTTCAGTCTGCTCTGTTTGCATCTGATGACTCTTAAGTCTGATGCCTCTTCAGTCTGATCATTCCGTCTGATGCTTCAGTCTGATCCTTCAGTCTGATGCTTCTTCAGTCTAATGTCTCTTCAGTCTTATGCTTCTTCAGTCTGCTCCTTCTTCCGTTTATAGGCACAACAAACTATTCTGTAATTATCAAAACTAAGATGCTAATCATCTTGACTTAACAATCTCTCCCTTTTTGATGATTACAAACCACACTAGCAAATCCTTGATCTTCTACTTGACATAGAGCAAAAGGATGTATTAGAGTTAGAGAGATGATCTTTATCAGACTGAACTTGAGAGAGTAACAGATCAAAATCTGCATAAAACATGTTAGTTTAAGAACGCACAATATTTATCAGATCATATATTTTAATCACATTGAGTTGATGTTCTTTGAAATTCACCTTTCATTGAATTTATTACATCAATGTGATATAAAGTTGATCAGAGCACAACATTTCTTAACATAATAAGAGAAAAATAAAATAATGAAGAATAATAATTTAAAGAGCTATTCTAAGCTCCCCTCAACTTGTTCTTCATCCTCTTTTCTTCTTTTGCATTTGAACTTCCTTTCAGACTTAGCACTTGTATTATGCTCCCCTCAGCTCCTGATCTCTTGTGATATTTTCTTTTCATTTTTTTTATTTTGCTCCCCCTTAGCTTTTACATCCTTCTTTTTCTTCTTCCCCTTGGGCTATACACATTTTTTTTTATTTCTTCGATCCTTTTCTCTTCCATTCTTATTTCTCTCTCATCCTTATTTCTCATTTCTCTCCCCCTTGGGCTGCAATCATTAAAAACATCTTTTCTTAAATCTTTTGCATCCTCTGGGTTTTCGACGGAGGCTTCCAAGGCCTTCTTATCTCTCATTACCTTCTTCTGTCTGATAAGGTGTATTTAAGGATATCGTGTCTCTTGCTTTAAAAAGCTAGACATATGTAATGCATTAAAGAGCTTTGTCTTGTACACTCAACAGAGATGTTAGAAGATAACATGACGTTGCATTTATTGAATATTCAAAGAACTAATTCAACTTGATTAGATGCAGCGTTTCGTCTTCAGACGATAAGGATAGATGAAAGAAATTTAAACAAACGAGAAAGCTTATTTAGATGAAACAATTATTTCTAAGTTTTCAAAAAAAAAAATTGTTTAAATTCTTTGTAAGAGAGCATTGACTCATTGAAAAGCATTTTGAATAGATTAATATAGTGATACCTTATTTCCAGCTCCATTCAGTTGATATTTGAATACATTTCTTCAATGCACTTGGGTTCAATTTTTGACACCATTGCATGTTCAGAAAAGTCTTCTAAAATTTGACCTGTTTGCACTCTTTGAAAATTTTGCTTCTTTCGTCTGGATGAGTGGACGAAGAGGATTCGTCTGATCTATTAGATGCACTTCCGTCTGATATGGTGAATCTGTCTTCTCAAGACACATAGAAGGTAGATCTCTTACATGATATGTTGTTTTAGAACAAGGATATGTTGATAATTATATGTTGCATGTATCCATTGTCCAGATTGTACCATCTTCAAATATTCTCTCTTTCTGTCAGCAACAAAAATTATTTTTGATCTTTGGTACCCAAATTTTCTTGGGTCCAATTGTAACAACCCAATTTTTATTAATAATAATAATAATAATAATAATAATTGATTTATAATGTCTCAATTTAATAATATTAAAGAACAAATTTTATGTTATTTCTGTATCTTATTCAAGGAATGAATACAATATGAATTTATAGACCAGGTACAACTTAATCAAGGAAATAGAAAATAAGTAATTAAGTTTATACAAATCAAATCACCACAAAATCTGTTCCAAATCACCACCAAATTAGTTAGAAAGCAGAATCTGCACTAATTAAAGAAATAATTATCTTCAACGAATAAAAATAATAAAAATTGATTATGTAATGTTATAATTTTAATGGGTAATAAATGCCCAGGGGTGGTTGAACAGCTATAAAAAGGCGAGTCTGCTGCACTTTCTGAACACACATCCTTCCTCATTCTTCCTATCTTTCCTTTCTTTCTCTCACACTCTAGTATTGTCTTTCCCCCCCTAAAAGGAGATTGAAGTTCCCAATGAGAGGGTGGAGATTGGAACTCTACCAACTTCAGTTTTTCTTCACATATAGTGTCTCGAGTTCAGGTTAGGGTAGTTATTAATTTGATGATAATATTGTGTTAGATCAAGATGATTAACATCTCTAAAGTTTTGATTATCACAAGATAGACGGAACATCTACATACGGAACATCAAGTCAGACACAACGAGCACAGACGGAAGATGACCCCTCAAAGTTGAAGTCATTCGTCTGTCTCAAGTAAAGTCATCAGACGATAGGCTAAGACGAAAACTCTTAAGACTGAAGAAGTTCATCGTCTGTCAAAGAAGTGAAGCAAAGTATGAGTCACTCGCGCCAAGATTTCAAATCTTAAGAAGTACTCATTAGAAGCATCCAAGATCAGTATGAGGGTTCACGCCTACATATGCAACTCGAAAAGGTCCTCACCTTTTGGTCAAAATCTTTGTACAAATCAGAAAAAGTACTGCGCATGCTATCTATATTCGCTGCACACACCATCAATCAATCAAGTGCTCTCTGACATCTTTTGGACTTTGCTTGGAAAACGTTCAACGGCTTTCTTCTGTGTCTAACGGATATCTGAAGATTTTGCATATTTAAAGACTTCGCTTCTTCAAAGTTCAGTTGGCGAACACGCTTCAATATTCTACCTTACTGTGAATTCGCTCTCTGTTACTTTTGCTCTTCATTTGTAAAACCCTCTCTGCGAAGAGGAAACTCACTTTTTATAGAACTCTTTCAAATCCACTTGTGTGGTGTTTTAGCCTGAGGAGGCTGGTTGTTCAAAGAATACCCTTGTTGTTTAGCCTGCGAAGGCTGTGTTCAAAGAATATCGTGTTATAGCCAGAAGTGGCTGGGCGCAAATAATACTTGTAACCCTTTCACGGTTTGTAGTGAAAACTCAGTTGTTACTAGGTAACTGGACGTAGTCTTGTATAAACAAACCAGTATAAAAATACTTGTGTATTTGTTTTATTAAGTATTTGACTAACGGGAATAATTAAACCATAACGTCTGTTTATTAAAATCAACCTTTGAAGATTAAGATTGTTTCGTCTGAATATATTTAAACGCACAGACGAAAGGAACAAATTTTTTTTAACACAATTCAATCCCCCTTCTTGTGTTCTATCTTTTACATATTGAGTATGAGTGATTAATTGTTTCTAAATATTGTTTTTTTTTTTGTAATTTTGATGATTAAATTCATTGGGTATGATGATTGTGGTTCTATTATTAGATTATTGCTATTATGAGTTCCAATTATGTGATTGTTTTATTGAATAAATTGGATTATTGTGCTCTAAAGGTAGATTTTGTGATGGGATTGGTATATTGTGAATGAGTGAGCGAATGAGGGTTAAGAAAATAAGAGAAATGAAATTATAAAATATGAGACTTCTAAGGATTGAAAATTGACATTTTGAATTACAATATTTTTATACTAAGAAACCTTGAATCCTTTTATAGTTGTGAGAACCCTTGTTTAACTAGAAAATCTAGAGAATAAGTTTTGTCTATTGAGAACCCTTTAAGTGAGAGAGTAGTTACAAGAATTCAATGATAATGAGTATGTTATGAGTGATGATTTCTTTATGGATAATTATGTTATTGGCGTGATTGTTCAATGTAATTAATTTTCTAATTTTGGTATTAGATTTTTATGATATCTTATTACTCATAAGGTTTGAGTAGAGATAAAAGGAATATAGAACTGCCAATGGGTTTCTATCATTGTGATAAATATGTTTAGTATAAAGGTGGTGATATTTATTGAAAAGGAATATGATGACGAAATCTTATTAAGGATAAAAGGATATGGTTAGGTGTATATAAAGGTGGATGTAAACATGATATGGATAGTTATTGTAGTATTTCATTTGGTGAGTGGGGCATTGTAATTAAAGTGATAAGAGATTGAATAGATGTGTGAGGTGAAAGGAACAGTGAGAGAAATTAGGGCAATAACTAGACATTTGGATTTTTGAGGTATGAATGTTAACTTTGGTAATTTGGACTTGGTTAAGCATTAGTCAATGTATAAATAAATAAATAAAACTTCAGGTTGAATTATGATTTTATAGAATTCCACATGTTATTATTAGTGCATTATTCCTTCTTTGTATTGTTGACAATTGTAATGATATGTGTGTGAATGACATGTGAATTACATTTATTAATGTTAATGGGAAATTATTGATGTGGATTGAGAGATTAATTTTGTGGGTCACATTGCATTGATGAGTCGTTTAGGTTCATGATAATCAAATGAAATTATTTGAAAGAAAAAGGGATGGATGCTTGCTCCTGTGGACGGGGAGTGAGGTTGCCCCTAGTGAACATGCTTGTAAAGCATGGTGTTTTAAAAAAATGAGAGAGATTATCATGAATGTTATACGTGGTGAAAATGTTTTTGAAAGGTGGGGATAATTAGAACTAGTACGGTTGGTCCCTAACGGGTCGTTGTAATGGCCTAAAACTTGGAGGGTATTCGCGGTGGGGAAAGCTTCCACTATGGCCGATCACCATGAGTGGGAAGTGACTCCTATTGCAACATTGGTTGCCCTAACTGTAACTGACTAGTATTTCTAGTAAGAATGTCAGATGTGACATGTATTCGAACATGCAACCTGCAGATTATTAAGCCACCACTCTAACCAACTGAGCTACTAGGTCTGTTTGATATTTTTTCAAAATAAATATAATGTATATAATAAGTACGAGAAAAATATGTAAGAAAAATAGGGAAAAATATTTTTTAGACTTATTATAATATAATATTAATTATAGAATAATCATATATGATATTCGAATAATGGAATTAAATAATAAAGTATTAAAAATAATAATAATAATAATAATAATAAAATAATAATAAAATAATAATAAAATAAATAAATAAATAAATAAAAGTTGGAAAATTCTAAACAAGTGCAATATGTCATGAGTGATGGAAAAATGCACTAAGTTAGTGGTGTTAACATCAATTTGTTTAGTGGAGCATTAAAAAGAAAAAGAATTATAATTTATTGTTTATGGTAAAACCACTAAGTATATTAAATTTTACCACTAATAATATTTTAAATTTTATTTCATCTATAAATAGAAACCATTTGAGAACACTTCAGCCATGAATTCATTTGCACCAAAACACCAAAATCTTAGTTTTTCCAATTTTCCCAAAACCATAAGCTTATTTTGCTAAAATTCCAAATTTTTCTAAATTCACCAAAAACCTATTTCATTTAACTTTGAGAGTAGAATCAACCTTCTTTCAACCTTCAAAAGCTTTCTCAAAGTCTTCCAAAAGAGTAGCCAAAAGAAATCAATGTGAGGGAAGTTTCTAAATTATTTTAAGTTTTCAATTTAATTAAGTTTTCAATTTTCTAAAAATTCTAGAATAATCTCAAAATATTTGTGTTCTAAAATTTATGAACTTATAATTATTATTGAAGTTTTAAAGTAATAAGAATTGTAAGAGAAGTTGCAATTTACTTAAATTTTCAAATATAAAAAAAATAAATAAATAAATAAAAATAAATATATATATATATGTAACTAAAAATGAAGTAAGCATGACTTGAACCCAAGACCTTGGTGTTTCCAGTCATGTCTTAACCAACTAAGTTAGTCCTGATTTCGTTTTTGATACCGCATATTTATATCTTTATATTTAAATATTTCCGCTTTCATTTGTTTATATCATATGATAATTTGTGATCTTAAAATTATGAGATCTAACTAGGAGGCTCTGCCACCTTTACTGATTTCATAATTTTAAGTTATTTATATAATATTTAATTTTATGAAATAATAATTTGAGATCTTAAAATTATGAGATCTAACTAGGAGGCTCTGCCACCTTTACTGATTTCATAACTTTAAGATATTTATATAATATTTAATTTTATGAAATGATAATTTGAGATCTTAAAATTATGAGATCTAACTAGGAAGCTCTGCCACCTTTACTGATTTCATAATTTTAGTTATTTATATAATATTACAATGATTAATTTTTCTATACCTTGAACTTGGATGACCTTTGATTGAACTTGAATAACTTTGGATGTGTATTTGGATAATGACTTGGATTGTGTATGTTTACCTTCCCTTTGAACTTGGTTGATGATTGAGACTGTGATTAATTTCCTATGTTATGTACTTTGAGGACTTGTGATGAGAACTATAACTGTTTAGACTATAAATTATTAACCCATAACATAAAATATAATGATGGAGTAGACTTGTAATATCAACAAGTTGGTGCTGTTTTAAATGAGATTTTTAGAAAGGGAGATAAGATTTCATTCATTCATGCATGCCTCAAAAGAGGTGGCCTCGGTTAGAGGTGCGAGATAATAACTTAATCCGTGCGTCTAGGTGGGATGCCGATTTGGGGGATTTTTATAGTGAGAATTCATTTAATTCATGATGATCACATGATTGTTTATGAGATTCTCGTGCACCACCGTGAAATCCCAACCGGTCGGTAAGTTTTACGATGATGATGTCGTATTATCTGAGATGGTACCACATTGCATATTTTTGGAGTTGAGGTTGGAGCATGCATCATATAGAAATTTCATTTAAGTCATAATTCATTCTTTATTTATTTAATTATGATATGTATTATATTGAAAATTTTATATGATATGTATTTTTATTAAGATTTTTGGAACTTACCCTTGCGTGTTTGTGTCTGTGGTTTGACACCTGTGATGATCCTAAATTTTAATTGGGGGAGCAGATTAACAGGATAAATCTATTGAAGATGTGAACGAAGGATAAGCAAACATGAGGATTTTTGTGAATAATGTGTATATTATAATTATCACAATATTACGTACTATGTGACATTTTGTAAATAACTTTTGATGTATGATTACGATGTGATCTATGTGATGTGTTTTATTTTGGTGACATTTTTGTTAGCAAGGGAAATTATTTTAAAATTTTATTTAAAGAAATCTAAATGAAGGGAAACATTTTCAAATAATAATAATAATTGGATAAAAATGAAAATATTTTAGTAATGAAATACGTCGGGGCGTTACAGTTGGTATCAGAGCAGTATGTTTTCTTGGACTTGTGAATTTTGAGCTAACCATGTTTTTGTTGTGATTAAATGATTGGTAGAAGTTATAAGGTGGAGTATATGATTGTTTGTTTATGTGCTCTATATTCTTGTGTGATTGTTAGTTGATGTGCTTTGTGATTTTATTTTCTGTAATAATAATAGATGGCTGGAGGAAATGATAAGGCAATTGCTGAGGCACTCGAAAAACTTGTCCAAGCAATTGGAAGTCAAAATAGGAACAACAACGAACATAATGAATATCGTGGTCTGGAGCGTTTTCAGAGGAATAATCCGCCTACTTTTGGAGGTGGATATGACCCTGAAGGTGCTCAACGATGGGTAAGGGAAATTGAGAAAATCTTTCGGGTAATGGGATGTTCTGAGGATAAAAAGGTAATTTTCGCAACTCATATGTTGGTGGATGAGGCAGAATATTGGTGGGAAAATGCTTACCAGTATGAAGCGAAGGAAGGAGAAACAATAAAATGAGGAGAATTTAAGGAATTGTTTTTAGAAAAATATTTTCCTGAAGATATAAGGAATAAAAAAGAAATGGAGTTTTTGGAATTAAAACAAGGGAACTTAACAGTAGCTGAGTATGCGGTTAGGTTTGAGGATCTAGTCAGATATTCTACACACTACCATGGAAAAGATGGTGAAAGGTCAAAATGTGTTAAATTTTTAAATGGCTTGCGTCCTGAAATAAAACAGGCTATAAATTATCAAGGTATTCACCAATTTCCAGTGCTTGTAAATATGTGTAGAATATATGATGAGGATTCTCGTGCTAGAGCTGTATATTATAAAAATAAAAATATTGGTGGACCCATTAAAAATAAAAGATTTGGGTTCGAAAATAAAGGGAAACCATACCAAGCTTCTCAAGGATTTAAGGAACGTTCTGCTGGGAATTTTTCTAAAGCTCCTATGAGAAATCGTGAATCTAATCCTGTTAATGTCAAGTGTTTTAAGCGTGGAGAATTTGGACACTATGCTTCATCGTGCAACTGGTGCTACAAATGTAACACAAAGGGACATCTAGCAAAAGATTGTCGAGGAAAAGGAAGCATGTCCGAAAATCCATCTGAAAAACCGAAGGCTCAAGGAAGAATTTTTTCTCTTAATGGAACCGAGACTTCGTAACCTTTGATTCGAGGTAAATGCTTCATAAATGAAACTCCTTTAACCGTGTTATTTGACTACGGTGCTACTCATTCTTTTTGTGTCATATTCTTGTGTACAAAAATTGAAACTCCCCGTGTCTTCATTAAACTTTAAATTAGAAGTAAATACTCCAACCGGGACTTTAGTTTTAACCTCAGATATCTGTCTAGACTGTAAAATAAAAATTGGTGATAAAACTTTCTGTGTCAATTTGATTTGTTTACCCCTTCAACAAATTGAAGTTGTTTTAGGTATGGATTGGTTGTCCACTAATCATGTTTTGTTGAATTGCTTTGACAAAACAATTATTTTTCGAGACCCGAGGTGAGTAGGGATATTGAAATTGTTTCCATAAATAAAGTCTTAAAATCTTTAAAGGAAAACAATACCCAAGTATACATGATCACCGCTAATGAAACTAAATCTGAAAATGAGGTGAGTGGTGTGCCAATAGTAAAAGATTTTACAGAGATATTTCAAGAAGTGGATCAATTACCTCCCCAAAGAGAAATAGAGTTTTCCATTGATTTAGTTCCAGAACAGGACCAATTTCCATAGCACCATATAGAATGTCTCCTCGTAGAATTAGCGTAAGTCAAGAAACAAATTGAAGAATTGTTAAGTAAACAGTTTGTAAGGCCTAGTGTATCACCCCCGGGAGCTCCAGTTTGTTAGTTAAGAAAAAGGATGGAACCATGAGAATGTGCATAGATTATAGACAATTGAATAGAGTAACCATTAAGAATAAATATCCATCACAGGATTGATGATCTTATGGATCAATTAAAAGGAGCCTGTATTTTTAGTAAGATTGATTTAAGATCGGATATCATCGGATTAGGGTAAAATCCGAGGATATTCCAAAATCGCCAAGACCAATTATGGGCACTATGAGTATTTAGTTATGCCTTTTGGAGTGACTAATGCTCCAAGATATTTATGGATTACATGAACCGAATTTTTCACCCTTATCATGACCATTTTGTAATTGTATTCATTGATGACATATTAGTGTATAGTAAAACTAGGGAGGATCATGCCAAACACTTAAATATAGTATTACAGATTTTAAAGGACAGAAAACTTTTTGCTAAATTATCTAAGTGTGAATTTTGGATGGAGAAAATGAAATTTTTAGGTCATGTGATATGTCGGGGAAGAATATCTCAGAGATCCATGTAAGGTACAATCTGTTTTGGAATGGGAGAGACCTAAAAGTGTAACAGAGATTAGAGTTTTCTAGGATTAGCAGGATATTATAGGAGATTTATTAAAGATTTTTCTAAAATAGCTTTGCCTTTGACTACCTTGACTAAAAAGAATCGCATTTATTTGGACAACTCAATGTGAGGATAGTTTTCAAACTCTAAAGGAAAGATTGACCAATCGCTCTCCAAAAGTATTAACTCTACCTGATCCCAAAGAACCTTTTGTAGTGTATTGTGATGCATCTAAAATGGGTTTAGGAGGAGTATTGATGCAAGATGGTAAAGTGGTAGCATATGCTTCTAGACAACTTAAGATTCATGAGAAAAATTATCCAACCCATGATCTAGAATTAGCTACAGTAGTATTCACACTTAAGATGTGGAGACACTATTTGTATGGAACTAGATTTGAAGTATTTAGCGATCACAAAAGCCTTAAATATTTATTTAGTCAAAAAGAATTAAACATGAGACAAAGAAGATGGATGGAATTTTTAAAGGATTATGATTTTGAACTTAATTACCATCCCTAAAGGCTAATGTGGTAAGAGATGCTTTAAGTAGGAAGTCTTTGATTATGTCTTCACCGATGATTAGAGAAATGGATTTATTAGAACAATTTCGAGATCTTAGTTTAGTGTGTGAAACTACTAATACGTGTATTAGATTAGAGAGCTTTACAAATTTCTAACACATTTTTGGAAGAAATTAGACATAAAAGAATTTGATCCTTTTCTCAAAACTCAAATGGAAATTTTGAATCAAGGAAAAAGTAGTGAGTTTAAGATTGGAATGGATGGTATTTTGAGGTTTCAAGATAGAATTTGTATTCCTAATATAACAGAAGTTAGAAAAACAATTTTGGAGGAAGCACATAAAAGCAAATTAATTATTCATCCCGGTGCCACTAAAATGTACAAAGATTTGAAAACCATGTTCGTGGCCTCGAATGAAGAAAGAAATTTGTGAATATGTGTATTCTTGTTTAATTTGTCAAAAGGCTAAAATTGAACATCAGAAACCCTCAGGTTTATTGCAACCTTTATAAATACCACAATGGAAATGGGATAGCATATCTATGGATTTTGCGGTAGCTTTGCCAAGAAGCCCTAGAGGATTTGATTCAATTTGGGTTATAGTAGATCGTTTAACCTAGTCTGCACATTTTATTCCTATTAATATTAGGTATTCTTTAGAGAAATTAACTAATTTGTACATAGGTGAGATTGTAAGATTACATGGTGTACCATCTAGTATTGTATCAGACAGAGACCCTAGATTTACTTCAAGATTTTGGGAGAGTTTACATAAAGCTTTAGGCACCAAATTAAAATTAAGTTCAGCCTATCATCCCCAAACTGATGGACAAACTGAAAGAACAATCCAATCTTTAGAGGATTTATTGAGAGCTTGTGTTTTAGAACATAAGGGTTGTTGGGTAGACTTTTTGCCTTTAATAGAATTTACCTACAATAATAGTTTTCATTCTTCCATTGGTATGGCACCTTTTGAAGCTTTATATGGAAGAAAATGTAGAACTCCTTTGTGTTGGACTGAATCAGGAGAAAGTTTAATTTTAGGACCTGATATTGTACAACAAACCTCAGAAAAGATTAAGTTAATTCAGGAAAAGATGAGAACGGCACAAAGTAGGCAGAAAAGTTATCATGACAAAAGAAGAAAAGATTTGGAATTTGATGTTGGTGATCACGTATTCTTGAGGGTAAATCCATGGACTGGTATTGGCAGAGTTTTAAAATCCCGAAAACTTTCATCGCGTTTCATTGGTCCCTTCCAAATAATAAAAAGAATAGGCTCTGTGGCTTACCAAATTGCTTTACCCCCAATTCTTTCTAATCTTCATAATGTCTTTCATGTTTCACAACTTCGTAAATACATTCCTGATTCATCACATGTAATTGAGTTAGATGACATACAAATAAAGGATAATCTAACCTATGAAGCATTACCAATAAGAATTGAGGATAGAAGAATCAAAACCTTAAGGGGAAAAGATATTCCTTTAGTAAAGGTTATCTGGAGAACGGATGATGCAACATGGGAATTGGAAAGTGAGATGCAGAAAAGCTATCCTACATTATTTCAATGAGGTAAATTTCGAGGACGAAATTTCTTTTTAGGAGGGGGAGAGTTGTAACACCCTCAAAATTAATTTTCATAAATAATTTCGTAGTTAAAACATTTACTAAAAAAATTCTATAAAAATGTGCATATTAACTCATTTCATCGTTATAATTTGATTAGATTTAAAAATGTAATTCAAAAATAATTTATCATTGGGTAGCAATATTATTACGTAATTTGAGAAAATTATGATTACATTTCTAAATAAAAATGTAGTAGAAAAATAAATTTGTTGTTTGACATTTTTATTATTATTTAATATTTCGAACATTATTTTAAATTTCTGAATTACTGTAGATTCATTGTTTTAATTATATTATTATTCTTAAAAAAAATAAATAAATAAAAAATAAAAATAATATAAAATAAATTTAGAATGGCTCATGCAGGATTTGAACATGCAACCTGCAGATTATTAAGCCACCACTCTAACCAACTTTACTACAGGTCTGTTTGATATTTTTTAAAATAAATATAATGTATATAATAAGTACGAGAAAAATATGTAAGAAAAATAGGGAAAAATATTTTTTAGACTTATTATAATATAATATTAATTATAGAATAATCATATATGATATTCGAATAATGGAATTAAATAATAAAGTATTAAAAATAATAATAATAATAATAATAATAATAATAAAATAATAATAAAATAAATAAATAAATAAATAAAAGTTGGAAAATTCTGAACAAGTGCAATATGTCATGAGTGATGGAAAAATGCACTAAGTTAGTGGTGTTAACATCAATTTGTTTAGTGGAGCATTAAAAAGAAAAAGAATTATAATTTATTGTTTATGGTAAAACCACTAAGTATATTAAATTTTACCACTAATAATATTTTAAATTTTATTTCATCTATAAATAGAAACCATTTGAGAACACTTCAGCCATGAATTCATTTGCACCAAAATACCAAAATCTTAGTTTTTCCAATTTTCCCAAAACCATAAGCTTATTTTGCTAAAATTCCAAATTTTTCTAAATTCACCAAAAACCTATTTCATTTAACTTTGAGAGTAGAATCAACCTTCTTTCAACCTTCAAAAGCTTTCTCAAAGTCTTCCAAAAGAGTAGCCAAAAGAAATCAAGGTGAGGGAAGTTTCTAAATTATTTTAAGTTTTCAATTTAATTAAGTTTTCAATTTTCTAAAAATTCTAGAATAATCTCAAAATATTTGTGTTCTAAAATTTATGAACTTATAATTATTATTAAAGTTTTAAAGTAATAAGAATTGTAAGAGAAGTTGCAATTTACTTAAATTTTCAAATATAAAAAAAATAAATAAATAAATAAAAATAAAAATATATATATATGTAACTAAAAATGAAGTGAGTATGACTTGAACCTAAGACCTTGGTGTTTTCAGTCATGTCTTAACCAACTGAGCTAGTCCAGATTTCATTTATGATACCGCATATTTATATCTTTATATTTAAATATTTCCACTTTCATTTGTTTATATCATATGATAATTTGTGATCTTAAAATTATGAGATCTAACTAGGAGGCTCTGCCACCTTTACTGATTTCATAATTTTAAGTTATTTATATAATATTTAATTTTATGAAATAATAATTTGAGATCTAACTAGGAGGCTCTCGCCTTTTACTGATTTCATAACTTTAAGATATTTATATAATATTTAATTTTATGAAATGGTAATTTGAGATCTTAAAATTATGAGATCTAACTAGGAGGCTTTGCCACCTTTACTGATTTCATAATTTTAGTTATTTATATAATATTACAATGATTAATTTTTCTATACCTTGAACTTGGATGACCTTTGATTGAACTTGGATAACTTTGGATGTGTATTTGGATAATGACTTGGATTGTGTATGTTTACCTTCCCTTTGAACTTGGTTGATGATTGAGACTGTGATTAATTTCCTATGTTATGTACTTTGAGGACTTGTGATGAGAACTATAACTGTTTAGACTATAAATTATTAACCCATAACATAAAATATAATGATGGAGTAGACTTGTAATATCAACAAGTTGGTGCTGTTTTAAATGAGATTTTTAGAAAGGGAGATAAGATTTCATTCATTCATGCATGCCTCAAAAGAGGTGGCCTCGGTTAGAGGTGCAGATAATAACTTAATCCGTGCGTCTAGGTGGGATGCCAGACTTGGGGGATTTTTATAGTGAGAATTCATTTAATTCATGATGATCACATGATTGTTTATGAGATTCTGTGCACCACTGTGAAATCCCAACCGGTCGGTAAGTTTTACGATGATGATGTCGTATTATCGAGATGGTACCACATTGCATATTTTTGGAGTTGAGGTTGGAGCATGCATCATATAGAAATTTCATTTAAGTCATAATTCATTCTTTATTTATTTAATTATGATATGTATTATATTGAAAATTTTATATGATATGTATTTTTATTAAGATTTTTGGAACTTACCCTTGCGTGTTTGTGTCTGTAGTTTGACACCTGTGATGATCCTAAATTTTAATTGGGGGAGCAGATTAACAGGATAAATCTATTGGAGATGTGAACGAAGGATAAGCAAATATGAGGATTTTTGTGAATAATGTGTATATTATAATTATCACAATATTACGTACTATGTGACATTTTGTAAATAACTTTTGATGTATGATTACGATGTGATCTATGTGATGTGTTTTATTTTGGTGACATTTTTGTTAGCAAGGGAAATTATTTTAAAATTTTATTTAAAGAAATCTAAATGAAGGGAAACATTTTCAAATAATAATAATAATTGGATAAAAATGAAAATATTTTAGTAATGAAATACGTCGGGGCGTTACAGACCCCACGAACGGGAGAGGAGATGAGCAGTTGGTTGGACACTCCACGCCGTAGGCTAGGGGAGAACATGACTTCTTAAAGACGTTATGATCTTCTATTTTTGTGCTTGAGTATTTCTTCTATGTATGAATGGTAGAAATTTAAGACTTTTTATAAAATGAGAAATTTACAGTTACAGTTGTAGAAACTTTACTTGAGAAATTACTCTATGAAATAAGATTTGGTTCGTTATCGAATGATGTATTTAATTACCATAGAGAAATTAGAATATTTAGGTGGAGAAGTCGAGGGGTGTTACACCAACTTTGTTAGTTGTAAGGTTCCGTTTGTCAAAGGTTCTTAAATGACCTTCAGACTGTTTCGGAGACCTCAGATGAAAAATATGCATGCTTCTACATACAGACGAATTAATATTTGGCTTTCTTTCGTTCTTCACAAGATTATAACCAATTTCACTATTTTTAAGAGGAGATCTTCTATATTTTAAAGTATTTTCGAGCTTGGAAGAACTTAAGGTGAACTTGTTTAAATCTTTCTTTAAGTGTTCATTTTCTTCTTTTAAATTTTTAAATCTAAGAAAAAGATGACTATTTTCAGTATCAGACGAAAAGGATAATTCATTTGATATGTTTTTCTCAGATAACTGGACATTTATAGCTTTCAGATTTTCAATTTCTTCTAAAGCCTTTTTGAGCTTAGATTTGTAATTTATATATTCTTGAGCTATAAAATGTGAGTTAGCAAGAAGAACATCATATGACATGTCCTCATAGTCTGAATCTGAATCTGAATCTAAAGAAGATGAGGATGAACTAGATATATTTAAAAGATTTACCTTAGATGATAGAATGGCTCTTGCCATGAGACAGATATTTGCATTCTTTTCTTTAGATGATTCGTCTGAGATTTCATCATCGAGATCATCCTAAGAGGTTTGTTTCTTCTTTCTTCTAATCTTTTTGGGATCCATCTTCTTCATCAATCTTTTGAATCTTCTTGACATTAAGGATATTTCTTCTTCAGAAGGGTCTTCTAAATCTTCTGAGCACTCCATCAAGCTCGTCAATGTTGGATAGAGCAATAAGCTCTTGAATTTTCAGCTTCCCCCTTTTACACAAATGAACTTCATGCACTCTCAGCGGTCCAATGAGTTCATCTAGAGTAAGGGTCTTCATATTTCTTCCAACAGATATAACAGTGGACATAGCTTCCCATGGTGCAGGTAAGCTGTCCAAAATCTTCATGTTGTTTTAGGCTCTTGAAAAAGTAATTTCCAATGCAGCTAGCCCATTCAGAATAGTTTGGAATCTTCCAAACATTCCGTCTATAAATTCTTCTCTCTCCATAGAGAACATTTCATACTCTCTTTGAAGGGTGGTAGCTTTCCTAATTCTGACATCTTCAGTTCCTTCATAAGAGATCTTCAATGCATCCCAAAGCTCTTTGGCTATTTTGTAGGCACAGAATCTGTTATATTATATTCTAGAAAGAGCACACGTTACAGCATAACGTGCCTTGTTGTTGAGCTCTGCGATTGTATATTCTTCATTTCCCCATTCTGATTCAGGCTTGGTCAGGGGAATGTCTCCTTCTATTATGATCTTCCAAAGTCTATATTTTATAGACTTGATATACATCTCCATCCGATCTGCCCAGTAAGGATAATCATTTCCAAAGAAAGCTGGAGGAGTGTTCATGGAGGAACCTTTAGCATTGAACATCGTCTGGGAGTTTGTAACATCCCAAAAATTTAAATATGGTTTAAGAGAGTTTTTATAACAGAGGACAAAGAATAGAGAAAATAAGTAGAACAATTTACGAAAGATGTAACATTTAAGAAATGTAAAAATAATTAAAAATTATGAATTTGTGAAATTACTGTAGCAAATTACTGTAACAACCGCATTCAGAGTAGCCGACCGCCATATCAGAAGTGATCCACATCAGAAGGTGATCCACCACATCGTAGCCGACCGCCACATCGTAGTCGCTCGACATATCTTTAAGTAGCTGCCCGAAATTACTGTAGCTGCCCGAAATTACTGTAGCACCGCCTTAGAAAGGTTATAAATAGGGCTTAGAGGTTTCAAATGAAGATACAACCCAAAGAATACTCCTACATTCTCTCAAACTATCTTCTCTACAAAAAACCTTTCTATACTTTCTCCACCTTAGGAAGAAATCTCTCTAACCAAGGAAGGAGCACGTAAGAAGATAGGAAGCTAGGAGAAACCAGTAAGGGGACCTTTCCTTATCCTTCTTTTCTATCCTTTGTTTTGTTGGTACCTTCATTTTCTTTCTTTAGTTTCTTGCAGTAAGGGGACCTTTCCTTATCCTTCTTTTTTATCCTTTGTTTTGTTGGTACTTTCATTATCTTTCTTTAGTTTCTTGCAGTAAGGGGACCTTTCCTTATCCTTCTTTTCTATCCTTTGTTTTGTTGGTATTTTCATTATCTTTCTTTAGTTTCTTGCAGTAAGGGGACCTTTCCTTATCCATTTTTTCTATCCTTTGTTTTGTTGGTACTTTCATTTTCTTTCTTTAGTTTCTTGCAGTAAGGGGATCTTTCCTTATCCTCTTTTTCTATTCTTTGATTCTCTTACTACTTTCACTCTCTTTCTTTGGTTGTTACATTATCTTTCTTTGAATCCTTGATGTTTCTTTTCTTCATCTTTCTTACACTCATTTTAATTCTTTAAGTTGGTATTTTCTTTATCCTTTGAATAATTAATTTAAAGTTGTTTTCCTTCTTTGATCAAACTTCTTTAAATACTAACATACTAAAGAGTATATGTCATAAACATATATTGATGATAGTACTATGGTTGTTTGATGACTGGTTTTGTGCTTGATATACAATTACTTGGTGAATTGGATGTGAATAAGTGGTGATATGCATGATTGCATTGAAATGAGTATGGACTTGAATTGTTTAATGACCGATTGGAAATGCCTAGTGGAGAGGCAACATTCTAAGATTGCTTGGTGAATGGGCAATGCTTAGAATGAGGTGAGATAAAGATGACCTGGTGGAAAGGTCAATATCTGAAATATAATGAAGGTCATTATACAATTCAAGGTCCTAGAACATGTTACATTGATGACTGGATAGTAGTAGACCAAGTCCGTAAGTCACGGATTCCCGTCTGAGTGAGTGGAATGCCGTGGACTGGGGGGTTCTCTTGGTGGGGAAATTGCCCTGCTCATGATGATCACATGTTGTGGGGGAGGTCCCGCCGGACACCGAGGAACTCGACAAATTACACGAGTGTCTACCTCCGGTGGGTCGATTGAGAGTGAGAATCGGATGCCCCAGGCTATTTTCAGTGGAGGGCGCCACATTGCATTTCGAGTGAAGAGTGAAAATGCATGGTGAAGGTGCATGCATCATGTAGGCTTAGGAGCATACATTAGTAATGGTGTGTTTGATTAAATGGAATTCATGCCTGAATCATTGATTGTGATTGATGGTTTGTTTGATTTGGTTGTTGATTGCTTTACTATGTGATTGATATTTTGATGATCATGGATATGTATGGAAGTATTATTCTAAAAATGATAATTTCGATGAAATTTCTAAATTTATAAAAGAAAAGGTTTTTCTTGAACTACAATCAAATTTTTTATAATTATGGTTAAGGAAAGCTCACCCTTGCATTTTGTGTTTTTAACACCTGTGATGATCTCGAACAACGTTCGGGGGAGCAGATTTGCAGGGTTAAGAAGTTGTCACTGGTTGTTGCTACTATCTTGTGTGAAGGTGCTTGCTATGTTTTGCGTGTAGAAGTGTTGGGTAGATGTTCTAAGGTAGTAGAAAGGTAGTTATGTAAAATAATAAAAGGACAAAGTTATGAAATCTATTTGTAATGAACTTTAAATCTTATGTAATGAAAGTGTTGTTTCCTAAATCTCTCTTTTATTTACTATATCATTAACCACTTTAAATTACTAATTAAAAAATAAGATAAGTAAGTAAATAAGAGGGGATGTTACAAGGGGGTGTTACAGAGTTCGTCATCTCTTTTCCTCTAGCAGCTGTTAAGCGCTCAACCCTTAGAGGTTAAGCTCTGATACCAAACTGTAAAGTATAAAAACACACAAGAAGGGGGGTTGAATTGTGTAGACTATTTAAAAAATATTTCTCTAAGACGATGCGTTTGCGTCTATTGTTTCTAAAGCTTGATCATACGTAAGATTGTTTCTTCTTAAGATTGATTTTATTATCAGACTGTTCAAGTTATTATCTCCTGTTAGTTAACAGATAAATCAATAAAGAAGACAATAATATTTTTATACTAGTTCGTAAGACTACATCCAGTTCCCCAGCAACACGCTAAGGTTCCACAATGAGTATTCTTTGAACCCAGCCACTCCTGCCTAAATACAGATATTATTTGGGCACAGTCTTCTCAGGCTAAACAAATATTCTTTGAACCTAGCCTCCATAGGCTAAACAGGGTATTATTTGAACACAACCTCCACAGGCTAATACAAAGGTATTCTCTGAAACACAATCTCCTCAGGCTAAGAGCACCACAACAGTGGATTTAGGAAGATGAAAGAATAAGTTTATCCTCTACGCAGAGAGGGGTTTTACAATGAGATCTATTTTAAGTTCACGGCGAGTGAACTTTGCTTGAGAGCTTGAATATAATTTCTTTGTTATGCAGTTCGCCAACCTTCTCTTGAAGTAATGAAGTCCTTTTATAGAGAGCTTCTTGAAGTTTCCATTAGATTGAAAATTTGAACGTTAGTCCTTTGTCTTGGGGTCTTCAAACGTGTGACAGAGATCAATCAGAATAATTAATGTTTGCACAAGCTTTTTCTGACTTGATCAGAGATATCAACAAAAAGCATGGTTGTTTTTTGTGTTGCAGGGGTTTTGCACAGATCTTTATTCTGTATTTGGAAGCTTCTACGAGTAACGGTTAGATTTGAATTGGGGCGCGAGTTACTCCGTTTGAACTTCATTAAACGAGGTAGACGAATGAATAAATGAATGGGTTGTGTGTTGAATTCATTCGTCTGTCTTCTTCCTTCATTTTCAACTTCAATCTTCAAAGTCTTCCTTCTTGAGCACTTGACTTGAAGTTGAGATGGGCTCTCTGTCTTGAACAATGAAGGTTATTCATCTGATGTAATTGTTTTGGGGCTTGATGACTTGAACACTTCATCTTGTGCGTTTGTGCTTGAGGGTGCATCTTGACTATGCTTATTAATGATCTGTTGATCATTCTTTCGTTTGCATCTAATGTCTTTTCAGTCTGCCCATACAATCTGATGCTTCTTCAGTCTGATGTCTCTTCATTCTGTCCATCAGTCTGATGCTTCTTCAGTCTGATGCCTCTTTAGTCTGTCCATCCATCATCCATCGATCAAATGATCGATGCTTCTTCTCGATGCTTCTTCGATCGATGCTTCTTCGATCTGATGCTTCTTTAGTCTCGATGTCTCTTGATCGAGTCCGCTTCTTTCTTCCGCTTTCATCGCACAACATTCGCTTCAGAATTATCAAAACTAAGATGTTAAGTCATCTTGACTTAACATCGTCTATGTTCATTAATGATCCGTCTGGTCATATTTTCGTCTGCGTCTGATGACTCATTTGTTTGTTCTGTAATTATTAAAATTAAGATGTTAAGTTATTCTGACTTAATAACTTATTTTATTAAGAATTTAAGAGGTAAAATATAACATTTTTTTTGCATTTTTTAAAATTTTCAGATTTAATATTATTTAAATTTTTTTAATCCGCGGGCCAGCCTGATTGTCTCACGGGCGGAGGCGGACCACCAAGTTAGGTCTGTTTGACATTATGGACAGACCAAACTCTTCTAGGGTTGTCCTTAGGCGAGACGGGCTAACCCGCTTACCTACCCCTAGTTTTGACCATGTGTGTATGTAATAACAAAGTGGTTAGAGTTTAATCTTCTACTCCTTGTAAAGGCAAAAGGTATTTATACTTTATCCTTGACCAAAGGAGGTGTATGTTACTAACATTTTCCATATATTATGGTGGTGCATCTTTATCTCAGCAGGAGCACGCGAGGGCAGCTAATTAGTCGACTTGATGAGTGACGATGATTACCTAAAAGAGTTGACGGATGTGCAGATTGTAAACTATCTATCAGTCTTATCAAAATCATAAATATTTAAAAATAATATAATAAATTTATCACGTAAATTTTTCACATTAGCTCACCACGATATAATTAAAATTTAAAATCCTAAAATAAGTTTAATTAAAAATATAATTAATCCAAATTGATCTTTTCTTCCAAATTTTCATATATCGTGACGGGGGACGAATTCATGGTTGAAGTCTTCGAAGAAGCTAAAGCGGAGCTATTACAGGTCCTAATGCTCACTGGTTGAAGAATAGTCAATAGTGATCCAATGATCGTAATATCTTCGGCAAGTGGGCAGTGGGCAGATAGGGATGGGCAGAATGTGCGTGTTGAAGAATAGTGATGAATTTCAATAATATACACGTCTTGGTAATTAATAGTGAGATACCCACGGATCATCTGCCGTACTACCCCTGCAGCAATCATCTTTACCGTTAGAAAATATAGATCTAATGGTTATTAAACTTTTGAATATAAAAAGATATATTTTTACATGCTGCTGTAGAAGCTGGGCAAGAATCCAATCTCGTGTTTTATGTAGGTGTTGACTAAAGTAGGATATATACCATGTACATTTGCCAAATGTAATCATTGCTTATCATGCATGCATGTGTAGCTATCGTGCAAATTGTCATTGGTGAGGCACTAAATGCATGCAAATTTAAGTGTAGTTCCTTTTATATCTATAGTTTATTTGGAAAGTCTTTTTACTAATTTATAGGTTAGTTCGAGTAAAATAAAATTATTTGATGCATGAATTTATTTTATTAGTTTAATGGTTTGTAAATTACTTTATTTTTTATTATTTGTGGGGGATTTTACTTTTTAAGTTACTTACTATAAAGTTAACTCATTTTATTTTTTAGAATCTTTTATATCGTAATGGAAGAAGTTTTATGTTTTATTTTTATATTTTAATTATATTTTTTAAAAAAAATTATACACTTATGTTTTTAACTTTAGGTAAAAAAAAGAAGAAGAAAGATTAGACTTCTAAACCTAATGATTAAGAAAGAAGATAAAAAGAGTTATTTAAAAGAAAACCTTTAAGAATTTTGGACTCTTCTCTTTAGCATTACCTATCCACATATAAAAGGATAAAGAAAAGAAGGTGAACGGATTAGTTAAGAAAGGTAAATAGAGTAATATAATTAAAAAAAATATTAAGTGAATGGAATAAAATCAACAATTGTTGATAAGAATTTAAAACTATTTTCTTTAATAATTTTTACTAGTCAACCACCTAACATGACATTCTATAATTTTCAAGAATTTAAAACAGTTTTCTTTAATAAGTTACCTAAAACATGCTCACCTTTCCAACCGTTTTGCCACACCTATATCAAATAGCCACCATAATGCACTAAAGAGATTGGACTATAGAAGGTAGCTGCAACCCATTCTTGCAACATGCAAGCTGCCACCAAAGTGTAAAGTCATTGTAGCCAGAATTCAGAACCTACATTCACCTTCATCGTGAAGCGCAACAATAAAAGCTCGTTGTGCTCATCTTGTCAACTTGCCATACCTCCTTTGTCATCGTGCATACATAATGGGAAAATTTGCTTCACTCTGTACACACGACACAAATTTGTTTATGATAATTTCATAAACTATTTTGCAATAAAAATTGAAATTCATATTCCAAATAAAATTAAAATAATTTCAATAGATTATTTTTATTAGTTTAAAAATATTTCATGTTAGTTTCCCTTAAATTAACCTAGATAAACATTGTGTCAATGTTTAGGGTGTATTTTTTATATGAAAATTATAATAGCTCTGCGTATCATTGGATCATGGTCAGGTCTAATAAGCAAATATTCTCACTCAACTCATATATAAACAAAAATACATTAATATTAATGTAATTAAGTGTATTTTTTTAATTTATACAAAAATAAAATTATATTTTTAAATTACCTTTAATCAATTGAAGGGTGTAGCTCAGTTAGTTGAGCAGAGTGTAAATTATTGTAAAAAAAATACTTTAAAAATCTTGTTTATAGGAGATAGTGTATAGATTAATTAGAATTGATCGAGTAAATTTTTAATTATATTTGAGTGAAAAAATTATGTTTTTTTTTTGTTTATATATAAATGCAAGAAGAAATGAATGTAACTATAAAGTGGATGGGAATTCCGGTGTGTGGTCCCTTTATCTTCCGCGAAGGGGAAGTAAAACCGACTCCCCTGAGTTCAGTTCATTGTATGGTACCTATGGTTCAAAGCCGTAAATAATGCAAATAGTTTGGTGCATAATGTGGTGCAAAAACCCACTGAATTGTGACAGTATTTACTTCTATTTAATGTAGTATTTATTACCATATTTATTTAACTAAATTTATAGTAATATTTTTCAAAATTATTAATTTGATTATAAGAGTTAATTAACTAATATCTTTTTACCTAGCAAGGAGTGCTTCTACCGCATTAAATATCCTGTTTTATTGTAGCCGGCCTCATTAGTAATTTTCTTTGAAAAGCCGAATAGCCATAAGACACATGTACTATGTGTTATTGGGTACATCATAAATACAGTGTTTTTAAACTGTTTAAAATATAGTACGTGTCAAAAAAATATATAGATGTTATAGTCTAGATTTTAGTCATATTGACTTATACAATAAAAACAAGATGGTGCGTCCTTCAATTGTTTTCAACTTTCTCTTGACACTAAATTAGAACTCTGATTATCTGACCGTTCATAAATGAAGAAGAGTTATGTGGTAAGTAAGTGGTTGAAGGTGTAAACTGTGTTTCAACTGCCCGTTATTCACTCTTTATTGTACTATGTGCTACATATACCCCACATTTGTATATATATTCTTAGAAAATGATTAATTGGTGTCACAACACAAACTCAGAAAGGAACGGTTTGAGGTTTGTTCCACGTTGTGGTTACTAGCTAGACTTGAGTTGTGTTGAGACGATGGTGGGAGTTATTTCATTGGTAACAGGAATGGCTGGTCCAAGCGGGTTTGGATCAGCTTCCACTGCAGAACAGGTTACTGAAGGAATTGATGCCAGCAACCTCACTGCAATTATCACAGGTCACTTTTAAGTTCCAATTTCAATATCAGAACCTTGGTACATATTCACTCTATTTCTTACTGACACCTTTTGTTATAGTATATCAATCTGCCTTCTTATTAGGTGCATCGAAAACAATATAAACAATATAGTCCATCTTTGTCTTTCTGTATATGTATATGTCAAACAAACATGTCTATGTGATCTGCATGGGGTTTGATCTTCAAATTTGTGTGATGAAAATAACTCAAGTTTGGAAGTAGAAGTTTCTTGAATAGATTTTGCCAGAGATATCTAGCTAAAAAAAAATAATAAGGATTTGAATTTTTAATATAAGGATGATACTCATTAATATTCGATATTAAAATAAGGGTAATACTCAAAAATATAATTTTAATATTAAAATAAGGGATCAATATATTTTTAATATTAAAATAAGGGTGATTCTCATCAATATCCATTCTCTTTAGCATAATACTGTCTAGTTCTATTTGATGAGACATTTACACACGTGTGTATAAAACAGGTTAACATATATTTACACCAATAACTCTCCCGTAAACAAGTTAACATTTTCCTTAAAAATTAGAAGAGCTAACATTTGTATGATAGTGAAAACAAATATATTAATGCCATGACATTATACACACGTGTGTAAAACAACTATAAGTTTGGCTTAACATTTATTATCGAACTTAACTATGATCGTACGTGTTCTGGTTTAAGTTTGACACTTTGGAGAAAGTTTAAAGAGCAGTTATTTTTAAATTAATTAACATATACTATTAATTAAAGTATTTTTGCATTTACTAAAATAACACACAAAAGTGACTGTACAGTTTGGCTTCTTTTCAATAAAATTATGTCATGATTGGTATGATAGATTAATTTTTCACTTGTATAAATAAAAATTATACACCTTAAGACATTAAACCCAACTAATAATGTTGTATGTAGTATGTTTGATATAGTAAATTCAATGAGATTAATTCAATAATAAAGTAATTTGCTGAGCCTTTGTTTGTTCAAAATCACCACTATCTATGCATAATATGCATTGGCTATGCTGATATAACAGTGTTGTGGTGTACTAATTAATTAAGCTCTGAAAAAATAACGCAGGAGGAGCAAGTGGTATAGGTTTGGAGACAGCACGAGTGTTGGCTCTTCGAAAGGTCCATGTCATCATAGCAGTAAGAAACATGGTGTCTGCTAAGGAAGCTAAACAACACATACTAGAGGAGAACGAATCTGCACGAGTGGACATAATGAAGCTCGATCTATGCTCAGTCAACTCTGTTAGATCATTTGTGGACAACTTCATAGCCCTTGATCTTCCTCTCAACATCTTAATGTTAGTTTCCTTCTTTAAATTTTTTAGTCCCCATCACCCTCTGTTTCATTCTCAATTGTTAGGTTCTTTGATTTCTTTTGAGTCATAGTATTGGCTTTTCATGTCAGAAATAATGCTGGAGTAATGTTCTGCCCCTTCCAGCTCTCAGAGGATGGGATTGAGATGCAGTTTGCAACAAATCATCTTGGTAATGTCTTAACATTCCTGCATTGTTGCATAACATTTTTTTATGTAGACATTGAGTTTAAATTCGTCTATTAATTAGAGAAATCATGATGTGTGTGACTTTTTAAGATAAATTCTAGAAACTCAATAAAATTATCATACATGACAATTAATGATTATATAACATTATAAAACCTTTTTGCACCTTATATTTTCTCTTATCCCTCAGTGATTGTACTATTGTCTTTTCTCATCTTTTTTGATTTTTCAGGTCATTTCCTCTTGACAAACCTGCTTCTTGACAAAATGAAACAAACTGCAAAAGCCAGTGGAACAGAGGGCAGGATCATAAATCTATCATCAATCGCCCATAACTATACTTACAGAAAGGGGATTAGATTTAATAAGATCAATGAGGGAAAAGGGTATTTTTCAATTTTACTCCAATTGCCTCTACCCTTATTTTATGGCCGTGATTCTGATAGGTAGAACTTCACAATTTTTTTTCTCTTGCTACAACTTTTCAGCTATGGTAACAAGAAGGCATATGGGCAGTCCAAGTTAGCTAACATATTACATTCAAATGAGCTTTCTCGTCGCCTGCAGGTCATAGTGCTATGCCTCTCTAACCTTATTTGCAAACCTGAAATAAATTTAAATATAGTTATATAGATAATAATAAATGAATAAACATAGAGATAATGCCACAATTTAATTAAATGTCTTGTTACTGCTATAATTGATCATATTATTTAACTTTTGGTTTATGATGTTTGTGAGCAGGAAGAGGGTGTGAACATCACAGCAAACTCAGTCCACCCGGGAGTGATTATGACTCCTCTTATGAGACATTCTTCTTACCTTATGCGTATGTTAATTCCCCTTAAACAAACTACACTAGTACATGCACTTTTTTTCTTTCAATTTCTTCTTTGTAATGCCATAATGGGATTTCTTTCAGACTTTCTGAAGCTATTCACCTTTTACATATGGAAGAACGTCCCCCAGGTATTTCCTTTCACTTGGTCATTTTAGGATTCCAATATATATAGGTGCAAAATGTTACATTTGAAAGGGTCCTAAAGTCCAAATACATTATGATTAATCATTGTTTATTTTTTGTATTTTAAAAAAAACACAGGGAGCAGCCACAACATGCTATGTTGCTCTCCACCCAGGGGTGAAAGGTGTAACTGGGAAGTACTTCGTGGATTGCAATGAATGTAAACCAAGTGTATTTGCCAAAAACAAACAGCTAGCAAAGAAATTCTGGGATTTCAGTAACGACTTAATCAAATCAATTTCAAAAGCTTGAGTGCACTTGCAGCTTGGTATTTTTCTCTTTAGGGACATGTACCTCGTTATGCAATACGAAGCACGTATGTTACAGTTATTATAGTTGCAATTTCTGAGGATGTTTCCAATCATTTCATTCCCCATTGCACCTCTAGGAGGTGTTGTATTTCTTTTCATCCAAACACTTCTATTCAACTTTTCATTTCAACTAAAATCTATCAGTGCCTACAAGTTAGTTGAGTAACTACAATTATTTATGATTTACTTTCTATAGTTAAACAATAGATAAAGTCCATTTGTAACTCTGTTTCTGTTTATTTTAATAAATTGGAAAATATAAAATTAATAATGCAAATAAATTGGATATAAGACATGAGCTTAACAACGGTCTAATAAATTCGAGAATATAAAATAGTAATGAATAAAATAAGTAAACAATAATAATATGAGAATTGTTTAGCATATTTTGTATCATCATAAGAATTTTTTCCATCTAAGAAATTTGTAGTTTATATATCAGAATTCATCTGGTCTTATACATAGATGAAGGAGGAAAAAAGTACTAATGTAAATCTTTTATCTTTTAACAGTGTCATTATTGAGTCTGCATGTCTTTGAACGAGTAATAGACACAAAAACAATTATTATTCTGTAAACTAAGGTTGTCTTTTGGTTATAAAACACATTTTTTTAGTTTTAAACCTTTTTAATCTTACACAAGATAAACCCATTAAATATATCATTTCACCACTTTGTTTTAGTAATCGTTTTCTTAGAAAAAAATATTTTTTCTCCTCTTCTGTTGTTATTTTTATCATTTCTTTCTCCTCACATAATTATTTTTTTCTCTTCCTTCATTATTTGTGTCATTTCTTTCCTCCACAGCATACTATCAATTTCTAATGTCCCTTGCTAATATTCACCCTTCAATTCAAAAGCAATGAAACTAAAAGAAGAAAAAAAAAAATCCATTATCATACGTAGTTAGTGTTGTTCTGAAACTAAAAATTAGCTTTTCATTTCAGCAATCTTTGTCGATCTTAATAATTGCAATGGAAATAACAGTATTGTATGAATATTTTTCGATCTTTGTCGATCTTAATAATTGTCGATCTTGGTCGATTTTATAGTTAGTATTGTATGAATATTGATTTTAACTGAAATAAGATTGACAATTGTCCTCAGTCTAACACTCGAGACAAGAGCCCAAATGCAAACATAGCCCAAAGACAAGAGAAAAGAACAAACAGAGGACGGCAATTTCAGCATGATTGCTGACAATTGAATAATTCTGAAATCTATTACAAAGGCAACATTGCTGACAATGTCATCGTGTGGATTTACAAAGATCAATGACCCCATGTTCATAGAATCAGTTAGTTTACCTCAAATTCGTAGCTTTCTTACTTGCAAATAAGGGAATCCTAATCTCCGCGTCAGGTCGTGTTTCGTAGAAGCTCTTCCCAATGAAAAACTATCGTAATAGTCTCAAGGACCATCATGATCATTGGTCAATTTCCACTTACATGTAAAAAACTAGACTGTGTCATTTAGAGATTGACCAATAATGATATTGAATCATGTAATGATTTTTCCTTCCTGAGATCGCTAATTCTAAGTTAATTAATTCTATCTCAAGGAGTTTGATCATGCTCCCACAAGCCCACAGCTCGCACCACACAAGCAGAAGCTGCAACAATCACAGCTGCAAAGACAGGTGGAACAATAAGATCAATCTTGGACTTAACAAACATATGAGCAGGAAAGCACAGGATGTCTCCTGGAACATCCAAGGGCATTCTGATGGATCCACCACTGCTGCACTTCTGAGAGAACGAAGAGGAGGGTGATATGGCAGAGACAAACGCCACCTGCGGCGACAAAGAGGCCATCGCCACTGTCACAGATAGCAGTATTATCCATGTGGCAGCATAGGTTAGAATAGGCCATGGGGTAGTGAGGTGCACACGGAGCAAGTTAGAGAGCCAGAAAAAAGACATTGTGGATGCTACTATGTGGTAGATGATGAAATTGGGTGTTTTCGGTGGGGACCTGTCTTTATAAACAAGACGGGAATGAAGTGAAATTGGTGTGGAAATACCTAATCATAACTACTTTTTTGGTATGATGGTGATTTTGGTGTGGAAAAATTATGAGCGATGGACCAATGAGTGTTCAATTGGAGCATGACATGAGAGAGTCATATAATGGCTGTGTTGACCAAGTTGTGAGGTGTAGAATTAGCCATTAGGCCGTGCTTTATGGGTTCGGTTTAGTTTAGACTTTAGACTTAGACTTATGCTACATTAAAAATTAGAGTATGTACACTTGGAAACAGGGTAGTAGGTGGAATAGTTGTTTCCGTTTCCGCACAGTTCGCAAAGGTCAAAACGGAACACTACTTTATGTGTTTAAATTATGAGCAACTGAAATAGTATTGCTGGTACAATCTGTGTTTTTCCCTGTGTATTTCTAAGAATATTCTTTGGTGAATAAATATATATAGCCACATAAACATGAGCTTATAGTGTGTTCGTTTCAGGATTAGGGATCTGTGTCTATGAAAAAATTCACATATAAAAAAACAATGCAAAAGCAACTCATAGTTGCTTCGCCGATTCACACGTCCAGCGGTAACAAATGTGTTACCGAGCACACTGATTGTTGTCACAATTTTTACAGCTCATTCAACTGAAGGAAATGTCACCATAAAATAAAGACATGGTCCAGATTGGACGTGCTACACGAGAGAAAACAGACTGAGAATGTATACAAAAAATCTACTATGTTTGCGTTGAAGTAGCTTTAAATTCACTGACTGGTGGATGTTGATGATGCCTTCCCCACCCTCAGAGCAAGCAATAGAAAAATGCCGAATGAGACGCAAAGGAAAGCAAGCATAATCACAAGAACAGCTTTGAAGGAGATGAGCGGCGCGAAAAAGAACACGATAGCAATTGTAGCGCATTGCCATATCTTTAGCTGCGCAAAAGCCCCTTCCTGCATGGGAAAGCACATAGACTTTACATTAGAGGAAACTTGAACTAATTATAAAAGTACAAGCTCAGTTAGGAAACAAGTATTAGAGATATTGAGAAAATAGGTTATAGAGAAAAAGAATCATGCGAAAAGCATGTGGGGTGCGAGAACAATGACCAGGGGATGTCCAAGTTGTGAATGAAATATATGGTAATCAGCTTTGAGACATGAACAAGCAACATAGCTCAAAACAAAAACAGCAATGGAGAAACAAGTTAATTGGACATCATTTGTATACCGTGTCCTGCTTAAATAATATTCCAAGCAATGCATTAAGTTGAGTCATGAAAACTCCATCACCGATGCCAATTAAAGCAGCTAAAAAGAGTATGTAAAGAGTACCAAGCCATCCGCTACTTATGCTGCATCAATAGCAAAGAAAGATATATGTGAGATGAAATTACATGGGGGGGTGAATAAATTATATAGCATCAACTTCATTCAAGCAAAATTAACTACTGACCTGAAATCTAGCAGTAGTAAGATTAACACGACTGCCTGAGCAAAAACTCCAACAGAAATTATTGCCGTAATAGATTTGAGACCAGAGGTGAGACGACCAGCAACCAGAGAACACTGACATTCATAGAAATTAAGAAAACAAAATAGATCCCATCAGTAAGTATTTTGATGTGGCAAGGGGCTCTACATGATAGAAAGGAAAGACAGGCTGTGAAGTTAGACATCCAGCCCAACCCCCACCCAGAAAATGCAGAACTTTCATGTTTAGATATCGATATCAGTTGCTCAAGACATTTCAAAACATAAATAAGTAAATAAGTGAAAGAAGAGGAAGCAGGAAAAAGATGCTTGTTACATGATATAATCAAGTTAATTTTAAACAACAACCAATTGCAAGTTGCATTCCTCTACTTACTATTCCATCAAAAGCCCCATATGCTGCCATTGAACTACCCACACCGGAAATACCAATTGCAGGAGTTACAACATACTTGGTAAATTCAGCCCTATAAAAGAGTATTTCATTAACAGGATATAACATGAATAAAAGAACGCCATGAATCATAAAATCATTACTGTAAGAGGATGAATGCCTTTTTTCTTTTGGTGTACAAGAACAAATCATAGAATCATTATTGAAAGACCACAAGGATGAGTGCCTTATAATTCATAAGAAATTACCACACAAATGCTTGTTGTAGACCTGAATATGCAATAAGGGGTATGGTCAACAACATCCTTACATCAGTCAGTGCATTGGCAAGTGATTTACATAGAGACTTAAATGACGCACATGCACCAGCATCTGCACCTGAAATCTCTTGTCCCTTTTTATTAACACTCCGTCTGCGCAAGAAGCACATCAGGATTGCACCAAAGATCATAATGAAAAGGAATACAGAAAACAATAAAGTTGCGCCTTTGGTAATTCCCTCCTGCAGTGATGAGAAACAAAATTGAATCCTGAAAATGTGTAAAATATTTTGAATAGAAACTCAAAACTTGATGAGCATCTATTCTTGAAAGGTACCAGGAAAAACTGAGCAGATATTTTTATTTCCTTGAAATACAAATTAACAAATTTTCATGTATTAATCAAACATAAAAAAGGGATATTAAAAAGAAAAATTGGAAATGTTAAATAGTGTTAGCACCATGAGCTTCTAGGCAAACCATTACAAGAGCTTAGTTTTAAAATTAATATAGGCCAAATACTAGATAAAGAGAAGTACTAGGAACACACACTTTAATTGGTTGAAATTCATGCAAGTCTCACTAGTCGGAATGAGGCAAATAGGAGATAAACATGAACTTTATCCAATAAGAAAGAGTGTTAGAAAATTTGCTACTAGCATTTCTCATATATAAATGGTGGTCTATCACAAGTTAAGCACTTCTTTAATAGAAAAAGTTAATATAATTTTGATTCAACAATGTGGACTAAGGGTTCCATCAATCATAAAGTTGGTTGAAGTTTATTCTTTTTTATGAAGATATGCCATAAGTGGCAATTCTTCATTCTTAGTAGCTAACAAGGTAGGGGTAAGCTCAAGTAATATCATGAACTGATAGTTAAAACAAACAAACTAAAAGAAAAATTTGCAAAATGGGAAAACTAACCACCAAATACCTGCTTATCATCACTCAGTAGAGCATATGTAATAAGATTTCCAATAAACTGCAAAACAGGTATTTCTCAATCAATTTCAAATTTTAAAGGAGTTTTTCAAAAAACAAAAACAGCAGTTTGATTGATCCTGAGTAAAAAATAATATGATCACCTGGTGGAGTGCATATATACCCCAGAATTCCCCGTTGAAGTCACCAATTATTGCACCTTCATTCAAATTTTTATCTGCAGCATGGCTGCGTGCAGCGGAAGTGAGATATGTTCCCTGACAGGTCAAACTAAGGTTAGTAAAGATATAGGTCACTAATGACAATTTGAAGGGGACATGTGACATGTACCTCTCCAACCCATATTATGGAAGCACAAAACCCAAGATACACAGAAGCAGGAACCAATGTATACCTGCAGAAAAATTGCTCTACAGTCAAGAATGTGCATAATAAATTTATATTATGACGGCGCGTGTAGTCATAAAGTAAAACAGAAATGATACTCATATAAGAGGAGATCTATGAACAGGTATAAGCAACAGCTATAAATAATCGTCAACCTTAAAGGAAAAGGTTTAAGGTAGATTTTGATCCCCATAGTTGTCACTCATTTGGATTTTGGTCCCTAACTTAGGGACTCAACAAATTAAAATATAAGGATCAATCCATTATGGAAAACAAGGATCACTAATTTTTGAAGAATGGAAAATACAGGGACTAAGATTCAAATAATTGAAAAATATAGGGACTGATAATAATTCATGAATGCCAGAATACAACCAAGTACAACATGTGTGAGATGTTGAGAGTTCAGTTCAGTTTACTCTCCATAGATAAAATATAAAAGTAGACAAAGAATGAAACCAAATTGTTACTGAACATATGTTGCGCTGTAATATGTACACTCTTAACTTCAACCAATCTTCAGCTACTCTCAAAACTCAAAAACAATTCCACCCAGACTACAACAACTTAAGAATGCCGATTTTCCCAGCCCTGCTGCTTATTTAGTAAGAGGTTTTTTATGAACCACTCCTTCCACCTGACAACTTGTTTTTCCTTTTCTCATGTTCTAAAACTTCAATGAACCTTATTGTTCAAGAAAGTGCAAAAGGAAGAAACAAAATATTCACTATACCAAATATCAAGCTTACAGTTTTACAATGAATATCAGGAATCATATAGCACAAAACGGGTGTAAAATGTGTTTTCTGTCCTTCTCTACATTCGGTCAAATTTAGTCTTAGTCCTTGTAAAATTGATCCCTCATCCTTCCTCTGCTAGCCTTGTTCGTTGAAAAGACTAACAATTGACATATAGTAGCCACGTGTCATTCACGCAGCATCAGGAGCCAATTCCACCGTATTTCAGAAGTGCAAGAACCAAATTTAGCGATTTTGAAGTACTATGACTAAGACCAAGTTTCACCAAATCTTCAAAGACACCAAAAACACATTTTACTATTTTACTCATATTGAATCAATCAAATACAGAACTTACGTCTATGATAGCATCAAAGTAAACAAAAACTAAAAAAAAAAAAAAAGATAGTAATAATAGTTACCAAGTTGGCTTCAAGTTTGCAGCGACATAAAGCACATAACCAGTAGTCCCAATAAGCAAAGCGTTCTTAGAGCCAAGAATCCGCACCACCAAAGAAGCAACCACAGAGAAGAATGTGAAAGACAAATACAGAATCCCAAGCGAAGTGGTTCCTAAATCATCCTCCTGAAGTCAAATTCAAACAAACATCAAATAATAAACTCAATTTGAAAGTTCAATTGAAAAACGAAACAGAGAGAGAGAGAGAGAGAGAGAGAGAGAGGCGCTGACAGTGTTGAGAGTGCTCTGCAAATTCTGAGCGGCACCGAAGGAGAGAAAAACCAAGAGAAAGGCGATGCTCAAGACGTGAATATCCCTTGTGTGACTCTTTGGCGTTGAATCATTGGAATCGGCGACAAATGGTGTCTCTTCGTCGCTGGGAATTGCAGGCGCCATTGATTGAAATTGAAATTCTTCTAATTCTCGATTGCGAGATGAATTGCTATTATTAATACTTGAAAATTTGGTTGCATCAGATGTCATGACATTAGCGTCTGTCCAAACATGAAAAAGTTATTTGCCGGCCCCAATTTTGCACGCTGACGCATATGCGAGTTTAAAATAGCTTGATTATTAGATAGTTTATTGAGTGGTGTGTGTGTGTGTGTGACTACAGAGACTTGTAGTTGTTCTTATGACTACTCGATAGTTATAGATACCATCCTAAGATTCTTTTCTCCCTTCATTACGGGCGAAAAAGGGTATGGGATCTCGTCATTATTGGATCTGCTCTTGTTACTTTACAATTGATATTTATTTATTTTTTTATATATTACTGGCTTACACGTTTCAATTTATGTCCACATAAAACACTTAGAAAAGTAATTGAAAGGCATATATAACAGTCTTGGTTTGCCCGTCTGCATTTACCTCCACACAAAATACTTAAAAAAATAATTGAAGGTTTAAGGGTAACAGTCTTGCTGGGCTGGCAACGTCAGCAACGTCATTTTTTGGTTCAGCTTGACATTGATATGACAAGGTTCTATCTAAGTTGAGAGTGTTTGACTTGAGTTTATTTAAATTATTTTGGAGTTAAAAAGAGAATAGTATTACACTTGAAGTAGAACTTGTTTGATGGGTTTAGTTTTTTTTTTTTTTTTCTCAAAAGAAACGATTCAAGCGAAAATAAGGAGAAAACAACGGAAGAAAGAGAGAAAACATAAAAGGGAAAAGAAATTAGCTCATTCACCTAATTCTTCTAAGAGTCTGACTTTATTTTTTAAACTTTTTAAAACATTTTTCTTTTACAGAAATGAGAAATCCTATTATCACACTTAAATACAACCTAACCTACCTTGATGGACATATAAAATTTGAATAAAAGATATCTATCCGTTAAATCAAATACGATAGTAAAGACTTATAGCAAACCATAAACTATGTTCAAAAGTTCAACAAATTAAATTAGAACTTCTTACAGAAGTTATTACTCTTTAGTCTTTAAGCAGCATCAACGATGATGACGATGAAGTTATTACTATTTTAACTTTTCGTTTTTACATATACTTTTAAACTTCTCTACCCTTTAACTATCATAAACTAACCACTTCTATAATTTTTTTATATTTTCCACATCAATTGCTTTTCTCTATGAACTTTTCAATAACTAGAAAAATAGAAGAACAAAAAATTAAATTATTAAAATAACACTACCAGTTCAATTCCAAAAAATTAAAGAGAACGCGCTAATTTACCGAACGAAGCAATATTTTCCCAGTACCAGAGGAAAATAAGGTAAAAAACCATTCTTCCAAAATAATACAAAGTGTAAATAGCAACAAGACAGTGATTCTATTGCAAGAAAAACCACCAGTCAAGGATTAGGATAGAGATACGTGCATAAACAAGAAATTAATAACGGGCTAACAGTGAAAGGTCTCGAATAGCAAGTAAATAAAGATAGAGTTGTATACAAAACAAGAAGGCTACCGATCATTTTCTACGATTGCCCAACTAAATATCAACACATAGAGAAATAGGTCGTAAGTACTCGTCCAATTCGAAATTTCGATTACCATATTCAATCCACTCGGATCATAAATAGGAAAATTTGTTGGCATGTTCCTCAATCTAACAGAGGACTTCGTGTGCATTAAAAAGATAATAAATTTAACTCAGTATCAAAAAGAATTCTGGAAGGTAAACTGCGAAGAGTACAAAGAGAACTCCCAAAAGTCACCAGCAATAAATCAGGCAACAATGTTCAACGGGCATTTCTAGACCAAGTAGATGACCTTGAACCCCCACCAGAACCAAATGCACTTCTCCGGTCATCACCACCACGCCACCTGTCACTCTCCTGCCTGCTACCCCAGCGGTCAGTTTCTGGAGGAGGAGCAGCTCCTGGGCCTTCAGTTCTCTCTCGCCTGAACTTAGGGACATATTTACCTGGGGCTGGAGCAGCGGCGGCGGCGGCAGCTGCAGCAGGAGCAGTTGCAGATCCTGTTTCCAATGGACGGGCAGGAGGAGCTGGTTCAGCAGCTCTGCCCAACAATGCTTCTCTCCTCTGTTTCTCCTTCTCTTCAAGTTCTCTCTCTCTCTGTCTCTGTTTCTCAGCTATCTCAGCTAATTTTGCTAAGCGTTCAGCTTCTTCCTTCTTTCTCCTTTCAGCCTCTGAAGAATAGAAAAACCATAAGTTGGATAAATACAAAAGATACCCTGCTACTACAAAGTACGTGATAAAAGATAGTATATCGAATCCACAATGCAATATGCACTTTCTAATATAGAAATATAGAAGGTGAAAGTAAAAAAGCAAAATGTGAAGTAAAAACAAAAAAAAAAAAAAAAACTACCTTCACGTTTCCGAGCTTCCTCCTCCTCACGCAATTTTTGTTGTCTCTCTTCTTCTAGCTTGAGATAAAACTTCAACTTCCTCATTCTTTCCCTATCTTGTCTCCTGGACTGTAAAATCCTAGAGATTCGCTCCTCTCGTTCTCTTCTCAATCTGTTGAATTCTGCTTGGCGGTGACTAACAACCTTCTCTTGATATATCTCCTGCATAATCAATCACAAGACAAAAAAATCAGTCATAGTGCAAGACTGGTAACGGAACGGCAAGAGCCTATTTTATTAGGGAATATTCAATAATAACTTATTCTTCCACTAATTTGAAGTCATATAGCTATTATGAGTAAAATAGGCCTTCACTCGTCATAGCCTGTAATATCCAGCAAATATGTTTGCAATAAACAAAAGGATAGAATAAACAATTTGCCTTTGATGACAGGCAAGAAACAGACGAGTTATTGATAATAACCTTATTGCCCATCATACGTGCAAGCCTCTCCTTCTCCTTGAGATCTCCTTCATGCCGTTGTTTGCTCAGTTCAACCTCTTGCTGCATCAAACCATAGTCTGACACAGTTAGTATAACCCACAAACTGGTTCATGAGTTGTGAGGTAAAGATTCAGGTGCAACATCATACAAGAAATATGTTTTACCCATACTATAAAAAGAAACAAAAAACAGATCCAGCAAGCAAGCAGATTCAGCATGTACCTGTTGCTCGCGCTCATGAAGAAGTCTCTCTTCCACTAGACGCTTTTGATATGCAGCTTCAATCAGGGGAGCAGCCTCTTCCCTTTTTGCTCTTTCCAAATAATCCATGGTTTTAGCCAACTTTTGCAATTTCTTTTCCATTTCCTGCCTTTCCCGGAGTTGTTCAGTCAAAGTCAACTCCATCAAGGTCTGCTTGGTAATTTTGTCCTACAGATAGGCACTTATTGTCAGCATTTTCAGACCCAACAAATCAGGTATTTAACAGAAAGCAGAGACTTCAAACTTACTCCCTCTATGATTGGCTTTTTCCCCTTCTTTTTTATACGTTTTTCAGCTTCCTGGAGTAAAGCTTGAGCTTCTTCGATTTCTCTCTCCTCTATCTCCCTGAGGATCCTCTGGTTCTTCCTCTGTTCATACTCAGTAGCAAGCCGTCTCTGTTCTGCTTCTTCAGTTATTTTCTGCAGTCTTAGCCTCTTTGACTCTTCCTCCCGTTCCTTCAAACGTTAATAATAAAGAAAACATTTAATCATTTCAAA
Organism: Hylodesmum podocarpum; assembly: GCA_026586105.1. Classification (NCBI taxonomy): domain Eukaryota; kingdom Viridiplantae; phylum Streptophyta; class Magnoliopsida; order Fabales; family Fabaceae; genus Hylodesmum; species Hylodesmum podocarpum. Next base: position 3,016,905 of record JALJEV010001437.1, on the reverse strand, counting down.
AATCATTAACTCTTAACATACAAACATTTTCAAAACATAATAGAAATTATATATTCAAATTAATTTATTTTTGAAACAATCAGTTTCAGAGCATCCTAAAAATTATTAGGCAAAATTAAGCAGGCAGTAGACAAAAATGACCTAATACATAAAAGTATACCATTTCAAGAAGCTGTCGTTCTTGTTCTTCTTTCCTCTTCTCAATAATTGATTTTCGAGCAAGAAGCCTCTTGTGTTCCTTGGCCACAACCTCAGTCAAATTTGGAAGTAAAGCTCCAAGTTTTGATGGTTTCCTATCAGGAGGATAAATCATTTGTCTTGCTTTATTTAATTGTTCAGCAAAATTGGCCAAGTGATCCCTTAAGCCATCAGACTCAAGACTCTGCATTAGAAATCAAGCAATGGTCATAAAAATAATTATTAAATTGAGACGCAGTGCTGATATCCAATTAAATGATTCAGCAGAAACAATTGAACAACACACAAACAAGCCATAAATTTTATCTGGAAAGCTCCTCAAATGAATTCAAAACAAACAAAATAAAAAGGCATAACCACTGCATCATAAATTTTAAAGGAAGGCAACCACGCCAAAATGAACAAAAACATACCGTTTTGGTAAAAATCACAACATTTTTCATGTGATCAACTTTCATTGATACAAACTTTTGTTTAACAGCATCTACAGAAATCTTCTCCACTACAGAAAAATCAAAGAAGGGGATCATCCCAGATAAGGTCTCAATCTTCATTGTCTGGTACACATTGGACACCTAGAAGACAACCAAGAGGCACCATGTTCACATGTATAATCATAACAAAGAAAAATGCATTTTACTTTACAAACCCACACCCCAAGCCCCACCATAGTTAAAAAAAATGTACCTGCTGCAGCAACCTCATGGTAGCTAGTCTTTCCAGTGCTGGAACATACTGAGACAATTGCACCTCTGGAACAGATGAAGCAGTAGAAAGCTTTCCTGCTAACTTTGAGACTTTAGTTAACAAGGGAAGTGCTTTTAATGCAAGATCTGAGGGATGGAATTCATGTTCCAAAAGATGGTAAATGTCCTTCACTTCCTGTGTCACACAAGACATCACACCCTTGGATGCCTGTAATGAAACCATGAGAGACAAACGTTAGACTGTGACTACCATTATTGTGAAAAGAAAAGATTGCACTTAACTAAGCATTAGTCATGGTAACAACAGATATACAAATACACTGTTCAAATATTGGAATAAGTTATAATGATCAGATTTCTATCATTAAAAGTCCTGCTATGCTAATAATGGACTGCCCATGATCGGATTTCTAAATAGTACTTAGGTTAGCATTTTCTGCAACAAGTACCATCCCATTAATAATATTTTATATCTTTTCTTGCTTTCATCTAATCCTCACAATTTGAAGTCATAACAGTGAAGGAATATTAAGGCTATAATATTACAGAGAAAACACAGACAAATAATCATGATGTGTGCAAAAAATATCTCAAGCTGAAGAAGAAAAAAAAAAAAAAAAAGAGTGAAAAAAAGAGAGAGAAATATGGGATAGTAATTTGCCACATGCTAACAGTAATTAAATGATGAAGAACAAATATTTAAAAAAAAAAACTATAAGATATAAAAGCAAAAAAAGTAAACCTATAAAATATAAAATAAAAAAGTAAACCTATAAAATAAAAATTAAAAATGGTAAACATTAAGAAAAAGACAAAGTTATTCTGAAAAAGTAGACATTCTAAATAAACTGAAACCCTGCGCCACAAGCATCCATGTGAAAAATATGATACCTACAACGACAACTAGAAAAGTATCCACCAAGATCTTTTTCAGGTATTAAAAGTGCAATCCTAAAAGAAGGGATTTATAGTGTGCTCAAACTCAATGGAAAAAGTGTGTTTCTCAAATAATGCAGACAATTATTGAAGCAGAAAATGCAGGTAATAAGCTTTTCTAAAAATTGAAAAAGGTTCAACTTAAAGAAAATATCTTACCAGTTCAGCAAGAAGTGATGACCTTGAGAGCTGGGGACAAAACAAAACAAAAAGAGATGCAAAGAGTAAGATTTACAAAACAGACATGGATATGCTACCTCAGAAATACAATGCATGTAACATAAAATACCATTTCTCTGCTTTCAGGTTTAGTTTCAAGGTTAAAGCCAATGAGATTAGCCATCCTCAAATTTCTCTCTTTTTCATGCTCCAGTTCCAAATGAGATGCACCATGGGTGTGATCATGAGGAGGCACAGAAAGAGCAGCCAGAACAACAGATGAAGCTATTAATTGCAAATCCTTCTGACTCAGATTCTTATTGAAGCTTTTTTGTAATAAAAATAGCTTGAACCATGCATATGCATGATAGAGATGACTTGATGATATCCAAAATATTTCTGTCAGCTTCACATAGTAAACAACCATTAAAGACGGCTTGGGCGTCTTCTTGACCATGCACATCAGTCCATGTATATCCTCCACTGATCTAAAGGCTTCCTGTATGCAGAAACAAAATATTAGGTTGTATAGACAAAAACTCTCTGTTCCCTACATAACCAAAATAAACATGTAATGGATGCACAAAAAAATTGAAAAATGGCCAACCTGCCAGAGTTCAAGTTCAGTGGCAATTTTCAGCTGCTCAAATCGTGTATCAAGATACAGTTGCAAGCTTTCAGGAGCTGAAAGATCAGGCCGGTCTCTTTGGTCACGGTATTTATTAAGATTAGACAAATGGTTTCTTATGATTTCACACAGTCTGCGGAACTCTGTTGTTCGTTTATATTGCTTACAGAACTGGAAGGCTCGATGGGCTGTCATCTGCACAGGGCATCGGAGTTACAAAAGTTAAGATTATAAAAACAGGTGAGCATCCTTAACTTATCATTTGTAATAGAAAAGCATATAACAGTAATGTAAAACAGAGAAAAAAAGAACAAAACAAGAACAGTAACAATATATCCCCAAAATAGCAAAACCAATTCACTATTGAATGGATGCCACTGCTAGATGTCCGAATTTAGTAACACTGGAAACTTCAGATACACTGGAGTATATAAAAACACAGAATACAATAAATTGATACTTCCATAGAGGCATATATTTCCCGGTCTCTCAAGACAACCCACCCTCCACACTCACAGGAAAAAATAAATCATATCAGTGTCAAATTATAAACAACAAATGGACAATGTCAAGACAGGCATCATTCATAGTAAACATAAATATCAAACTATTGACTGCTTAAGATTGATATTTTTTTGCATTAAGGAAATACAAATGAAGCATCTGTAACATCCAGAAGTTGTAAGACAAGATGAAGAAGAAAGATTACCGCATACAAGGCTTCCAGTTTTGAGTTGTTCCGCAAAATTTCAAGCACTGTCCTGTATGTTTCCCAGAGAAATTTAAACCATGGAGTAACCAACTCCCGATCAGATCTGTCTTTTCCTTTCTCACCACTGACATAGCTCAACATTAAATCCTCTGGCCTTTTATCTGCCTCTAAATCATCAACATCAAGGGCTTCTTCTAATGCCTGTGCCTGACTTCGGGCTTGTTCTGCTTTCTCCGTTGAGAGGTGCATGAAATGCTTGATGACCTCCTCCAGCGAACTAACATTAACTTGCTGACATATGATCCTATACTGAATGAGCCCATCTTTAGCAAACCGCCCTTTGCGCATGTCTACACACAGTTCCACATACTTGAACATAATCCTTTCAAGAGTCTTCTGCCATGCTCTGTATCTCTTAGAAGTGATGAGATCATGAAGAGTCTGCAGAGCATCCTGCTTCTGCCCCACATTGATTAACTCTGCACATTGAATTTTCCAAAGACTCACTCAATTGGATCATTATTATATATATAAAAAGATGGAATAAAGGTTCATGAAAACAACAGAGAAAAAACAACATAAATCACAAATGGTTAAAAATCATTCTTTTGAACTAACCTTCAGCACGTTTCAGAGCATTCTCCGGCTTCAAGAACGACGTCATATTGAGAACTCACAAGAATTGTACTCCCCTGTCAAAATACAAATAAAAACCAACAAATAAGAATAACCAATAACCATAAATAAAGTTTGTATAAAATTTCAGCCTGAAACAACAATATAAGACTAAATCTAGAGTGAAATTGTCAACACAATGGTGAAAATGAAAAAGAGACAAAGGGAGGATGTCTATAAAATTAAGAATCAAGTAAAATTGTTCACGTTCTCTTAGTTGAACTGCATTAACAATAAACATCAAAAAACTGTCGAATCAACCATGGAAAAACAAAAACAGATTCACAAATACATAAATGAATCGGCATACAAAGGAAGCCAAAACTGCATAAACAGAGGATAAAATCATGAATTGAGCGACAAACAGAATTACAGAGACAGAACCAAACAGAAGAGAGAAGAATTAACGATTATCGGGGATCTGGTAAATCGAAAAGGCGAAAGGCGGTTTTATCGTGCAACACCGTCAGTGGCACTGACGAAGGTGCAGAGTCGCATACAGCGCTAGGGTTTCGAAGCAGAGGAGAAAAGCGATAGAGAAAGAGATACTATTAATAGAAAGGAGAAAAATGAGAGAGAAGTTAACCTGCGAAGAGAAGAGAATGATTTCTTCGTGGGGAATGGCCGCAACTTGTTAGAGTAGCGCCGTGGTTACCCTAGAAGACGATGGGAGCACAACAGAGTAGTTTGTTTCGAGTGCCTATTCTAAATTATAAATCTCTGGGCCTATCTCATTGGGCTGGGTCTGGCTTTGTGTTTTCAGTTTTGGTGTGATTCGACCCGTAACATTTATCTTATCTTTTTAATTGATCTTTATCTTTTTTATTTTGGAGTTATTGGATGATAATTTAGGTTTATTATCTCTTATCTCAAGAAAAAAAGATTTCATTACATCTTATTGTTACAAGGGTGCACCAAAAGAAATTAGTTACAAGGGAAAAGTGCAAGTATAGTTTGATGATGATATTAAAACTAATGAATTATCATCCGGTAACAGAATACCGCTCCTTTATTGGAGTTTAAGTTTTAATTCTGCAATCACCATAATTTGATTAAAGATTAAAATTTAAAAAATTGACAATATATGTATAAAACTATTTTACGATTTAAGTATCTTAAAAAGAAGTTGAGCAATATATATAAAACGGTCATAAAACATGTCCGACAATATAAATGGTCATAAATGCACAATTTCAATTTATTTATCATCCATGTAAATTGTTCTGTGTACACAATTTCAATTTATTTATCACCAAGTCATGCATTTACGTACTATTTAGTATTTATGTTACATATTTGTAACTCGTACATGTTTAACGGTTTTATTACCTAAATTATTTGACTTTATAAAAAAATAGATACTTAAATGGTAAAAACCCTTCGTGATCTATCTTTAAAAATTGAAAAAAAAAATAGTCAGATTAAATAAAATAGTTAACTTAATAATGAAAAAGTATAAAATAATCTACATTTTACTCTATTTCAATTCTTTTTAAAAAACTCATCTCAATTTCATAATTTAAAATGTTAGTGAAAGAGTGAATAGAACAATCTTAAATCTTATATCATATCTAAGTTTGAATATTTGAATCCTTAAATATAACATGGAGATATGTAAAAATTACAAATGTATAATAATGGTTCTTCTTCATTAATGAAATACACATGTGTTACTTGAAAACTTATTGGTAAAGACATTAAGAGTCTGATATTTTTAGTTCTAGAAAAAATAGTCGTCTTAACTAATTAGCATTTTCACTTTGTCAAAAAGGGATATTATCTTATAGTTAGTGCTTTCAGTGATATGTGGCAAAAAGACAAGAGGTCGCACTTGACGTTGGGCACCTTTAGCCACGTGGCAAACCCAAAAAAGTCACCTAGAAGAGTCTCACACCTTTAGTCACGTGGATCGTGAACTCAAGTGGTTCCGTCAAAGGTTAAATGCTTTCATGTCTACCTGGTAAAATATGGTAGCATCAACGCCTTTAACCACATGGCCCCCATAGAATGGGTCTCATTCTTGACACTTTCAGTATCTTACATGAAACCTCATTTCTCTTGCTACTAGTTTCAACACGGATGTTGAAACCCTAAACCTCTATTTCTTCTTTTTTTTTATATACTTAATACTAGTTTTTCTTTTCATTTTGTTTTAAGAAAAGTTGTTATATTTTTTATATGTAGATGCAAAGTTAAAAATATTAATATTTGATAATTGTGAAGTAAATATTGATTTATGGTAATTTTGATTTTATATTCGTCATATAATTTTAATAATTAATTAATTTATTGTAAAAGGAAATTTTTATTTGTTGTAAATAACTTGTAGAAAGATGACTTGTGTAGTTATTGTTGTTGTCTAAATTAATTATTGAAAGTTATGAAGGAGTAACGTTTGAAGGATAACAAAACTTTACAAATTAAAAGTGAAACAAGTTGTAATGGGTTAAAAAATATACATTATAAATTTAAGTTAAATTCTAATGTAATTATTGGTTTTATCACATATGAAATAAATGTCACATTAGAGATAGTTTGTTAAATCAAATTTGTTTAAAGACAAATTATATCTTTAAAATTTTGATAATTACAATATAACTCTAAACTTACAAGATGAATATAATTTTCAAACTGATCAGGCGAAGTTTGACTCAGAAAAATGAAGTCAATGGACTAAGTAAGACCATCAGATGAATCTTGAGACAGATTAATGACTATAAAGATGAAGTAAAGACTGTCAAATGAAGAAGATTAAGACACATTAATGATTAGACATATGCACTCTGAAGAATAAGATAAATATCAATTCTATCTTTTATCTTTGTATACTTAGACTTTGACCAATCGATATTATTCTTGCAATTGTTTGATGAAAGTGCATATATAACAAAAGTCAACATTCAAATCAAAAAGAGTCAATGAAATCTCTATCAAAAGTTGTGATAAACAAAGTAAAAAAAGATGTCTTCTGACATAGATTTGTTGCATAAACCATAATCACATTTTTAGTTTTAAACCTCAGATTAGAAACAATTTTCTAGGCTGATGTTGACAAGTCCACACGTCATTAAATGTTGATGAACGTTGAACATTCCTTTGACAGAATGGAAAGAATAATTTGAAGTTGTTAAGTTCAACAACTACCTCAAATCTCCATTTATATAAAGGCTCATGTTTAAAGAATTGAAGTTGAGGAGAATGTTTTATTTCGAAGAATACAAGACCCTGATTGTCTTGCTTTATTCAACTCTTTTTATTAATAGCCTTTAGATTGACATTCATTGTAAATCCCTCTTTATGTAGAAGTTGAATCTGACAAGTTACCTTATAGAGACCGAGATCAAACAATATTTGTTTAGCTTGAGAAAGATGGATCAAAAGATTAACTAGAATGTTTAACCAAAAGAGACTAAGTCCAGATAATACTTGAGTTTGTTAGCCTAAAGAGACTGAGTGCCTAAAGAGGCTAGAATCAAATAATACTGTATTTTTCAATTAGTAATAATAGAATCTTAACTTTTGCTAAGAAATTAGATATAGTATTTCTTAAGACAAACCAATATAAATTTCTATGCGTTATTTTATTTATTGCTTTCATTATTTGTAATTATCTGGGATTGAGTTAAGAAAGTGCCTTTCTAAGTTTTATTATATCATATGTGAAATATTTTGATTAGTCTAATAGGACCATGCGTTTATGCGTTTAAAATTCATCATACTCTGTTTTGAGAATTTATTTAACAAGTTTGCGAAAATATTTAAAAATACAATTCAATCTTTTTTTTTGTGTTTTCATCTTTACATAATTGATGATACAATGTTGAAATTATGATTACTAATTTTTAACAAAAAAATATTAATATTATAGAATTATGTGTAGAAGTTACAGGTAGTGTGCCTACGTATAATGTGGATGCAACTAAGGCAAACATTGGTAGCTCCTGTGAAGGAGATTGTACAAGGTTAAAATGTAGCGACAATTATGAAAATTATATCATTTTTGATTCATATGTTGATGAATCATCCGATGATAAAGATTTTGACAATAATTTACTCGAATGAGATGACAATGATACGAATGAAGATCATTATAGTGTAGACCTTCACGTGCAACCTAATAATGAAACACAAGCATGTTAGCATTTTCATATAATGAAAATATAAATATTTATTTGACATTAAGGTAGGATGAAGACAATAATCTTTTTGGAAAGAGACATCACATTATACAAATATTAATAGAAAGTACCTTAATATAAAAGAGTTATTGGGTGTAAGTGTTACTTCAAACGAGTTTGTTGGACAAGAATTATATGTTGATTTAGAATTTGACAACAAATAAGAAGTTCAAAATGTTGTTAGACAGTATGTGATGAATATGCATTAAACACTAAGAGTGACTGAGTCTAAATTAACAAAATATGTTGTTCATTGCCCTAAAAGTAGTGATGATTTTTCAAGTCCATTTTATGTGTAAGCTATACAATCGAAAATGATAGATAGGTGGAAAGTCACATAGTGGAGTAGACTGCATATTTAGTTAAACGTCAATTTAATCTAAGACCATCATAATCTTAATTCAAAATTGATTAGTACCTGCATTTTGGGTATATGAAATTATTTTATTAATATTATAATTATAGACCAAATAATTAAAGTAAATATAAGTCTTGCTTAACATGTTTTAACTAATTACTATGTATGATTAGAGAAGATTTGTCCATTAAAATTAGACTGTTCAAGAGAGAATTGCATGTATACTTAATTATAAAATATCTTACAAGATGACATAATTAACTAAACAAAAACTAATAACCATGATGTATTGTGATCGAGAAGAATCATAAGTTCAACTTCTTATTTGGCTTAAATGCATGCAAATCACTTGTCAGCTTCTTACTGTCAAACGAGTGACGATGATTATTTTTTTAGTAACACTTTGCTTTATGAATTTCGACAATTTCATATTGTATTTTGAACTTTAAAGCAACATGGTGATACTTACAAATTTTGTAAATCAATAATACAAGTAGACAATACATAATTACATGAGAGATATCGCAAAACATTATTAATAATAACAACACAAGATAAAAATAGAAATATTTTATCAATAGTATTTGCTTTTTTGAATGTGAAACTTTACTTAGTCGTGATTTCTCCTGGATTTACGTTTATATGTCACAAAAAGTATATGTCTAATATCTTATCAACATTAAAACATCGACTTAATGATTGATAATAAAACAATTGCATGAAGTCCACCTCATGCTTACTATGTCTATTGCATCAAATACATTACTAGTAATTTTAACCATCGATTTAAGAAAATAAATTAATCATTCTTATCAAATAATATTATTTAACATAAAAATATTAATAATAAACAAATTACTACCTTAACAATTTATTTGTCATTGCATTTGTAACATTAAATAATTTACATAACAATAAATTTATTTACTTAACTAATTTTTACATTTAAAATTAATAATAAATTATTTAATTACTTATTTTTTTATTTAATATATTTTCAAACAAATGATCTAATTGAACACAAATTTTAAAGTTTAAAAATATTTCTAAACTAGTCCCAATAAATTAGTATACTGACAATTTTAAAATCATAACAACCTACAAAGTCTATTAAATAGGTTATAAACACTAACAAAAATATTTTTTTACAATCTAATGAATTTCCTATACTAATAAATTCATGTAACATAAAAATATTAATGAAAACAATTTACCATTTTAAGAATTTATTTGTAATTTTTTAATCTAAAAATATTACATGATAATAAATATATTTACTTAACTAATTTTTACATTGAAAAATTAATAATGAATTACTTAACTACTTATTTGTATATTTACTACTTTTTCATATAAATTATCTAACTAAATACAAAATTTAAAATTTTAAAATATTTCTAAACTAGTCCCAATAAATTAATGCACTAATAATTTTAAAATTATAACAACCTACAAAGTCTATTAAATAAATTCCTAACACAAACAAAATTAATTTTGTTCGAATCTAATAAATTTCCTACACTAACAAAATCATTTCTAGTATTATATTAACTATTAATAATATGTTTCTTATAATATCATTTCTATTATTATTATTAACTATTTCTAATATATTTCTTACACTAATAAAATAATTTTTTATTATTATTAACTATTTCTAATGTATTTTCTACACTAATAAAACTTCTAATTTGAAAATTTAAAATAAACTACTATAAATAATACATACCAATATTACAAGAGTAAAACATAAAATGACAATGAAAGAATACATGAGTGAAAATAAAGTGATTGAAGAGAGAGTGATTCTGCAAGTGAAAAGAGAAAGAAATTAAGGAAAAATTAAAGGTTAGAAGAAAATTCAAAAGGAGAGACACTAAGTACAAGAAATGAGAGTGAAAATGAAGACTATACGGTTGAGAAGAGAAATGGATGACAGGTTTTAAAAAATTTACTGTTGCTCCTTTTTATAGTTGGGGATGCCATATTATTTGCGCCTTCAACTTGCTTGTGCCACGTGGCCTAATTAGATTAAAGGCGTTCTGCTGGCATGCACAAACTAGCTTGAGACGTACAAACTAAAAACGTTGCAAAGTAGAATATCTTTGATCACACTCTGCCTCAACCACGTTTACGTCCAATTACACAGTGACACGTTAACTAATCATAAAAAAGATGTTTGATAATGAGAGCTTTTAACTAGAAAGTGACACATGTCACAATCGTGTTAAACACACTAACACTCAAATTTCCCTATTATGATTGGATCACGTATCGTCTCCTTGATAAATGTTCTTGTGGCCGTAAGCTTTTATTTTTTTAAAGGTGTTTAGTGGCGGCTCCTTCACCCAAAACAAACCACTTCCCTTAAATAGTTTGTATCTAGGCAATTTTAATAATTTTTTTTCTTTCTGAAATTGCCTAGTGACGTTAATTTGCCGTACCAACAAGGATTCAAGATCAACTTCAAAACTAAAAGTATTGGTGCGCCATCCACGTTCAGATTGGACCTCGTTGCCGATCTTCTCTCGCAGGAGTTATCACGTCTAAAAGTAAAATAACAGTGGCTAAAGGTTAATTTGTGCTGTAGACAGGCCTTTACTTAAAATTTTGTTAATAAAAAATTTATCATTATTACTATAAATTTGTGTATTGTTCAGCGGAGTTTGTATTCCTCCTCTGTCTATATCTATAAATGCTGTATCTATAAATACGATAAGAACAGTCTAATAAGTAATAAGTGTGATGTGTTAATTCATAACCCTCCTTTCTAATATACCATAGTTATTTCTGCGTAAATGATGGACATTTCTGAATTGATTGATGGTTTGCAAGCTCTTTCCCTTGCAGACACAGCCTGTTGTTCAGTTCTAGGTGAAAACTAGTAGACCTTGAGAAAGTGATCACAATTACAATCGAAGATGAAATCTAGGAGGAAAGTTGCTCGAGCATGAGAAGCGCACTTCGGTTATTTTTGCTAAAAAGATTATTCCTTGTGTACCTTAAGAAAAATCATCACCCTTTTTACTCACCCTAAAAAACACAGCATTTTAACGCACCGTGTTAAATTAAAGAATTTGGATCACTTGAAAAATCAAATCATGATCGCATTAGGAAAGGATAACTCATGATCCATATTCAGTTATCAACTCTCTTGCTAACTAGAGAACCACGCCACAAGACTTCTCATCCTTCTGGCTAAAGAAGGAATTCGATAGTACTGATCGACTGTTTGCGGAGTGGAAGAAATGCATCATCAAAGTGAAGCATCAATATATTTTCAATCCACACCACCGCATAAACAAGATGTTAAAAACTTGACAACAAATGCTAAGGCTGAGTACTTGAAATTCACTACTACGAGAAGAAATTTGTTTAACACACTGAATTATGTATTCTTGATGAATCGCAGCAAACTGCCACAAGAACAATGTTTTTCAGGAATATATGCCTGCCCTGTCATGTTATTACTCAAGGTACTAACCCCACTCAATTTTCTCTTATGTTACCAAGTTCACAAGAGATTCACCCAACAATTCATGTTTTAAAAATTGACAGTATTTCAGTCATTTGTAGTCAAAGGAGTTAGTAAAAGTACCAGCGTCAATATTTAAGAAATAACCGAACCCAAGTTTTTATCTGATCACACAAAAGAGACAAATGTAACTGGTACGCATAGGGCCAAATTGCCACTTAAACACAGGTTGTATAAAATCACAAACCACGAGATACACTGGACAAAAGAAGCTTGTTCAACGTTTAGTAGACTTCATGTCAAAACTTGGAACACTGAGACCGTAATTAGCCAAGTTGACCATTCCACAAACTATAAACATTTCCATACGAGTAACTAAGGTTGAAGGACACTACCCATCAAACTCCTGATACTCAGTCATTTAGTTTGCACGGCTTTTGAACACATCAAGACCCATCTCAGTAGGATCGGTCGCTTGCAACTCTATTTGGATTCCATCAAGCTCTCTCTTGAATCTGTCCTTTGAGCTTGCATAAATCATCTTGCTTCTAACTCTCGAGGTATCAGGGGACCTTCAAACAAATGCAACAGAATAAATATGAATATCAAAACATGGGTAATATTTTTCACTCCTATTTTTCTTTCTTTTTTCACATATCAGAATACAAAAGTTCACATTACCAAGCAATAAAGAAAATTCTGCTTTTCTGGCAATTCTCTTCTGTGACAAAATCAAAATCATAAACAGCATATCGACACTCATCTGCCGGAAGACTGGCAGCGAAATCATCATAACCATTTGCTGGCTCCCCAAGCTTCTCCACAACAACTTGCTTCTGCTTCTCCTCAATCTTGAAAACTATAAACCTGTATGTCCTCTTTGCCTTGAGTTCCAGAAACTTTAACTTGCAGTCATCATGGACAGCCATACCAGATGCTGCATTTGCCTGTCAAGTTGCATGCACATTGTACACATCAAAACGCAGTTAACAGTTAATACAAAGCAATGTCTCAGTACAGTACACTTGCAAAGTTATCACGCTACAAACAAATAGATCAGCAAACTCATGTGATTTATACACAGAACGACTATTGTTTTCACAGTTTAATTAGTAGTTCAAGGCAAAAGGAAAACATCTAATAAGTACTCCAACCAAGGCCTTTCCTAACTACATAAATCAAAAAACATCATTGTGTTTGTTTTGTCTAGAATTAAACATAAACAATAGTCAAATAATGAAATGGATCGGTGTAATTTACAGCAGAAAATCTAACTATAAAAGCTCAAAACATCAAACACATCACATGCGATCACAAATCATTATCGCTACTAAAACATTACAAAATTAACTTAAACAACAACATCTAGGTTGAACCGTAGCATAGTCCATAGTCCCAAAACTATGGTAGATCGGGACCATTTCCAACCAATCAATCAATACCACAAAAAAAGTTACAGGATCAATTACTGAACAATTCGATTGGACCAATCGCAACAGTGCAAAACGATTCGACACTAAACACTGAAATTAACATCAAAATCAGATCCGCAAGCAAATGAAACACGAATGCAAGGTCGACGGAATATAAAAATCATGCACAATCGTTACAACACAGAGTGTCGATAATCAGATCGAAAAGGAACGAAACTCGAACTCAATAAAACTATAGATAAAAAAGTAACCGCCGAAATCGGAAAACAAGTCAATCGCTGCTACGCCGTGAGCAGTATTCTTATATTCGCCCTCGATTTTCTAAGAAAACTTAAAATCAAGCACCGATTTCAGCAGAGGAAAATCCAGCGCTTCATTGAAGGGTGTTTTGGTAATTTGCGGTTACAGAGCAAAGAAGAAAGTGAAGAGAGTAGAGAGAACTAACCATGTTGTCAGCGTTTGAGAAGGAGAGTGATGGGTGTAGTGCGAGAAGAGGATTGGAGGTTTTTACTTCTGAGAATGAGAAATGTTTTCAACTCTTTGGGTCTCAAGAGAGGATTAATATGAGAATGGACCACGGAACGATGCCACCTGTCGTATAAAATACGGCTACGAAATGGAAAGATACTGTTCCACTTGCAGCTCGACTCGGCTAATCAAACACTCACAAGACCTACCTGTGCGCATCAAACGGCGTCGCTTTTTCCAATGCAACCTTGCAAACATAATATTATATTTCTTTCAATTTAAGAAAAATATAATATATCTATCAAAAACAAGAAAAATATAATTTTTGTTTTATGAATTTTTTTAAGTAATTTATTTTTAGTCTTTTTAAAATACATATATTTTTAATTCATTTATGAATATCGTTTTTGTTATATTAGTAGCTGTTGACGTTAAAAATTGTTACATGAGACAGTAACAAGTATACTTCAGCAAGTTATAGTGTCAGTAAATGTAATATCGATTAATATATTATAATATTAATGATGTGTTTGGAATTTTTCATTTTATAAAATTGTGTCACATTATTGACTCAAAATTTTAATATGATACAAAGATTTAGTATGCATCAAAGATGTGTTAATTTTGAACATCTTCTACATTTAATTTTTTTTAAAAGGTGATTATTCGTTTTATACATGTATAATAGCAAATCAAACAGACATTTAGGAGCAAAAATAAGTTCAATTAAGCTTTTATAAAATTGAACTTGAGAGGGTTCATGGTTAAAAAATTGAGTCTATTCACGTGTTATGTGGCAATTTTTTTAAGACAAACTAATATGTTCTGAGGTTTCGAACTTACCTAAAAAGCTAGGTACATGAGTTGGCTATTTTGAAGGCTTTATGATGTAGAAGCACCATGATCTTTGTTTTTCCAAAACTTGCTTAAAATTTTTATTAAATATTTGTTTTCTTTTTACAAGAAATTATGCGCGGTTCAACTGTGCAATGAAATTGGCCTAATACCTATCATAACCTACTTAAAGGTCTATAAGAGTGAAAATAAAGTTACGCTTGATTTCTAAGCAAGTCAGATTTTCAAATTGACAAAATTTGAATATTTTCAGTCACAAGCCATTAAAAATATCTTATATCTATTTTTCAAAAGTAAAAAAAAAAAAAAACACATCTAAGAAATTATTAAAATAAATTACAATGATATTTTTTTTAAAGTTAAATCAATAGAATAAATTTCTAGCTCGCTCTTAATTGCCGCGCTAATGCTTAATTATTTAAAAGATAACATACCAATATTTCTTATACATTTGAATTGTTTTTATTAAACTATGTTCCCTTGTAAAATATATTTCCTATAACAAAGATTGCTGTAAATATTTATATGCTATAAAAAAAATTGTGTCACATTCCAAAATTTCATAAGATACAAATATAATTCACCTTATTTATGAAATAAACAGGTGCAATGTAGTAGCTGGGTGGCTGGCTCACGAAACCATTAAGCTGGTGTATAGTGACTAAAGTGAAAAGGGACAGATATTTGGTGGTGTAGTTGACATGTACGTTAAATGTGATTATTTTTGGATATTAGCTACAAAGCATGAACATGAATGACCTTATTGGACTATTTTGGATGAAAATGCCACTTAGATTTGGGGCCCTTCAGATTCTCTATGCCTGCGTCAAACCAACGCGATCATATTTTTATTTATAAAGAATAATATATAGAATCCATAAATATTTGAAGTTACAACGCTAGCTAGATTGCACATTGTATCAACGCCAGTGCTTTGTGCCCACCACCATGTAACCATTTAAAAAACTGCTATGTCACGTATTTTCATAACCCATCACTTAATTATTGAGTTATAGATTTGTGTAAATCAAAAATAAAAGTGATCTCATTTTAACTTTTCAAAATAATAAGACTTGAAAATTCATTAAAAATGTATTTATTTTTATTTTTAAAAATATATATTATCATTTTTATCTATAAAATAATTACTTCATTTTAGTCCATAAAAATAATTAATTATTATTATTTTAATTCTTAAAAATATTTAAAATCTAATACTAAAATAATAATGGATAAGGTTTGAAGGAATTAGAATGATAATAAATTGAAATGATAGTAAATGTAACTAAAATAAAGATAAATATTTTATAAGATTAAAGTGATAAAGTAATTATTCTTTTATATATTTTTTAAAATTTTATTACAATATAATACCAATATTTTTTAGAGACTCACAACTGTTTATGTTATGTATTATGAAGTAATGTTTAAATATTATATACAAGTGAATGAGTTATTATAATTTTTTTTATAATTATATTATATTTTTATCAATAAAATAATTCTCTGTACGTCAAAATATTTACAATGTAGCGGGATTGTTTGTAATTAATTTTCTTTAATATGTAATAAATCATCTGTATACATTTTGTAGCATTTTTCTTGTTTCTTAAATATTTCAAATTGTTATTTTATTTTTCTATTGATTCTAATTTTTTTTATTTTAAATTTTATCTACTTAAACCGTTAAAATAACTTTGTGAAATTTTATTTCTACCTTATAAAGTTTTATTTTTTTATCCCGAATTTTAATAACACGTACACTTCAATTATTTTTTCTTTAACATTTTATACTTTTTTCTTGCAAAACCAATTTGTTTAAGTCCAATATATTAAATTATTAAATATCACAGGCATTACGTGATTAGTTATGACTTCAAAACGATTGTTAAAAATAAAAAATTTAACGAGTATGAATTGTTATTAAACAGATTTTACATCACTAGTTAATCATAAACAATTTTGTATGATATTTAAAATAATTATGTATAATAGTTGTTTAATAGTTTATATATTTTATCTATCGTTTTGAAAATATGTGGAATATTTTTAATTTCAATTTACAAATGTATATAATTATAAATTTGTTATTGTACCCTTTCTGAATACATTATTACCAACGCTATTGAATCTAGAACCGTAATTTAGATAATGAATAAAATAAAGAGAGAAGAAATAAAAAGTAATGGAATATAAAAACCGAAATTTTATTTCTCATTTGGGTTTGACAATATACTCAACGACAATACTTATTTACACGAGAAATGTTACACCACTAACCACCAACTAAAAATCTTGTATTAAATCGTATTTTTATTTTTTATATTTTAATTAAAAATACAGATTTCACAAAAGAAGATGACATATATTTTATTGGTTGTGCAGTAATTATGTATTTATTTATATTTAAGAGAAGAAGCCGTGAGAGGAACTGATATTTGGGGGTTTTAGGGATCATATTGGAAGTGCAAGAAGGGTATAGAGGATCCTCCAAAACCCTAATCTGGTTTCATCAGATGGCTTTTCTATCTGGAGTTCAGCGTTTACTTCGCCAAACCCCACTCGCTCACTCCCACTATGCTTCTATTCGTCTCTCTTCAACTCTCACTTCCCCTAAACTTTTCGTTAGCGGTGAGATACTCTATCTACCCTTCATTTTCATCTCACAAAATCATTTACTAATGGCTTTTCACTGGTTGTGCAATAAGCTGCTGTGTGCTGTGTCACAAGTTATGCGTTTTTTCCACTAGGGTTGTCTTGAATCCTTCAATTTTTTATTTTTATCATAGTTTATATTGTAGTAAATTCGACATATCCATGTTTATATCCTTTTATTACCTATCATCATAATCCAACTTGCCATTTTCACTTGCCCTAGTTGTTATGTTTTGACAAATTGAAATCCATCCACAGAAGATTCCGAAACAAGACTTTTTTTTGTTAAATTTAATCATAATGGGAGAGTAGAGGCGAATAATGTAATCCTTAGAAAACATCTGGTCCATCTAAACTGAGGAGATTGAGCTAAAGCATAGTTATGGAGATTGCTACTAACTTGAGAATTTGTTATACGTTTAATTGGTTTTTATCACAATCTTTAGATGTGCCGGGTTATTCATTAAAGTGCATATTTTTGCTGAAATTTTTGCAGTTAAGTGTTGTTTTCTCTCGGTTCTCTGGTCTGAGCCAGGGATTTGGGGTCATAAGTGTTGAATGAGGTTTTTTGTAGAGATACCCCTTTGAAACTTAAATTCTCTAAGGTAAACCGGTGAAATCATCCATGTGCACAGGAATAGGGTTAATAATGGCAAGATGCAGATGCGTTGGTCTTAGAAAACATTGGATATGCGTTATCAAGTAGGATTAATGCCTTATTGGATTTCTGCAGTCAACCTTTTCTTTATAATGATTACACTTTTTGCTGGTTTTCACTTATGTGAACTGGATTTAATGCCTTATTGTCATACATGTGTTTCTGTATTTAACATTTTTTATGTGCAAATATTGTGCATTTGAACAGGTCTCTCTAGACTGACAACAGATGAAAAACTTACGGAAGCATTTTCTCCTTTTGGTCAGCTGGTTGAAGGTAATTAATTATGAGGATTTTTTATTTTTTTTTAAGTTTGAAGTATGTTGGACTTGACCTTCAATCATTCTGAATTTTATATTGCTCAGCTAAGGTGGTAACTGATAGAGCCTCAGGAAGATCAAAGGGCTTTGCCTTTGTAACTTACACAAGTACAGAAGAAGCTGAAAAGGCAAGAGAAGGAATGAATGCTAAATTTTTGGATGGATGGGTTATATTTGTTGATCCTGCTAAACCCAGAGTACCTAGACCTCCTCAGCAATCACAGTCTCAGCCCTCTGAAACAGGTTTCACTGTTAACAAAACGGTTGGGTGGTGTGGTTGATCATTAAAGAAACTCCGATTATGTTCTGGATGATTTTTCAAAAAAGACTACAATTCAACTCAAGCAACTATACTGCAATTTGTTGAGAAATATTTGTATCAGTCAGTTATATTTGATAATTGAACTTCGGCCACAAGGCATTATAATTTATGCAAATTTTGATGTCTATTGACTATTGGTAATTAATCCCTCCTTTGCTAACGTACTGTGATGTTCATCTCACTTCTTTTTCCTCGGTATTGTACCTTGTCATTTGTTACACTCTTGATAGGTCTGCTAGAAAATTTTATTTCCAAAGGTGACTAGCATTGTAATGTTCGTGGATGTTTGTTACATTTCCTAATCTTAAAATTAGTAACTTATTATCTATCCAAGATCTTATTGAAAACCATTATGGTGAGGTTCTGGACATTTGCATCTGAATCTTGACCAATACTGGTAGACTGATACATATATCATATATTTGGATTAAAGGATTTGAGATTCTCATTGATGTTATGAATTCATGATTGCCTAATGTAAAAAGAAGTTAATTTTCTCTATGAAAATTACCGTAATTATTCCATGACAGAGAGGTCAATATTATTAACGTTGGAAGGATTTTTGCTCGGGAATGGCAATCTAGGCTAATAAGTGATATAATGTATTGATGTTTTAGCTAACTATTATTTATTTCGTTATACATCAACATGATTGAATTTTGTCATGATTTCAACACGATAGCAGTGATAACAGTTAAGTTTATTTTATAAAAAAATGCCGAATTATTTTTTTAATTACTGATGATAAAAGGCGAATTTAGAATTAATGACATCATTCAATGCATATCAAATATTCTTTTGACTAAGTTTAGATTAGACTTCTTATTACCAAGTTTAGCTAGCTTTCCAAACTAAAGGATAAGTTTATGACATTTAGGAAATTTTCTTTTGACCATACGTAATTTTTTTAATCGATTTAGAAAATATCTTTTCGTATATAATACGATAATTAAAATCTTGGAATCAAACTGTTTAATAACTTTCGAAATTTTATTTTTTGAACAAATTTGAATAATTTCTGAAGTATAATCTTAAGATGAATAAACATCTTTTTGAACAAATAATTTTAATACATTTTGTAAAATTACTCCTGAAATTTTAATTTGTAAACATAATGAATTAAACCTTTGAAAGAAAACATCAATGTTTTCTTTTAATTTAAATAACCTTTAAAATAATTGGACTTATTTTAAGTCAGAAGTCATGTCCATGGAAACAATAAACAAAGAAGTTGACCTCATCAGAATATGTTCATCAGTATGAAGCTAGATTTTAGAAGCGTTATTGATCATCAATAGCAATCTAATAAAAACACAAATCCACCGACACATCGAAAATATATCCCAAGGTTACCAACAATAAAAAGCCACTTCAAAGATCCCTTCTCTGCTGTAATGAATTATTGATGCCTAAAAAGGCAGAAGCCTAGACATGATCTCATCTACCAAAACTCGTCCCACACGATAGATTAAAATGCCAATCTTCACAGCCTGTGCTACTATTTTAAGAGAACGGAACAGCTTTCACCATACAATCCCATGTCTTCCTTTAACATACAAGCCAACAACAAAATATTTTACTTATTTATGTACACTGAAGGAAACAGGATAAAACATCCAAAATATTTCTCACTCATAGGGCTTCTGCAACCGAGTAGTGCACTTCTGTAACCGATTTTTTCAAGAAACTAGTTCCACAGTATGAGTCCTGGCTACGAACATCAAGAGCATCCAATTCAGTAGAAGCTCCAATCACTTTATCACAAGAATCCATTGAATTGTAGCACAAACCAGAAGGAGCCCCGCCTAGCTTGCGAAACTGCTTATCTTTGCTGCTGCCCCCTCGTGATGAATTTCCCTTTTGACCCTTCTTCCCATTCTTCTTTTCAGGTTTCTTCTTCCTGGATTTCTGCTGCTTCTTGTTGCTTCTGACAGTGTGTGATACCAATGTAGGTACTGGATCATAAACATCAGGGGCCCATTTCACGTTCAATTTCACCTGCGATACCCCATGTTTCTCTCGGCTACCTTTCATGGCAGATATAAGGTTCGAAGGAGCCTGTGGTATAAAATACAGCAAAAAAGTGGAAGCCATTAAGCAAGCAGTTGCCACATTCTAAAATAGAATAAAATAGATATTACTCCATAATGAGTCCAAAACTATTTCCACAGAATGTGATTCTATCACCTGTCTCGAATGCATATATATTAAGGTGAAATTTTTTTAATACCTTCAAACCAAACACTTCTAAGGAGCCAAATACAAAGGGAAATGTTACAGAAGAAAAGTTCAATATACTAACCTTACAAGATGTACTTACTCTTTGTCAACAGAAAACTCAAAACCTAACCAGAACCATAAGACAGAATACAAAATATAGCAAAATTCATGATACTCTGAGAACGAAGTAATTAACTGCATTGAATTCATATCTAACTTACTATTGCCAATGACATGAGCATGAAACCAAAATAAGATTGAATTGTTTACATAAGTAATCAGGTATTGTTACTTCTCTTCAAGCAAGCAAGGAATATAAAAGTTGTACAGAGACGCAAGTTGTGTAGAATGAATAGTAGCAACAACATGGCATCAATCCTTCTCTAGCAATGGAAAAACCAATACCTCTCGTTCCAAAAGGGAAAACAAATTCTTCATTTGTGAAATACAAAAATGAGAAAGGGGAGTGTATTCATGATCTAACTTACTATTGACATTGACATGAGCATGAAACCAAAATAAACTATTGACATTGGATTCATATCTAACTCTATTGACATAGACATGAGCATGAAACCAAAATAAGTTTGAAGTGTTTACATAAGTAATAAGGTATTGTTACTTCTCTTCAAGCAAGGAATATAAAAGTTGTACAGAGACTCAAGTTGTGTAAAATGAATAGTAGCAACAATATGTCATCAATCCTTCTCTAGCAATGGAAAGACCAATGCCTCTGGTTCCAAAAGGCAAAACAGATTATTCATTTGTCAAATACAAAAATGAGAAAGGGGAGTGTATTCATGATCACTGGCTAAATAATCGAATAGAATTTTCAATGTATTTCATAACTAAACACATGAGGAGAAGCCTTCACTAGTAAAGGTTTCTGCTTTGTGATTGCGACCCCAGGCCTTGGTTGGTCAAGCAAAAGGGCGTCATTACCAGGATAAATCTGAGTGTGTGATACATTAATCTTCCCTAAACCCCACAAGGTGGACGGCTCAAGAACCAGGTCGCCCTTAACATAACTGTAAATGCTAGCATAAATGCAGAACATACAATATATATACCATCAAACCAATGCCCCAGAGGGAGTATGAAAGCAGTTCTTGATGTAGAAAACAGGAATTCTTCAAGAAACACAAGTCAAACAATCCTTTCTAAACCTTTCTTGTATTTCATCGTGGAAAAAAAAATCATTTATGGCTTACAAACTATACATTCCTAACAGTGTACTACAATAAAACTGAGAACTTACAGGCAGAGATATTGAGCGTGAGTAAGTTTGAAGAGCAGAATGCTCAGAGAGAGATTCATTAACTGAAGGCTCAGCCCCCTTATCAGATGATCTTGAAGGCAAGATTGTATTAGCAATTGGAAAGGTTGCAGATTTTTTCAAGCACATCATATTTGATTTTGTCTCTTGCCCTTTAATAGCTCCACCTATCTTTTCCTCACCCACATTACAGATATCATTCCCCTCAGAAGCATGTAAAGATATCTGAGCATCTTGAATATGTAACAACTCACTAAAAGTCCTTCCAAGATTACTTAAGTTGTCGTCATGCACAGCATCAGTATTAGAGGACGCGTCCATCAATTGTATCAGGTACCAAGAGGCAACTAAACAAATAACATATCATATGAATAATAAAGAACATAATTATCACTAATGTACATAATAAGCATTAAAAATTAAAAAATTCAACAGATATATATTTCATTGTTAATTTAGGTTTAGTGTGGACCTAAAATAAAATTAAAAAAACATCATAAAGGTTTTGAATTGATGACAAGCGATGAACCAAGATGTACTAGCAGATAAGGGACAAGAGCCCCCAACTTATGTTTATTGCTAAGATGGCAAAATGATTAGTGTCTATCGAATATTTCAAGAATAAGAAACTTATTAATACAGAGGATATGAGCAATAGAGTTTAACTTTGATACACTGAGTATAAAGATTTTTATATTGTCAATCAGTAAGAAATCTAGTTACATAGGCTTTTAAAGTAATTATTATAATTTCAATTATATGACAATCCATAATTAGATCATAGTGTAAAGAACAATTACACTATCAAAGTATTCAAATTAAATCCTAGGAAATCACACCTAGTGTAATATAAAAAAATATTTAGTTACAAATAATAAACAAATTTTCAATAAAATTAAAAATTATTCTTTAAATTAGGATCAAAATGCAAAAATATAGAAATCTGTCGGTTCCATTTTTGCAAAATAAACACTTCATACAATTTCTGCTGGTCCAATCCATTTCTTATCAAAACATAGCCCGTTCAAGGATACCCGTGTTATAGCAACGATCTATTTAAACTACATAGACATGTAATCAGGTTTTCTATAAAAAGAAAACAGTGGAGAAATGCATAAAACTAAGAAGAAAATGTTCATTTCCCCCCTTTACAGGTAAAATTTGAGAAAAAAGAAAGCAACAACACATAGCACAACGATCAATTATTAATTACCAGAATTAAAAATAACCAATCCAACCTTGTCGAAACATTTCCATGATCGCATAGTTCTTAGCTAAATAACCAAGCTATGAGTCAGATCTAATCACACTAACATAATTTTGAACACAAATATATCAACTAGGAACATGTTTCACATAGATAACAAAGGCAAGGCTCAGTAAATTCAAACACGATAGCAATCACTTCATACATTTCAAGTATAAATCGCAAAGTATGTAACACCTCGGCTACATATTATATTCAAAGGCAACTCTTCTCATAACATAAAAGTTAAACAATATTACACACACAAAAAAAAGAATACCTTAAAAACGATGTTTGGAGTTGCAACTACAACACTATCAAAACAGATAGCAATCACAGAAAAAACCAAAGCACAAATCCCTCGATCCTCGATCTGTTGACGGATTAACTCGCACGTTGCTCAGAGCAGAATCAATAACAACGATAAAAAGAGAAATAGAGAGAGAGAGAGAAGCGAAACAGAAAGAGACAAAACAAAAATCCTAGTGTTAACTAAGATTACCACGCCGATCACTTTTTTCAAGGTTTTTCAGACGATGAAAGGAGGATCCACCATGGAAAATAGTCAAAGACGGAACAAAGTCGAGATCAACGGGCACCGAAGGCATTATTCTATGCTCTTCGAAACCCTCTAATTCTCACACGCCTAACAAAACGAAACCTAAACACAACCGCGTTCAATTGAAGAACGAAACAAACGAATCGGAAGAGAGTATTGGAACACTGCGAATCCAAATTTAAAAAGAACAAAAAAAAACAAACGCTAGGAAAATGAAATGGTTGGAACTTAGATCAGATTGATGGATTTGGATTTAACCCATAGAGAGGATCTATCTATAACAAAATTGAATCGGAGAAATAGGAGATCGGAGAAAATTGTGTCGGAAGAACAACGATAGTGGATTAGGTTGTTGGGACAGAGGAGAAAAAATTGGATTTATAGCAAGAGAATCTAGAAGGACAAGGATGATCCTATTGTTCGAGATTGTGTTGTCTGTTTAACGAGACCGAATCTGCAACGTACACGTTTCAATCATCACGCTCATCTTAGATATTTTGACCTCGTCTCACCTGTCATATAAGCCCACTTTGCTTACGTCTAGGCCCAATAACATTTATTGGCCCGAGTATATTATTAAATAAAATTATGAGAACAACGTCTCATCACTGTCACTTAATCTTTGATCTTAGCCACTATGCAGATTAGTTGTATGTATTGAATGACGCCATAAAGTTTCTTTTTGTGTAAATCAAAGGTCAGTTTTATATTATGTTAAAATTAGATATTTGTATAAGTCAATTGGATGGAGTCTTTCTAAATTATTTTTGTTTTAAAATATTTTTGAAGTGCTTTCGCTGTTTCTTGGACATGTTACGTAATTGATTCGCTCTATCCATGTCAAATAACGGATGTCTTTATCGAGATTTAAAAGAGATAACTAAATGTGGCAATGAAACAACTAATTAATATTTCAAGGTAAAATATACTAATAATATTCTAAATTTGAACAATTTTTCTTATATATTATGTTATTAATTCATTCTCTAGAGTCTAGATGTCAACATTCTTTGTAAAAGTAGCCTATCTATTTTTGTAAAATAACCTTATTTTAAGAAATAA
The DNA here is from genome assembly GCA_026586105.1 of Hylodesmum podocarpum. Lineage (NCBI taxonomy): Eukaryota > Viridiplantae > Streptophyta > Magnoliopsida > Fabales > Fabaceae > Hylodesmum > Hylodesmum podocarpum. The sequence goes on along the minus strand of JALJEV010001437.1, from coordinate 2,991,805 downwards.
ATTATAAAAATTATGTTAGAAATTGTATTGAGAATGTTATTGATGTTTTTCAAGAATTAAATCCAGTTTTTATTAAAAATAAAAACAATAAGTTTTTATTCAAAAAATTTGTTTATCTCCTCTTTTCCTTGTAAATTTATTTATAGTTTATTTAAAATTTACTTACGAGACTTTTTTAAAAAAAAACTCAAGTTATGTCAATTAACATTCAATAATGAAGTAATATACATTTAAAATTTTCACATTATTATTTTGAAGTGATATATGTCATAATACATCTAAACAAATATATTTTTTCGTGTGATTACAAAAAAAAAAAAAAATTAGATCGATTACCAATCTAAATAAATGCTTTCTTTTTTGTGTACATATTACTATAAAATAAATATTCCAACCAATTACCGATCTAAATAAATGTTAAGTTTGTAATAGCAGTAACTTTTTTTAAAAATAATTAATTTTTTAAAGATCAGAACTAAAGTTAAAACAAAATTTATTCATAATTACAAGGAGACAAATGATACCTTAACTTATTTTAAAGTTTGATATCCTATAAGAGCATCTTATTCTATTTCCACACACCAAGCCTCTGAAAATCCTGAATGTCTTCTGAACACTCCAATGCTAACGTAAACTTTGGGGGAAAAAATTAAAGTTTTTCGTTTTTGGGATTATTTCATATTTAAATTTTAATTATTGTTTTCTGTTTTTATATCAATATTTTAAGTACCCATTATTAAATTAGAATTAAAAACATCAATATTCTAAAAAAAGGCGAAACTGAAAATTGATAAATAATTTTTTAGAGATATTAAAAATTAAAATTTACAATAATTGGGAAATTAAAATTTTTATTAGCAAAAAAATTATTAAAATAATAGATGATATAACGTACAAAAAATCAAATAAGTATGAGTAATATCAGAAAGATATACATGCGTCACGCGTCATTGTTAAAAGTCATGAATTTGCATAAACTTGAACCTATCCCAAACAGATCCTCTGCTTCCTCTCTAGCATGATTTTGTCTTCAGCAAAATATCTAAACCATGAAGCACGTTCTCTTTTCTTCTTAAATGCAGTGGTACTAATCCATTACGGTTTCATGTTTTACAAAACATGGCCGTGAGGGGATCCAAATTACCGCAATGGTCAGCTTAATAATAAGAAGTTTCAAAGAGTACACACCCCTCATTGTCGTGAGGGAAAAAGATAATGAACTTACCACGAGAATGCACAATCGTTAGTTGCGACACTAGCACTTAACCAAGCTGTGTGAGCAACCCAAATAAGCCCTGATCTCTTACATGATATGAAATACTAATTGTATTTCACTCGTTTTTACCCGAAACAACCATTCTACCACCTTCAAATACCGGGTAACGCCAGAAAAGATGCAAAGAATGCAGAACCAAATATTCAAACAGGGAAAAAAAAAGTATCAAGCCTGAACTACATCCTAAGTTATGAAAACCAAATTACCAAATCCATCAAAAGAACAAGGCCTATTACCAATAATAAACAGGTAGCAACATCACACATTCTAACTCCCATGATTTTGAAAACAGACCCATGGCAGCTAAGAATAACATAATCAACGCGTTCAGAATAAGATAGATTCTTGCATTACGTATGAATATAATTACAAAAGGATAACAATACACATAAAATATAATATTTACATTACTGCATGGATCAGTCATAAATCTGTTTTTCAGATTCGAGAAGACATGTAGCAAACAACAGACACAGGAATAATACTCAAAGAAATGTTACAAGGATACAACTCCGCTACTCACAAATGTTGCTACAATGATAAGCCAAAAATCAAATCGCTACCATATGCCCACACAAACTCAAACCATTGCAACACCTTGCCAAGCTAACTTTTACTGCAAACTACACAACAAACAAGAATTCGCCCCCACCCCCCACCGACGCATAAAAGAAAATAAGAGAAGAAGAATCATCAACAGTGAAGCCAAAACAAATATATTCCTAAGAACCAACCCTTTGAAAGCATGGAAGAAATCCATGCACATCATTCACAACAGCCGACATTATTGATTTATTGCAAATTTAACATGCAAAATTGATAAATTACAACGAAGACATAAATCACCTAATTAAAATGTTATTCAATTCAACACACAAAATCGATATACGAAAGACAATTCCAACAACAGAGAAAGAGAATTCCAACCTATAAACATGGGCGTCAATAAAAAAACATAACAGTAGAAAATAACAAAATAAAAAGTATTATTACTTAAAAATTAAAGTTTCATTGTACATCTACAACCTCACAGCAATGAACCAAGGAGAAACCCTAAATAAATGTAAACGAAATTCAAATCTCCAGAAAAGTCTAATTAAACCAAACAAAATTAAGAACTGGTGAATTTGGTAACAGCCTTGGTGCCTTCAGAAACGGCATGCTTGGCCAACTCACCAGGAAGCACCAAACGCACCGCCGTTTGGATCTCCCTGGATGTAATGGTAGGCTTCTTATTATACCTAGCCAAACGCGATGACTCCTGAGCGAGTTTCTCGAAGATGTCGTTTATGAAACTATTCATGATCCCCATAGCCTTACTTGAAATACCAATATCGGGGTGCACCTGCTTGAGAACCTTGAAGATGTAAATCTTATAGGTCTCAACGCTCTTCTTTGTTCTCTTCTTCTTCTTGTCGCTTCCTCCTTCCTTTGTTATCTTCTTCTCCGCCTTTGGTTTCTTCTCCGCTGGTGCCTTCTCTGCGGGCTTCTTCTCTCCTTTTTGGGGTGCCATTGGTGAATAGAGCGGAAGGTAAAGGGTTTGTTGGTTGAAGAGACGCGAATACAGAGAACAGATGTAGGGTGAGAAGATGATTTGAAGGTAGTGTGAATATATAGGGCAGAGAGAGAGGTTTTCATTGGAAAGGACTGCGTCACGCGGATCGATGACGTGGCATGTTGGATTTCGTTCATTGGTATAGCGTTTTGACGGTTCAGATTGCAAGTTATTTTAATGCTGGGGATTCTGGAACTTGCACGCTTTGTCTTCGCCATTAGGTGGGCCCGTTATTGGGTTTGGGCTCATATTGTTCAAGGCTTTTGAGTTTCAATATTTACTGGAGTGCTATTCACATTGTTTGTTTTTATGAATCTTTAAAAAAGCATTAAAATTACTGACTCGATCTTAAATTACTTTAAGAAAATGTGTGTTCACCTATGCATAGCTTCGAAAAAAAAAGAAGATAATAGAATAAAACTCTTCTTGTATTCATTTTATCCGTTACAAACATATATTAACACACAAGTCAATAATAATTTTAATTATCTCAATTGCATACGTGAGAATTTTAATTATCGACCCGTTTTTACAACAAACCGTCAAGGTTGATATATAAGTGCAACTATTTATTCTAAATTCACGCTAACATAATTTAATTAATTTTATTTTTTATAAATTACTTCTCGTAGTTGCACATTAACGACACAAACTTAAGATCACTATTAAATTAAATTAGAACAACATCACATTAGTTTATCTATCCGTTAAATATTAAGTATTCCTGTTTGTTTCAAATTGCGATGAGAAAAAATATTGTAAAATATATTTTACACATAATTTACCATTTATGAAAGATTTATTAACTTTGATAACAAAATCTCTAAATTTTTTATAAAACTCTATTTTATGATTGGTTAATGTTGTAAATTCGTTTTACACTTTCAGTGTAGTCTTAATTAAGTACTAAGTATATCATCATCCATTCTAACAAAGTGAAATTTGCTATCAAGCTATTTGGCTTAATCCACTAAAATGACATACTAACACAATAGCTTAGTGATTTGGTATCAAGGAGGGTGAAACAATTAGTTGGCTCTTGATTAACTTTTCGTAATCGCATAAGTATGGGCCAATAATTAATTTAGCTTGCTTTAACTTATCTATATTTTTATGATATGATCATAAACAAAATCAATCAGTACTTCACCCCAGTAACATGGTGAAACAAAAAAATATTCTCTTGGCTTAGTATGCATTCCGACATTGATCTTTTGATAATTGTTTTGATCAGGGGTTCAAAAAGTAAATCAATTAATATCTCACCCAGTAATACGTTCATCTTTTGTTTTAGTTTTGATCAGGGCTTCTAAAAGTAAAGCGGGTCGCCTGATCAATTAGAAGCTAGTTTAAATAGTTTCTGAATTTGACTAGCTATATAAACTGTCAGTAATTGGCATAGGAAATGTTCCAAGCCATGTGTGTGATTTCTTTCATTGTTCAACTTCCATCGATCAAGGCTTTACACATGGATGAAGGTTTATATTTCTGGGCCAAACAGAGGGGGTTTATAAGCTAGTCATCACCCAATGACATGATTTTTTACTTTCTGGTGAGTTTCGAAACATCTGGTAAGACCCGTATAAAATCTAGTGAGTCAATCCATTTCTACCTCTATAAACCAAGTATATACCATAACAACAGCTAGCTTTGGTGCAAAAGGGAAAAGTAACAAACTGCTATAAGATTAATAAGTTGAGCAAAGATAATGTATTATTGAAGAAATCTATCTCTCACATCCTTTACAGTATGAAATTTAAAGTTCAAACAGACCACTTGACTCCCGCTAAACTATGATCTTTGCACTGTGAAAAGCAGGGTAAATCAATCTTTGCTTAACAAAGGAAATGACATGCTGGCTACAGCCTCTGCTCGCAACACTTCGAACTTGAATACCTGATGAAGAATCATTTCTTATCTAGTACCTGTCACAGCAAAGAAAAACATGAGATAAGTCAAATGTGGATGACAAAACACTCACTTTTGTTGCAAAAGTGCACTATGCAATCAAACAGGTAATAAAAATGTCAAAAAACTGAAAAAAAAAAAAAAAAAAAAAAAAAAAGACGTAATAAATAACAGGATAACACTAGGACAAATCACACAATGGAATGTCAAAAGGGTATTATATTACGAGGCAGAATTATTCAAAACTAAGTTTTACTACGGCTAGATTGAGTGATTTTAAAAAGGGGAAGTTATCCGTCTAAGTGCAGGGACAAACAAAACTGACAGCAACTGCTATCATGCAACTTACATGGTTAAAATGAAATTGAAAACTAAGCTAGAAATGTATTCCCAATTCACATCGGGATTCATCTTCCATGGAGTTTCCCAGCTTCTCTATACAAAGATAATAACCATGCAAACTACTTCATGACAGGAATAAATCTTTGTTTCATCTTCACATCAGTAAGCCGACAGATACAGCATATTCAGTGTATTGTTATATTTTCACGACAAACTAAGACAAGCAAATGCTATGTGTAGCCGCTTGGGGCTTGACATGTATCCAATGTGCAGAGACACTAAACCAAATGTGCACTTAGTACACAAGCAAAAGCTTCCAAAAGAAAGGCACCGATATAATTAGCAAGTTCACACCAAGTTACTATATGACGCTAAAGAAAGTTATTTATTAATGTGAACATCTCCTTTAACCCCCAAGGCATTCAACTGAATCCAAGCCAATGCATGAACCATGAGTTATCAAAGATGTTAATATCAAGCACTGTTGGTTTGTGAATACGCATATAATTTAAATCAACAGCACTATAATTTGAGAGTTCCCCTATTAAATTTTTGGCTTAATTACACTCTTGTTCTCTTATTTTCACCAAAACTTTCGTCCCCCCCCCCCCCCCCCATCCATTCACAAATGCAACAATATTTGTTGGCACTCTGCCAATGATTTGGTAGAATGCAATGGCATCTTCACGTCAGCAAAGTCAACATCAAAGAGTGATATGCCATAAATATACTGCAAAATTAGCAAAAGAAAAAGGCACAGCCATGTCAACAGAAATAAAGCCGCATCAACAACTGATGTTCATCAATTTCAAAACTCTAGGAAGACATTATTATAATTGGAATAAGGAGCATCAATATCAACTTTGGGTGAAACTAAAAGGACCAAAACTGTAATCCCTCCAGCGGCAGCACCATATGCTAGCATCTAAAACACCATTTCCAATGCATGTTTGGATTCATTTTGAACCATCCAGAATCACGTTGAACTTGAAGTACCATCTAGCGTAATTTTAGATAAATGTTTACATGTTTAATTCGAGCTAATTCTAGATTCATAAATCCATAATTGATTTTGAGTGGACACAACTTTAAATAGTTTGGTGCTAAAACGAAAATTTCATAACTTCCTCATATAAGAAAACATTCAAACATAAATCACATAATTTCAAAATCAATTTCAGAAACACTAACCCAAACAGACACACAATATCCATAAGAAGTCAGAAAAAAAAAAAAAAATGGAAACATGACATGGTACTACTACTATCTTTGTTTTAAGTAAAAGCTTGCCAAGAATAACCAATCACCCCAATAATAAGTTTCAGTGTATATATAAAAAAAATAGAAAATTGTATAAAACTAATTGGTCAGGTTGACCTAAGTGAAAAGGGGTTATTGAGAAGCAAACCTGGGAGAAGAAGCGTTGATGTTCCGATGAAGAATTCGAGCCTCGGTGGAATCCTTGGTATCAATCAACTCCTTCAAACCCTGATTTTCGTGTTTCTCCTCTTCCTCCTCCTCCTCCTCCTCGTTTTGAATAGGCTTAACAACAAGATCAGCAATTGAAGCAGGAGAAGGTCTAGGCTTAAACCACTGAAAATAATTTCCGTAAATATACTCAGGATTGTAGCCGAATTCATCATCAAATGCCATGATGTGACCGTGCCACTCCCAAACGCGATACCCAGAAACCTCTTCATCTTGAAACCCAACGCAGATGTGGTGGTCGCGAACCGACACCGCTTGCCCCGAATTCGGTTTCAGAACGGATTCGCCCTCGCCGCTCAGAATAATTTTAATCACTTCTTTTTCCAGCTTGGCCTCCTCTCTGGCCAGCTCTGATTTCCCTTCATGGGTTTCCTCCTCGTCGTCGTCGTCGTCTTTAAAGAGGAAGTCCTCCAGGGATTGAGTCACCAACGGGTTGTTGATCGGAGCTCGGAGTTGGAGCCTACCCATCATGGTTTCAAGGAGGAGGTTGTCCAGGTTGAAATTTGAGCCGTTCGGGAAAGCACTCATGCTGTTTGATAAGGGTTCTCACTCAATCAATACACACTAAGGGTTTTAGATTGAGAGATGTTGAGTGAAAAGGGTTTATGGTTTTTGTGGTTTATTTATACCCACACGTCACCGCCACGATATTTCTCCCATTCCTTGGTTACTTTTGTTAAATTTTATTTAGGCAAAATATTTTGTAGAACTATGTTCTTTTTTTTATTTTAAAAACATGTTTTTTCTTTATTTCATTATTCTTTTACAAGGCACTTTTTCGAAAAAATCTTCTGCTTCTCACCCGTTTCAATTAGAGTTATTAAAATTTTGGCTTTACTACCACTAAAAAAAAATTGTTATTAGTTTTTTTTATAAAAGAAAATGTTCTTTACTACACACTTCCACTTTTTTTACTATTGTACCCCTCCTCAATTTTATTATGTTAATGCATTTTCTAATAATAATTCTTAATAAGAAAAATAAAGCCTCTTATGTACTCTTTACATCTCCTGAGTGCATTTCTCTTTCTAAATTTTTTAGTGATTCCATAATGTTCACTTGTTAAAGAAGTGTGAGTGCATTTCTTTTTTAAGTTTTCCAGTGATTCTACAATGTTTACATTAAAGAGGTGTTTATGATGACAATGGAAACACAATTATTGATTTTGACCATAAATATTCTATCGTGTTTCAAAAATTAAATTAAACAACTCTATAGTCATAAAAAATAACCTTTCACGGTAATCTATTTTTCAAATCATAATCATCTGTTTGTCTTCTTCAAAAATTGAAAATCATGGTTATTCAATTAAAATAAACAATGATAAATTCAAAAAGTAATCTCATTCACATACAAATGTGAAATTGAGTGCTGCCATGCATCCAGACACGAGAGGGGTTGAGGAGACAAAAAGAGAAAAATTGTTGAGAGAATGTGAGAAGAGGAAATGAGATTTGAAGAAAGTACACTTGAATGCAAATTTTGGGTAAGATGTCTAATTTGAGATTTGGAACTCTACACAGAGATAAGTTTACAAATAAGTTCAGTTTGACCTTTACATAAGAGAAATATATAATGAATTTCACTTAAAGAGATTCAACCTTTAAATTTAAAGAGATTCAACCTTTTAAGCATAAAGGAATTTACAATTTTGAAATCATCGTCTAAGGTTTAGAAAAATTTGTGGCGTTTAACTTCATAATAATCTTTTGTTTATTCATGCTAAAAGTCACTTTAAAATCTTCAAACTTCAGCTTTGAGATAGTCGTTACATATAATAACATTCAAATCTTCTTTCAACAGTCATTTTGAGCTCTTCAACGTTCTTTTACATCAAACGCGTATATGGGCAGATCAACATCAACATAGAAAATTTGTTTTGATATAATGTTCAAAATTTCTGAAAAGTTGATCTTCTTTCACATCAAAAGCATATATGAATATGTTAATATCAACGTAAAAAGTTATTTTGACACGTGGTTCAAAATTTTTAAAAAGTCGATCTTCTTTATATTACAAATCTATGTTAAAAATACCTTTTTTGCTTTTGTTTTTTTTGTTTGCAAGCTCTTATTTTAGAACATATATTTATATACAAGAGCAAAGTAATCATAGTTTGAGAATACAAAACTAGTTGTATAGGACTGACACTTAAAACTATTTTAGTGTTGATCTTTCATTAATTTGTCTTTGACTTTGTCTCTTGTGCCATGTATGGTTGTTATATTTCATCTATAGACATTCTTCGTTTGATTTATTCATATGACCGTATGTCAAAAAGACTTCATTTATCTAGCTTTATATTTGATAAGTCTAATAAATTTATTCGTCTTATAAGATTAGACTTTTATCTTAATATTATAATTATCAAAATTCATAGATATAATTTACCTTTAAATAATTTTGATCTAAAATAACTTATTTTACTAAAACTACCATTAAAATTATAATTTTATAAATAGTTATCTTACTTAAAAAAATTATCCTCAACATATAAAGGAGTGTGCGATGAAGAAAAGAATAAAGTTTTTGAAAGAATTTAAAGTTGCAGGAGAAATTAGTTTAGAATATAAGTATTATCCATCTAATATAATTTATTTCATATGCAAGTGGATGTGCACTCAATTATTAAAACACTTGACTAAGTGACACATCAGTCATGAATTGCAAAAAGTTCATGTTTAATTTCATTGAGCATGAGGCATGAAAACATTCCTTCATTGACTATGATTATGAAGAAGTGTTTTATCCTTATTTCTTTAAAACAACAAAAAAAAAAAAAAAAATTAACTAAATGCTTATCGAATCACCACTTGTAGAAAATCAATCTCCCCAAAAACTTAAACCTAAGCCTAAGATTTATACGAGCGGTCTTCTACATAATAAACCAATTAAATAAATAAACAAACAAACAAACATGAGATTTTCTGTATAAATTAACCCCACTTCAACTCTAGAACTCATCACAGTGGTAAAACGGCACAATATTGGAGTTGAGCTCGTTGAACTTGGACATGAGATCATCCCCTTCCTCATATTTATTCGAATCTTCGTACTCAAAGTACGTTTGAATGTGTTCAGGAAATGTGCACTGTGGCAACTCACATTCCAGTTCTGTTGACAAATTGTCCGCCGATGACGTCATCTCCATCATTTCCTTAAACTTTGATGACTGAAGTAGAAGCTCTAATGCTGACGTGGCACCTGCTGGACGAGGCTGATGTGGCACCAACGTGGCATCTTCTACGACATCATTCAGTGATTCTTGGCCGTGGAACAAGTTTAATTCTTGTCCTTCATTGCGGTGTGGAGTGTTAGTATTACTAGTGCAAATTTGATTAATGTGAGTAAGATTAGTACTAATATGGTCGTTATTATTGTTAATTTTGTTGGGCTTAAGCCACTTAATATAACGACTGAGATCAAAATTGGTGACAGCATTGAGTCCACGGTATTCTATAGCTGCTATGTCATAGGCTGTAGCAGCTTCTTCTTGGGTAGCTGCGAAAATGTTGAACATTTATAAGATTTTAATAATGGATATAAAATGATCAATTAAAATTTTATATTAATGATAATGACACGCTATTATATACATTCAAATAATTTTAATGTATTTTCTCACTAACTATTTCATTGATGGCTAAAAATATTATTATAGGCAATGAGAACTTACCGTAGGTTCCGAGATAAAGATATTTATTGCCAAAAACTCTGCCAATGCGAGCCTCCCACCTTCCATTGTGATGATGTCTGATAATTGAAAAGCAAATCATGAAATGAACTTGATTACGATGAATAAGTATCAGTTTAGTTAATTAATTAGCGTATAATGTGTTAATATATGCATAATATTTTTCGGTACATAAGGTATATATGTATATATTTATATACCTTGCAACACCTCTGTACTTTGAAATTCCCCGAGAAAAACCACTGCTTTTCCTGCAATTCAATTCTTTATAAAAATGTCTCTATATAATAAACCACAGTTTTTTTTTTTTTTTTGTGAAAATCTTCTTTGATCATCATAAAAGAAACTTGCTAGATTTTTACCTCCTCAGTGATCCGATGTACTCCTCCCGTGATTGACCCTCCATTTCTTTCAGTTCCTTCAGGTAGTTTGATAACTGCAATTGGAACACAAATTTGCTCTGTTTTATTTTCATTTAATTTCTAAATTAATATCATACTCAGATGCACATATAATAAAAGTGGTTAATACAGAACGCAATTAAGTACCGGAAAATTAAGAATGGTATCTTGACCCCAGTATTTGAGTGCAGCTAGATCATAAGCATGTGCCGCCGCATCTTCATCGTCATAAGCGCCTGAAAAATATTATACAAATTGCATAATATAACCTATAATTGGATATATATGTGACTCTTTTTAATGAATATATAATCTAATATACTTACTTACCAAGGTAGACTAAAGCAATTATATGTGAAGGACCCCGCAAGATTGAGAATACCACATGGAAAGAAATTTAATTAAAAAATTAGCTATATATAGATTTAATTAATTAATTAAACTTATGCAGAGTATTTTCACAATGGGAAAGAGAATGAAACCTTGGCGTCCTTTTTTGTTCTGTGATTCATTCCAGCAATGTTTGTCCCACAAATGAGCTTCGTATCGGCCAGTCCAACGGTGCCTGATGGTGAATTATACACATTTAAATTTAAATTTAGCTAATTACAAGTATAATTAAAATTAAAATGACAAGTAAATTGAGAGAGATGAAATTAAATTTTAGAAGATTAACCTAGTGACTCCACGATATATTGAGCTACGTTGAGGAGGGGAGTCTCTAGGGACACTTCTCCTAGTTCGTTTGACCTTGGTGGTGACAGTGTTGGTAGCGTTAAGATTATTGGCATTGTTTTTGGGGGTTCCCATGTGCTGTGATTTTTTGGCCATGGCAAAGGTTGAACCATACACGGCAAAGACAAAAGATGGATGATGATATTAATGGTGCAAACAAAATTTGTTTATATAAATATGTATGAAATAGTAGTGATTGAAATGAAGAGGGTATAGAAAGGAATGGGATAAAGAATGGGGTTAGAATAGATTGTGGTGGCAAACAAGGAGGAAATAGCCGGCTCAAATAATTGTTGTTTCTGGCCGTCTGTAAAATCGGCTCTATTTTAAATTCTTTGCCCCTTGTCCTCACTTGTACTTTCTGTTGCTTTCATTACATTTTTTTTTTATTTGTATGAATACAAATCAGTCTTAAAAAATTTCCATATGTTTTGATGTCTCTTAATTTCTTTACTTCAACGAGTTTATCTTTTATATTTCACCTCCTAAACAAGTATTTAATTTCAATTTACTTTATAGTTAGATAATGATAAATATACATCCAGGTATATATGATCAGGTTCAGGGGCAGACCTACACTATATAGTGAGGGCCGCACTTACTCATTCTCATTTTTTTTGATAAAATATTATAAAAGAAATTTTATATTTTTTAAAATTAAAGTATGAGAAACAATCAAGGATTTAAAAATGTTATGTGGATTTGATTTCAGCCCCAATATCAAAATTTTAGGATGTTTACAATTCGAATGGGACCATAATTTTCACTGGATCAAATATATTTATCCAAAATTTTTCACGACAAATTAATAGAATGAAAATGTAAATATAATTTAAAATCTTAAAAACAAATTTAAAATAATTCAATGTATGTGTTGAAGTTGATAATTTGAAGGCTAATTAGTTTCATATGTGCATATGTTGTATTAATGGTTTGAACTTTGAATGTTAATTGGTTTTAGCCGTGGGAATGTGTTTTTTTAATTTTCATATACTTTCATACATATATACGTATTTCTTTCATATTATATATATATATATATATATATATATATATTATGAATTTATTCTTTCATTTTGTAATTGATTGTGATGATTATGTTATTTAACAAGAGAATAAGTGATAAAAGTGATTCATAGATGTATGTCGTTCTTGAATGACATGGATTATGTTTTAAATAAGTAAAGCTCATTGATGAGGTTGTTGTTGGACTCGAGTTCTTAGATATATTCCTTTACTATTTCATGATTTATTTTATTGCACTAAACTTAAAAAATATCTCATAAATTTATGAATTTGTATGTATAAGTTCCATGAAAAGCACACTTGGAATTTATTCAATGTTGATATTTGGAGTTGTAGTCTCTAAGGCAGAACACTCATTTTACTTGACTTTTGCATGATTGAGAGGAAAAAAGCAAAACTGTTGTCCTATTTTGGTAACAACTTAAATTAGCAAATTCACCTCTGCCTTCTACAATTATATATAGAAATAGATTTGTTTAGATTTTGGTCTGCTGGCTGCATAAGAAAGTGATATTGGGAAAGGATTATGTAATTACGTAGAGAAGATCAAACACATGAAAACTTCTCAAATTACTGAATCTCCATGTCTTATAAGCATGTATATTACAATATCATAATAGTATTTTAATCTAACGCAATTTATTCATTCATTTGTAAATTTATCATATTAACTTCCCCTTAATTAAAAAAAAGTATTTTTAAGTTACGAAATGATACGAACAAATTTCAAAATTTCATATATTCTTGAACTAACTAAAAAAATACATGATTTTTTTTAATTAATGTTTATATATTTAGTAGATAACTTTTTAAGTTTTTTAGTCTTATGTAGTGTCAACTAATAGTGTAAATACTTTTTTATCTCTTAATATTATTATTTTAAAATATTTATTATCTTTTAAAAATTATTTTAATTTTTAAATTATTTATCTAAACTACATACAAGAAAACAAAATAATATGCATAGATGCACTGAACCATCGACAATAAGAGTGGACCCTCCACACGGCCCGGCTTAGGTGGCATAACTCCACCCAACCATTGGTGGAATGGTACTCACTATATTACATAGCATTGTTAACAACTTAATTAACTAATAACTTAGACAAATCACACACGGGAACACATTAGTAATGGTAGCAAAACACTATCATTTCAAAAAAATTTAATAACATGCGTTAAATTAAATTATTATATATGATATAAAATTTAATATTATCATTTATAATATCACAAGAAAAAATATTAAATTTAAAAATAAAATTTAAAAATAAAATTTAAAAATATTTTTATCTCTTGACCATATTTTCATCTTAATGATTAATATAACTTAATTAAATAATATAATTTATTATTAATTGACTCAAATAATATATATATATATATATATATATATATATATATATATATATTGTATATATTAAATACATAAATTTTATACACTACACATGATATAAAATTTAATATCGTCGCACGTACTACTAACAAGTGAATTCAGTAATTTTAATAGTTTTCTCTATGTATAATAAAGTTACCGGGTCAATTTGCCAAATTAAAATATTTTTTTAATCAATTATAATATAACTTTACTTGATGTTTAGTATTATATAGTGATCTTAAGTGGTGACGATATTACATATTAAATTTAATACAAAATTTCTTCTTAATTAATTAGTTAGAGTATAAACATGATATTGTTTCCGCGGTATAATTTTTTTCTAAAAGCTACCGATAAGTGTTTTACAGGAAGACTCTGGGTAATAATCAATTCTAATAGATAAACATATTAATTCAAATATTTTAATTAATAGATATTTAAAATTTTGTCTTAGGTATTTTTAATTCACTGGATAAAGTAAATGTTGAATAATATGTTATATTTTTATTGATATAATTATCTTTTGTACAATATCATATGGATAATATTTTTAACAGAAGCTATCGATAAAAATAAGAATCTGTTTTTCTTTAGAAAGTACGGATGCATATGAAATTCATTACTCACTTTGTCAAAAATAAAACCTATGAAGTATCATTTTTTCTTCCTTGTGAAGAGCATAAATATAATGTTTTTTTTTTAAAAAAAAAATGAGTTAGTTGCATATTCTTGTAAATATCTTCTTTCACGTTCACTTCAGTGTGTCTGTGTATCACTCTTTGATTCTAAAATCCCTTTCTCTCGTTTCAATTTGATTTAGTGAGAACTCACACTTGTAGAAAACATGAGTGCTTTATCCAAAGGGTTCCAACTCCAAGATTGACAAGGATCATGTAGAAAATGTAATGGGTAGACTCCACAACCAGAATGCGGTAAACAACCCCATTATGAGAGGACAGAGGACGCCATCGTCCGAAAGCAAAGACATAAACATCATCCTCAGCGGCAACAGTGGAACCATCCTCGAGGGAGTGACATGGCCACGTCATAAACATCATCCTCACTTTATTTTATAGGCATTCATGAATCATGATATATATAAAACCAAAATTTCTTGTTCCCTTTCAGATTTTAATTAGATCTAATAAAAGACAAATTTGTTAATATAAAATGTCAGGATTGATCGATTAAATAAATTTTAGATTACTAATAAAATAAAATAAAAATCACTTTTGTTTCCTTAATATCCTAAAAAATCTGGAACAAAAAAAAACAACACGCCCTGAACCTGTTCTAGTATTAGAAAAAGTGAGAATATAAAACTTTACTGGGATAAAACATGTGACAATAAACACGATTGGAATGTGCATGTGCTAAGAGGCAAGTACATGCGACTAACTTGCAGGGATTAAATATTTGAAATTACACACATGTTACACATGTGCTAATTAAGAGGCAGGCAGGTACATGACACTAAAAAGTTTTTTCTTATTCCTGCCCGAATAAGTGCAGTTTTTTTTCTTCTTTTTTCCAAGCAAATATCCAATTGACCAGGGGTTCAGTAAGACAACCAACGCAAAACCCACGACTTGCATCATTCATCAACAGCTACCGCCTTAGTCCCTCCACAATGTAGTCCGCATACAAACTCCTTCTCAATAAAGAAAAAATGGTATAAGGTTCTGATATAATGTTCAGTGCAGTTGGCAAACAGGATAATGCAACTTAAATAAACATGAGAATTTCTTGCACGAGAATTTCATTTAAATATCATTTTGTTTTAAAGAAAAAAAGTGTTTTAATAAGCGTAAAATGTTATTTAATATAGAACTATTTATGAATATAAAAAATCTTGAGGAATTTGAAAGAGAAAGAGTTTATACGAAATTTACAAACCCTGTCTCAAAGAAAGTAGGTAATGATGTGCAAGAGTACTAACAAATAAATCAATCCAAAACTTTTGAATATATTTAGATCCAGTTTAGTCATAACTAATGTAAAATAGTAGTGTTCACTTACATGGATCTCTTAATCGCTTCAAAAGCAGCTGAGGCAGGCAAAAAGTCGTTGACTGCAACTTCCTTGTTTTCATTCTTCTTATCTAAATGCTTTGTGAAGGAAAAAAAGACAACATTCATTTCACATCTTGTACCAAATGGACAAAATTGTTCATCATGTCTAGTGTTTACAAATAAAAAATTGTGAACCAAACATTAGAATCAGAAGTTTTGGAAGGATACAGTCTTCAAAAAAGCGACGAATTTCAGCTAAACGATGCGGAGGAAGCTCCTTGATATCATTGTAATGTCGATACTCAGGGTCATCAGCACAGACAGCAATTATTTTATCATCTTTCTCTCCCTTTATGTCATCACAGTTAGTGGTTGATCAATATTCAATAATTAAAACCAAAGAGTAGTTCTTGCAGTAAAAGAAATGGGAATTGTCTAATATACCTGATCAATCATGGGCATGAGGCCAATTGCTTTGGCCCGAAGAAAGCAACCTGGAAGAACGGGCTCCTGTCCAAGTAAGATGTAAGGTTTTGCATCTTACAAAAACGTAAATTAAGACAAACTTTATACAATCATCATAAGATCGATAACTTTCGGATGATCACCAAGCATTGCTTGGCTACGTGACTACTAATCAGTTGAAATTGAGAAATTCATTACATGATATCAACTTGAGTTGGTCAAAAATTGGATCACACTTCGTAGTATTGTAATAAAGGAAAGGTCTAGTGCTTAAAATGGATTTAAAAGTGAATGAAGATCACTACATAGGACGAATGGGATGCAGACAATTGTAGGAACTAGCTATACCACCAAGACGAGATAGATGATGCCACTAATTTACAAGGACAACTGATAAAATGAACGGAAGCAATAAATACCTGCATAATAATCAGGACATCCAAGGGATCACTGTCCTCACAAATTGTACGCGGGATAAACCCATAGTTGTGAGGATACACAACGGATGAGTAAAGTACACGATCGATCTGCGCATATACTAGTGTTTAGCAACTTGGTAACTGTATAAGTGAAGATAACTCGGCAACTATTATAACCTTAATAAGCCCCGATTTTTTGTCCAGCTCATATTTCACCTTGCTCCCTTTACCAATCTCAATCACCTGCAATATTCAGTCATGTTGCAGTATAAAATTGCTCAAATGTAAAACTACGATTTTTCTTCTTTTATTTTCATCTTTTGGAAATATACCAACATTACAAGTAAACTCCACAACTTAACGTACAAATACTATGGTATCAAAGTAGCATCAAAAGTTGAGAAGAAAAAAATTATGTGTTTCATTAGCTATGACTTTAACAACAAAATCCGGACCTGTTACTCCGTCCGCAGTAAAGGGGAATTGAAGGAAAAAAATTAAAACAACAGAGCAGATGGTATTTCTTTTTTGTTATTTGACCACAATAAACTCATCAGAAAATCTAGGTAACCCACAAATCTAGGCTTTATAACCCTGGGTTATGAAGAAATTTATCAAATGCAAACTACATGGGTCCTACATGATAATGTTTACTTTACTACTCAGGCATGCTTACACAATTGAAGATCGTTGGAGCACCAGGCCCTGCATAGTGGAAGAAAACAGAGTTACCTAGGCAAACCAATTAAGGAAAAGAAATGGAGAAGCGCAACTCATTGTAATAGAAGTCCTAAAATGTCACAATTTTTCACCTATCTCTCAATGCTTACCTATCTCAAGGTCATGCCACGGGTGTGCAGCAACAGATCTGCGGGTCATAGACGAAATAATCCTCTCATTAAGAGGAGGATGTGAGGAATAATGAGAGACGGGAACATTGTTTGGAGTCTCTTTGGGTGGAACCACATTTGCAGGCTGAAATAGTGATAAATAAAATAACTACTTTTCAGATATTATCAGACACCATATATGTGTGTGTGGCAACATTATTTCTCAATTTATTTTTCCCACGAGGTGTAATCACCGTCAGCTAGGCTTAACATAATATCTTAATCTCAACAATATATTATATACACTAAAATATAAAAGAATAGGTTTGAAACTTAACCTTTCCTGTATTACCAAAAGCACCTTATCTAAAAACTAATATTATATTGACATCATGAAAATATAATCACACCACTTGTCGTGTGAACAAGCTACGAAACTGAAATCTTAATAAATATCTATATAGATGTCCCGTGCTTCTTTTTCCAATCTAATTAAAAAATTAAACAAATTCACAAATGTGATTACAACTTACATTTTCGGTATCCATCTCGATCTCAACCATCAGAGGTGGCCCGTCTGAAATAGTAAAGAAAATAAATCTGATAATCAGTTCCAAATAGCATCAACCACACTTTTCTTAGTTCTAATCTATTCATAAAAAATAAGTAGATGAATCAATAACACTAAAAAGCTGCTTAAATAATAATAATAATAATAATAATCCAGGAATTGTTTTCCTTTTCCGTTTCACGTAAATAAGACGAAAAACAGAGAAAAACCGTCGAATTTTTTTTTTTTTTTCTGAAAATTACCGCAGATCTAATCAATTCGAATCCTTAATCTACGATTTAACAGAACGGAGTTTTGCTAAACCATCACTGGTTAGAACAAACGCGCTTCGCATCGAGATAATTTAGAAAATAATAACAAGAGCTGTGTGTGCAGAAACGTTAGAATGAGTATCACATGGAATAGTTTCAAAACGTTGCAAAACACTGAAAGTGAGAAAGAAAAGGATGTGATCGAGGTCGTGAAGGAAACCACAACAAAACCGATGTCAACAGTTACGAAAACGCTAGTGAAACGACGACGTGTGAGTGTAAAGTGAAAACAGAGAAAATAGAAGTTAGAAATTCACCGGCGCAAGGTAAAGGTCCCCTGCAGAAGGAAGATTGAGCACAGATCTCGAGAAGATAAATAAAGAGTGTGAGAGAAGTCAATGGCTGTGTGTGTTTGCAAAGTGTAAAATAGAAGAGAAGAAAAGAGATGGAGGGGAAAACCTTCCAGGTTCTGCTAGCTCTTCTACCCTGCGAAGAAAAGAAAAGGGAGCACAAATTAAAGTGCAAAGGAACAGTGAGAGAAAGGAATAAGAAAAAGAATATTCAAATAAGAAAACTCTATACCTTGACTTGCTGTGGAAACAAAAATAAAAAGGATATTATATTAGGAAAATGATTTTTGGACGTTTATTCTAAAACTAGAAATACATAGAGGGAAATGAGATAAATAATTTATATGATCCGTGATGTAATAAAAATATATTTATTTTGGTGTCGTCAATATTTAAGGATACCATTTTGTATTTTAAGATGCTGTTTCATAAATATGCATTTTTTTCAATTATGTTAAAAGATAATAAATTTACTTATTTAATAATATCTAATTAATTTACACAATAATACTGTTTATTTATAACTGGTATTATAGAATTTTCCTTAAAAAAGTTAAGGTAAAAAAATTAAAATGTTACTACATATTTAGATGAGACAGGGATCAAGAAAAAATATTCAAACAATGCCATCTATAACTTAGCTAAAGAGTAATCATAAACAAATAGGGAAAAAAATTATTTTCATACACATAAATTTAATTTTTCTTTATTTTCCTCTTGGTTAAATTTTAAATTTTTCTTTCTTTTCGTATTTTCCTTCTTTATTGAAGTCCGCTGTAAATGAATAATTTAATATTTATAATATTTTACTATCCTTTTTCCTAAGAGAACACTTATTTTAAGTTATATTTTCTTTATTTTTTAAATTTTTGAAGTTCAGAATATTTATTTATTACTTTGTTAGGAATGAATAAGTATTCTTAAATATTTTTCTTTATACCATATAATATTTATGTATACTATTGTTATTTAAAAGTGAGACATTAATATTTTCATGAGAACATAAAAATTTACTAATTATTATCACATCATTTTAATAAGAGAAATATATTAAATAAATAGTCCTTATTGATTTAATTATTCTAGAACTGTGAGTTGTACGAGGCCTAATTGTTTCACCAGCATATACATCCACCCAATCCACAAAACTCTATACAAAAATACAAGATACTTATGTTACTAGAAAAATTAAACTAATTTATTCATTTGATATAAAATTGTTATTTAAATGGTTTTTTCTAGATTTAGTATGTATAAAGTATTATTAATAAATGATGAATGAATAATTATTTATCGATAATTTCAGCTAGATAACATAGAATTATATAACTATATTTGATATGTCTTATTCAGATATTTAGTGATATGGTATAAATAATTTTGTTTTTTTTTAAAAGAATAATAATACCTTTCTTATATTTTATAACTTAATTTACTAGCATACCCCCATATATATCAAGCAGTTTCCAATAAAAGCAAGTTTGAATGTGAAAGGAGAAAGAGGAAGGATTACCTGATTAAGCCGTCTACTTTGCATGTGGTTTTGAGATTGAGTGTCCTTGAAAGGGGAGGGACCGTCCATGACAGTGACGGCGTTTTTAGCGCCGTCATGCATGTTAACTAAGATTCTGTTAGGTCTGGTGCCAAAAATTAGATAGAAAAATTCTTTTTGAATGGTCCATAACAAAGAGGATACAGGACTTGGTCAGGAACTGGATTAGGTCTAGTAATTCTCACTTTTTCAAGTCCTAAATTTCACTTGTGGATAGCCTGTCATCGTATGCCACGTGGACCAAGTCAACCTTCATATTTCATGGTTGACTGATAAAAACAAAATTTTCCTATGCCAATAAGTTGGGTGAAAATTGTATTACTAAGCACACAATAACCTGTTTCTTTCATTAAGTAATTGTTTTAAAAATTGTGCTTTCAAGTCAAGTTCCAGTCAAGTTATAATTCATTATTTGATTTTTTCTTTCATTTTAATTTTTCACTGTATATTTTTATTTCTGTCTTCATTCTCAGTTAATGTTTATTAATTTTTTTTTTCTTTTTAATCCATGTTCTATGTTCTTCTTTTTCCTACCTTACACGTGATAGGATTCCACAATGGAAAAAAAAAAAAAAACTGAAATGCAAATTCATTTTTTTTACAAGCACAACATAGATTCATTTTAATGAAACAAAACATGAAGAAAACTAATTAATCCAGAAATTGATCATTAAATAATCTCTAACTAAACAGACATTCAATCATATAATTAAAAGCAGAATTACCAAAATAATTGACACAAATCCAAAAGGTAAAAATATTTAAAAACTTAAAAATGAAAAAAATTAGCATATGAGGATCACTGGTCACCATCACAGACCACCAGCCACCACCAACTTGATGGAAGAGGAGAAGCGACGGATTTAAAGAAAAAATTGAAGTGGAAAATGAAGAGTCAGCTGTTGATTAGAATGGATTAAGTAAATTATACAATTAGATAATAAAGTTACTTAAATTTGTTGTGTAGTTAATATTGATTTAATTAGTGTACGCGTGTAGCAGCCAAGTAGTTTGTAAAGTTATAAGCTGTGCCAAATGTGATCAATAAAAATTAATTTTTCTCTTGAACTTTTGTCTCTATACATTTTTGGGTTTTTGATGTTCTTTACTCAATAAAATTTTGTAAAATAAAAAAAAAATGATTTTGATAGAGTGTCTCCTAAAGAAAGTATATAATATTAAATTGAGAAATTTATGTGAGTTATACTATTGTAATTGCTCTCAATTTAAATGTACTTTTTTTTTAAAAAAAAACTATTTAATCCTCATAAAATATATCTTCTGATTAGCTTGTTCTTTACAAAAGTTATAAAAAAAACAACTGTTTTTATTACAATATTGTGTCTTGAATTTAATTACATATAAACAATGTAGAAACTTTTATATTATCAACTAAAAAGAATAAATAATGCCATTGTATCACGAGAAATGAACTGTAGTGCACACTGCATTATCAATTATTCTTCTATATAAAAATCATAAATAGTATTTAATATATTCTAAAGTAATTATTAAAAAAATAAATAACTATAGTATATAATAATTTATAACCAAGTAATAATGTAACACCACCACATTTGATTATTTGTATTATATAAATTAAATTTGTGAAACATTAAAACTGAAAAATAAAATAAAAAAACAAAGAACAATATTTAAAATCAGATTTATATTTAAATATACACAAAATTATAAATATATCTATTACTAACTAAATACGTATTTCTTTTATTACAAAAATCAAATAGATATATATATTTAGACTTAAATAACTATTTTAAATAAATATAAATATAGATATTATAACAAGATACAATAACAGTATTACATCTAACTTACTGTGTGACCGCCTTTTAAAGAGTTTAAATAATATACATAAAATTTTAAAATTCATCGATTTTATTTATTGTTCACAGTAATTATCCAAGTGTTGACCAATATTATACAAAATTATTTTGGATTCCCCACTTGTGTCAATGACAATTATCCTATATCTTTCTAATTTTTTCTTTTTACTAAATATGTATCTATTTAGACTATATTCTATATATCCATGCTATAAAAGAAAGTGGGACACGTTTTTCTTACTGAGAATAAAACGGGCCGAAGGCCCAATATATTACTCAGTTTCATGTTGTGACGAATATTAATTTCTGCTCTCTCACATCCTCATTTTTCCAAGTTAGGCTTTGGGAAGCTAAAAAAGAAAGGGTGTGGATTAAGATCTTTTAGGGTGCTAAAACAAATTCATGGAATACAAGTACTCAAGACATGGATTTCAAATTCAGGACTCAAACTTATGGATCATAGGCTCCACAATAGTCCATTTTTAGCAAAGTGTCGGGTACATTGTTTGATGTGATTGCGAGTGGACAAGCCCAAATCGGTTACTAATTGAACAAACTTGTAAGATATGTTATGCAGGTGATAAATGTTTCTTCTGGCACATTAAAATTAAATTACCATGTTTTTTATATTTTGATAAATGATGTTTTAAAATTTTTAATTTAATCTTTTGTATTTGATATATTTTAATATATTTAAAGGTTTGTAATTAATGCATGTAAATGTATATGTTAAATTATTTTCATATAGTATTATACTTTAAAGTAATTTCATTTAAGAACATTATATTTATAAAAATTTAGAAACAAAAACAAACATGGACTTCTTCCAAAGCACTTTGACTGTCAGTTGTGGTAAAGTTCACAAAGCGAGGTCAAACTATTGGTGACTTTTAAACATCTGAATGTCTAAATGAGTTGATATATTTTTTTTATAGAAAGTATATACACGAAATTATGTTCTTACAGGTGGCAATTCTTTTTTTTTTTTAATGAATATTTATACACTTATTTAGGATCATTAATTAAATTGAAACAATTTTATATATTCATTAAGAGAAATCACTCGTTACAATTTGTATATTGATGGTCTCATTAAAAATTAAAATAGGGTTAAAGAATAATAAATCCAATACTTAAAAGATAATAATAATATTTAAATTTGTTGTTCACGGCCAATCTAAGAAAAATTTTAACATCTAAAACATGTACATGTTTGTGCGTAAGTGTGATCATAAGAAGAATATAATAAAAGAGTCTTACTGTCCTCAATAATTGTTTACATAAAAAAAATACTTAGTCAGGATATAACTTCTTTTTTTTTTTTTTTATCTCATTGTCACTTAATTTCTATTCCTATTTATTTATTTTTATTACATTATTTAAAATATTACTCTCTTTTTCCTTACGTCAGAACAAATGAAGTATATCTTTTATCATTGCTCGGAGTATCCATTTAGTGCCATGCCAATAGGTCTACTTCTAATGAGGTCTTCATCATAAAAATTGAACCTTTAAGCATCCACTTTTCCATTGCACAATGGCTTGAACACGTTTTTAATCTTTCGGTTCTCATCAAATGGATATGTGAGGGGGCAATAGTTTTTCTTTTTCACAAATTATTAACTAACATGCTGGGAAAGTAAGCATCACGTATAGAAGACAATAACAACTTCAACAAGTGCTTTCTCAAAGTGAGGTGCAAAGGAAGAGAAAAATGAAATAAGAGATAGTGTATTAATACTATCTATTTCATGGTGCACAACCTTTGAAACATATCCAATTTATGACAAAGACACTGGCAAAGATAACCCACCATAAAATGGACTGTTATTAAAAACAAAAGAAAAATTAGGATTGGATAAACCGCGTGAAATGGCCATTACATCGCAATCGCATCTGAAAAACTTTTGTTGATTAGGATATGAAACAAAGGACATAATATTAGACAGTCTTGCTTCACATATTTTGAGTCAATGAAATCGCAGATCATCACCAATGAGATATCTCAAACGTATCAATTGATGTTGAATTCAGCATTACAAGACACAATTAAAAAAGAATTATCATACAAATAATATCTTACATTTTCTCAATTGAGTTGTATTCATCCTGTATTAATCAATCATCTGTCTTTCAACCAAAATTTGTTTTGGTATGACACATTAATAATAATGTGAGACTAATGGCTCTAGCTAATAACAATATATTTGTATTCATTTTATATTCTTTTTCAATTTTTGTCTCTTTAATTTTCTTTTTTCATATTTATTCCTTGTTTTTTTTATAGTTATTCAAAAAATAATTTACCAAAAGTTAAATGTGAAAAACTATAGGAGAAGAAAGTAAAAAAAAATTATAAAAACAAATATGAAAAGAATACAAAGAATAAAAATAAAGTATTAAAATAAAAAATTATTAATCTTTAATTAAATTATGTGACTTGCTGACACATGAAAACCTATTACAATTGCTTCACACATTCCATTTTGTTTACGTAGGTTTAGCTTCCAGTGGTGCAATTTGTCGTCTGACGGCTAAAATAACCTCAACTGAATGGTTATTTTATTTTTAAATTATAAAAATATTTTATAGAAATCATAAAAATAAATTCTTCGTGAACATTATAAAGATAATAATAATTAAACACTTACGTGTTCCCCATTTGTTCGCAGGGGCCAAGAGATGTGATCACGTAGCAACGATTTGTAGAAGTGTAGGATAAAATGGAACGACAAAATAGGATGGGAGGGATCCACTTTTGAATTCTTGTAATATCGTACACCTTTTATAAATTTATGACTTTCTTTTCATAACTTTCTTTTTATAAGTTTTATGTTTTGTAACTTTTTTATTTTGCTTTTTAATAATAATAGTGCTAGAGTTTGAATTTAAGATTCCATGCAAATCATTTAAATTTTCTATTTCTAAAGAGATGTGTCATACAAAATTCACTTGTTATTAAATATAATTGTACAAAACTCACCAATTAGTGTCCAAATAATAAAAACATCGCACCAACTCAAATTTATGTGACACAACTATTAAATTATTTAAAAGTACAAAGTAATTGATATTAAATTACTTCAGTTTAACCATTAATTTCAGGTTTAATTTTTAAATACGGATAAGTTAAAATTGCATAGTTCATAGTAATCATTATCTCTATCCGACTCCAAATAATACCAATACCAAATGAGAATACTTATGTTATAAAGAAAGTGAGAAGTTTGGTTAGATGTAGCAAAAGAATCTAGAATTATTCATAGATAAAGTATTTAAGTGGATCCAAAAATTTGCATGGAAACAAATTAAATTATACACATTCATTAATTTTAGTGAACAGACAAATCCAAAAATTGGCACTGGTACTTGCCATCTTTGATATTATTTTGACTTCTTGTTGGCCACAATGAAACGAATGACTACATCTCATGTGTTAGGTGTGCAATATTTGTTCCCATCAACCAACCAACATTGGGTCAATCTTTAGGTTTTAAAGCCAAAATTCTAACGGGAAATGACTAAGCAGAGATTAACACTAGAAAAGTAGAAAAAATTGTTTAGCTTATATTGAAATATCAAAAGAGGTGTATACACTTTGTTAAGATACTTTTATGGGCATCATAAAAAGTACTTGATACTTTAGTATTTTTTATAGAATAATGAATAAAATTAAACTTTTTCTTTCATGCAAAGTTTAATTAAAAATAAATAAACAGTTTTTGATTTTATGGCTGTGTCTTGGATTGAGCTCGGTATAATCTGTTTAGTCGACAATTTTGGTCCGAAGTTATGAACCAATTCAATTCATGAACTATCCTAATTTGTCAAATGTCAGATGTCAATGTTAATCACTACATTGGCAAAGTTTTCATTTATGTAGTTGTTAGCTGTGAAACATATCTTGGTTTCCTATATTCGTATATTAGTTATTATTTTTAAATTAACATTAGTCACTTAATTACAACAAGTTTACTGTGTGTTTAATAATAATATTTTTGAGAATTACCTTTGTTAAATATTTACTCTGAGAAGTACCTTTCATCATATTGTACTTTTAAGCTGTTATGCCTGAATCTTTTACCAACACAGATGAGACATTCCATTTTTTCAAAAAACATTTAATGTTTAAAGATATTCTTTAACTACGTTTCTACTACTAGATGAATAGATTTAAAAAGTTAAATCTAACATCTCTCAAGATTGTAAAATATAAAAATATCGATATTAAAGTTTTGAAAGTAGAAGTGTACGCAGAGAATAACATTGTGCACAAACTCAACTATTGAAAAAATCTTTTATTTTTTTTTTTATATTTATTTTATTAAACGTAATTTTATATTAAAATGAATTAAGACGAATTAATATAAATTTTTTTTCTTCCCTCTAGTTGATGTAACTCGATCTAACTCAAAGGTTGCCTTTAAGTTTTTCTCAAGAAAAAGTTTTTATAGAATTGTTTGAACATCGTGGTGTCAGGTGAAATTTAAAGTTGTGAAAAAGAGATTGCAAATTTTTTTACTTTAACACAATTTAATCTTTTTTTTATATTTTATCTTCACATAATGATTTTAAAAACCTTACATTAAATTAATTAAGATATTTAATTTTAAAAAATAATATACATATAATATATTAAATTATTGTTAAGTATCCATGTGAATATCTCACGTTAGAAAAATTTACCACGACTTAGCACTTAAACATTAATTTTCAGTATTATTTCAAGAATTACATCTCATATTAGTTATTGTTGCAGAATATTAATTAAAATAGATTTTAGGATAAGACATTAATATAAGTTATTGTTATAAAATATTGATTAATTATAATCCATAATAAATTTGTTAAGATACAGTTGATTATTTGATGGTATTGTATCATTTTAAATTTTTTATGATATAAATTTTAAGATTTTTAAAATATAAAAATTATATACACCTATTAATCATTAATTAATTTATATGATATTAATATCATCTATTTAATTATGACATAATATTTAATAGAAAAGATAAATTTTACTATATATTTTTAAGTAATACTGTTATCGTATAAATTACTATATTAATAAGTATAAGAAAAATTAAAATCTTTTAGTAATAAATAAAAAATATAAAGATACAGTAGCAAATAAAAATAATTACCACGGGTGTATTTACCAGCTCAATAAAAATGTATAAGAATGCACGACCCGAGGATATATCCACACAATTTAATGGAACTGATTGTGAGTAGTACACATATAATAAATATTTATATGTACAATAATTTACTTCCACACTTAATAATTTTTTTTTTCAGGCATCCATATTATATATAGTTTTCCCATTTTCTATTCCCATATAAAATGATGAAAATCTTGTATTTCTATATAAATAGGAGTCATGTTAAGAAACAATTGTGTCAATTTTTCTAGTTTATTATTTGTTCTGAAATCCTTTATTTTAAAATTAAAAATAATTTTAAAATATGTCAATGAATGATAAAAGAAATTATTAAAAAATTTTATGGGAATAGTATTGAGAATAATTATAATCTCAAAAATATAATCATATCCACCAAAATAAACTTATCATTGATAATTATTATAGATGGATTAATCAAATTTTTAAGTCATCAATAATTTAAGTTTTCATCTTTTAGTCATTTTATTTTTTATTAATTTTTAATTTATCATTTATTTTCTAACTTTAGTTTTAAATGTTAAATTAAACCATTAAATATCAATATAAAAATATTATGTATTCTTTTCTTTTTTGCAATCATATCAAAACTTAACAATTTCAACTTAAAGATATATACTAAAAACATTAAAGAAAAAGAAATGAAAATTAAAATTAAGAGCTATATTGAATTTTTTTTAATTGTGATAATATTTTTTATATTGATTAAGTATTTTGGAAAAACATTTGATTTTTATAAAATTTATGATCGAAATACTATCATAAAAATTCTTAATTAACACCAAAATTTATGATTTTTCTTATGTACCTTTACTTCCAAGATACACTGCACCATTAGTTATAACATTAAAGTCTCACTTACACAACATTAATTTCAATGTTTATTTACAACATTAAAATCCCATGACAGACAGAGCATTAATGGATTACGACATTAAAGTCACCTTCTGACTCTGAACATACATAATTATGTCTGCAACTTATTTAAATATATGTAGACACATTTAAATAAAAAATTCTTAAATATTTTTTTTTAATTTGATAGTTAAATAAATAAAGTCATAATATACTATAGATTGTGATAGTGTGTTTACGTAAAAATTAAATTATCTTTGAGATAATAAATTTAATTTTAATATAATTTTTTTAATTATAATCTAATAGTTATAATTAAAAGTTCCTACTTCTTAATTTAAGAGTTTTTCTATTTAAAAAATTCAATATATACTGCTTTTGTAACTAAGTATATTAAATGTTATAATATCTAGATCTTTCTAAACATATTATATAATAATTAATTTTGAGATTATTTTTAATGTTATATTATATATTTAAATAAAATTACGTGACAAACTACTATAATTTTTTAATTTTATTAAATTTTATATATTTAATTTAATTAATAAAAATTTAAAATTTAATAATTTGATTAGTTAATTTTATATTCTATAAAAAGTTATTGAAATATAACTAAATCAACTTTGATATTTAGTATCGATAGATATTACAAGTTTGTGTAAATAGGTAAGATTATATTGGTTAACACTTATGTCTCTTATTTTTATTTTAAATTTATATATATATATATATATATATATATATATATATATCCAAAATTAAATCATTAATTTTTAAACAAATCAATCTTTAAATGAAATATAAGACTTGTTAAAATGTATGATTTTTAGGAAAGTTAGTTAATTATAAAATTAATTTAAAAGAAGTGTCTAACAAAATAATACTAACATTGTTTTTAAGATAAATTTGATAAACTTCTGTCAAATATTTTGAAATGTTATATACTTATATTAATCCTTCATGTTTGACTTTGCGTTGAGATTTTCCAAAAATCGCGATGGAAACTAGTACTAAAATTGAAAGGAAAAAATTGTGTTAGTTTAAGACAAGAATAATAGTTAAGGTAACTAATGCAAAAATAAAGTGAGGCAGAAGCAGAATTAAATTGATAAACTGTGATTTGTGACCCAATTTCTCCATAAATAAGTTGGTGCTTTCGGTCCCAACCATGTTTCAACATATTAAATATGCAAAAAGCAAGATCAACTATACTTTCTTCTTTTCACCCTTTGTCCTTTCTTCTTTATTTTAATTGAAAACACGTAAGTTTTGGTTTTGAAGCAAATAAATCCTGTTTTATATTGTCCTTCTATTAATACTAATGCTTTTTCAATCATTTGTGTTTGTTACTTAAAATCATTAGAAAAGGCACCATAAAGTCAAAATTCAAATTAAAAAGGACCAAAGGTATATGTATCTTCTAAAAGAGTGGTTCATTGTGCAAGATTTATGTGTATTTTTAATTTGGATCCTCCTTCCTTCTCTAATAATTAAGAGAATCCCCATTTTTAAATTAAATATTATCAAGCATTGGTCAGTTTAATATTTTAGACGTACAAAGTTTTTGCCTCAGCTGGTCATTAATTTTATTAAAGTGACTTCCTTTATTTTTCTTTATTTAATTTCATTTTTCCCTTTGTATTAAAAAGGAATAAAGTGAGTGACACATGAAATGCGTGTTTGATTTATTTTAAATAATTGATTGAATCCATAATTAATTTAAGGTAAATTTTAATATATTTAATTTCATGTTAAAAAATAACTTATAATTGATGTTGGGTCTAAATTGATTTTTTAATTATAATAACTTTAAATAATTTTTAGAGTCTAGAAATATAAACATCCAGTAATTTAAATATTAAAAAATAAAAAATGGCAAAATTTATTATTTTGGTGGTTGAATTTAATTACTTAATTTTTTTTAAAGACTAAAATAATAATAATAAATAATACAATTTAATGATAAAATAATGATAAATAGGAATTAAAATAACATACATATTATATTTTTAAAGATTATTTTAATTTTTTTTATCTTTTAAAAATTGAATTACTTTGATTTACACATTTTTAAGATTAGAATATTTTAATTATTATATTAGATAAATAAATTTATATTAAATTTTTCTACAAATTTTATTTTATAATAAAAATATTTAAATACAAATTACATTATACAAATTTTATAAATTAATTTCATGTAAAATTAATTCTTTTAACATTTAACTAAACACAGTCAAAGTTAAAGCAAGAAGTGAGATATTTACAAAGTTCAATACCAAATTAGGCCAACAAAACAAAATTTTATTTCATATATCATTTGATCATTTCTCTTTTTTGACATGCTGGGAACGAATGTTATACAGGACCCGCATTGAGTAAGATTCCATATTTTCATTGACTGGCACGTCAGATCACAAAATTAATGCTTTGAAATTGATGACCTTGAAGGACTCACCACCCCCTAACCTTATCCTTTCCCATGTGTATACATAATTGCATCTAGTATATACTTCAGTTCTGAACCTATTTAATGTACCATTTATATTCATTGCCAGGTTATAAATGTTGCATATAAATATCTTCACCTATATATATACACCTAAAGAATTTGAAAATAGGTAAATGTAAGAAACTACAAGATTATTATGGTTCCCCCATGTGTATGCATAATTGCATGTAGCATGTACTTGAGTTCTGAATCTATTTAATGTTTACATTCATTGCAGGTTTTAAATGTTGCATGTGTATATGTATACACAAAAAAAAAAAAAAATTGAAAATCATTCTATTTTAAATAATTTAATGTTAATCAGTATGAAATTAAAGATTATACTGTTTAAAATTTTGTTTTCTCTTTATATCTATAATCTCCAATAAAAAATATCTTTATATATAATTTAAATAATCAATATTACATATCTGTGCATTAGCACGGTGAAACTTTAAATTTAAGTAGAGAATAATATATATAAATTATTTCTAGTTTTAAATATCTCTCTTAGTTTCTTAACTAATATTTTTAAGACCCTAATTAGATTTGACTCTTATGATTAAGGGTACTTTTATTTTTTTGAAAAAATAATTCATGAAATATTTTAGATTGATTTTAAAAAAACTAAATAAGATGGGAGCAAGAAAGTATTAGAAATCCTTTGCCTCATTTGCTTTCAATTCTAGAGGTCTCTTCATCCTCTGCTCCTATTGTAGAAAATTTTGTTTCCTCTTCTGATCAAGATAGCGACCGGGTCTTAAACCTTTAATAACCAACTTTGTACTTAGTTAATCCATCTAAATGTCATGAGTGTTTGGTGTAGTAGTTATTTATGGTGTTGTACTTTTCTTATTTTTAAGAAACTGTTTTATAGATATATTTTTTCAAAATTATGTACAAATATAAAATTATACATAATTGATTTGCGTAACACCAATACCATATGATTCGTTTAAGGGTAACACGGTACAATTTATGATGCTATAAACTATCCTGCACGATACAAATAGCTCCTAATATTTCACCTCTTTGCACCTCTTTATCGTATCCTTTTTCAGGGGTAGGAATGTTTGTAGCTATGAAATTAACTGAATATACTGTCATGTTGGTAAATAAGGTATATAAATATTATTTAATAAACACACACAAGAATGAAATGAAACCATTCTAATGTTCCATTTAAGTCTCTCTAATAAACAAAACCAAACCCGTAATTGTTTTTACACAATGAGTGGTGGCACAGATCCACTTGTGTATGTAAAAATAAACTGAGTGGATCCAAGAGAAGAGAAAGGAGATGGAGTATCCAAATAGTGTTGGTAGTGGCTGCACATATGAAAAGCACAAAGAAACAACCGTGCTTAAAAAGGTTTAAAGTCACCAGCTACGAAGTGGACCTCATAGTGCTTACCATCCTTTGAAGTCTTGACCTTAGACCAAAGTCACAGAACCTTTAAATAATGCAAAACTAATAACGAAGGATATGGTTATTATGCTTGTGCTAATCATCATCCTTCATACGTCGCCCTCGATTATTGACTCATTGGACTATATTCAATAAAGCACCTGAATAATTCACAACCCTTTATATCCACAACTTTTTGAATTAATAGTTCATCCTATTCCATCAACTCCTAAGAGGGAATTAAGAAAGTAGCTAGCTAGTACATACGATATTTGCAGAATATACAAATAAAAAAGATATTTGCCATTCCAATATTTTACGTCCAATTGGTTATTCATTGACTTAAAAAGTACACAAGCACTTCATCTAAAATCATTTTATTGGGGCATTATTACTTTACTTTTTTTCATCTTATGACAAAGTACAGAGAAAAATTGTCTGGGGGAAAATCTTCACAAATAGTACGTAAAAATCTAGTAAATTAAACGAATCACAAAAGAAACACATAAAGAAAAAAAAAAAAAACAAGTGAATGATAATATAAAAGGTAGTCCATGATGAGTAACATTCCAACTATGCAAAAGATAGTAATAATTGAAAGCAGACACCGACATTTTAAAGAATTATGAAGATCAAGTACGTTGATTACTGTGACACCTCCACTTGGTTACGTGAAATATTAGAGATCCTATTTTGTAGGTATAAATATAATATATAGTATAATACTAATTAATTTTTCTAAGCACTAATTCATTATACACCTCAGCCTCCTATATAAACACAACCTTGTGTGGTGCACCGGGTGCGCTAACTTATTCTTGTGTCTCAAGAAATAAGGTTAGTTCCGAGCTGAAACAAGATGACTGGTTCTAAACAAAAACTGTTCAACAGATTGAAGCCATTCATAGGTGTAGTGTTCTTACAGTTTGGATATGCTGGTATGGATATTCTATCCAAAGCTGCACTGAACAAGGGGATGAGTAACTATGTGTTTGTTGTGTACCGTCATGTTTTTGCCTTTGTTGTCATGGCCCCTTTTGCAGTGGTCTTAGAGAAGTATATTTCTCATTCCTCTTTTTCTTTGTGTGTGTGATTGTATTTGTATGAACATGATATTGAAGTAATGCTGCATTCTTTTAACAGGAAAGTAAGGCCCAAGATGACATTTTCAATCTTCATGAAGATAATGATTCTCAGCTTGCTAGAGTAATTTCTTGCATGCATAGACTTTCTTCTAATCAACTGTGCAATAATTATGTAGTGATGCATGTAGTTAACTATGATGTTACTTTCTTATGGCAGGCCAGTTATTGACCAAAATTTATATTTTTTGGGAATGAAGTACACCACAGCAACCTTTGCTGTTTCCATGTATAATGTCCTCCCTGCCATTACCTTTCTCATGGCTTGGATTCTTAGGTAATGTTCTCAGGCCTTCCAACAAAAGAATATTCAAATTTGGTAATATAGCTAAAAGGACATGGGAAACTATATTGCTGCAACAAGGTTGTATAAAATGAGTAATAATAATAGGTGCACCACTTATGTGAACCAAACGAATAAAAAAATTATCATTATACATGGAGTTGGTTCATTATGCGTTTCTTTTTAATACATTCAGCTGTTTAGTTTGCTAGAAAAAATATTTAAAATGGATCAATTAATATTGTGAAATATACAAATTCTGTTATGTCTTTAACTGGATGCATGGGGATCCAGTTCAATATTTTTCTATCAAACTCAAAAACAAGTTACATGAAGTGGTAAACTCTTTATGCCCTTTTTAAGAAATCTATCTGAAATTTAATTTGACAACTTCAGGCTTGAGAAGGTGAAAATAAAAAGCATACGCAGTCAAGCAAAGGTTGTGGGGACTTTAGCCACTGTTGCAGGTGCTATGGTGATGACACTGATAAAGGGTCCAGTACTTGATCTTTTTGGAACACACGGAAGCAATACTCACAGCCACCAAAGTGGTGGGGTGAATCTTCAACAAGCAATAAAGGGGTCAGTGATGATCACAGTTGGCTGCTTTAGTTGTGCTTGTTTCATGATTCTCCAAGTAAGTTATTATCTATCCGTATTATGATAAAATAATAGTTTCCATTCCAATGAATTTTTATTTTATTTTATTTTGATTCTATGGGTCCTTAACACAGTTTTATCTGATGATCTAGGCTATTACCATTGAGGCCTACCCTGCTGAGCTCTCTCTTACAGCATGGATATGTCTGTTGGGAACAGCTGAAGGTGGTATAGTGGCCCTTATCATGGAGAGGAATAATCTTTCAGCTTGGTCTCTGAAATGGGATACAAAACTTCTAGCTGCTGTCTATAGTGTAAGTTCTTTACTTTTGTAGTAAAACACAAGCACCTCCCTGTAGTCACTAAAAAAGTGACTGCATGAAATTAATCCTAACCACAAAAATAATTATACATTACATAATTAAAGAAAATATAACTTAAAAAATTGTGACCCATGTCATCATGACTGCAGGAATAAGAGTCAAAAAATAAAATAAAATGCACTTATGCAGCTGAATTTAAGAAGGTAGTTAAAAAAGCCATGATATCCAAAGCTTAGCTTAAGTGAGCTTCAAATGCATTGAACTAGATATTATAACAAAAGGATGAATTGATGAGTTAGGTCCTATAGAGGGTTCACTAGATCAGCATTACCATTCATAAACCATACATTGCTGCTCCCATAATGATGAGATTAGCTTTAAAAAGAATTTATAAGTGCTACCACATAAGGAACTTCATGTACAAAGTTTCAAATTTAATTATATTAACAAAGAGCTTTGTAAATAAACTAGTTATGATGTTAGAATAAACACATATTATAAGCATATTTTAACTATTTTTTTAATTCTCATACAGGGCATAGTTTGCTCAGGAATGGCTTATTACATCCAAGGAGCAGTGATGAAAGATAGAGGCCCTGTCTTTGTAACAACTTTTAATCCCCTATGCATGGTCATTGTGGCTATCTTGGGCTCTTTCTTTCTTGCAGAACAAATGTTCCTTGGGAGGTAATTGACAAATTCCACCAAAACACATGCTCAGAGTAATTTTAAGTAGTTAGGGACTATCACGCTTTCATAATCTCAACTAATCTTTTATATGATACATATTGAAGATTTTAAATTTATGAGAAAGAATATTAATGAGGCCTATAATTATCTTAAATTGCTTAATTTCTTTCAGAGAACTAAATAATTTTTTTTTTAGGAAATTAAAGTAAATAAATCTGATGAATTTTACAGGGTGCTCGGAGCAATAGTAATCATTCTAGGATTGTATCTTGTGGTGTGGGGCAAAAGCAAAGACTACGAGTCATCAAATCCAAATACTAAAGATGATATATTACCATCCAAGCAAACAGAAGATGAGAACAATGACAAAGAGGAGCATTGTAATTACGGGATCATCACTCTAAGTAACTTAGGCGCGGGAAACATAGCTCGAGATGAACAAGTATGAGGAAACATACCGAACTCAATCTTGATTTCAGCAATCAGGAATATTTCACCTTAATGCATCTTCCAAATGCCTGGAACAGCAACTATGTAGGTTCCTAGTTTAGTTGTTTGATCGTTTCACTTATGATGTAGTAGTAGAGGTCTTTAATATAACACTATGGTATGTCAAAAGACAAAGTTTAATTTAATCTAAGGCAAGAAAATTCCAACAAAAGAAAACGGTGCAACTTCAAATACAAGATTACATTGATGCTGAGCTCGATAAAACATTAATTCACAGTAGCTAGAAATGTGAGGTTTAGAAATTTTACTCTAATCAAGGTTAACTTCAAATAACACTGTTTATAATAGCATGTCAATTGGCAATTGCCATATAATGGTGTAATATATTTACAAACAAAAGAAAAGAACACCATAAATATACAAGAAGCTTCCCCACCACAGCACATGGTGAATGGCATCATCAATCAATCATCTATTTTACATGAATAAAACTTGCACATTGTATTAAAAAAAATCTATAGTAACATAATATTGATATGATTACAATTTAAAATTTACAAATATTATCAATCAGCATTTTTTTTTTTTCCTCTCCAAAATTTGCTATGACTATTGACAGCTATCCTAGTCACCAGAGGAGTTGAGGTGTTTAAGGAGGTGAACTTTCAGGACTAAATTCCGACAAAAACCTCTTACCTAGTCCCAAAAAAAAACAAACCAATTAGGAGTTGATATGGTACAATATGAACACCCAAAAGAGATGTATCCTAAGTGCATCATCATGGTAAGTTAACCATCCAATCCCATACTATTCCGCGAGCTGAGTTACTTGAAGGAGGTTTAACTTAAAACCTTGGTACTGAATCAATGCAACTTTGTGCTCTTGTTAGCATCAACAGTTGCTCTTCTGCCTGAACTTTAGCAGTGCAACAAGTCGATGCCAAAGCAGTATTTGTCAAAGGTTTCAAGGGACAGGACTTAGGCACAGTGGCATTAGAAGGAGCGAAATTCTTTCTTGTCAAATCCACTTGAACCGAGAATAGTGAATACACTGGCCTGTGGTCTGAGAATTTTGACTCTCCTCGGACATAACACATCTGAATCAGGTCTTCTCCTTTCCATAGAATCCGATCGCACCTATTTTCACATGCCGAGGAAGGAATTTTGTGTCAGTTAAAACTTACAAAGAACTATGTAAAAGAATAACCGATAAAATAATAATATTCATACATAATATTTTTACAATCTTCTCTCTGTCACATCATTCATTTTACAGCTTACTTAATGTACAATGCTTCTTTGGATTAAATAGCAAAACGGATTATACATGGGAGTGAGTCTTTGTCAATTGCCTAAGCCACCACAAACTTTTAAACAAATGCAAATAGCATCATTAAAAGTCACAAGAAAATACGAAGGATTTTAATAGAAATTATTTTTTCCAATTGATAAAACTATATATATATATATATCTTTAAAAATTTATAAGATAGTATGACTAATTTTATAATTATAATCAAAGAAATAGATATGCACGTACATGTACCTAACAGAATCTCCTTAAAATAAAATATATAAATTTATATTATTTATATATTTAATTATATTTCTATTTTTTATATTTAATTAAGCTGATTTTAATCCGGTAAAGCTCTCAATTGACCATGCCATAACAAACCACAGATAAACTAACACTGCGCCCTTTGGTTATGACAAAATGCAAACTTTAGATAAATAACGAAAAATCAGACATCTTACCAAGCAGGAGTCCGTCGTTTTTCTTTGGATTTGGATGACTGGGCAACATAATGGTCAGAATTGGTCAAGTATTTATAAGTAGGAGCAAAATATATGTTCCCTTCCTTCCAACCTTTAAATACTCTACCTGCTCTCTGCTCTATCCTTAGCTGCAAATCCAAGTCAACATCATTGAGTTAGCAAATACACACCTTAAAAATAATAAATTATTACGTGTTTATAGTTTCAATTAATATTTCCTATCATATGTATTTAAGTTTTTTTTTTAATTTATTAAAGAGAATTAATAAGACTTTTATATTAATTTCTCCTTAAAAACATGGTAACATATATAAACCATTAGTAACATTATTACCTGATCTTTCTCTAATAATGTCTGCCAATTACTCTTCTTTAGTAATTCATGTGTATCATTGTAGCCAGCAGCTAGCCGGTAATTTAAATCGCCAAGCCAAATAATATTACTGCATATACACAACAAAATTCAAGGGAAAATAAAAACACATGCCAGAGGAAGAAACTAAAAAAAAAAAAACATAGATAAAGGACGTACTCGTGTTCCATTATGGTTCCAGGAGTGAGTGAATGATCAAAAGATTTAAACGAGTGAGAAAATTTAGTTTTCTTCAAGATTTCAGAGACGTCCATGTTTCTTCTCAACTCATCACCAGATTTCTCCCCAGAAGCCAAGTGGGTGCAGACAAAGCAGAATGTGGTGTTGTACAATGTCATGCTAATTGATGTTGAACCCTGTTAGCAAGCAGTAAAGAGTAAAAATGTAAGCAATCATACTAGCACTATTGATAGCTAGTGCACAATCTACTTGTCTGCAACTCATAATGTCACATCCCAATCACACCAAAAATAAAGGTCACATGTATCCCACTACTAAGAAACTACTATTGCCATTTTTGCCGGGATTCTCATGTGTCATGAAAAAACATGATTATATTCGTATAAGTACAATAAAGTATAAAGACGTTAAATTACAATTTACAAGACATGGGAAATTATATTAATAAGGAGATTGGAGTAACAAACCTTATTTCCAAGACAGCCCATGATGCCTCTACCAACGCAAGACACTTTCAAATTGGTGGCATGTTTGCGGAGATCAACTCGTACCCACACCGACAAGAATATACCAACCATTTGCTTACTAGCTACTAGGCAATAACGTGGCGCACTCGGGCTTGAATTTTTTTGGCTCTTTACCTTCAACAAATTCTGTTCAATATCACTGTTCAAAGCGTCACCGATAAGACCCACCCACTTAGCTGCTGGGCCACTGTCTTCTGGCCCAAGAACATTCCCCGCATTTAGCGGTACAATTTCTTGAAACCTAACCACATATAATTAAATATAAATAGAAATTATTTCCTCATTATCAAGGGTAAAATAATCAGTTGAGTTATTAGCTCAAAATAGCTATCCATTTTACACTAATACATGATATGACTATATACCATACCAATATACGTCAATGGATACCATAAATATGTACATGCAAATGACAAATTAAGTGTGGTTTGTTTCCAAACAAAATAACAATTGCAGCATACACACGGGTTTCAACAAATATTTTTTTTTAAAAAAATCAATTTTTATTACTCATAGATTAAATGAACATGAAGATTATGTGAAAAAATATTTATATTTTAAGATAAATTTAACTTTAGCGTCATATAAAATTAGATCTTCTTAATTTATTTTTTGACATTTGATTCCTATCAGAGTAGTTTTTCCTATTTTTATTAATCATTGTTATAAAAATTGGAACCTATCACAGAAACAAGTCTTACTATATTAAAGAGTTTTAATTATCATTCAAAAATAACTTTCTTTTACAGTCATTTCATTTTATTTTTTAACAAATTATTATTTTATTTATCATTTTTATTATTTTCCCTCTATGTCTCCTTGAAAAAAAATAGGTATACATTCAAGTTTTACCGATATCAAATATTTGCATTATAAAATTTTATACTATGAAAATTTGTATCTATATCCACATTCTTAAATGCGACTAAAGACTAGGGAAAAAATTGCTCTTTATGGTTAAAACACATGAGCTCGGGATTCGGTCAGTCATTGATATTAGAGCCAGAACCATTGGCCAGTAACAAAATAGTTTAAGGTTATGAAAATGGTAGTGTAATTATGAGCACCTTCTACCCGTAGACTATTTAAAGCAGTAGACTATTTAAAGCAGTTATCGGATAAGTTTAAAGGCAAATTAATGGACAAGACAGGTCATAAAACAGAAATTAAAGAAAGTTGTTGAGATTAAACAGAGATTATAAGCTTATACTAGCATAAACTTACCCAATAACATATATGTCAGCTGGGGAAGGACACGTCAGCCAATTCCTCAAATTCAAGCCTTCATTTGGTGACTTCCCTCCGACATTCCACGTCCCCACAAACATCCTATACACAAAACCACATCTTCAAACTCAAGAATACTCCAGAAATTTTTTAACAAAACAAGCACACACACATGACTTTTAAAATGTTTTAATAGCCACGCATTTTTTCAACATGGTATAATGCAAGTATTTACCTAAGGTCCAAAGTCTCAGTGCTGGGAGTTGATTTCTTCTCATATACTGAACGCTTAATTCCACTTGTAGAATCCATCATCCAATCCTCTTTAAAATCAAATCCAAATTAATAATTTCAGCAGATACAGTATTAATAACAAATAATAGTAAGTACTACTAAACCTGGTGATATTAATGTCAGGCTTAGTTCAATATCATGATTGAAAATCAACCGTCCACGTGTCAGGCTCAAAGGAAATGATCCAGATGGGACCCTCCAAATCAAGAGACAGGTGGCGAATTTTAGGTTTAGTCAATGATATTGAC
Organism: Hylodesmum podocarpum; assembly: GCA_026586105.1. NCBI lineage: Eukaryota > Viridiplantae > Streptophyta > Magnoliopsida > Fabales > Fabaceae > Hylodesmum > Hylodesmum podocarpum. The sequence goes on along the minus strand of JALJEV010001437.1, from coordinate 2,951,646 downwards.
CTGGCCCGTTGATGTAATCTGACGGCACAGAGTATGTGAGAAAGTGTTACCAAATTACCTGAGAAATTATCCGGTAGGACGACGTAGCGATCTTGATCCGAGCAGCTCTTTCTCCGTTCATTCGTAGTTGCTGAATCCCACATGGAATAAAAAAAGGTTTTTTAATCCGAAACGTGAAAAACGAAACGCAAATTGAAAACTAAGAACATCAATTGAAGAATCATGTTTCACCTGTTGCATCATAGTCTGTGTGAAACTTCTCAGAACTGCTCCTCATATTGAGCCACTTTCTCATGGCTAATTTAGGCCACAAAGACTACAAATCCCCAAAACGAGAAAATTGAATCATTTCCCGATCCGCGAGATTATGTGAAAATACTGTTACATATTATGCATAGTGAATAGTGAATACCTTGGATATCTTCTTCGACTCTGTCGCCATTGCTCCTCCACTTTTGATGACTTAAAACTGAGGCAATTTTAGAAACCAATCAAATGATCAGAATATAGGAAACACAGGTGGCAACAACGTTTTAAGAGTAAGATCCAGATTATCCAAATCTTTGAGGGAATGTTTTTATAATGCAATTTGAGGATTTTGTATTAATAAAGAGAAGTCACATATGGGGAAAAAATTTAAATTAAATTAACGTGGGTGTAGATATTTATTTTTGTTGTCCAAGAAAATTATGTTAATGTTTAAAAGTTAAACAAGTGTTTCGAACGGTTTTCAACGGCAATATAAAAGAACTAGTTGCAGCAGGGGAAACAGAGACAGCCTCTTAGTCCAAAAACATAAGAATAAAAAACATATAATATACATGAGAGAAATAAGATAAAAGACAAGGTTCATTATTTTCATTAAGTAACGCCAAGTTTTGCGCTTTACAGATAAGGAAATAGTGCAGGGAAATGAACCATCAAAGATTTAAAGAACCAAAAAAGGCTTGAGTTTCCTTACTTTTTTCTTCATCTTTAGGCTCGGTAATAATTGTAAAGCAAAGATTGAGATCTCAATCAACATCCATTGAAAAAATAAAAAGTGCACCTTTTGTTACAAATTTGCATAAACTGACTGGTCGAAATCCAAAAAAATGGAAGGTCTTTTAATAACATGAAAGAAGGATCAAACAGAAAAAGAAATAGAATCTGAAATTCTTTTCTGATAATACTGAACTAGAACAAGACAGAGAGAATAGATAGCTGACTTTGGTACCAACTCAGAACGAAACGCAATGGAACGTTGGTCAACGACATTGCTGAGAGGAGACTACACTTGACGGTTTTGAAAAGAAAGAGAAAAGAACCAAGAATGGAGTATGCTAAAAAGAAATGGAAAAGTTATGAGATTAAGCACCATGTAAACAAGGGGTGAGAAAAACTACTTACAAGAATTGAGAGAGGTTTCAGTCTCACAGAGAATGATCAAAAGAGAGTGGTGATTACAACACTGTTTCCGATCCCAGTTTCGATTCCCTTCTTTTGTTTTGCGTTTATGGTGTAATGGAAGAGGGGGCATAAGAGAAGGCTTTTGCTTTCTTGTGTTGATTTCGGGATTGAGGAAGAACGCAGAGAAATCTTGGGGTGCTCCCCGGGAAAGCAAAAAGTTTTACGTGCCAATCAAATTTATGTGTACTGTCATCTGTGACTCGGGGCAGAAGGAACAAAAGGTTAGTATTTTTAAGATAAAAAAATTCATTTGCAAATATTATACTTTTGGGCAAAATCAAATTTTCCAATATTTAATGTAGTTGGAAACTGTAATTAGTCACTTAACTGAGATCTTTTATAATCATATTTTTCTTTTCTTTTACATGATTTAATTTTTAATCCTCTTATATACGTTTTATATACATATTCATATATTTTTAAATTACTCGTTAATATTGTGATTAAAAGAAAGAGTGAGTGAGTGAGATAAATAATAGATGTTAATTAACTGTTTAAAGTTTTAAGTGATTGGATGTGAATCTATTATAACTATTGAAGTTAGTTTATCTTAATTCTTCTTTGGAAATTTCAAACAGTAAATTTTTAAAGAAGAAACTTTTCCAAACTTGAACAAAAAGGTTTCCGAGATCAAAATTATTATACACAAAAATGAAAAATGTAGAGACTTTATTATTGATTCATGGTGTGGATGTTCTTGACCTTTACGAAATCGCAAGAGCAAGAGATGTTACTGTAGTTTTTAAATAAAGTAACTGAAGCACTAATGTTCACGGTACACGTATCAGCTTGGTACCGTACTGAATCCAACGGCCAGGGGGGAAACTTTATATTGAATAAGGTCTTTGTCTCTCATTAGTCATTATCATATTTTTACTCGGTAATCTTATATATTTTTACTACATATCATGTTATATATTTTTTTAAAGTACATCTTATTTTGCAATAGATTCGGACGAAAAGAAGAGAAAATTAGCAAAAAAAAATAATTAATATAAATATGTAAATAAAATTAGATTTGCTTGTGCTTCAGGTATAAATTATGTCAACAAATTTTTATATTTATACAATTTTGCGTTCAACTATAATAAAATTATAAATTTTGTCATTTATTAAATATCATTTAAATAATTAATAATTTTTTAATATGTATTCTGATTAAGATGTTCAATTTATTAATGAGATGTGATTTTTTTAAAATTTATTTTACAAATAAATAAATAAACCATAAATCAAATTATTATTTTCTCATTATACACATTCTAAATTTTACATTAACATAAACTCGGTAATCTTAGACATATTTTTTAAAAGTAGGATGTACGTCATGTTTTGGAATAGACTAAGGGATGAAAAGATGAAAAAAATTAAGAAAAATAAATAAATAACAAAAATGATAAATATAAATATATGAATGAATAAATATGTCACTCTCGGTGAACTATGACATTAAATTTTTATATTTATATAATTTATAATTCAACTGTAATAAAGTTATAAATTTTATCCTCCATTAAATGTTAGTTAAATAATTAATAATTTATTAACATGTCCTGTAATCAAGATAATCAAGATGAGCCAAATCACAAATGAAATGTGATATTTTTTTAATTTATTTTATTTTTTAAACAAATAAACCATAAAGGAAGTTGTTATTTTCTGACTCTAAGTTCTCATTTTTGCATTAGGATTTCGAATAATTTAGTCAGAAATTGATTTCATAAAATTTAATAATTTTTTTTATTATATTCACAAGAAAAGAGGGAACTAGAATTTCATAAAACATGTAAATATATATTTAAATAATTAACTAATATGGAAGGAATGACAATATTTATAATTTAGTGGTAATTTATAAATGTTTGATGGTATAATTTGCTAAAACATTAAAGTTAGATGACAAATCATTAAAACTAAAAAATATAATAAAAAAATAAATAAAAACAAAATGAAATAAAAAAGTATTTGTTGAGTTTTTTTTTTAAAAAAAAATAACGCACGTGATTTTTTTATATATATTTTGAGTTAATTACTCAAAATACTTTTTTATCATTTTTAACTTAATCATGAGTTTTTTTCCTTAAAAAAATATCATTTTAATATAAACTCACATGTACAACATAAGTTATTTATTTCACAAATCAAATTGAGCCATGATTTATTTAAACTAAGTTTATTGAATTCAAGCAGAGTATTATATTATAGCACATATTTCTGAAAACAATTTAGGGAGTTAGAAACGGACAAACAGTCAAACCTAATTTTTTTTTATATATTATCATTTACTTTTTATAAGAATTATTGAATTTTGTAATAATTATTTTAAAAATTAAAATTTAAATAGATTTCTAATTAATTAATATAAAAAATCTTAATATTAACAAAATATTATTACTAAACTTGTATGATAAATACTACAATGGAAATAATAAAAGAGGATTTTTCTTTTTATTTTAGCGGTTATTTTTAACTTGTTTTTCTGTTTAAAGAAAAAAGACAAATAAAAGTGGTTTATTCAAAAATTAAATCTTTATAAATCTCTCCCTAGATAAGTTAAACTCACTACACATATTCACCTTATATATAAGGGGTGGAGTGATATTATAAATTTGAATTTGAATGTTAGAAAGATATTTATATATGTAGTAAAACTTCAAATATTATACTTGGTTATTACACACACACACACATATATATATATATATATATATATATATATATATATATTATGTCTTTTTTATTAAAGGATTGGACATCTATTATTTTTTTTTTTTATATATAAAACAACACTAAAAGTATCTATAAACTAGCTCCTAAGTCTTATTTACAAGGAAAATACATGTTAAAATTATTTTTGTTAAAAATAACCTTCAATAAAAAATAAATTAAAGATAGTTTTTTTTTAAAAAAAAAAAAGAATAGCTAAACTTCCTTTCTTTGGCTTAAACATATAAATTATATATTTTTTCTTTTCTACCATTTTTTTAAAAATAACATGCATGCATATGTGTGTTTTAAATCTATTAATTTTATATTTTAAAGCCATAGAAATATACTTTTTTGTTAGTTTCCTTTTTATTCTAACAACATATGTTTATTAAATTTATCTTATTTTTACCTTTTTTTTTGTTACATTACTTGTCGTCTTGTTGTACATATCATGTGCTTGTAGATTCATGTTAAATCATACGGAATCATGTTGACATTTCGGTTTCACGTAACTTTATATAAATATTTATATAACTGATTTGATATTATAGAATTTATTGAAAATTTAAAATTAATATTGAATTAAAAAAATTATGTGACTCTTGTATTAAGTAATTTCTCTTATTACCTACTTCTTTTTAAAGTAAGAACATCTTTTTGTGTGTTCATGTTTTTGAGTCATGACTATTGCTTAAGAAGAAGAAATATTATTTATGAAAAATATATCTCATTCATAATGCCCATCAATCTTTTAGTGGAGATAAAAATTATAACTATAAATCAAAATACTCATTTGTAATTATATTTCGTGCCAAAAGAAATCACAATTACAAAGTTCATAATACCCTTTTGATCTTAAATATAAGAAAAAAAATACTTAATTTCACACAAATTAAAATTAAAGATGACAACTGAGTATATTTTATTTTCTTATTTTTTTATATAAAATTGATTCAATTTTATTTATATCTTATTCTACTTTTTTAGTTTATATTCCTCGGAGTTCCGAATTGAGACCTCAAAAGGGGAGAAAGGGAATGCCAGTTAAGTACTCAAAGGTTGCAATAGCCATCTTATTGACTAAAAATTTAGTACATCTATTTGGTTTAAGTTGGTAATTAATTGTTGACCTTAATTATAAGAAAGATTAACAATTAATTATTGTGAGTTTATCTTACAATGGGTCCCAACCAACAACCCCATCCTTTGTCCTATGTTCTGCTGTATAGGGTTTACCAATTTTCCACGTGTAACCTCGTGTTTGGTTCGGGATTTTTATTTTTTATTATTGGAATCCTGTTATCTTAGGCACTGAGTAATTAGTATTTCTATTTCAAAGAACATGAAAACATACTACTTTTTCGATATTGTTATTTGATTTCCTTTAAAAAATTAGTATATTTCATAAAAATGATTTTTAAAGAGTAATTAATTTATATATTAATGTATATTATATAAAAAAAATATTATAGTTTAACCATAAACTTTGATGTATAATAAATTTGTTAATCTTTATAACATTGTAAATTTGATAAGACACATAGTTCAATACTTAACTCTTTAAAACATTTTCATTTACTAAATTTAAATTTTCCAAAAATGCTTTTGTTTAAGAATAAATTTTAAAAGCACTTTCATCTAATATGATGATTCAACTTTATAGTATATGAATAGATTATTATGAAAATAAAAAATTAACGTATATAGATTTTAAATTACGTTATCTACTCTTAAATAAATTTTAAATCCTTTTATACACTATTATTTTATTACGATAATAACAGGAAAAATATAAGATAAATAATTAATAAATTAAACAAAAATTAATATTATTAAAAAATAAAAAAAATCATTAAATATTTTACACCATCAATTAATCAAGCATAATTTATTATATAATAAATTTATGAATATTTATAATAAAATTCTTTAAAATTATACCAAAAATTATCTATAATCAATTGATTAATCTTATTTCAAACTCCGAAAGAATTATAAGACATATGATATGAATTTTTTAATATCATGTTTATTTATTTATGGTAAGATGTAGTTTCTACCCTGTAAAAAGCAATCATTCAGCCCTAAGTGACATTAATGGACTGGTATCTTAGTATCTTCAGATAAATGTCAAATCATAAGAAGTGTCTGCAAAATACAAACAGTGTATTTAATATTTACTATTAACATAAGCCAACACAAACTGATAAAGTCGCATCCTATATTTGTCTATGCATTACCATAATCAGCCAATCCTCTTTTCCTGCCACCATATGCCAATGCATTGTTCGGGTAAAGACAATTAGTGCAGATTCAAGAAAAATAAATTAATATTAAAACATAATTTTTGACTTTTAGATTTTTAAATATTATTTTTATTAGTAAATATAGATTTTATTAAGAAATTCGGGCTTTATAACCTAATTGGGTCTAATTAATTTTTTTTTCTATTTGAAAATTAATTATAATTCAGTCAAAATACAATCAATAATAAACATTTATTATTAACCAATCAAATCTACTATCATATCTACTTCTTCTTCCTAGTTAATTATAAGAAGATTAATTTGGTTTTAAAAATGGGAGTTCAGGAGAAAAATCTTCTTTCATAATACTTAATATATATATATATATATATATATATATATATATATATATATATATATATATATATATAAAAAGGAATACTTAGTATTTAAAAATAAAGTATCTTGAAAGTATATTATTATTTTAGAATGTAATGATGAGTCATTTTATTTAAATTTATTTACTAAAAAATATTTTCTAATAAAATAAATATTTACTTATATTTAATGTGTATGTTGAAAGTATTTCTATTTCTAAAAGAAATTGTACTTTTTTAAAAAATAATTTTTTTACTTCTTAACTATTTTAATTTTAAACAAACACTTTTTTCATAAATATTTTTTTTTATCATTCCAAACAAATTAACCTAATATTTCAAAGTTTGATTTTAAGGCCAGATTTTCGATGGACGAACAAAATAAACAGATGAAAAAGAGGAGCTACCAACTTTCTTCTTCAATTGATAGCAATGTAAAGGAGAAGGAAAGATGATACAAAAAATATATGGGGCTCATAGTTTTCAGAATCCGTTCTAAAGTGGATGGATTGTAGCAGGAAAAGTAGTATTGTGGGATAAAAATGTCAATACCTTTAATTTTTTTTAATCTTTTTATTATAAAAATCATGTTATTATTTATAATTATACTTTTGTATTATTTTAACAGTAATTTTAAGAGAGTAAGTTTTGATTCTTGTCCTTCAATTTTTTAAAATCTAATAGTTCTAATGAGCATGATTGATCAAGAATAGCTTAGTTCAACTGAAAAATCAGCAAATTAACCTTGTATTTGGGCCAATTAAATTAATAAATTGATATATAAAAAATTTAGTATGAATATTGGTAAATCAGTATAAAAATTGGTGTATATTTCCTTAGATCTTGTTTGGCAGACCGGAAAATATTAAAAAAAGGAAAAAAAATAAAAGGTCAAACTAGTATAAAAATATATAAAGAACATAAAGAACTGAACTGCTCGAGTGTAGAGACTATTAAAACGGGTGGTAGGCTTTGATATCATATTAGATTGTGAATTATGTGTCTAACTTAACCATAGGGTGAGGGTTACACCCCACTTATATATAAACAACATGTTAGATCTTTAGATGATGTGAGACTTCCAACATTGATACCATATTAGATTGTGGGTTATGTGTCTAACTCAACCCCATTAAACCGGCTCATGGGGTGAGGGTTGCACCCTACTTATATACAAACAATATATCATATCTCTAGGCGATGTGAGACTTCCAACACACCTCTCACGTCGCTCGAATCTGAAGACTATTGAAATGGGTGGTCCGATATCGTTCGATAACGGGTGACCCAACATCTAAAAAGAATCACAGAATAGACTCTAATACCATATTAAATTATGAGTTATGTGTCTCACATAACCCAATAAAACTGGCTCATAAGGTGAAGGTTACACCTAACTTATGTACAAACAACATGTCATATCTCTAAGCGATACAGAACTTCCGACAACGTAACTGAATAAATGTATGTTTAATATAAAAATACTCGTATATTTAAAAGGAAAATTTGAAGTTAATAAAGTGTAAGTATTAAAACGAAAAAGAAGAGATTTCAAGCAATCCCATGCAAGTCGTACGTTTACCAGTTGATGATTTTGAGAGATTTTTTTGTTTTTTTTAAGATGTTAAAATTATGGAAAAAATTTTCTGAAATTTTAGTAAATTTAAAGATTATATTTAATGAGTCATTTCAATTGATTCTAGTTTTTTTTTTATTAGTTGAAAATTTGTTTCAACAAATATTTTTTAAGACTTTTCAAAAAATTATAATGTTTTATATTTTATTCTCTTTCTGTATTTAAAATATTTATTAATATTTTAATTGTATTTTTTAATCAAGTTCTTAGAATTATATAGCAAATGAGGATTTACTAAGTTAATATGAGTATTATCATTAATATTATTTAAGAAAATTAGCTTATTAAGTCAAAAACACTTACTTAGTGGTAACAAGTTGACTTTTTCACTAAATAAACTTTTAACGGAATCTTAACTTGATTTAATTAAAAAACAAGTCTAACAAAAAATTAACTTGTACTCAATGACGAAAATAATAATGTTAGAAATTATAACAATGTAAATATATATTACTCAAACATCCGAGAATTATGTTGACTCTAATAAATGATAATTTCCGAAAAATATTCTCTCAGATTTAAAGTGAGAGGATAATTTAGAAGAACACTAAAACAACTTATGATATAAAATTATGTGATGTAATTAATGATCACTAACATTTACGTAGTTAATCGTCTTTCATGAGATCTGAATTTAACACGTGCTACGTCCTCATTTTACTAGGCAACAAGGTCAAAGTCTCAAAGATTAGCTGACACATTAAAATTGAAAGATATCAATTAAAAGCAATAAAATCCATGTTAATTAGCCATCTATGATCTATACTTAGATTCATGGCTAAGTGCCCAAATCATGCGCCCCATTTGTTGAACAAGTTAAGATAAGTTTGAGGCTGAAAATAAATATTTTATATGGGGGATCCACAAGATGATTAGAAGGACCAATAGTTGTGAATTAAGTGTCATGTTCAAGGTGTAGTGTATGCACTCATGTGTCAAGCTCTGAGCAGTATAGAAGATTCTGTATCATGCCTATAACCTAATCCATCAAAATGACAAGAAATTAATCTAAGGTATTCATTAAACAAATCGAAAATTGATACGAAGAAAAAGTTAATTAAATATATAATCTTGCCAGGTTAGAAAGCATAAAGGCCAAGAAAAGAAGGTTGAACCGCACTTAAAACAGGAACAATTGTACTTCAATCTTACGGACTAAGACCATATACTTATATATTTTGATCACATGGTAAAAATTATTATGGTTAATATAAATTTTAATTATTTATTTATATTATATGGCTGAAATTCGTTCCTTTCAAACTCTTATCCCTTATAATAATAATAATAATAATAATAATAATAATAATAATAATAATAATAATAATAATAATAATAATAATATGATCATTATAGTTGACACTGACATGAAAAATTAGTTTTCTCATCCACAAGATTCCCATCATATAAGTAAACAATTAATTAACATATTATATATATAATCTTTTTGCATTAATGAATGTTGACAGATAAATTAAGTAATAGTAATATAAACGATCGGGAGTTGATCATACAGAATAAACTTTCAAAGTTTAAAAATTAAGGTAAATTTTGGGGAATTAAATTATAATTTTACTGAAACAAGAAATATATAGATGAAAATTTTAAAATCACTTAATTATGACAGCAAAGTATCTGATCCCAAATTTGAAGGTGTAAATGAATGCGCTATATCAATTAATCGACAATTATTTAAACAAATTAATAAATTAGCTTCTATGTCACGGATCATCAAGCAACGTGGAACAAGTTTAATTAAAATACATGCTTAACTTGATTAATCAAACAAGCTATACTTTCACGGACACGTAAACTAAGTTATAATTTTTATTGGGAACTTTGTTGACAGATGCACGAAGAATTTAAACTTTTTGACTAAAAAGATCAAAAGAAAAATTATTAGATTGCAAAACCCAGGCCGGTTCAATGTAGATATCTTTTGTTAAATTTCTTATTCTGTGAAGATAGAAACAGAATTGGTAAAACTAGTATAATATAACAAATGCTAGGATTCGCAATCTAACGTGATGTTTAATGTTCTTTAAAGAATTGGTTGTCTGAGAATTTGGATGCACAATGTTACGCAATGAATTGTCTCTTATAGAACTAGAAGCTGAATTCCATGTGGTATAAATCCAGGTGGCTTTGCTTCAACATTTATCTCTTACATTTGGATTGAATGTTGACATTGCCACTTTCCTCTTTTTGTTTCTTTCTTTTTTTAAGAAAAAGTTTTCATATATTATTAATATAAAAATTTTGTTTAATTACTCATTGAAAGTTTTCATATCCATTTTAGTCTCTATATTACCTTTTTAGTTCTATTTTTTTATACAAACACTTTAATTTTATTTTAGTCTCTATATTTTTTTATAACAGTAACAAAAAAAAAATCATATTAAAAATAAAAATGTTATGTTATCAATTAATAAAAAAAATATTTTAATTATAATTTTAAAAAATAATTGTTATAAAAATTAAGAATCTTATCATATGTAACAATTTAAAATTAAACGGTATAAGTGCATTTTAATTAATTTTTAAGTGAAAAAATTCATTTTTCGATTTATATTCCTCTAAAATAAGAGACTCACTTCATATAATGAAATTGAATATTGTAATTATTAATTAATTGAAAAATTAATACTTGAAAATTCTAATATATATGTGTGTGTATACAGTGTACCTTTGGTCCTTGTAACTTTTTTACATGTTTAAGTTAATTCTTAAATTTATGAAAATTTCAATTTGATCCCAATTTTTGTTTTAAATGGCTTATTGTGATCAGTCTTTTCATTTTTTGTTAAACAAACTGCCACACGTTACATTTATTGTTGAAATGACACGGACATAAATGATAATAGTAATATTGAGTATTTTTAGAAATGTAAGAAGTAAATTGATTTTTTTTTTTAAATGTAGAAAAAAGTTGAACATAAAGAAAAGACATTCATTGACATATAAGTCTAGACTTATATCAAATATAAATCACTAATACAAATTAATGTCACAGTATACATATAACATCTTAGCGTACATATTAATTTTATCATAAATTAATCAGTAAACTATTAATAAATTTTTCTTAAATCTTTTTATCACAATAAATTATGTATGATTAGTTGTATTTATTTTTATTTAAAAGTTTTACAATCTTTAAAATTAATTTTATGACGGTCTTAAATCTATTTTGCGATAATTAAAAAAGGAAGAAGAGCTGTAATGAATTCTCTTGATTGAGGTGATTTTTCACATGCAAATGAAATTCATGATATTTTTAAAGTTTGAGGACAAAATATTCACGAGACTGTGAATTTTAAAAGTATAATTAAGCCTAAATATTAAAAAAATATTAGTTATATTGACATATTTTATTGTAATTTTCATGATATTATTAATATGTTATAATGTACATTATTGTATCTTGTAAAATCCATTCGTTAAGGTAAGAAAAAGTTATTGTATGGGATTATGATGATATTATTTTGAACACGATGAGTCGGTGAGGCGTTGCATGCATTTGAAAACTAAAAACAACTTGTCAAAATTAAAATGAAAAAAAGCCTTATTATAATTTTGTCAGTGCCACACGCCCAAACTCCTATTACATTTTATCGTGAAATTAATGAGAAAGTCAACGACGTGCAATTCGTTACTGCAAATGAAACGGATTGAGACTGCTTCCTACCTTGGCATGTGGAGATGAGAAACAGTTTGGACGGCAAGTACAAGTCTGTGAGTGGATTGAAACATTTCTAATAGTACTTTTCATTTACACTTCCTGGTATTTGCTTTGACAAACTTCATATACTAGATATTATGAAGTGCAACAAACATGTTAAATTATGTTTGTCCTAATCTTCTTTACCTGTTCTGATACTAATTAACCTAACCAATACTTTCTTTTAATTATTCTAATTAGAGTTTGGTTGGCAAGCACCAAATCAATACACATGGATTAGATTAATACATTAATTGTTATTTAGGTCCATCCATCATGGATTCATGTTTTACCAGCAATTTCAAATTTCCTTAAAGACATATTTGAACTAGAGTGGGCCAGATATTAAAAATCAACGAAGAAAAAAAGGTCTTATATCTAGCTTCTAAAAGCCTACCAACTATTAAATTTATAATTAGTTAGGAATCGTCATGATTAATTGGGGCATACATGTAAGATATAAAATACCATATTTGTATATTTTCGAAAGAAAAATATGCACACATTATCTATGTGGCTCAGATTGTTGATGAAATTTATCAGTGTTCTTTTATGATATGCATTTGATCGATATAGCAATATTATGTTACCACTATATAGTTTCATGTATAAAACTTGTGAATAATTTTTTATATGAACTAAATTTAGATAATCCAAAAACTGAAATTAATGTATAAGATCATATATTAGTTTTATATAGTTTCAAAATTAGTAATGCTTCATTAAATATTTTATTTCAACGAAAAATATAAAATTAAAATACTTGTAAATATTAATTGTTAAATAATATATTAAAAAAATTAAATTATTAAAATTATATATATATATATATATATATATATATATATATATATATATAATATGACTACGAGGGAAAATAAATTGAAATCTTATACTCATATCTTTTAATTAATAATATTTTGCATTAATTAAATTTCAACGATTCAATAATTCATTTGATGTTATTATCAATGAGATTATATATATATATATAATTATTTTTTTTCAATCGTAGCGAGTGAGTCAAGCGCTTTTCCAGCAAGAAGTTGGTGTCGTAAATAGTCTCACTCACCTTAATTCTGTCCCCATATTTGTTGCTTAGTATTTATCCTAGTTAAGCTTAACCTAACTTGTGAATATGCTTGGTGTTAGAAGAAAATATTTTTTTTATAAGCACAATGATTATTATTAAAGATTCCAACCTAAACACAAGATGTGCGAAATATGAAAAACAAGGAGGAAAGTACATAAGATATCTGTGTAACCGAGTTGGAAAAATATGTACAATATACACTCAATTTCCATATAGTCTTCTTTTCTATTGAATTTTATTTCTATTCCTTGTATTTTTTTTTATCGCTTGACTTATTACATTTATTATTTTTCGACATATTTTCTTTTCATTTCATCTACCCTATTTTCATTTTACACAAAAAAAAATTTGGGGTGTAAGTTAATCGGTACGTCAATACTTGATTATACATGTAATGTATTGCATGTCTTGAAAATTGATGAGAAGGCCAATATTCCCTACTCCTTTGTAGACACAAGATCACTTGGGTATTTTTCATTAGGAAATACTACTAAGAGAAAAAATAAGAAAAAAATATAAAGTTTATTTATCTAAAATTATTAAAATTAAATTTTCATCAATTAATTGATAAGAAGTCTCAAATCATTTTGAGAAGTTAAAAAAGAATTTTTACAAATTATTTAATGAAAAAAATAATTTTAATGTTTTAAAAAATTATTTTCATATTTTTTTTAAATAAATTCTTCTAAAATTAGGCCCTTAAATTATAACCTTTTATTAATCACTTTTCTGGTGTTCCGGAACAGTAGTTAGTTTTGGTCAGTCACAGAAATACAAAGTAAACCCCTTTAATTACATTAGTTATTATAGTTGTTTGTCTTTGCACTCATATTTTACCCTTTAGTTTTACACCTGTCTGCGTTGAAATGTTTACAAGTAAACCCATCATCTTCAATTCACCTAATTAAGCTATTAGTAGCATGCATACTTTTCTATTCTGAACCCCTCTTTGGAGTATTCATGTCCAGCTAGACAGAATAAGTCAATGAATTGACTCAACGACTTAACCATGGTCCAAGAATTAGACTTCACACACACATCAAACCATCAAGAACATTCTAGCTAGAATGCAGAAAATTACTGTGCTGGCATGAAACACATGCGAGGAGCATAAATAAGTAATAATCATGATTCGATCATGGCTTTTTTAATTAAGTCATTTTTGTATATCACTTTAACATGAGAAACATCACAATAAGTAAGAATGGGAAAAAAAGTACCCATGCATGAGGGCTTGAGGTAATTTCTCCAACCTCTTTTCTCTAGTTGTGTCCTTTATATATTATAAATACTCACAATACCGAAGTTTATTATGTGCTTGTTATATGAGTTTTTTGTTTGAATATTATTCCATCTCTTAAGACTGATAGTAAACACTTTTATAGATAATCTTCTCCTATATTTTTCTCTATACATTTCTTAATTTCCTAACTAAATACTATGTCTATATTGATTTATTAAGAGTGATCTGTACAAAAGCTTGGATATATACTTTTGACATTCGGCACATATAGTTTATTCTAGAGCTTGTAGAACATATATGTACATGCTCCATGGCAAATGGAGCCTAGTAAAGAAGGCGAGAACAAAATTTATGAAGGAACACAAGGAGTTCGCTGAATCTGGGCAACGCCACAATATATATTATCTTTATTTTTGCAAATATACACTTATGCTGAGCACTTGGTCGTAACCATTTAAAGCAACATTTTATAAGATAGAAATTCGCCAGCAATGACGTTTGTGTATGATTGTCTTATTACCCATGCACGTTTTTTCCCTCTTAATTAAATTAAAGGAGATTATTTCACATGGTCAACTTTCTACATGCAATAATTGCATGATTAGCTTTTAATACAGGAACATTCCGGAGATAAAAAGAATGTTTTTAATATCCATATGCTAATCTACGTCCAGAAATAAATAAATGAAAAAAAATATAAATTTAATAAATATATAATATGATTAAAAGAGATGCTTGAAAAATTAGAGTGTTCAAGTATAATTATTCCTCGTAATTAAAATTCAATTATAATTGGTTAAGACCTTTGTTTTTTGACAAGATAATTTATTACAACTTAAACTTATATGTTTAAGGAAAAAAGGTAACCAATTAAAACGTGATTCACGTCGAGTTCTACGTACAGTGGTGCTGATAGGGATATATATAGTAATTAATATCGTAAAATAATCTCTCATGCTGATCATTGATCATTTTCATAGCACATGATTAACTTATGATAGAAAACGAGACGCAAAGTTACTAACACCTGATTATTAAAATGTAATGAGCTAGTGATTAATCTTCATTATATATGTATTTTGATGATTTTAAGAAGATTATAAATCTTTATTTTGGTGCGTATGCTTCCAGTACGAGTACAACTTGCATTATTGTAGGACTTCTATGAGTAGTATTTCACAACAACATTAAAACAGATAATGAACCAACCCACTACATTTGTATTCACATGGTACATTCATGAAATTAAACGTGACAAAAGCATGCGAAGTTATGATAGTAACACATACATGTTGGAGTAGTAAAGGTTGACAATCCCGACAGGGAACTTTGACTTTGTCTTTGGTGGAATCATAGTGTGGTCCATATTACGCTCACATGACATGACTTGAAATTTAATTACTATCTCAAATCAGGGAAACAGCCTAGCTATATATGTTGACTTTTCCCAGAAGATTTGCATGTCCCTGATCCTAATATCAACCACAAATCTTTCTTTTATTATTATTATTGGTTGTTGATTTCATATACTACACATGAATGGGAGGTTTGGATGTGTCTAACTAGGATATTCAAACATTCATGCGCCTAATAACTCACAGAAAGAGATGTGTTAATTTCTAGCTATAAGACGCATTATCGGCAAAAGATTCCCAGCTTACATATCAAACCACCAAATAGTTCAAATTAAAATAGATTGTTAATTACTGTCAAAAATCAATGTAGGTCGATTCAGAGTTGGCTAAACAAAGACGTGTTTTGATTGTATAAAATTTTCAAAGTATTATATAAGCAACAATATTGTGTTGTATAATAATGTTACTTAATTGAGTTTAACAACTCACATGTTATTAATTAACTCATTAGTTGTATAAAACCGTGTAAATTTTGTTTTTTGGAAGGAGAATAACTAGACACCGACTACATCCGACCTATAGACATAATGATTAATTATGTGGAGGAAAATCTATTTTGTGGAAAGTCTCCTATAAAATTCTCGAGTCACAGGAATCACAAAATTATGAGTATGATTACTAGAATAGTCTTTGGCAAAGTGCGCTAGGAAAAAACCAGTGACAGAAAAAACAAATACCAAAGCGAAAAAATTTGATGAAAATATGTCAATAAGTTCTACTCAATTCCTAAAATTGTTCTTAATTAGTACTTTATGAAGAAAGCATTAATTAAAACAAGTTCTTAGCAATGCCCAGACGAATCAGCACGCAACAGTAATGGTGGTTAATTATAATAGGTGGTCAATTATGTCCCGTGACTATTTCCATAATTTACAGTTTCAAATAATTTCGTTAAGAGATTGATGACCTCATACCTGACATTAGCATTTGTGTCTAAATTTGGTTCAACTTTGTTAATACAGTTATATGTAATGATCACGCTGCCGGCTTTCGTCGCCACTATTCCACTAATCATAAACTATAAGAAGTGTTAAAGAACATTCCCTTTCCTGACAGACATGCATGCATAGATAATAGGGTGAACATTCATTACAAATCAGTTAAGATAACCTTCTTGTCTCATCTTAGCTACAGTCATGAAATTTTTTAGCTTTTTTCTTACAAAACATGAAATTTATTAATATGTTTGGATATCTTATCTGTTATTTGTTTTATTAAAAGTGTAGTTTTATATATTCTAGAATTTCTTATATACTTCTACAAATCTTCCTATTATTTTATATAAAGAAAAGTTGTTAGAACACAATTAATACTTACCATATTCAAGAAATAATGAAGAGAACTAATGAAATGATATTAAAGGAGAATTTAGAATTGTTCTTTCTCATTATAAGAAAAAAAGTCCAAACAAATTAGACCAAAATAGCTAATTAATTATAAAAGCGGTCCGAGTGACTTCATTTGAAAGCATTCTGGGGCATGTATATTAATTTTAAAAAGGGCATTCACATGATGAAGAACACATGAAATGGGACTTTGCTTGAATTATTCATCATATTTAATGGAAATATGTTGAAGAAATCAAGACTCCTGCTTATCATAAACCCCACACGAGGGTGTCAAGTTTCAACACATGACGATGAGCCCCAAAAATAAAACACATGACGATAGAAACCTTTACAAAAAAAGAAAATGCAAAATTTGACCTGTAATAAATTAATAATGATTTCGTAGTTCGAATCGCCATTAGTGAGAAGAGATAGTAGCCTGTTTAGTATGTTGATAACTACATATATTTCCATTCAACTCAAAGCCCTTGTCTCAAATACCAATTTCAAAATTTACCTACTTTGAGATTTTTGTAAGTTGGCACCAGCAAATAAATTTCATGCATAACAAATCTCTATGATGGCTTCTCTATTGTTTTGCAGGTCAAACCTATGGATGAAATGAACAACATGATTTATTATATTCTTATTTATGGTTATTTAAACTTCAAAAGTCTAATAGGGTAAAAAAAAGGGCCACTTCCATAAACAATAATTGAAATATGAACTTAATTACATGGGCTCAAGGAACAGTGGGCATTAATTAGGCTGGGATTAACATGAAATAATGTCTTCTCGAACAACGACCTCTTTTTCCTCTTTGAGAAAGAGGTCAATTATGCTAGACGAGAATCAAACAAGTAGCATTAAATGAATGAAGAGGATTATTCACTTACTACCAGTTGATCGTAGGTTAGAATGAGTCTTTAACAAAGACAACTTGGTACTAATTGAAAATAGTGTTATGTGAAGCAGGAAAAATAGTATATTTGTAAGAATAATTTTTAATTTATCTAGAATATCATTTTATTAACCCTTTTATGTTTCAAAGATATTAAATGTATAATAATCTTCATAAACTAATGTGATAAGCCTCAAAGAGCTCTTTATATTGTAATAGTAGATGACTATTAAGAAGCTAAGATATTGAAGATTGAAGACATTGAAGTAGATTGCATGTGCCGGTAGCAAAATGATGAATTTAGATTCTCAGACGTGATCAGTAATCCACTTTAAAAAAAAAAAATGAAGCATCTTAATAAATGAATTTAAAATAAAATTGTAACACATAATTTGTTGTGTACGTGAGCTTGATATTAATTATTTTTTTTATTAATAAGTGCCACTCGTGGCTTGGATTGAACGTGGCATGAATAGGTAGCAGATCAGCATAACTCTATCTCTCTCAACATGGATTATTTAGGCCCATTATATGATAGGACAATAAAACATGCGGACGAGAATGTTTGTGCATGGGCTTCAAAGTGAAGGCCACGACAAAAATGGCTTGGTTCGGAACTAAAGATTTGTCTAACAAAATTGCAAAATAGAAAAATCTATTTTATTTTTCTTACGAGAAAATGGGTGATATTGTCGGTGCAAGTGTTTTACCCTTATAACTAACCATAACCACGGTTAACAATGTGAGCATTGATTTTGATAATAAAATTTCTAAAATTTTATAGAGTTTAATTTATAATTGATTGATCATGAAGACATATAATTTTTAGATTATTTTCTTACATGATTTTTGGGTAAATATTTCTTTTTATGAAACTAAAGTTTTTATTCTTAATAACTTATTAAATATGTAAAATTGTTGGTAATTCAACTCATAACGGAAAAAAAAAAAGAACACAGAAAAAGATTAATGTGATTCGGTGCTTCAAAACCTAGTCCATGATTCATGAAATAAAATTCATTATTTATAATTTTTGAACAGAAAAATCACAAACTTTTGCCATTATGTAATTTTTGAACGGAAAAATCATAAACTCTCGCCACATATAGTTTTTGGATGAAAAAACTACAAACTCTCGCCACATATAATTTTTTTTTGGATGAAAAAACTACAAATCCTCGCTACATATAGTTTTTGGATGAAAAAACTACAAACCCTCCCCAAGTGTTTGACACACGCTACCTAAAATCTAAAATTGTATAGATTCAAGAATGTGGTGTAATTGAATAAAACTTAATACTTTTTATATAGGTTTTTCACTCATCTCTCTTTTTAATGTTCACCGATGTGAAACTTTGAATTAACACAAAACACAACAAATCTTCCATTAATTCCCTTAATGCACGACCTTCATGGATCCATCTCTCGCTAAGTTAAACCATCAACTCGATACCAGGTTGTTAGGGATTCAACCTCCTGAAACAAGTATAAGGGAGAAAGAAAAAGAATTCACAAGAAGATTAACGTGGTTCGGTGCCTCAAAACCTAGTCCACGATCCCATTAGGATAAAATTAACTATTTGTAATTTTTGAACGGAAAAATCACAAACTCTCCTCAAATGTAATTTTTGTACGGAAAAATTACAGACCCTTGCCACCACGTAATTTTTGAACGGAAAAATCAGAAACCCTCACCACAAATAGTTTTTAGACGGAAAAACTACAAATCTTTGTCACATATAATTTTTGAATGGAAAAACTACAAACCCTCACCACATATAGTTTTTGGATGGAAAAACTACAAACCCTCCCCAAATGTTGAGACACATTACCTAAAATCTACAACACCTATTATAGATTAAGGATGTGGTGCAAGTGAATAAAACCTAATACTCTACTTTATATAGATTTTTCACTCATCCCTCTTTTTAATGTTCACCGATGTGAAACTTTGAATTAACACAAGACACAACAAATTTTCCTTTAATTCGAAGTCTTACACTTTTACAACGATCATTCTTTATATCAAAATTAGTAAGAAATCTTATGGAGCAATCTCCTGACTTTTGGATTAATATTTTCTTGAAATAAAATCTTCTAATTTTTAGAACAATCCTCTCTTATATTAGAATCTTATTAGAATCTTATGACTTTTGAAATAATTCTACTTTACAACAAAATCTTCTGATTAATAAAAATTAATTACATTCCAATAAAAATTATAATTCCTTAAGTACGAGATTTGGAGTTCAATATTCACTTAATACCTATAGAAAATCTTTTATTAAATAGATCTTCCTATTTTTTAAGGATGAATACATGAGTGTCGAATTATCCAATTAAAATAATATTCACAAGAATCATAGATATTTCACGCAATTTTATTTTGGGATGTTCTGATGGAAGCATTTCCTTGCAACATTAATGGGCAGAAGAAAAAATATAGACACAGTAAAAGAAAAAATATGCAATTATTATTTCATGATATTTTGATATATTTTTCTTATTTGATATGCTAATCACATGTGTTATTGCCACTCAGGCACTTTACCGGTCAATGCAGTTTTTTTAATACAATAGATTTTTCTTTTGAAAGGGTAGAGATTTTAGTGCATTGGACAACACTAATAAACAACGGGAGAAAAAATAGGCAACGAGAAAGAATAAATGATATGATTTTTGGTTATTTTTATGTGTGATATGAGGATGACGTGTATATCTAGTCAGTGTCACCAGGGGACTTTACATCTCAATTTTGTCAACTTTTTTTAAGTACAATTTAATTTGATTAATCACTGCAGTTTAAGGATTTAAATAGATTCATAACTTTTACTGCCTGTAGTCTTTTATACAAGACATATGTAATTATAAAATTTACATTATAACTTGTTTTTTTTCTTAAAAAAAAAGTAGTAACCTAGCATGCTCTTATTTTATTAAAGGATGTATTGGATTCATAAGTTGAAAAACAATTTCAGTAGAATGTCACGTGAATTTTAAATTTTTTTATAGAAATATAATGATTAATAAGATTTTTTAATTTTTTGTGATTTTACAAGAATATATAATTTTTAATATTTTTTTATTTAAATTTTATTAGATTTATATTATAATAATTTATAAGATTTGAAAGAATTCTATAAATTTATAAAATTTTAAGAGATTTTTTGAATTTATAAAAATTATTTAATAATATCTCTTAAATTATATTTACAAAATTTGACAATCAAAATTAAAACTAGACTGTAAATATTTATGTTACTACTACTGTCATATAAAAAAAGTTTAACCAATTTTTAAGGATTTAGATGATATTATTAAATTAATAAAGTATTGATATTTTATACTAATTTTTTTTATAAATAATTTATTACATTTTTAGATAATATATGATTTTTTTAAGTGATAAAAAGACTAAACTAAATATTACATGACTTTAAATATTTATTGAATTTTTTAATTATTTTAATTGAATATTATATAATAATTATATTTTTTTTGAAAAATTAAAATTATCTAAATTGAATATTACAAAATTATTTTCATTATTTAAAATATTAATTAAATATGACAATTTTTTACGAAGAAAAAATCCTTTAAAATCGACGTTAAATACACCCGGTATCTTTAGAGATAACTTTGACCTACCGTTATATTTTACTAAATTGATAATTCACTGTACTGTTTTTCCATGGAATGCTAAGGTGTACTGTTCTGCGAACACACATGCAAGTTGTCTTTTACCAACCATAGAATTTTCTTGTCGAAAAAGCTGAACTTAAAAGGCACTTCAAGTCTAGAAAGGCTGAAAAAATAAACTCCTTCTTTTTCCCGTTTTTGACCATACATAAGAAAATAGAAAAAAAACTCTTTCTTTTTCCCAGTTGTTCTCTGCAGACAAAAACTTTCCCCCAAAGACAACAGCCAAAAACAAGGGTGTGCATGGGTTACCCAAAAAAAATCTAATCGAGATCGATTTTCAAATTATAATATGATTTGATTAATCAAATTATTTTTTAAAAAATGGTTTAATTTAGATTTTTTAAAAATGATTCAATTTTTGTTTTTAATTTAATTCAATTTAAATATCTAAAATTTATGTAAGAAATCCAACATCTCTCGCGTGTAAAGGGAAATAGTGTGTCAGAAGTCTCATATCATTTGAGATATGACTTGTCATACGTATGTAAGTGAGGAACAATCCTCACCTTACAAGTCAGTTTTGTAAGGTTGAATTTTGTAACCTATTCTGATTTTGGCATATGTTAATCAATTTTTTTAAAGAAGTACATTATATTAAACTTCTTTGATTTTTTTCCAAGTAAAGATTACGAAGTAAATGGACTTATTGTGATGAATTTACTTTTTCGCCTTTCTCCAGTAACATCTGTCTCCCTTATTGACCTATAATATTGACCTATAATAGTATTTTTAATTTCACCCTTCTAATAAAAAATTTCATACTCGTTTAAAAATATGAAAGAATAATACGTTACACGATTAATTAACCAAGGAATATAAATTGATCGTGAAGAAAGATGAATACCAAATCCTACACTTTAAAAAATTGAAAGAATAATACATTACGATTTCAAAAGAAAATAATAATAATAAAAAAGCTACAGACTAAATACAAATTCTCACAAAAAGAATGCAAATTAGTGATGATTACAAAACTTAAAGCAACAAATTAAGAATCAAACTAATTGGGCACCCGCATTAGGTGCCATCTTTCCGAATAATAACTTCAAATCATTCTCTAACGGTGTCAAGTTCAAGTCCAGGAACATAACTACCCTCGTACTATTCGATCTCTTCAAAACTGGTACTTGCTTGACAACATGTTTTATTGAAGAAAACTCTTCATTGATGACAGTTCTATGCCTTCTCATGTGCCCCCCAAGTGCCTGTCCCAATAAGAATTCTTGTCCACAAATGGAACACCCGTGCATTTTTTGTTTATTTGCTAAACTTAGAGATATAGCATGTGTATCGCCATCAAGTTTAGATCTTTTGTGGCTAGCCCTATGGCCACCCAATGCTTGAAAGGATGAGAATTTGCGGTTGCATGTTTTGCACTCAAATTCCATAGCCTCAAAACTTTTTTGTTGGAGCTTCTTACTTTGTTGGGGATGAGAGAGTAGCATTAGACAATTTGCCAAATCTATGTTCTCAAACCCTTCAATTTCTCTTTGTCTCTTCATGGCTACGTGCATAGAATCAATTACAATGTGGGGATGTAATTAATTAATGAGTGTGTAAAAAGGAATTTAGAAATGAGATGTAAAGAGAATTTGAGAAAGTGTTGTGTGGTGGTGTGTAAAACTTGGACACGGAGGTTTATATTTATAAAGCGAGTCTATGAATTACAAAGTCAAGGAATTTGACTAATTTAAATAAACAAACTAATTATGCCGGCTCTCTTGTATTAATAGAAATGATATTCAATGGTTCCAACGTGAGAATGTCGTAGAGTTTTTATTTGTTAACTCAAATCTAAGATTAACGGCGAAAAGCATATGTGGGTTTTTCTCTATGACTGGTCGTACTTTTGAAGGGATAATGACGTGAATACCCTTTGTGCTTAGGCAATATTCTTATGTGACGCTGGCATAAGGATTGTCTCTTTTGGGTATTTCACATAAAATGTTTTGCTCACGTGGGGTTTAAGGTTACTGTTTTATAAGACCAAACCGCGTTGGAGCTACCCACTGAACTAGTCGTGGATAGCGAGCCACCCTACAACTGTTGATGTTGGTAGGTTCTTATTTGAAACATGTAATGTCGTACCCAATGTAAGCTCATTTGGTTGCCTGTTGAGGACGATCTCTCATCAACTTTTACTTAATACACTTTTAGAGAAGAATAATTACAATATTATTTACTAAGAAAATTGAAATTGTATAATTACTTACAGTGTAGAAAATGTTAACTAATCTTCTAGAAAATGTTATCAACACAACGCTTAATTCATATTTTGGGTGCACAAATCACTTATTTATTTAATTTCTTACAAGTCGTAAGTAATATTCATGAAATTTGACTAATATATTTGATACAGTTCTCTGAAGCTTCAAGATGGACTGCGTGCGTTGACATATACTCATTTGGCATGCAACACACAATCACCGTATTTGAATAGGACGGGGTGATACTTACTTTTCCATGTGTACAAAATAAATTATTAAATGAATAAATGATTCTGACTATCATCATTTTAACTAATTTTTATTCTAGTCGTAATAAAATACTACTTTTTCTTTAAATTAAAAAATTTCATGTGTAGTACATGAAAACTGATCAAGAATATTATAAAAAATTAAAAAATTTGAATAGTAGTATTACATGTCACCACGCGATACACACTAACCAAAAGAAAATTAAAGCCAGGTGGTACCATGTATGAATTATGATGTATGGATGTTCACACTGACGCACACTCTGGCTGATAAAAACGTATAAGAGAATGTCAAGAAAGTGAGATGAAAGTTGATGCACATGTGTGTGGAACAAAACGAAAGACCAAACGACAACTTGTGTACAAGTTATTAGACTGTACAATCAGATTAATTTAGAAGACTTCTGATAATTGCTCATTCCACATTTCACAATCAAGATATTAAAAGTTTACAAGTAAGTTTCCAGTAATTTGTATGGATATTTTCCCATTTAAGTTTTTTAAAATAGATAATAAAAGATAAATTTGTGATCATTTTTTATTTTTAAGAAGAAAAGCTTGTATCGTTTCATTAACTAGAAGAGTCTCTGTATAATTTTTAATCATATGAAAAACATGGTAACTAGCAAAAAAGATCTTGATGCTCTAATGAGGGTGTGAGTAATATAAATAGCTTGTCTCCTAATGAAATCAACACTGTGATTTTACAATCACAAAATAGTTACATTTATTTAAGGTAATTTCAAATTCCGAAAGCTGGTTAGTAGAATTAAATAGGCTACTGCTAACTAGCAATCTAGCTCAAAAATGACAATGGTTTCTGCTTCATGCGATGGAGGTGCGCCATGGGGCAATGATGTGTGATCATTTTTTAGAAGTCAAACCAAGATCAATAATGAAATTTTACAAACCCATTATTAATATTTTGTAACGTTGTTAAACTCACCGATTATTATCTAGAAATTCCCTAGTCATTCCTATTCAATTTGCAACTGCATATTTTACAAAACAAAAACATTATAATTGTCTCAAATTATATACAAGTAAATATATTATAATTCAACTAGTATTGAGTCACATCCCAGAAACATAGTGAAAAAAAAACTTTCTATCAAAATATTTCCTAAATTACTATTTTTGAAATTAGAAAATATTATATCAAAAAGATACTCTATTCTATTAATTTATGAAAAAAAAAATATTTCCTAAATTATTATTTTTTGAAATAGAAAATATTAAAGTATCATATTTAATAAAGAAACTGAAAGAAAACTTAAATGTTTCATGACATGATTTCATCTTCTGCAAAGGAATAATAAAGATTTTAATTTGGGGAAGCCATTCAAAGAAGAGGGGAAGCACGGTTACACTCATTATTTGATTACATAAAGCACGATATATAAAGGGGCCAAATGTGGTCTCTATTCAAGATGTATGTGCTGCGTGGAAATTCAGTGTGCTGCATCGACGAATTGGACTAATCAAGTCCTATAAACATACTTGTTCTTTTTCGTTCCCCATTGTTTGGTGCAACAGTGTGTGATCTACCCGTGAAATTTTTTAATAGGACGTTGAATGGTAGGTCCAGCATCAACTGCAACAACAGATTTGTTGCTAGGATTTTTTTTCTCCCTTCTATAGTATATATATCACAAATAATGAAATCGACATTCAGTTTTCGGCCAGAACAGTGCCATGATAAGAAGTGGAAATGAGTAAGAAGAAGTGAAAAGAAGAGAAGTTTAACCAGAAATAAAAGTAGAATGATAAATGTTGTAATTGGTACCAGAAAAGTAGATGGAAGTGTTCATCTTTTAAAATATTTTTTTTAAACGAAGTGTATAAATTAAAATTATAAATTTGTCTATAAACTAAAAATATTAATTGCACTAATAAATATATTGAATATGAAATTATAATAGTATATAACTGATAATGTAAGTAATATCATCAATTATATTATTATTCTAGTAAAAATTCTTTTTGCATAAAGTGTATGTTGTTAATGTAAATGGTTCTGAAATGCATACTTAAGTGAGATAAGTTACATTTAACTTATGACATTGGATTGTTGTTTTCTTAAGTGTTTACGTTCTAATAATTATTAGTTATAACTTTTAACTTAACGGTGAATGTTCAATCCAAGAGTATATACAAATTATTAGTTATAATTTTTAACTTAACGTGAATGTTCAATCCAAGAGTATATACAATCAATTATGCATGAAGCATAACTAATAATATGATATCTTTAGTAAGTATTGAACTATGACCAATGACATAATTAATTATAATCTTAAAAATAATTAATTATGATTTTTCTACAGAGAATCCAATGTTTATTTTATTTCTCACCGTACTATAAGTTTATTTCGTAATTATGAAACCCACCACAAACGGAAAACAAATTTATTATGTTAACAACTGCAATACGCAGTCAACCAGTCACCTCACTTATAGAATATCTGCGTATTTTTCTTTCTTCACACTTTATATATATATATACACGTATTTCTCTCTTTTCATAATTTGTAACTGATTATCTGGTTATCTGCGTATTGCAATTGTCAACCACATATTTTTTAACGAAAAATTTAACCCTGATTTCAACCCGCACCCTGGAAAGCACACTTCTTACATGAATCTACCTTTTTTTTCCCTTCCCTTCTAACCAACTTACCCTCCAGTGAATGCACTCATAGTATAAAGTTTTTTAGTATAAAGAATTTAGATTAAATATTTTAAAAGGTGTTTGGTGGGATACTTTTTAGAATATTGTGAATGACGTTCATGGAATATATTAAACGAAAAACTCAAGTTTCACATTTACTATAAATAAAATCAGAATAAAAATTAAAAATAAAGAAGAGTCTTTATCTCAAAAGCTATCTTTTAGGATTGTGTTAGATTTAAATACATAACTTAAAATAGTATTATAACTTATCTAAAAATAAATAAAAGGGACTAACCACCTATATATCAAACCCAATAATATTAGATATGACCGAACATATTAAAAAAAAAATATATCTCAAGAATTTATCCTAATCCATTGAAATAAGTTACTTATTTTTTATTATCTAGATACCAAGTTAATAATATTAGACAAATTAAAGCTCGTATGTTTAAAACAAATCTCATGTTCTACATTAGGTAGAAATAAAACATTAGGTAGAAATAAAGCTTAAACGAAATTTATGAGGAGACAAACCTTAATTTATAAACTATTTTTTAAGTTGAATTATAAAAAAGTTAAGAGACAATACACTCAGTGCTAATTATCACTAATTATAAACTAATTGATAAGTATATGCATAACTATATTATATATACTATTCTACTGATAAAAAATTTAAAAATTATGTACTAATTTTTTATCATTGATCCTATAACTCCATGTCTTCACCGAGTTGAAGATAATCAAATCTCCCATGGAGAAATCGAGTTTCCCACTTAAAAATCTAGTTTTCTCTTTGGTTTTTACACAAAGAATCGATTTTCTCAAAAGATACTCTATTACTAATCACGAAAATTGATGGAAAAATTAACTTAAAATCTTAATATAATATAAAACCATTAATTAGATATTAAAAATTAATGCCCTTTATCATTAAAATCATAATCAATGGAAAGTTTTCTTATATATATATAACAAAGGAAAGATTTTTTACAAACCCAATTGATAAGACAATCAAATTAATCTAGGTTATTCTGCTTTTATTAGAGCCAAGGTTGTGACTTGTGAGTTATACATCACAGATTCAATTTATAGTTATCCGACTTCATAGAATTCTTTTAGCTCTATATTTATATTTTTTGTAGGAACAGGGGAAAATTATCAGGTGATCTAAGATTATCATTAGATTTTAGTCGTTCTTTACAAAATATATATAAAATTATTTAATTTTTTTTAAAAATAAGAACACAATAATACATATGATACAAAACTAATTAGAATCATATAATTAGAATCATATATAAATAATAATTTTGAATTATCTAACGATTTCTCATAAATAAGGATGGTATTTTGGAGATCCATATTTCTATTTTAGTATTATTTTTGTTAATTGATAATTAACGTTAAATTAGAGGTATGTCTATATAGCGATTTATTTTCGAGTAATTATTCACAATTAAAAGTATAAAACATTTAGGCCCACTTAAAAAAACATTTAGAACTTGGATAATCGGTATTAGATATGCGTTTGCCAATAACTGAACAATATATGAGAAACAAAAGTACTTATTAAAGAATCAATCATAATACGCATTAAAAAAAGAAAGTAACAAGAATCAATCGTATAATTCGAATATATCTATAAGGAAAAAATAATGAATTTTTACACAAAAAAAAAAATAAAAATTGAAAGAATACAATTGTCAATAAGATTGAAGAGAAGAAAGAAAGAGGATCTGGGTGGTGAGTCGATTCCAATTTGGAAGCACATAAGGTAATTCTCTAAAGGTG
This sequence comes from Hylodesmum podocarpum, assembly GCA_026586105.1. Taxonomy (NCBI): domain Eukaryota; kingdom Viridiplantae; phylum Streptophyta; class Magnoliopsida; order Fabales; family Fabaceae; genus Hylodesmum; species Hylodesmum podocarpum. The sequence goes on along the minus strand of JALJEV010001437.1, from coordinate 2,922,879 downwards.
TAGCTCCAAGTCCAAGCACATAACCCTGGTGCTATTCGATCTCTTCAAAACAGGAATTTTTGCAATAACATGTTCGATTGAAGGATACCCATCGTTGATGGAAGCTCTGTGTTTTCTCATGTGGCCACCGAGAGCCTGACCCAGAGAGAATCCAAGGCCACAAATGGAGCATTCGTGAATTTTAGGTTTGTTCCACAAGCTAAGACTTTTGCCTTGTTCTTTCAGCTCTTCACCCTCTAGCTTTTGCCTCTTGTGGCTTGCTCTGTGTCCACCTAGTGCTTGAAAAGATGAGAACTTTCGGTTGCACGTCTTGCACTCAAATTGTTCCACACCTCCAAAACTCTTCTCTTTGCTTTCTTGTGGACACGAGAATAGCATCAAACATCTCGCCAAATCCAACATCTCTGACCCTTCATTCTCTCTCTGTCTCTTCATAACCATATTTATCCGAATTGTTTAGAAATTAGCACCGAAGAGAATAAGGAAATCTTGTATCTAGAGTGTTTTGTATGAAATTATGAGATTGAATTTGAACGTTGGTGGTGGTGGAGAGGAATTGTTGGTATTTATAGAGAGCATGAGTCAATATTCAAAGTAGAAAATCACAACAAATTGGACTACGCTTTTTGACTTGTGTCAATGACGCTAATACCCTTGATGCTTACGTATTTGCTTATCGAAATAAAGAAGTTATATGTGTCTTATTTCGGTATTCCACCAATCAAAATATTAAGTAGACGTGGACACGTGGCGCTTATGCCTCACGCTCACTTTTCGGCCGCGTTAAGCTACCGAGTGAATAAAACCGTGGGCCACAGAATGTTCCACGAAACTTCGATGTTTCCTTGTCTTGTCCCAACTAAGAACATTCTGTGAAGTTTCTAGACTAAAAAGTGTAACCGTCAATTAAGGCAAGGTCAGCGAATTTAATTTACTACGGTGAAGTGCAGTCAGATTAGGTTGAGTGGTTGGTTGCAAAAACATGTTTTTCTTTGTGTTCTCAACTGGTTTGGTTGGTATTTATTTGGTAAAGCTATCTGAAAACTCGTGCTAAGGTTTCACACATGGATACTTGAACCGGCATCTTAGTGAAAATGAAACTTAATACGCAGTCAAATATGAGCAACAGATTAGTAAACAGAGGAATAATCTACAGAGTTGAAAGTGAGAATGGATCAAGTGGTTTGCACATTGTAGGCTAAGCCACACTTCAAGCAAGTTAAGAGGAAAAATTTAGTATTTTATTATCAACTAATTATTAATTCCATCACTTTTTGATCCAACTAATGTGAGCATGGATTATGTTGTGTAGTTCCATACTCCAACCAACTATCTACTCTAACTAGAATAAATTCACATATATGCAAAAGGAGCTATATTAGAAAATGGTGTTAGGTGTGGAATTTGACTATTTGTCTGGTTCCCATTTTGAGCTGTTTTCTTAGGAATTGCTTTTTGTGATCTTGTGTGCTCATAGGCAAATCTTCTCCATAGATGCCCGCGCCGCTGCGGACTAGAATATTTCTTTTGAGGCTTGAGATGTTGAACTTATGTTCTGAACGGGTTGTTCAGATAGAACACATGCAAGATTTAACAAATAAATCATCAATTTGGTTGTTGAATTATTAGCCACTTTTCTGAATAATCCTAAAGATTTAAAAAAAATGTTGAAATCATTTCTTGAATATTAAAATGATACTACTTTCTTTTTTAAATATTATTTTTTCAAATTAATCTCTCAGTATTAATTAATAAATATATAAATATAGAGACTAAACGGGAGGGTATTTAATATTTTAAAAATTATTTATATAATTTTATTAGTTTATTGATCATTTTAAAAAGAGGATAATATTTTAGAAACGAAATAAATGATTTATTCAAGGTTTAATTCTTGGGTCATTCACATTTCACAAGATATTTCATTTTTTTTTATCTAAAAAAATTATTATATATTTTAATTATTTTACCTAAAAATTAAAAAAATTAAAAAATAAAAATAAACTTTGATAACATCCAATTCTATTCTTATTCTAAATTATAACCGATCTAGTGAGATTTTATTTAATATTAAAAGAATTATAACCATCTAAATTAATTAATTTGGTGGGATTTTATTTTACTAAAATAAGGAATTAGGATTCTTTTCCCTACGAAAAATTTGTTACCACTTTCAAATTTTAATTTTTTCTATACTATTTTTCAAACATAAAGGGAGAAATTTTTCAAAATTAAAATTATTGAAGACCTGTATATGATTTTGGATATCACAAGAAAGGCTTATTAGATTACTATTAACAGCGGTTGAAAATGATATTTTGAAAAAAGTTAATTACCAAGATTTGACGGACAATATGTGGAATAACACTTTTTAAATAAGATATATGATTATTGAGTTATTTTCATAACGTTATCTTAGTTTTATATTTTTTTACTTATATGATATATTATATGATTAATGTTAATCTTTGATAATTTTATATTATTTAAAATAATTTTAAAAACCTTATTTTTTGAAATAACACGGTCATTACACCGATGGGACTTTACTAATTAAAATTAAGACTTTGCGCATGGATTGTTACATATATCACTTTTACTATATATAATTTATTCTGAATCTAAATCATTCACTTATTAATTTATAATTAAAATTACATTTTATCCTCAAATATATATCCTAATTTTCTACTATTAAACCCATCTTAATAATCCAATTTCAACGATAACACAGTACTCTCCTTTATATATTGGTTACATAGGATAGGATCGATGGTGATGTAAATAATTTCAGTGTTCAATTTCAAAACATTTTGGCATTGATAATAGATATCATTTTATTTTTTAAAACTTAAATGTTTTGTATTAAATACAATTGCACGTCCAAGTAAAATGATGGGATTTTTCACCTCTGACAATTTATGTTTTAAATTTACCTAAATGGGTAGATTTCAAAAAATTGTCAAAACGTAACTTATGTTAGAAAGTTGTATACATTTTTAAGTTCCAGAAATTATTTTTTAAAAAATTAAAGCAAAGTCATACAACCCATCACGACTAAATTATTTGTTTATTTGTGGTACTATTATTTTTTATGAAACTTGTGAACACTTCCACAACTTGTATTTATTTTTTATTTTTTAAATTAATTTTAAAAAGTCTTGGAATGAACCACGATTTCATTTTTTTAGTATGAATTGTATAAGAATTATTATATCTAACTTCAGCCTCTAGTTTTTCTTAAGATTCTTTTATTTTTTTTAGTTATAAAATATTTAAGTTTAAATATACTTTTCGTCTATCTATCTATCTATTTATTTATTTAGTATTATTATTATTATTAAAATTTTAATTTAGTCTCTTCATTTTATCCCTTTTTATCCAATTCTATCTTTTATTTATTCTGTTCAATTTAATATCATTATTTTTTATTTAATTTAATCCTATTATTATTAAAAAAAAACATATACGCTGCATTTAGACTTAATCTTGGATAAAAACACCATATGTAACCGTCATTAACTTTAGTGAAAAAATTGTCAATAATAGATAGATGTCTTTTCTAATGATGGCAATTTTTAATCGTTGTTATGTATAAAATAAAATTATTGATATTTTCAATTGGTTTAAATATGATTTTGATCGTTATAGTTTAATGTTTTTCTTTCATTTTCAGTCTCCGAAAGTTTTTCTTTTTTATTTTAGTGGTTATAATTCAGTATACTTCGATTTTTAATCTTTGTAAAGATATTTTATTTTTTTCCCCTGTAATTTATTTACTTTTAATATTTAATCCTCATAAATTCTATACTTTTATTTTTATTCCTTGTAAAAAATAATATAAAAGGATTAGAAATGAATTATCCTTAGTTTCATTATATTAAATTAATTAATTTTTTTACTCTAAGATATCTTATAAAAAAATCATAAAGTTTAAAATTAAAGTAAACTTTTAAAATAACAAAAATAATAACTCAGGAAGTCTTAGTTCATCACACGATTTCCATTAATTGAATAATTGTTAATAAAAATAGTCAAGGAAAGATTACTGACTTCAATATTTCATATAAAAACAAAACTTAAAAATAATTTAAGTCGTGGAAATGGACACCACTTTCAAGAAAAAAAAATTGCAAACTCATTATTCCCTTCGTAATTTTTGTGAAAAAACAAAATACAAAATACGACCAAGCTTTCTAACTCAAGTCACGATATAATTCACGACTTACCTCAGAGTGGATATTTTTTAATTTCTACCTATTTCTAATTATAAGAGCAAATTAACCCATTTCGTAAAACAGCCTAAAACGATGCAAGAATTTAAACAAAATAAGGCTTCCTTGATTTATATTTTTACTGAAAAATGGTAACAAACAATCTGCAAAATATAGATTAAAGAATACAAAAAAAAAAAAAAAAAACACCGACATACTTATTGTGATTTTTAAAGCACAATTATTACCTTTCAACCTTTTTAATTTTAAAAAAAAAAATTAACAAATAAAAAAATGTGTTAGAGAATACTGCACACAAAAAGCCATTAGAATTTCTCATGTTAGAATTTGAGTCGATTCACATAGCTTCATTACAGGTTCACAATATATTACAACAGATAGCCAATCATTGTGACTCATTAAACCAAATGGGAAGGAAGATATTAAATGAGGTAAAACATTCAGAATAAGCACAAACTCCGCCTCTCTTACAGATATAACATTCAGCAATTCCTAACTCCTCGAAGTGGGATTTAATAGAGGCAACATATCAATCAAAGGTGCAAAGATCCATAATATACTAAATCTGCCGAGCCTGTCATATAGACATGATTATCATCCTCCCTCCACTCAATATGAAGAGGCCCTCCCGGTAGATCAACCGTGCAATTCTGTAACACATTATAAAAATGGTGGCAAAATCAACATACAGCAATTTTTTGGGAACAGTGAGAAGCTATTACGTTTTAGGCTTGTATATGTACATTAGATGCTGACATGTTGGGAATTCATTCGTCAACACTTGACTATTTATGATAAAGGCAAGGACCAAAGGGGTTCACTTTTAAAACTCAAGGAAGAACAGTACATCCTTTGCATTTAATTCTAAACGGTTTTCCTTACGTAAACCAACACTTCCATGGAATCAGAACTGATAGCTTTCAAAAGAATTTGGTTATGGAGAAGTTGCGGTTGAAGGAATTACGATCAAGACCAATTTAACCCACAAGTACATAGCTAGTGCAGTACTCAGTCTTAAGAAAATCCCCAAGGAAGAAAATTTTCACAACATAATTTATAAAATGGATTCCTGATTATAAGACATTTCTTAACATGTGCAATGGCAATCACATTCATTGTGAACGCATAGATTGCAGTAAATTTTTTTAATAAAAATTAACAGTTTTCATGTTGTTGCAAATAAGTAGCAAACTTACCCTCCCAGCACGACCCTCAAGAACTGCTGCAACAACAGTAGCACAAGCTCCAGTTCCACAGGCTAGAGTTGCTCCTGCAAAACAAAACATGATTTCTCTCATATAAAATTCTGAGGCACGTTGAATTTACCCTAAAAATACAAATCACACACTGCATGGATATTAGATTTTCAACCTGCTCCACGCTCCCAAACGCGCATTTTCAGGTGAGAATCGGACAATACTTGCACAAATTCTGCACATTAAATAATAAACCATATAATTAACAAGGTATGGCAAAAGGATTAGAGTGATCATGACTACACATACACACATTTAGGCCATCTGGGTCATGCTCAAGGGATCAAAACACCAAGGTTGAGATTTTGGTAATAAAACATTAAAACCAGCTATAATTGTATAATATTATATTATATTCTCTACATAAGAAGAAGGAACAAACACTCCTTTCCCAACATAATCTAGTCATACAGTATGATCAAGTGCTAGGAAAAACACAAGCAGTCTTATGTTCCCAAACATTTAACTAAGAATAATTACATGCCACTATGTCAGTAACCACCAGCATCTTGGCAGAATATTCTTAAGGCTTGCTATAACAGAGCTATATTGCTCAAGGAAGAAAAAAACACAAAGAAACCTTAGTGGCAGGATAGAAAATTGGTGGGGTTGGCATAGAAATGAAAGTTGACAAAATCTGACCCGTGTTAGTTCTTGCAGGGAACACCTCATGATGTTCAAATTTTGGGCCAATTTCTGCTAGCTTCAATTCATCAACAAGCAAATTCTGTTGCAACAAGGATTAAAACAAATGTGATATACATGGCAAAAGCAGAAAAATGTCAAGTTCATGTAAAGCTGTTGTACAACAGATGAAAGTCAACATTTTAAGATGCAATTAAACAAAAATCTAGCACCATAAAATTTTTTACAACAGAACTATGTTACTTTTGATACAAATGGTTATACATTCAATTGTGTGCAAGAACATCTATGCATTTGTGGATAATATCATTTTACTGATCACAGGCTAATGTCTTGTCTTCCTAATATTACACAATGTTTAATTCCTTTGAATAGATCTAGCTTGCAATATATAATACATAAAAAGAAACTGTATCTATGACATATTTATTGTATGTCAAAATAAAGACCTGGCTTCCTTTTCCACTGAAAGTTACACAGTGTGGATTTCCCATGCTAACACAGGTTACATGCCAGGTAACTCCATCTACAATTAGTTCCGACTTAACAACAGCATTATCCTTGTTTGCAGGTAATTTAGTAGGAACATCTGCAGCTTTGAGAATGGGCTCCCCCATGTCAACTCTGACCTGAAACAGTAAGCACAATTGTCTATCAAGCTGAATGAAGAGGACCAACATGAGATAAGAGACCAAAAAAATATTTCTTCCGAACAATAAACCAATTAAGGCACCTTAGAAGCAGCATAAGTTGATGCCTAATGCCTTTAAACAATATCAAAATATCAATAAGTAAATTCCAAAATTGCCAAATAACAACGTACATTTCCATCCTCCAAGACTTCAGGAATAATTAGACCAGCACCAGTATGTACGGTGAAACTGCAAAGTACAAAAATACTTTGTTAGAATAAACTTCATGAAGCCCATTACTAATCTATTATATAACTATATAATGATAATAATAGGTGAAAACTAAACCACAATAAACAGAAAAGATCATTATCAATTTATCATCTTCATTGTCTATATTATCCAAATCGTATAAAAAAATAGCCCCGAAACACAACATCACAACTGAAAAGGGTAATTAAAAAACTCAACAGAATTTTTTTAGAAAGAATGACCATACCTATGCCTGCCGTGTAAATTCTCAAGCTGAGAAACGAACTTGGCAAAACATCGCACTCCATTGCCACACATCTAGGAAGCAAAGCACCAGTCCAAGAAACAATAGCTAGCTTGTCAATAATTAAATAAACTAAGTTTCCATAGGATAAACTTCTCCATACTCACTCACAAGGTAAAATAAACCGAGTTCCTCTCATAAATTAAAAAATCAACTTATGAACTTAACTTCTACACAAGCCCTCTCATCTAACTTCTCCAAAAGCTGAAATGCACAAGCTGATATTAATTTTACCTACTTACTTTCTTCTTTGGGAATAATTTAAACTAATCCAAAACATTGAATCAAAAAGCATGCATGCATTTGGAAAGAAAACTACCTCAGGCTCACTACCATCAGAGTTAAAAATTCTCATGGTATAATCGGTGCCGTTGATGCCAGGCAAGACAAATATAACTCCGTCAGCTCCGACACCGAAATTCCGATCACACAGTTGCACTGCTTTCTCCGCACTGATCCTGGGCTCGGACGAATCCCTATTATCAATCTATACAAAACCACGCAATCAAAACGAAATGAACGGTTATTTATTCGACAAAAGGAGAATAAAATCAAAACGCGGAGTGACTCACCAAAACGAAGTCGTTTCCGAGGCCGTGGTACTTGGCGAAGTGGAGAAACCCGGACTCTGGGCGGTGGAGGAAAGAGGAGGAGGAAGAGGAGGGGTTTTTGACGGGAGCGTTGGTGCTCATTGAAGACGCGACGAGGCGGAAATTAGGGTATTTGAAAGTGCGGTGAGGTGTGGGGAGATTGGATCTTGGAGAATGGAAGAAGAGAGTGTTGTTGACGGAGGTGAGAGTGCGTCGCGTGGAGGATGTGAGAGGAACGGAAATCGTGGCGGCTATGGCCATTGTTGCAGCTTCTTACAGCGGTGGATTGATGTTTTACTCTGCTTCTCTTTCACTGCTTTCTCTCCAACTCAAGTGAAGTTCCCCTCATTCTAGTTGCACGTGAATCTCGTCTCTGAATTATTATTATTATTATTATTATTATTATTATTATTATTATTATTATTATTATTATTATTATTATTAATATTATTATTATTATTATTTTAAATAAATAATTTTATAATTATTATAAGTTATATAAAAAATTTCTATAATATTAAAGTTACAACCATTTTATTTTTTAATTTCTGCACATAAAAATCATTTATTTTCATTTTTATTCAAATTCCTATATAAATGCTTTAGTTTTGTTTTAATCTCTATATTTTTTAATCACAAAACTTAAAATAAAATTTGAAAAATGTTTATATCCAGGTCAAAATAGATAATTTCTAAATGCACAGACGTAAAAGTTAAATTTGTGTAACTATACAAATAAAATAAATAATTAAAGAGAAAAAAATCATGCTTTATTAAATTGATTAATCATAACCTATTATGTATGATGGACACTTAATTTTAATAATAAAATAATGAAATCTTTAAAAATTATGAATATTTTTCTATGAGAATATGATTATTTAAAATTATTCTATATTTTCAATGTATAATTTTTAAATTTATAATTAAATCTCTTAAATATTATAAATCCTTCAAATTATTATTTCAACATTAGAAATGTACAAATAAGGTGATTTAATTGATAAAAAATTAATATTCTTGAAACTATTTATAAAATTTCATTAGTTTAAACTTCAGAGATTATCTAAAAAAGGGATAAAACAGCTCACGGACTAATATATCAATTGATGCTTCACTTCTTCTTAATTTTATATATAAATTTTACAAAATTGTAAAAAGAAAATGGTGTTCATTTTATAACACTTTATTTTTAAAAAAGACTAAATTAAAAGAACTGTTGCAAAATTAAGAATTAAAGTTAAAACTTTGTGAAATCAATAATTAAAACTACCAACCCTTACTATTTTAAGAACTACATAGGAAAAGTCTACTAAAATAACAGTTTCAATTAATTGAAATTTGTTGCCAGCCACAATGGACAAAACCACGTGAGGAAGGTGGAGTCAATACCATTTGTAACAAAGAAAAATTTGGTCTCAGAACGGAAAGCTAAACCACAATACGATTGATGTAGTAACAAATCGACATTCAGTTACGTCTTATTTGGAACAGGAAACGTTATCTTGTTAAGACACAAAAACCAACTGAAGGTTGAATCTGAATGCATGTTTGTTCTATTGTATCAGATACACCCAACAAAACTTTAGTTATTCTGTCAAAGTCTTATTATGAATTGGCCAAATAATGTCTCCAAAGAAATATAATTCCTAAAATAGATCGCAAGCAGTAAACCATGAGAGAAAAGGATATAATTCTTCTATTCTCTTATTTCATTTTTGTTCTAGTTATTAATTTTTCTATATACATTCTTCTTTGTATTGTGGACATATCAAAGTCTAAATTCTGTTTGAATACAGGACAAAATTTTACTTGCTAATCTATTATTTATTTATCATCTGAATTAGATTGGAAATTCGCAAAGTGAGGTTATGACTATGTAATATGAAACTGAACTTTTTTGTTTATGATGATGAATCATATCAACATGATGTATAACTGATAAGAACTTAATAACTAATTTTACCGGGAAACATGTTGTTTAGGGAACACAATCATGTGCGTTCACAATGGTTTCAGAAGAGATAATACTTAAAAACATAAGTTGAACACTTGTTACTTTATGACGACTTGCCATTTCACATGCCATAGAACTATAGCATTTTGTAATTTACCATGCCTAACAAATTGACAAATCAAAAGTTAATACTACACGTGGCTTCTAAAACATATCATCCATACCAAAAGGCAAAGACATTTTGTCCTCACATTTTGAACAAAGCCTGTTATAACTTAGTACAATATCAGGTAAAAGAATATTCTCAAAAACATTGTTGTTTTTGATATCTTGTTGGTGGTGCATTGTGTAATCTGAATTCTCAGTTTCACACTGACTAAACATTTTCTTCTATTGACAGAGCATTGATGAGATTAAGCAGAGGCATTTTTACACGAATCTTGAGCTGATAGCACAATAATGGAAGCCAGTGCTAAGATGACAAAATATGAGGAGACATTTAAACACTTACATATGTTGTTAAAGAAAGTTTGCCAAGAAAGAGATGATGCAAGAGACCAGCTTCAATTGCTAAGAAAGAATTTGCAGGCAGCTGAGACAAACAGTATTATTCGACAAGTTGATCATGCATGCCTCCAACACAAAACAAAGCCATCATTGAATGGCACCAAGGTATCAGATTCAATTCCAAAGTATTCTCAAATGATTCCTGCGATTTATCCTTGTCAACTTTCCAGTCAAATGAAAAGCATTCTTCTATGTACTTGTTACCTCACACAAGAATAGTTGAATCAAGCAACTCGAACTTACAAAAGCAACCAAATCATATCAAAGCAGATATGACTATGAGTGCCTCAAGAGATAACATGCTTGATAGTGCTTCACTAGAGATTGATAAACTGGTTTGTGGGAAACCCTTAGCTCAAAAAGGTAGATTGTTGCAAACTGTAACAGAAACTCGGCCTTTGCTTCACACACTTCTAAATGGTAACAATAATGAAATAGCTCTTCTAGCAACATGGATGATGATAAGGCCAATGCTGATCCTAATGGAATTGTTTCAACTCCTTTAAGTTTGGCATTTCCAGGACATTTTTATGGACCTTCTCAGATGTCTTCTGCATTCACTTTTGGGTTACCAGTGAAGAATGAACTAGTTTCATATGTGGATATGGATGTCAATCATGTATTAACTGGAAAATGGAGAAAGTTTTTGTGAGCCTCGCTGTTTTTTTACCCTTTTGTATCATAATCAGGCTTGCTTATTTATTTATTTATTTAAAAAATATGTGAGATAATAATCAAATATGTTAGCTTTTGCTAGATAAATGATGCGATGTACTGAGAAATAAGACTTTTGAATATAAGTTATGATCATAACCATGGTTACTAGGTTAGAACATAGAACTAATTATGCATGTACTCAAAGGCTTTGATAGATTAGATTTGGTCATCATGTTCTTGGACCATATTAAACAAGTAATATGAAGCAAATGCAAACTAAAACCAACGAATACATCAAATTCGATCGTGCAAACATTGCGGAAGATAGACTTTGATGTGAAACAAAAGAAAAGAAATGTTTATAAGTTATCCTATTCACAAAAGTATTGTTGTTATTTTGATTTCAAGAATCCTCCTCTCTTTACCAAAGTCTCACATATAAGTTATAACCATTCTATTTTAACAAGCTGTGTTCCCCAAGTTTTTTTTTTTTTTTTTTTAAGGAAAAAAAAAAACATAAATGTTAAGATATCATATCAGCAACGGATAATACATGCATTTTGGATGGTTAAAACATTCATTATTTTTTTGGGAAAATAGGCTATATATTATTAGTATAAAATGATTTTTATAATAGTTATTCTTAAAAAAATAATTTTTATAGTAATTATTTTTTAAGAAAAATATTAATATTTAATTAATTGATAGTTTAAAATTATTTAAATTAATGTGTATAACCTTTTAATTTTTATTTTTATATGGGGTAAAAAAAATTCTTATTTTTATGATAATAACATTATCATTATTTGTCACGCAAAAAATTATTATTATTATTATTATTATTATTATTATTATTATTATTATTATTATTATAAATACTCAAATCAGATGAGATTTGACCCAAATAAAAGTGTAACTCTGGATCCAGTAGGAAGGGTGCAGGGGATAACAAACAATTTCTGGTAGGACCCACATGCTAACTATGGGTTAGTAAAGTTCTGTATTCGGTTTAACCACGGTTAAGCTCCGGTCCTTCTCTTTCTCTCTCCAATCTCCATCTTCATCCCATCCAACATTAGGGTTTCAATTTGGGAAAATATTTCCCCAATTTCGTGTTTCTGATCTAAGAAAAATCTCCGACGCATTAAATTCAACTCAATAAAAAATTCCCCCCCTATGTATTGTGACGAGATTTACATGAAGAGTTAAATGGAGACGCAGCGAGTTATCGAGTTTCCGAATAGGATCATGGACAAGAGGCCAAGGAAGAAGCCTCGTTTAACATGGGATATGCCTCCTTCTCCTCCACATCTTCCTCCTCCCAAGGTTCTTATTTCTTTCTTCTATGCATGATTTTTTTTTTCCTTGCATTTTCACTCTCAATTCACAAATGATCCTTATTTACATTTTTGCTGGATTATTCATTGCCTAATTGGCCTTGTGTGTTCTTGATTTGATGCTATTTGAATCGAAATTATGTGTTTAGGAATCATCAGGCTTGGTGGATTTCAACGATAAGACATCTTTTTGTTTTAAAAAAAAAAAAAAAATTATATTGAGGTATTGGCACAGTAAAAGAGTCACGTTATGTCTATGTGGATATATAAGTGCTATGAGGTTGCAGAGTGTGAATTTGTTTTTGTCTAGGTTTGTATTTGTACCTTATGGTGATTGATACATTTGTTTAATTTTTGGATTGTTAATCTGTGAGTGGTTGTAGTTGCAGGTTCTGCCTACAATTTATTGCGCCCAAGAGGTTGGGAATGGAGTGGTTCCAAATCATGCTTATCCACCCATGTTTTACAGGGGAATGCCTCGCAATGGATCACCTCCCTGGAGGCCTGATGATAAAGACGGTCACTATGTTTATGCCATTGGTGAAAATTTAACACCTCGATGTAGGTGACTCATCCTCATTTGAAGTCTATTGGGGGGTTTAAACTTGTTTACAATGGTTGCATATTAGTATGAATGGACCAAAATGATTGTTACCAACAATTAAATGCTTGTGGGGTAGTGAAGTTTGTGTGCACATATACATCAGTTATATGCTTATGCTATATGCCGTATATCTCATTTATATATGTAATTCTTTTCTAAAATTGTTTTCTTTGCTATGGTTGCAGACAAAATTATTGGTAAAATGGGCGAAGGTATGTAATACTTGATTTCCAACAATGTTACTTCAATATTCTGCACTTTCTAGATTTTTTTATTAAAAGATTTTTTAAAATTTTTTTTATTGAAATTGCATCCATGGACTTTTTAGTTTTTATATTTATTCTTAGTGTGTTGGCCTAATGGGTGTTTAAAATGTATGCAGGAACTTTTGGCCAAGTGCTGGAATGCTTTGACAATGAAAAGAAAGAAATGGTGGCAATTAAAGTTGTTCGCTCTATAAATAAGTATCGGGAGGCTGCAATGACTGAAATTGATGTCTTGTTGAGGCTAGGCAGACATGATGTTGATGGTGCACGGTAAGAGTTCTTTCTGGTTGTCTTCCATTTATTGTTGTAGATGCTAAAAGAGATTGTGGTATAAGTGGTTTTATTCTTTGCAGTTGTGTGCAAATACGACATTGGTTTGACTATCGTAATCATATTTGTATTGTAAGTATTTATTGATACTTGTAATTTGATTAAATGACAGGAATGCCTATTCACTCATGCTTAAATATTCTGAGTTAAAAAACTTGCGGATGGATTTAAATGGTTTCAACAGGTATTTGAGAAGCTTGGACCAAGCTTATACGATTTTCTCCGGAAAAACAGCTATCGATCTTTTCCTATTGATCTTGTTCGGGAGTTTGGCAGACAACTATTGGAGTCTGTAGCATGTGTGTGGGCATACCCTGTACCAACTACCAAATTATATATTTTATGCATATTTATTGCTCCTCTTTTGGGAGTTTAAGACATGCATATATAATAAGTCATTTGCTTATGGATAATAATATTTTGATTCTTGAAGCAAACTAAATTTTTATTGATTTGTAACAAATTAGATGTTATTAGTCAATTACACCTTCAAGCCACTGATTGAGTCTCTCATTTCTGCAGTTATGCATGATTTATGCTTGATTCACACTGATTTGAAGCCAGAGAATATTCTTCTTGTCTCATCAGAGTTCATTAAAGTACCAGACTATAAGGTATCATTTTCCTACCATCCTGATTTGCTTATCAGTTAGTGAAACTAATGTCTTGGTACTAGAAGAGGGGTGTAAATATGTGACTTTTTGACAAAATCTAATTTGTGTGCTATATTTGATTAAGATTCTTCAACCATAGGTAGCGCTTCTTCCTCATAATTTTCAATGATAAAATTAATTAGTTTTTTTTGTTGGCATATTATTTAACTGTGGCAATTAAGTTTCTATCACGGACCACAAAAGATGGCTCCTATTTCAAGAATCTGCCCAAGTCAAGTGCCATTAAGCTCATTGATTTTGGGAGTACCGCATTTGAACATCAGGATCACAGTTATATTGTGTCAACAAGACACTATCGTGCACCAGAAGTTATCTTAGGTAATTTTCATTCCTTGAAATGGATGTTCTATTGCTCATTATATTCATGTTCCATTCATTATATTTTCCAATTTTTGTTTTCTGTAGGTCTTGGTTGGAATTATCCCTGTGATCTTTGGAGTGTGGGTTGCATATTGGTTGAGCTTTGCTCTGTAAGTAATTCTCAGGCTAAGTCTTGTTTACTTCCCTTTACACATAATACATATAAGGTAGAACCTGTTGGGAAAGACCCACCCAAAACCTACACAGTATAGAAAAGAGATAGAAGACAGAGAGAAAGGATCAAGAGGAAAAGTAATTTTTATTGATCATATACACACTGACATGCACTGATACAAATCACTAGTCTATATGCAACCAGTTACAAACTATTTCACTATTACACCCATCACTAACTGAAATAATACTAACTACAGCAGAATCACCGTTGTTAACAGCACTTTTTAGCAAGGGCTATTACATTTAATTGAACTCCATGAGTCCTTGTGATGTTCTTCTAACATGGAAAATTTGATATGATGGGTGGATCGTGCCACTAACTGTGCTATCAGTATGCCACTAAAGCATTTTCTATTGCCATTACTTCTACCAGTAAATTTTGTTTATGATTCTTGTAAATGACTTGAGCAATTTTAGTTCATACCCTATGTAGTGTTTTTATTCATTCCATATGAACAGGGAGAGGCACTTTTCCAAACACATGAGAACTTGGAACATCTTGCCATGATGGAGAGAGTTCTAGGACCATTACCTCCTCATATGGTGGTCAGGGCTGAGTAAGAATTTTTGAATTTTCTTTGCTTTTATATTATGCATGCTCTTTAACCTTTCGCCGGATTTTCATGTAATACTTGCTCTTGCAGTCGCCGAGCTGAAAAGTATTTTAAAAGAGGCACAAGATTAAGTTGGCCTGATAGTTCAACTTCAAGGGAAAGCATGAGGGCAGTTTGGAAATTGCCTCGTTTGCCGGTATTGCCTACATTTTGGTTGCCTGTATTTCATATTCATACAATTATATTTTGTGTAATTTTTTACAAGAATATAGTTCAATGACCTGTTGATATTTCTCTTCCATTTACTTGCTACGGTTTTGAATGGCCATTTCTTGCTCTGTGCTTTATGATTTCTATCTTTGCAGAAAGAGAATCTCCTAGATATAACCCGTAAGAGGTTTAGATCAGTGCATTACAAGCTAAATTCATAAGTTACATGTCAAAGTACCTTAGCTTGGTCATGTCTGAATTAAGATTTATAAGTATCTTTTTAAAGTTTCATTTTACTAGTAAACTTTCTTCATTTGTGTTATTTAGAACCATAAGTTCTTGTATATTTTTATACCCCTTCAAATTTTACATTAGAGGAACTTGTACTAATTGTTGTAAACAATGAACACTTTCTTCTTTTGCCTTGTTCTATCATCCAGATTTGTTCCTTCAACTGTTAGCACCTGAAATGGTAGTTAACACATTCCCTTTATATTTTCTCTGATATTCCCGTGCAGAACCTTATAATGCAGCACGTTGACCATTCTGCTGGCGATTTGATTGACCTCTTGCAAGGGCTCCTAAGTTATGACCCTTCAGGACGGCTTAAAGCTAAGGAGGCATTGAGACACCCTTTCTTCTTCACAAGAGATACTAAAAGGTATGGCTATCCTTTATAATTAAAATGGCTTGGAGGAGAAAACACAAATTGAGAAAGAATGGTTTACAAACACACGTGAATGAAATCTTTGATTGTTTGCTCCACTGTATAGTGAGAATTTTGTTCTGTAATCTGCATTGTTTGTAATTTCCTTCTTTCTTTTCTTACCCTCTGTCGCCCCCCTCCCCTGGTTGGTGTTTGAGCAATTAATTATTGCTGCATTGTTCTCTGTTAAAAAATTAAATTTTTAACTGGAAGCACCTTTAAATCTATACTCAAGAGCAAGTGATTGATGTGGAGCCAAATTGTTTGCTTCTAATCAATTGGTACAAGAGACAATTCCGCGATACCTGTGTGCAAGAGCTATTTTACGCATTAAGCAAATGTATTGCGTAAGAGTCACCAGGGCAACATTGTGAATAGTTTGAAAATTTTAGAAGAGGATGTCCCAACTGTGGCGGAGTGCTGGTGACTTTGACATGGTATTTGTCTTTGGCAGTGCAATACGAGGAGGTGGATCTGATAAAGGAAGAGTTTGTTGGAGTAAAACATATATAGAGGAGAAAGAAATAGAAATATGTCATGGAGAAGAGAGAAAAGAGAGTGGGTGGTGGAATTCTACAACCTGTAGAATTCGATGTGGAGGGATGCAGTGTCTGGGACGTCCAGAGCCACTGGGTCAAGTTAGTCACATTGCCAAACTATTCACGTTGTGTCTCCTCATACGCAAGAGATATGTGCTTAATATGCAAGTGGCTCTTGCAATAGGTATCACGCAAGCAATTAATTCTTGTTCAGTAAGTTTAAAATAGAGCGTAAATAGTTGGTATATTTTTAAAGGAATTATTTTTATTCTTTTGAACTAGTTTGTACTAGTGAGATACAAAATAATTATGTACCAGAAAGTAATGTGTCCGTGGTTGAGGATGAAATGACAGAATGAGTCAAGGTGAATTGAATATATGCGATAAAAGCCATTAAAAAAAATAGATCACTAGTTTTTTATTTGCTGTTTTTAACCCTATAAAGGGGGAGAAGATAACAAAGTGTCAGAAATCCATGACCGAAAATTCCCAAATAACATTCTGAAACCTGAAAGAATGACATATCAAATAACGAGAAAATAGTCATATTCTCCTCAAGCAATTTTACTTTAGTCTTGAAATTTTTTTAAAAAGATTGTTTAGTTGAAATAATTTTTTTACGTGATTTTTTCAATGGGGTGATATACGTCATCTGGTGCTTTGCATGGTTAAATATGAGCTGCCCAGATTAGCATGGTTATATCATATATATTTATAAAAAATATTAATGTGATGACCATAATTTCAATTTAGAAACTTTTATTTTAAAAAAAAAACTTTTAAAAAGTGAAAATATTTACATGATTCGATAACTAAAATTGCTATTTACTCAGCAAATAACAACCCCTTTTATATAAATGAATTAGATCAAAAGATCCGATCAAAATTTTTGAATAGCAGTGGAATTTTTAGGAACTAATAGACTTACACTTGATTAAACATAACATTGAAAACATTTAAATTTAATTTGACAGAGTTTAAGTTTGAAATTTAAAAGTTGTTCAAACTATTCATTAAGGTACTTATTACTTTTTCAGTCGATCCATGATTAAGTAATGTGGCGGGTTGACATTAGCACCATATAAGAAAAAATTATTCATGAGAATTCAACTCAAGTAACAAGAATTTACTAGTGATTTACTTCATTCAATCATTTGAACTAAACTATTATTAATAATATACAGTTTTTATTTGCCCTTTCCTCTTCCCTTTTTATATCTTATATCAACATGGAAATTCCGTCAGGTAAAAGCATATATTTTATTGCCACAAACTTACAGAAAGTTATTAGTTTCTCTGAAGAGCAAGACAAGGATGAGCAGCTAGAGTGTGAATAACATGCATCCGTTGACAATATCGACATTGCTTCCACAAAAAATGGCCAGTCATATTTACTCAAGGTCAATGATGAACAGCTGTCACATACAAATACCCATATACAGAGGAGCTGCTGAACCGTTCGTTACCATTTAAGAAATCAATCACCTATATAAAAATTAACATTTAAAATAAACTAATGAGTGAAAAATTATTTTTTAATTAAATGTCACTCTTTTTTAAAAATATTGTTTGTTAAATTTTTAATCTTGTTATTATAAAATAAATAATAAAATAAAGAAGAATTTCGAAAACCAGGATAGTTTATTTCAATTCCAATTTTCCCAGTTCACAAATCAAAACATCAACTTTTGTCGCGGTGCTCTGTTATTGACTTTAAAAAATAAGTATATAAACAAAGTAGGTTGAAGTTGAACTCTTAACTTGTCTTGTTCAGAAACGGCTAAGAAGTTTGGTTAAAGTTGGTGAATAATTCGTTTGTCGGCAAAAATATAAATTATTTTTTTTTTTGAATCTAAACACGAAGAATAATCATAGAATTCTATATTACTAGTTACTTCCATTTAAAAATATTCGTTAAGTATATAGTTTTTTTATTTTTTTGTTTACGACATAGTTAAATATTTAGTTTAGAGATTGATATTCAAGTGTGAATATTAAAAAAAATATTTGTTGGGAAAAATTAATTCTTTAAAAAATCTTTATATCTTAGGAGTTTAGTCTAACTTCTCAGCTAAAATATACTTTGGGTATAAAAAAAAAAAAAAAAAAAAAAAAACTCAATTATCACCTCATTATATGAACCAAATACATAAATGAATGATTTCGAATTTTAGTTTCGATTTTCACATTACATCAACAGTGAGAGTAATGGCCTCCTCCATCTATTACCAATTTCTCAATAACCACGCGGTAAAAAAACAGAAAAGAAATGTATAGAAAAAATGTTATATATATTACATAACAAAAACAATGACTTATTTGATATCTACTCAACTAATGGATTAAGTAGGAATAGTTTAAATAATAAGTCAAAATATTGAAGGCCTCAATTCAACTAAGCATCAGAGACGGGTTAAATTGATTAATGTTGATCACATACAGATCAATTATTATGAAATTATTTTAACTAAACAATAATTTTGAGATTAAACTCTAAATACATAATTATAATAAATATACGTGATTTGGTACTTAAATATGCCTTGGTGAGTACTATTAAAAAAGTGAGTAAATCACAAATATTATTTTAACTCGATAAAAAAAATTAATTCTAATTTTATATAATTTTAATTCAAAATCGTAAGTCGATGAATATTAAACTAACATTACACGATAGAGGAGAGTAAAAAACTAAAATAGTAATTGAAGTGAAAATTCCATGAGTCTGCCTCTAACGAAACATTGATGACACGGGCAACTTTATTGAAAAAACGTTGAAGACGTAAGATTTGCGCATGGTACATGCACAACGCATTATTCGAGTGCCAGTTTGGACAGACAGAAGGATAGTGGGTCCGACATTTCACGTGGAGAATGGCCCCATAGCCACGTAATAACCAAACAACGTCGTTTGGTACACTTCACGTAGAATCTCCTCTAATCCCCTCTCCACCAATCCCCGTTTCGCTCCCACGTGGGGTAATGGGTCCCACTGCATTTTCCTGACACTATAATAATCTATTCATTTCATCAATCTGCCCTCTTTATCTAATCTTTTCTTATGGCCTCTTTTACCACTATCCTCTACTTATTCATTTTTTTAACCTTGTCATCTACCCAAATGGTGGCATCTTCATTATAAATCTTACTATTTTATTTTCTTTCATTCTTTGGTTTTCTCTTTTTCGTCATCTTTTCTTGTCCTTTCTCTTCTTTTCTTCTACTTTCTCCCCTTTTTTCTCTCCCTCTTCCTCCTATTCAAGCATCTCACTTATTCCCCTCTCTCGTAATTATATTACTTCCGACTACATATATCACATAGCTTTGCACTAATTCATCACATCATATAGGAGAAAAAAAAAACCCTCCTAATACAAATCCTAAATCTCACACTTTCTTTCACTCAAGAGAATTAATCAAGAGCCATGGAAGACTCTTCCTCAGCTGCTTATATCCGTCTGGTGAGTTTTAATTTTCTTGACCTTCGATTAAACCCTTTGTCTCATTTATTTATTTGTCAAATTTCTGGCAAAATCATATCTTGTAATTTTTAATGTTTCCAACCCTTTCTTTTGGTGGCATGTACAAGTTCTGATGAAGGGCCATATGCATACATATATAATTAATCATGATACATACATGTGTAGGTGCACCGTTTGATAGAGGAGTGTATCCTATTCAACATGAGCAAAGAAGAATGCATGGAAGCTCTTTCCAAACATGCAAATATCAAACCAGTTATCACCTCCACCGGTAAAGTCCTTTTTTTCACATGATGAAAATTTAATTTAAAATGTTTGCTTCAATTAATTGATTAATTAATTTAATATCCTTAACTTTAATATTATAATTATGACATTTAGCTTTGCTCCAAATTAAAAACCTTGTTATAGCTAAGAGACAACAACCACTATCGAGCCGTATGTACTAAAATAATTAACGTATTGATAATAGTGTATACATCCTGGAATATATGTTTTTTCTTTTATAATTATTTTACATTTTTTTTACCTAAAAAGCGTAATTGGATATATAAATGAATGACATGCCACACGTGCATGCATGTGATGGAAGCAGTTTGGAAGGAGTTAGAGAAGGAGAACAAGGAGTTCTTCGAGGCATACTCGATGGGAAGAGCAGAGAGAGCTTCAGAGAGAGAAACAAGGCAAAGGATACAAAACATGGTTTCAGATTCTTCCAAAGAACGAGTTTAGATTTCAGACGCAATATTAATATATCAAAGTTATTAATCATAAAATCAAATAATTAAATTAACGAAGGTGTGGACGAACCTGGTGGTTTATGTAATAATTCCCTAATTCAAGGGTAATAGTGACAGTAGCCAACAATATTCGACCAAGGGACAACATCGTCGTATCATCATATTGGAGGGCGGCATAAATGTCTTTATTTGATTTGTCCCAAGATGTAGAAGTTGAAGTCAGCACTCTACAGTGACTCCTACTGATGACATGGCACACGTGTCATGCTAAATGTGTGTTAGATTCGATGTACATATAAATAAATAAAATTTTTATTATTAATTAAATTTTTCTATTTTTTGGATAATTTTATTCTTTTTATTGGTATTTTCGTTATTTAATTTTATTACTCTGAAGTGTTTGAATATTCTTATCCCGACTATCTTATTGCTCAAACATTTTGGTTATATTTAAAGACAGTTAATATCATGTAGTATTATAATTATTTAATGTAAACTTTTGTCATGTTTAAATTCAGATAAATTGTTGGTTTATGACGTTAATTAGAGGACACTTTTTACTTACTGCATGGATTGGACGTGTAATAACGCGAGAAATTTTCAGATCAATGTTGTTTAATTTGTCATAGACATGTAATTTTCAATCACGCGGTTTAACAATAAACGCAGCAAAAGATGCTAGTGATTGATGGGATCATGGAACCAACGTTGGAAGCAAGCGAAACCAAAATAAACACAGATTTACATGTTTTTTTAACTTTGTTTTACTTTTATATCTCCAAAATAATTATTTGATTATTCAAACTATGATTTGAAACTTTTTTAAAAATATATATACGAAAAATATTATATATTGAGGATAAAACTTAAATACAGTAGTATACATATGCTTTAGGAGTTTTTTATGTTATTCTCTAGTGGATATAAAATTTTCTTAGAAAATAATAATAAAAGCACTTAAGATATTATACTTAAGTTTTATATAATTACTGACAAAGTACTGACATGTATCTACATCAATTAATTTGAGAATAACAATTTTTTACTTAATTTTGTTTAAAATTAGCTAAAACAATCATTATATCCGAACAATCTAAGACTTAGCACACGCACACTGATTTTGTCCATTATTTGAGGGTTTTGGTAATACATTCACTTGATTGAAGGAAGGTTTTAAACATTTTTTTTTCATTCAAAATATTTAACGCAAGAGCTTACAACAAGAAAAATCAAACTTTTCTTTTTCTATCATGTGGACCAAAAAACCTTTGCAATGAAATTACACCTATCTTATTAAAATTTGAAGTGTTCTCCAACCACATGGCAATCTTAATTTTGTGTTTTATAACCAAAATGAAGAAATCAACTTGCACTTTGTTTCCCATTGTTCTTTTTAATTTATTCTTGTTATTATTTTATTTACATTCATTTAATTTCCTTACTATTCTTCATGTGTGAGTTTGCATCTAATAACCATAGCGCAGTACTAATGATGTTATGTGTGTTTTTGTCTGGCATAATTGTCCCCAAGATGATATTTGTGTGTAAACAGAGATAATGAAATTTCAAGGGTATCATTATCTGTAGTGTATTTTGCTGATGGGTTTGGGTGAAACAATAATGGAGGTACATAAATAAACATAATGCATGGACCGTTGCTATTTGGTGGGGTATTGTAAAATACTTTGTCTTTGTGTTTGGAATCGCAATCCCAGTCACGGTCGCGGTCGCGGTCGCACTACTCCTTTAAACGAATCAATCTAGATTTGCCTTTCATTCATTTCTTCATCTTTTTCGCGTTTAACTTGTGCTCCTTCCAACGGAAAATCAAAAATCTCTTCGCTTATGAATGGAATTGAACATTGGAACCTATTCACTCGCTTCACGACACAACCAACAAATCAACGGGGCGGGGCAGATGCTGTTTTTTTTTTCTTCTGTAGTTAAAGATGGTGTTGCAACGAGTTCTTGATAAATTATTTGTTACTAGAATCTTGTGCAACTATTCCTACCTTACTTCTTGTTGGTCTTTGATAAATGTGTTTATGAATTATGGCTTTTTTTACCCATTAAATTCTTCAAGTCTTCAACTACATATTTGGTCAGAGATTTTACAAGACTTATAATTATTTTATTAGTTTTTATTTATGGGATTACTTAATTAGTTCAATTTTTTTTTTATATTTTTTAAGTTTGAACTAAATCAATTTCGATCAAGAAATAAGTATTAGTTCAAATCGATCCAATAAAATTTAAGATGTTTTATGAATGTAATATTTTTTTAAAAAAACTTATTCTTTTAAAATTCTCATATATAAAATTTGTCAAGGTTATAAATAATACATTTTATTATGACATATTCACATTAATCAGACAATAGTTAAAAATACATGATTGTTTTGTAAAATTCCACTAATAATAATATAGTAAATGATTATACGTTTGAATTGGTTTAATTTATTCGAATTTGTGAATCAGAAATCCAATGTATGGACCAATTATTCTTAGATTTGATTGATTTAGTTTAAGCTAGATGCTTTCGAAACAATTTAATTTGTTTTAATTGGATTTTTGGCTTATTTAATTTTATCAAATGAAAATTTCTAATTTTAAGATATAATTTTTTTATCATATAATAAAACAAGTATAAAATTAAAATTAACTTATAATTTATAATATTTTAAAATAAATAATAATATTAGAAATATTATATAATTTATACAAAATATTATTTATTAAATCAATCTTTTTGTTATTAATATACTATTGTTTTAAAAAACATTCATTCTAAGATAACATTAAACATGAAACTCGATTAAAACAACATAAAACTTAATCCAGACCTATTCTAAATAATACATCAACCTCTAATTTTAAAACCTGAACCGTCAAAATCAACGTTTACTGGAGCTGGATTAATTCATGACTACCCCTGTTCAGTTGTCACTCTTTACCATCTTCTTAATTTGGACATGCCATGTCATATTTGTGTGTTAGGGTACCAGTTTTGCTCAATACAGTTATTTAGGGATAAGAATGGGTCATGGACACGTGACACCCTTCCTTTGTGTTTTGCCAATGCAATGAATGAGTGACTGAGTTAGCATCACTTGTGCCAACAAACACTTGGAAGCTGGTGGCAACTTGTATTAGCTTTTCTTAAAGAGATGAGTTTTTAATTAAAAGATGAGTTTAAAAAGTTACATTTCTATAACTATGATGATTTGAAAGTATAAAAAAATCCTATTTGAATATTGTTCTATAATTACAAAGAAGAACAGCTTTTGGAAAAATTATTTTAAAAATCATAGCATTGATTTCTAAAAGTTTAACTAATACTTGAGTGGAGAATGGCCATAATGACTAGTTGAATTTTTTAAGCTTAATGGATTGAGATCATTTGTGGATGTTAGAGAGGAAAACTATACAGAATTTGGCCTATTCTAATTATTTGATTTTATGTCTAAAAATAATCTTAAATATAAAATCTAACTGGCCGAATATAAATTTATATATATATATATATATATATATATATATATATATATATATATATATATATATATATATTCTAGCTAGCTAGGAAACTTCCCTTGTCTACTAGGCTTGCTCTTGTTCATCCAACTTGAAGTATACTTACGAATTATAATGATGATGATGAGGGAGTAGGGGTTCAAATTTTTCGATCATGGAAATTTGATTGGTTCATTAGTCATAATCCAAAGTTCCCATTCAAATTAAGCCTACTGTATATCTCACGTACTTCATGAAATGATTGAGATATAGGAATATCTTAAAAAGGATTGTTTTAATGTGAGATATAACCATAATTAATGCACAAATATGGGTAAAAATAGTAAATATCTTTGTTTTTTTTATTTAAACGATATAATTATATTAATTATATTGGATAAGGGTAAAAAAAAACCATATATAAATATTAAATATCTTGTGATAACTCATTTTATGAGGTAATCCGGCCCATCTAACATGAAAAACAAAATAATGGTTCAATGATAGCATTGAGTTATCTTATTTACGTCGCGAATTGATTGGTATATACCACCACATTATTAATTGATAAAATATAGATAAATTCTACGTTATTGTTTATAAGTTTGGCAACATGTACTATTCTTATATGAATTAATTACCCCTTTATGTGCATATGTAATCTTTATATTTTAAAAGAAATTCAAATTTTTTAAAGAATAAATAAAAAGGAAGAACAACACAATATCACCAAATAATAAACGAAACCATAACAAATACCTCAAATATATTACAAGAGAAATCAAACTTATATATCAAAAAATTGATAAGTTTGGGGCACTTTTAGTCTAATATCTAAGTTGAATGTTCAATCTCAAGAGTAGGTGGAATGCATGTATCACTAATAAGACATTGATTCATTATGCGGCGTATATACGATAACCTTTCTAGGAATGTACATGTACGAGGTTGATTAGATATTTTCATCTTTAAAAGATTTACATGTTTTTGAGTGATTCATTGAGTAAGCATGAGAAATAATATGTGTATACTTATTTAGGTTTCACTTTACCGATAAATTCAAGATATAGCGAGAGCTCTCTTTTTTCTTATTTGGAGTTTAATTTTCGTTCTTCTTCTTGATTGAAGTTTGATTTTGTTATTAAAGAAAAAGAGGGGTAAAAGCCTTGCAGGGGAAAGTGTAAAATTTGGAAGCCTTCCGTTTTATTTTATTTTTGTTAATTTCTATTTCAACTTTTTTTCGCTACTAACATATTTTTTATTTTATTGTTTCAATTTTATTGTTGTAAAGTGGTGTTCAAATTTTAAGCTACAGAGGGATTTGAGTTTTGGACCAATAAATGATTTGTTTTTTATATTATTGACGTTTTGCAGTTTTTTAGTTTTCTCATCGAGTATTATGTTCGAATATGAGGATGCTTAATTACGTATGAGTAGAATTTTTTTGTTGTTGTTATGTTTAATCCTAAATAATCCTGAATAATGTAATTCAGTGATTAAAATAATGATAGATATTTTTTAGAGATTAAAATAATAATTATTTATATTTTTAAATATTATTTTATTATTTTACAAACATGCTCAATAAGGTCAAAATTAATCTAGGAAAAGTTAAGGCAAGTCACATGTCCTACCTCGTGCCATTATCTACCTTTTGAAAAATAGTCGGTATTCTCAAACGAATAAACTGTAAGTCGATGCAAAAAAGAAACATTTCTGTAGAGATGCCTCTCATGTAGGGAATATGGTTCTTCCCATGTTTCTATTATCATTATATTTTTTTTATTTTCATTGTTCTAATATTTTTCTAGATTTAATACTTATAAATTATTTCTTTTTCATATTTAGTTATATAAATGTTTTTTATGGGAATTAAAAATGGAAAAGATAAAAATTTATAAAGATTAAATATGAGAAAGAAACAAATTACAATGATGAAAACGAAATATATATATATATATATATATATATATATATATATATATATATATACAACGATAGAAAGTTAAACTTTGTTATAAAAGTCAGGCAACCAGACTTAGATCCTTTAATTAAATGATTTAATGGTTGAATTCTAGACATAAAATATCATGATAATAAAAGATTTAAAATATATATAAAGAAAATTTCATAAAGAATAAAAAATATAAAAAACATATTAATTAAGTTTTTATTACTCATTTTTATAGAATTTTACTTTTAATCTTTTAAATATTTTTTTCGTAGTTTTAATTCTCATTTTTTTCGTGTTTTTAGTCATCCTCGTAAACATTTTCAGTTAAATAAGAACTAATTTGTGATGATTTTTCACCACTAGAAAAATATTTTAGTCATTAAAAAATAATTTTTATTTAATCATTGAAAAACTAATGCAAAGAAAAAATATTTAATAATTTTTTTAGAAAAACTAAAAAAAATATTTAGAATATTAAAAATGAATTTTTATAAAACAAAAGATTGAAAACTTAAATTAACATTTTAAAAAATATTTATTACAATGACACACATATATATTAAGTCTAAACTCAGAATCACTTAGTTAAGGGTTTGGTTCAAGACTTAGAGCCGACCCAATTGACGGATTATAGATTCAGCCCAATGTTAAAATTGTTGATTGGACTTTCATAGTTGAGTCGAATCTCTTATAGGCCCATTCTGGCCACTAATTAAGAATAATGAGAATTTTCTAGGAAACTCTAGAAACTCTTTTCAATAAAAAACGAAAGAATTTCAAATAAGACTCTCAAAATAAAATATTTTTTTTTCTTTTTCATTTTCGTAATCTCGTTGTAAACATTCTCATCGCGTTGTAAACACAATATTTAAATTATTTTTATCCAAAATATATTAAAATAATAATTAAAATAACTAAAATTCCATACATCTTAAAATCTTTAGAATTTTCAATTCTCTTAACAAAGCCCAATGTAAATCAAATTTTCCTCTCACACGTTCTTCCTCATAACGTGTAATTAAATACAGCAAAGGAAGTCATTAAATACATCTTAAATTCATTGAATTATTGAACTTATACATCTATATAAGTGAATTTTTCAAACATCATTTATATTTTATATTATGCTTTACTTTGAATGAAGTAAAAAAACTACTAAACCCTGTATACGTCAGAAAATCAGACTATTGTTAATAAAAACACAAAACAAAACGTGTTCCTCGCACTATATTATGTAGTCTTCGTCAAACCTTTCATTTATTTTCATGCATATAATGAGGCCTAAACGCCACTTTCAATTATTTTCAAGATTAGATATACATCATTCTAATTTTTCAAGTTAAAAAAGAGTATTTTAAATTAACATTATTACAATTTGAATTTTGAAATAATTTAAAATTATAATAACTTTTATCTCATGTGTTTATATATATATATATATATAAAACAATACCACTCACCTTAAAAAATGATAAATTCTATAACATGACATGAAAAATATCATAGTAGTTATTGATAAATTAATAATAAAAATGATAAAACGTAATAATATTACTAATACCCTGTGGTGTGTAACGGAATCAAGTGAGGGTTTTAGCTTTCGGTTTTAGGCTCTCCTTCATCTTGTTCATTTTCTCAGTTATCGTGTGCGTTGTTCAGGTGAAGTACCTCACCACGATGTTCACACTTACATCTTCAACAAGGGTTTCCTTACCCATGGATTCTCTTCCCAAATTTCGCCACTCTAACCTTTCTCTCAATCACAACACTTCACCGTTATCCTCTTTCAGTTCATTTCCAAAACTCCACTTTCGCTCTTCGTCTTTTAGGTTACCTTCCATCAAAGCCACTTCACAAAACGACCCCGCGTTTCGCACACCAAAACACAACCCCAACTCTATACCCCCCTTTCTCCAAACCCTAAACTCATTTCTCACTCCGGTCGTCGAAACCACCTGCATCGTCATCGCCGCCACCGCCTTCTTCTTCGCTCGCTTCCACACCCCCGTCATCGCCGCCCCCCTCTCCCCGCCTCCCGCCGCTTCCGACACCACCACTCCCACCGACGAGGAAGCCGAGAGAGCCCTCGAAGAGCGCCTCAGCGCCGACCCTGCCGACACCGACGCGCTTCACGCGCTCATGGAGGTTAAAGTTAAAGCGCGTAAGATTGACGAAGCGCTCGGCGTTCTCGACCGTTTAATTGAGCTCGAACCCGACGAGTATGAGTGGCCGTTACTGAAGGCGAACATGCACATCTACAACGACAACCACGCGCTTGCACGTGACCTGTTCGAAGAAATTCTTAAGAAGGACCCACTTCGCGTTGAAGCGTTTCACGGACTCGTGATGGCGACTTCCGAGTCGAACGAGTCGTTTAAAGAGTTGCTTAAGAGAGTGGAAGAAGCAATTGAGGTTTGCAAGAAGGAAAAGAGGGATTCCGATGTGAGGGACTTTAAGCTCTTGATTGCGCAGATTAAAGTTATCGAAGGAAATTTCTCTGAGGCGCTTAATGCTTATCAGGATTTGGTGAAGGAAGAGCCTAGAGATTTTAGGCCTTACCTCTGTCAGGGTATTATATATACCCTCTTAAGGAAGAAAGATGAAGCTGAGAAGCAATTTGATAAGTTTCGCAGACTTGTTCCCAAGGATCATCCTTATAAAGAGTATTTTGAGGATAACATGTTTGCGACCAAGTTCTTTTCCCAGAAATTGGAGAGGGAGGGAGCAGGTGCTAGGAGCTGAGAAAGGTTATCACTCTTGTGATTGAAATTCTATTGACTTTTTGTCTTGTCCATTTTCCTTTAGTTTCTACTTGTAATACTCTTGGGTGGTAATTCAGAGGTTACCATAGGTGATTAGTTTTAATAGTTTTTAGTTTGTGTTCGTAATGCTGGTTGAATGCTGGTTAGATTTCTGATGGGTATAAATAGTAGGGTCAATGAAGAGAAAGCTATTTTTGTGTTGAAATATTAGATTGATGCATTATTTTTATTTTTATGTTGTTATGTTTTATTTTGGATTGTAGAGAAGCTACGTTTTATGCATTACTGAGTTAATATTTGAATTTTTATGTTTTTTATTTCAATTATTTGTCAGCAACTCTATCCGTTATATGATATAGCGGATAGTCATAATGATATTTATGTTGAAAATTACATACCGTATATTTTTTGTAAATATTTGGTACATTAGTCTTTATGGTTGTTAATCGTTAAGCAATAGCATTCTGGTTTTGTTGATCTTATTTAATCCCATTATGTTCATTCTAGTTTGGCACTCTAGTGTGGCTCTGCTGGCTAGGCTATTGGTGTTGGATTTGAACCTATGTCCTATCTTGCTGCCTGCAAGGGTGAAGTCATAGGGTATTAGAAGGGCATGAACTTCTGTGGTTCATAATATTTAATTCAAGTCCTAATATTTTGGAGTATGATCATTTGCTTTTTCTTTAGGTTATACTCAGGTCATGTTTTATTTTGCAGTGAAAGTATCAGTAGACTTTTTAGGGCATTGTTTTGTATGTGTTATAGAGTTTTAGATGTTAGACTCATAGGAAAATGAGTAATTGCCTAAATATAGCCCATGTTCTTTGTTTAGTTGGTGTCACAGAAATGTGAGTGTAGCCAACTGAGTTTTGTTAAGAGAGAAGGGACGGATTCATTTTGTTATCACATTATTTTGTTATAATGACTGATACGCAACATGGCACCTTCATTGATGTTTGCAAACCTTTACCATCTTGATGCCGCTCTTTCTGATTGTTGCTGGTCTCACTGGTGTATTTAGTCAGCTTATATTAATAAAATACTAGTTACCACTGAAATTAGTGCTGCACTTACATGGTTAGTAAAAGGGTGGCGTTTATGATTATTTAGCTCCACATCTCCAAAGATCTATAGTTCATATTGACATGTAGATGATTGGATGTTTGGGGCCGTAGAAATAGTACTATTCAGGAATTTTCAGAATTTCATGATTCGTGCTTCAGTAAAATGTGGGCAGTTCCCCCTCTCCTTGAAAATGGAGAAAAGAATATTGAAGTGAATAGTTACGTGGTTAACCCTATGTTTATATACAAGCTACTATGAAAGTATGAATTGATGACAACTTTGACGGACCTTATGGCTTTAAACCTGGTTTAACTGAATCTTATCTGCAAATTGTGCGCGAGTCTGTAGATCAAGACAACTTACCCATATGGCAGGTTTCTGTCTGCCTATACCTGGGATCTTTTGCCCTGGTTTTATATTTATGATGCTTGTTTTTGCTCAATGTATGTAGGATGTAGTTACCAAATTCTCAGGTTTTTTCTTAATTGATGTTCGCCTGCGGCTTATACCATATTAAACACTGCATACACCTTGACTACTCAAACACCAGTTTTAGTGGGATCAAATGGCTTATTTACAGGTTTGCGTGTGTTTTAACTATGTGCATCACAAAACGACCGTTTGTGTAA
Organism: Hylodesmum podocarpum; assembly: GCA_026586105.1. Classification (NCBI taxonomy): domain Eukaryota; kingdom Viridiplantae; phylum Streptophyta; class Magnoliopsida; order Fabales; family Fabaceae; genus Hylodesmum; species Hylodesmum podocarpum. Next base: position 2,891,882 of record JALJEV010001437.1, on the reverse strand, counting down.
TCATCGGATTATTCCTGTTGCTCGATTCTTTTTTATAGGTATTAATTTGCTCCTTGTGGTGAGTTGTTCATAGACTCTCGAACACTTCATTGTGAAGATAAATATTTGCCTTCTCTACCTGAGTTTCGTAGCCATTAGATTACTGATTGAACCTTTATTATCATTTTAGCGCTCATTTTGGTCCTCTGCATATCTACAATTGGGTAAGTTGCTTCTAGATTTATGTTGTGTCTCGAGTATGTGTCTCATTTATTTCATTTTCATACTTTATAATTTGATTTAGTAGAGTGCCATTTTACAAACCTTGCTCGAGAGGGCTGCCATAAGATAGAAATCAGTGATGTGTTCAAAGTGAAACGTCTAATGAGAGATGAAAATCATGGAATATCAAGTTACCCAATATTACCGGTAGGAGTGTGATAAAATGGGCATAGTTTAATGAGTCAATCCATGGAATCTCAGGTGAACTAATGTTATCTGTAGGAGTGTTCGAGTTAAATGGGTATAGTTTGATGATATTTGCATCCGGAAGCTTATAAATTTGTACACGTATCCTGCTAAGTATTATGTAGTACCCATTTCGAGGAACCTTTGGAAATTGGAAGGTGTAGGAAGAATTTGCCTAGTTTGATGTGTCAGGCCCAAGTGAATAAAGTGATCCACGTAATATATCAAAACTTGGGCCCATTATTCCGGCTGGCGCACCCTATCTGCCATGTGGATTGACGAAATTACCCTTGTGTCTTCCTTTTTATGTAGAAGAAGTTGTGGTAAATTTTCCTTGGCTGTGAGCAGAACCATTTTGATCCCATGTGTTTGTATTTATAGATTGACATTTGTTGAGTAGTTTGTCTTTGATGAATTTAAGAGTTGGGATGAAAAGGCCCAAAACTTGTGATCAGTATGTAAAAGTTAAGTCTGGATGTGTTTAGCTAGGCCCATCTATGCCTGACTCGAGCTAGGTTGCACCAACTTATTGGTCCAGTTTTTAATAATTTCATTAATAATTAATAATTAGGTTTTGCTTTTTCACTCTTCTTGATCAAATACATTTCATTTTTCTTAACATCTAATTATTGTATTATTTTCATCTTATTTATTGGATTTCCGTGATTCATGTCAGTTTTCTACTCTGACCTTCGTGTTGAAGACAAACTTTCTTTTATACAAGTTGATATTATGTGCATTGCTCCCATAATTTTAAGACATAATTTCTACTGGTCAGAAAACTATCTAAAGAACAATAATGGCTAGTCGCAAGTTTTTAAGTATCAAAAACTTGGGATGCATTTCTCTATGAAACTAGTTGCACAGAATCACGATAGCGCTTTGTTGAGTAGTGTAGAATAACTAAAAAAGTTGTTCACTGTGCCATTCCTGCTCCTGAGTAGAGCAACTTCTTGCATATGCAATAATTTGAATGTAAATACCAGAAATAATACAATAATTTGAATTTGAACAGCTGGCGATGTTGGGTACACAGTGGCAGAATCACAGTGACAAAAGATAAAAGTAATGGATAAAACAAAAGATAACAAATAAAGTTTTGTCTTAAACCAAGCACACTTCCCATAGAGATAGAATATGGAATGGCGGCTGGATGTGCTTTTTACAAAGTGAGTTTCGGTACGTGAAATTAAATCTTAATTAATGTGCATCTCACAACATTACATTTCAAAACTTACATTAGCCTTATACTACTAAGGCTATTGAATTTGTGTTTTTATGAAGTTGATCAAGATAGTAAATAGATGTAACTCTATGGTGTACCTCCTAATTGAGCCAGCTCAAATGTGTATTGTAGTCTGAGTATCAGCTTTCTCAAAATTGAAGTTTCTAATTTTGGTAATTCGGTGTCACCACTCATAGGCCAATGTCCAAGTTTGATTGCAATTTATATCAGATGTCGTCAAAAGTTCTTACCCCACTCAAAAAATCATACTTGCTTGGACCTACATAACTTTAATTAACCAAATTGCTTTAACCTACTTTTTTTTTTATTTTTTTTTTTAGCTTTTGTGAAGTATTAAAACAATTTTTAATGGAAAGATATTCCACATATATCGCATCGGGAATTTTATTTTATTTTTGAATTTTGCCACAGAACAAATCTCACGTCAATTAAACTTAGTACAGAATAAATTTAAAGTAAAGAATTTTACAACGATATCTCATAATCTTATTGAAGAGCTAAAATTAAAAATCTTAATCAGGATCATATTTTAAAAAAAAAAAAACATTTGATTAAAGTTCTCTGATAAAAGAAGCGCTTATAGAAGCTCCATAATCATTGTGATGCCACAGACTAATGCTTTAGCTAGGCAACTTTCAAATGAAGGATTTGGGGACAAACAATGAAAATTGTTGTGATGTCTTTTCCATTGGATCCATAGGGACGACACTGAAACCAAAGAAACAATAAAATATGAATTTATGAAGCAACGTGGGGCTAGTGTCGTCGCACTCCGCCCTTATAGTATCTATTCTTTTTCAAAAAGCTTATACCTATTTTTATTCATTTACTGCAAATTGTTAAAACGGATTTGATAAAATCAAATTTAAAATTGCATGTTAAACTAATTTCAGTTACATGTTTTATATTAAAACATATGTCGCAATGTGAGAAATATGTCTGAGCCCTAAACTAATTGTAAATTTTGTCAAAATTAATTTTTAATTCATTGAATATGGTTAAATTATATCTTTAAATTAATTACATATTTTACATTAAAATTCGTTTCACATTGTGAGAAATAGTTCTAGGTCCTAAACCAAATTGGCCCATGACATGTGCTCATAGGTCCATCTGCAAACCTCCCTTAGCTCCATAACCACCACTTTGTAAGTGGTCCTTGTAAATATAGTTTATAGTCATTTTGGCGTAATGATGTGATTAAAATATTTTACCGACTACCCAAACAGTGATAAACTAAAAAGTAAGCTAAATGAAGAGGAAAAGTAAAAGGATAAAGATGTAGGGGAATTCATTTGTTGATTTCCCTTTTTGACTTTCCTGTGTACAATTCAAATGTTCATCGACCACTACTACATCTATGCTCCCTAGCTCCTAGTAGTTTCTTGTTCTTCCAACATGACACACATAAAGACACTAATATAAACCTATTAAGGTCAATAACACGCATAAGATATAGAATCTTGCTCATGAACTTATCTTTACATTGTGGGAGCTAGGAGCTAAGTAAATAATGAAATTGGAATGAAGCAATTCATATACACACAATTATGGCTTGTCTTTGACCGTCAATGGCATTATGGAGAGGCAATGTCTCTTATGAGTTGCCCTGTGCTCAAGTAAAACACCATGTCTGTCCCAATAAATTTTACAATTATTATGGTTTGTTCAATATGGTCAAGGATATATAAGAGCACCTTTTTGTTACAATATTCCACAAAATTAAAAATGCCAAGGACAAATAGCATTTATCTTGCTACACCGATCACCAACAAACAAAATTAATTTCACTATCAAACGTGATAGTGAGAAAATTTAATGTGACTCATGCTGTAATGATATAAAAACTTGGCTGCTACATTTGTTTTTCGGTGCAAATTTTACAAGGTTGAAAGTGAAAAATTAAAATGAAAAAAGCTCTAAAGAGTAAAGACCTTTTGCTAGCTAAAGAGTTGTGACACAGACACAAACCCCAAGATTCGAAAAGAAAAACAATTAAGTATCTCAACTTCACAAAACAATACATTTTGGCACCAGATCCGGGACTATAAGCTGAATGAATGCCTTTAAAATTCAAAGATTCTCTTGCTTCGAGACATGCATTTCCATAATCAAATTTCTAGTCATTATCATTATCATTACCTTGTTTGTTTATATTCTAATGAAGGGTTCTAAAAACAATAAAATTTGTCCTGATTGACCTGAAGTGAAAACAACGAAAACACGTTCAAGAAAATAATTAACGGTAACAACACGCTAAGTCATACATAACCTTTGCAGCATGAAATCAAATTAATAGGATTGTGGAGTACTAACAAACAAGTTTTCATGTTTTGGACATTTGCTGCACATCTTACTATTTATGTGTTCTAACCCTGAATGCAAAAAATTGTACACTGTTAAAAAATTATCCCAAAGTTTACCAAGCAGAAAAAGAACAAAGAGTCAAACACTATCAAGAGTACACTACTGCCACATCTGAAAGGCCTACATGGCAGCACATGAGGTGACCACGTGTTGCGTAGCATGGACGAAGTAGAGTGTGAGGCCTGTTGTGTGTCAGTGTATGGGAATTTGAAAGTTCAAAACCATGCACACCATCTCATACCATCTCTCTCTTCACGTTTTAGGTTTTAACCCCACACACAGTTTCAATTTTGGCGTATTATAACTAACTAAATTCAATCACCTCGCACAATTCAAGATCTCTCCAATTTCGCTTGTTTTTTTCCCTCTTATTTCCACTGTACCCGCGCCTTCATCTTTTTTCCCTAGGGTTTCGTGACTACGTTTTCTTTGAAACTTCCCGATATTAACAATTTCCATTTCTTCCATTTCACGCTTCTTTCACCACTACAACGCTTAGGAATCACATTCTGAACCGATTTGTAACTCACACTTCAGCTACATTTGTCACTACTTGACCTCTGTAACTTTGGACATTGTTGTGTTGCTTTCAAATGCAGAGACCTAAAGGTGGTGGATCAAGTCCTCGCTCAACTCTTGTTTTTTTTTTTAAATTGCTTTAATGTGCTTTTTGATTGAGCTTCTTTCTAGCTTTTGCTTAGTGCTATTATAGGTATAATAATGCTGTTTTGTTTTCATCATGAATTTCCTGTTATCATGTCCTCTGATTTATCCTGCTTCACCTTTGATCATTTTCCAAAGTGTTTTCTGTCGTTCTTTCTATCTCATGCGTAATCGAGCACGAGGTTCTTCTTCTCATGCTCTTTCAATTACTACTATTACAGTAGATCGTGACAAGCAATGTGTTTATGTGTCTCTTAAGTAATTGCAAACAAGTTTAGTAACCGCTCACGCTAATTTTATTGAATTCGTTTTCAGAAATTAAGCAGGTTCATAAACATAGAAAACTTCAGAGATCTCCCCCTGATTCTGGTTTTTGTGGTGATGGAGTTGCAGATGAAGATTCGGTGAGTTTTTTTTTTTTTTTTCTGCTTTCGTCTCTATGCACTTGGTCGCCAATTATTAATTCCCTTACTGCATTTCAGAATCTAGGACCGGATTTTCTTAATTGAATGCATTTTTGTATTAACATTAATATATTGCATTACGTAAAGTTATATATATCTGTGGTGGTCGTTGTCTAATAAAGAAGAAACCGAGACTGATGGTCATGACTTATGAGGAAATGCTCTATTTTTGCAGAACTCGTTTCAATTTGGGTGGAGATCTTCAAAAAAACCATTTGGAACTCCCATGAAGAAGTTATTAGCTGAAGAACTGTCCCGAGAAACTGATCCCAAAAGAAGAGGTCCTGGTGTCATTGGGAGGCTAATGGGTCTTGATGGGCTTCCCTTGCAGTTGCCTGCTAATAAGAATCATAAGGGTGTGCCAGAAAACAATCCAAAAGGGTCAGCACAGATGGCAAAAACTCAAAGCACTAGTACATTATATGGCGGTCGATCATATAGGAGAAGCTCAAAGCATAGGCAAGAGTTTAAGGATGTGTTTGAGGTCTCAAAGATCCCTAAGGAAGAGAGGTGTAGGTATTCTTCGCGAGGATCAGTACATTTGGAGATCACTGACGCTGAAATGTCATTTGTTGAACAGAAGTTCAAGGATGCCAGACGACGTGCAACTTATCAGGATTTACAGTCTTTACAGGATTCCCATGATACAGTTGAGATTCTAGACTCCAACAATGATCTTGCGCAAAAGTACTTCAAGCGGCCAGATTCTTTGTTAAAAGGGCATCTAGATGATCTGCAAGCTGCCCCTTTCTCCCAATCACATTCTGGTCACATTGAAGGTATGAAATCATCAGATATAGAGAACAATGACCGTGTTGGCTTCACCCGGAAGCCAGATAGGGAGATACAAGGGTTGAATTACAATAGATCTCATCAGAAGCATGATGATGATTATTCTTGTCATTTTGCCAGGAGACATGCTATTCATAGTTCGCCAAAATCATCAAAGATTCAGTGTAAGGGAAGAGATGAACCAGACGCAGTCCCAACTAGAATTGTTGTACTAAAACCCAATCTTGGAAAAGTGCAAAATGCTACCAAAATTGGTTCACATAATTTACTGTCTGAGTGTGGAAAGCATGCGGATTTTTCAGATATCAAATTTAGGAACACTGAACTGAATCAAAGGAAAATTTTGCCTGATAATGCCTGGCATTCGAGGCAAAATTCTTTGGAATCAAGAGAAATTGCAAAGGAAATCACGAGCCAAATGAAAAATAGTTTGAATAATGGCTCCGTGATATTTTCATCATCTACATTTAGAGGATATACTTGGGAGGATAGCTCAAGTAGTTTTTCAGGGGATGAATCTACTGAGAAATCAGAGGTGTCATCTGCAGCATTGGGGAAGTCATTTGACATAAGTAATACTATCAGCCCATCACCCTGTTTTAGTGAATCATATGTGAGTAGAGAGGCAAAGAAGAGATTATCAAAGAGGTGGAAAATGTCGCTCAAGTCTCAACAGGACCATTTCATCTCCAGGAGCGGCACACTGGCCGAAATGCTTGCTATCCCTGAAAAGGAAATGAAAGCAGCTAACTATGAAACTATATCCTGTGGGGAAGGTTTACGTGATAAAGTTGCTAGCAATGGTAAACCTGCTGGGCGGGTTGAACCATTGGGTATTAGCAGTAGGGATGGTTGGAAGGATGGATGTATTGGAAGTTTAACAAGGTCCAAGTCCCTTCCTGCTTCGTCTACTGCCTTTGGAAGTCCCAGAACAATCTTGCACCATGAAGCACTCCGTGATGATCGATTTATGGTGGCAAAGGAATCCTGTAAACGGGAAAGGGAAAAAGTAGTGAAATGTCTTCATCAGAGACAGTGTATGAGTACCAGAAGCTCAAAATCTCATCACAAGAAGTCTTCCCGTTCTCGTTCATCAAACATAGTAGGTGATGAGTCTTCCCCAGACTTAAATACAATTCAAAATAAAATGAAGATTAATCTTGAAGAGGATTTGCCCAAGCAAGAAGAGTTGGCTGTCGAATCGCTAGCTGAGATCCTCAGAGATACAACTGCAGTTACTGAAGATGCTATGGATGTGGCAAATGAAGATGCAGCTGGTTCATCTGAATCTTCTATTAAGGTGCTTCCTGATCCTGAGTTATTTTATTTTATTCAGAGGTGACACGAATGCTACTGAAAAGACAACTTGATGCAGGTGGTTAAGTTTTTACCATTTCCATTGCTATTCCGATGATATGCTTGTGGACATATATGAATGCCATAACCATCTTTATTTTACTGAACAGATCCACTCACCGTAAACAGTGAGACGATGATCTGATTCGTCTTAAGTTGATATTGATATTGATATTGTATCACATTAAACTAAGTAATCAATAAAGTCACTTGTCATAGATTAATAATAAATTTTGGTCAAATCTATTAGGATCCAATTGCTTGAATGAAATGCATAAATTTTTTTAAAACTAAATTTACTTTGAAACTATTATTATTTGCAGATTGTTTAGGTGTTGTAGTAGTCTAGTAGGTAAATTTCTAAGACGTATAGTCTTGTGTGAAAGGATTGCTCTTTTGTCTCGACAAGTTCAATTTAGTATTTACTAGCCTATAATGGTGAACAAATGTTGAAATGAAAGACCGTTAAGTTTGTTTATCTTCTTACTTGACATGTTGAAATATTTCAGGAGTTGTCAGTTGGGTCTTCCAGTGCAACTTGTGTCCCCGTTCAACCACCTGTATCTGGACTTCAATCTTCATGCTGTAAAGATGCAGACCAACCCAGTCCAGTCTCTGTACTAGAACCTTCTTTTACTGATGATCTGTCATCTTCTTCTGACTGTTTTGAAAGTCTCAGTGTTGACATACAAGGTAACTGCATCAGACGTTTATGGGTTACTCTATAATGTCGTGTTTAGCATGACATGTTTTATAAAATAACTAAAATGATATTGTATGCTTATTTTTTGTTCTATCTGATGGATGGCATTGGCTTTCTTCTAAGTTCTAATGAGTTTATTATTTAGTGAATTAAAATTGGATATGATAGTTATTGATACTCTTGATGCATTCTGACTTGATAGCTGCTATTAAATGATAGATCTTTGGCCAGACTTAAATCTGACATCATGGTTGCGTTATTTCATGTTATGCATTGTGTGAATTAAAATATGCCATACAGATTAGAAATAATAAATTACCAACATGAATGAATTTGTCCCTCACTTGCAAGCATGCTTTATTTTTGAAGCTTTTGTCAATTACCTTACTGTGCTTAGCTGAAGAAATGCTTAATGATTCAACCTCCTAAACATATCTTCAAAGCTTTTACCTTTTCTCTGATTCCTTGGTTTCATGTATGTTTCTTGAATTCAGGGCTTCGAATGCAACTCCAGTTGCTGAAGCTGGAATCCGAAGAATTTTTGGAAGGTCCCAATCTAATTCCAAGTGATGAAGATAGTGGGGAAACATCTCCTGGAATTTCAGAAGACAATGGGTTATGTAAGACTGGAGATAGCTGGGAGTCTTCCTACATGATTGATGTCTTGTCTGAATCTGGTATTGATAGAGCTCAGCCTGTAGCATTTTCGGAAGTTTGGCATTCTCGGGAATGTCCTGTTAGTCTTTCGGTGTTTGATGAACTTGAAAAGAGGTACTCTAATTGGACTACTTGTCTAAGGACCGAAAGGAGATTGCTTTTTGATCGTATAAACTCAGGAATTATCAATATATATGAGCAATTCATGAGCGCCCAGCCGTGGGTATGCCCTACTATTCGCACAAATCTTTGTTCTAAATTGATTAAAAATGGACTCCAGGACTGTCTGCACAGCATACTGGGGAGCCAAGGAAAAGTAAAGGATACTGCACTAGGGAAGGTGCTTGTTAGCGAATTGCATTGGCTGAACTTGAGAGATGACATTGATAGAATAGGTAGGGAAGTTGAGAGCTTGTTGCTTGATGATCTAGTTGCAGAGATAGCTGTTTCATAGGCATTTTGCACCTGAACATATTTGTTCTAGGATGTTGCCTAATACATAAATCAAGTAGTAAAATGGCAATTTGACAAGAAGACGAAAAAAAGGATCAGTCATTTTTGCTTCAGAAAAATATGAGCACACGAATCATTCCACAAACAGAAAATGGAAGAAGGCTTGCCATGGTGATTTTCAATGTTGCGTTTAATACAATAAAAATACCACTTACATTCAAACATAGAGGTTAAGGTTAAGCCTCGACTGCTTTCAATTGTAAAAACTAGGTGACTTCTTATTTCTTAGGAACATAAATAGCTGCGTATTCCTGAGGTTGTTTTATCTCTTGTTAACTGACCATATACCAAATGAAAATGAAATGTTTCAAATCTGAATCAGAATAGAGAATATAGTGCAGAATAACATTTTTATGATTTCTAAGATGAGAATCTAAATTCAACATTTATATAAACAACAAAAAATGGAATTGATTCTCTTAAAAATGGACAATGGCACTGTCTTGATGGTCTTCAGATACCCCATTTTTGTGGTAACCAGAAGGTGATTTTGAATGCTGATACTCGAGCTACTTTGAACTTACGACAAAAAGAGATTGAGAACCCAATCACCATTTGGCTCACTAGCATTTCAACTCTCTAGTGTTCATGCTGTTTTGCTCTTGTTTTTGTGCACACTACAACTCAAGGCCTCTGAACCCCCACTCAGATCAAGAAATGTTTTAGTGTATCTACTGTTTAGTTATTTTTGCGTACCAATTATTTAATTTAAAAATTGGTAAAGCTATGTTTTGAGTCAAAACTCAGTTCAATTCCACATAGGAGCCCTACATTGGGTCTTGGTCAGCTAATGTCTGAGGACCTCCTCATTTGGATTAAAAGAAATTGGGCCCCGAGGCCCATTTAATTATGAGACCTGCTTGGAGGCTTCGGATATTCTAGAACATCAATAATATTACTAATATAAATACGAAGCATTGCAACTTCTTCCCCATTACACAACGGTCACTGATTAGGGTTTTGAGCTACCAACAATGAGAGGCACAATTTTTTATCGAATAACTCCTCTTCTTCTTATGTTCATTCGTTTGTTTATTTTTCCAAAACGCGTGTTTCTTTGTGATCTACTTAGTTGATTATCTGTTTTGGCAAATGATGAAGATAATCTTATCCTACACACCGAAATTACTGTGTAGACTACTACTCCGCTTATTATCTGATGCCGTTTACGCGTTTCATTCTTTTGTTAGGTTGGACTATTAATTTATGTTTCGATAACTATTACATCTAATATGATATTTTCTTCAAGTTTTGACAAAATAGTTCTGCACTTTTGTTTTCATGTTGAGGTGTATGCATTCTGGTATGATGAGTTGCTACATTCGTCTGCAAATACGAGATGCTTCGATGAGTTTTTGTATGCTCTCTCTGACCAGAATGCACACTCCTTTCGTTTTTTGGCACGTTTTGGATTCAAGTTTATCCGTTTGTAAGACTCAGACACTAAAAGATAAATAATAAGTTTTTTAATTTTAATTTTATAAGTCATTTTCATTTTAAAATTTATTATCTTAAAATTTATGAATTATAATGGGATTAAATTTGATTTTTTTTTTTTATCTCAAATGTAAGTAGAAAGAGTCTAAAATTTTTACATTTTTTGGGTATCAAATATAAATAATTTTTTTTAACTTTATTCAATTTAAGGTTGCTCTCAAAATATTTTGTAATTGATAAAATTTAATGTGATAACTAATTCTATTATGAATATGAATATTTTTAAAGAGGAGATATATGTTAAGAATTAAGATAAAATAAAATTATAATGAAAATGAAAATTGTATTTTATTATTTATTAAATATTAGGAATTAATTTGGCTTTTACAACCTACTAAATAGGCCGCTTTCAATAACACTCCTTTTAGTTTTCTTTTGATTTTATAAGTTCCTCCCGGTAAAGCTTTGGCCAAAAGGCTTCAAATGATTAAAAAGATGGGTGGTTATGAAACAAATATATATATATATATATATATATATATATATATATATATATATATATATATATATATATATATATATAAAAAATACACCTTAGAAACTAAGTCAATTACGTGAGAATGATATTTTATTCATTACACATTCCATGACATTTGATACAAAAATGAAGGGATAAAATTATGTTAATTTCTATGTAGATTAAAATTATGTTAATTTCTATGTAGATGGAGGAGAATGGTTCTAAGTTTATCTTATCATCAAGCAGTTGTATTTTCTTGTCATGAACTATAACTAGTTGTATTCTTTTGTCACGAACAATGTCACAGCTATTTTTAATATAAAGTGATGCACATGTAAAATATATTGTTCATAGTTTTTTTTGTAACCTCGGTTGGTTTATATAAAATAGTTCATAACTTTTTTTTGTTAATATGAGAACCAGGTCTTATGGAAGTATGCTGATAAATTAGACCAATACAGTACAAGTACAAAAGTGAAGTTCCAGATAAAATCTAATATCGCTTCAAAGCAAAGCTACACTTACTAACATTTGTATTTACACTAATTAAATTACTAGCCAATTCAAGAGTTGGAACCTTGAAGTTGTGACAGAAAAAGGAGTACAACAATACCAATACTCTACTTTCGTCTTCAGTTAGATGAAATTTGTTTTCTTTGTTTCTGCGATACCGGATCCAATTACTGAAGCAGGTTCTGGCCAAAATTGTGAATTCTTCACCTTTGATATGCTTGCCAATACGCTCAAAGGAGTCACATCACCAACTACTGTAACCTTCTTTGCAGCAAAGTCTATGTTGAAGGACTTAACTCCTGTTCATACAATAAATAACAATCCAGGAAATGCTTGAATGTTAAATGCACACATGCAAAATAAAATCATAAGAGTATACAGATTAATTAGAAAATGGTTTCAAATTGTTATCATCTGATTAAAGATTCACTCTGGCCTCTATACATTAATTTTCATTACAGTTATACCCTGAAGCCTTAAAAGTCTAATTCTAAAAATTTATCTATTCATACAAATAATGGCTACACATCTTACTAAATTGCTTGTGTAGTCTAGTGTTGAATTTTTTTCCCAACAAAATATTCTTCAATACCATTCTATTTATGGTTCAAAATAGAAGATTTTACGAGAGAGTGACTTGCATACCTCGCATTCTAGAGAGATGTTTCCTCACCTTCCCTTCACAGCCTTTGCAGTGCAGAGAAACCCTCAGTACTACAACCTGCAAGAAAAAATCATTCAAATCACACCCCATTAGAGTCCATAATATGCAAAGATTACCAAAGTTGCGCCTTGTTTCATCATCAATGGTCCTTTACAGTTCCCTGCATATGCTGGTATTACTTAATCATTCCACAAACACATGCTCTACTCATATTCAAACCGTAAATGAAAAAACTTGTTTATATACGTCTCTTATAGAGTATTTGGAGTGGTTGAGAGCCATTGGCACGAAACAAATGCACATAATTTAGATTTAAAAATCCTAAACAAGTGTTATAGGGCTATGATATGTCATAAGATTTATAGGGAGAAGAAAAGGACAAAATTTAGATACAATTTATGTTGATTTCTAATCGTTTCACTTCGACAATTCGTATAAAGAACAGTCTGTTTTAAGAAACTATACTTGTTATCAAAATGAAACTCTAATTCTGATTAGAAAACAGTATAAATAACACTCAAGGAACTGTATACAGGTTTTGTGGAAGACTAAAAAACCAACCTGGTCTGAGGCACCAGTACTTTTTGGCAGAGAGGAGCTAGAGGGTCTAGATGAATGGTTGGTTTCATCATGATGAAGGACTTGATTTTTTTCCTTATCAACCTCAGTTAAAGCCAAAACAGGATCATAAACAGATATACGATCCAAGGAAGGCGTATCACCTAGCAAATATCTTGATGAACCAGCTGGAGTAATTAAATCAGAAGGTGGCCTAACCCATTTCCTCCTCAGAATACTATCAATTGGTTTTGAAGAGTAATTGTTGGTGGTTATATGTTCAGTCAACTTTCCTGCAGCACTTTTCTTCTTCTGATCATGACCCTTTGTTGCATTCTTCTTTTTCTGGCCACTAGACTTGGAAGTTGAGTTTTTCTTAGCCTTTTGGAGATGATCATGTAAAGGTTTGGGGTCAAGGGGTGGCTGAGAGGAAGAACTAGGGGAAATGAAGTCTCTTGAAGGGGTTCTTCTTTGATCTGTGATGATGGGGTTGTGTCTGTCAATGGCTCTGCCACCAAGTTGAGAAGTGTTGGAAGAAGAAATAAAAGAAGAGGAAGAGGGTTGATCCATGCTAAGACATACGGCTGTTGAGGCCTGTGATGCGCAAAAGATGTCTATTCCTTTCATCTCTTGATGATGATTGTGATGGATGATGAGAAGAACAAGAAGAACAAGTGGTTTTGAGAATATGTAGTGTAACAGAAAGGAAGAGGTTGAACTAGAAGGAAGGTTGGTACTACTTTTAAGCTTTCAATTTGGAGTGAGTGAGGTGTGGGAGGTTGAGATATAGAGAGAAGGGGTAGTATGGAATATGGAAATCTTCTCAAAGTTTCAATTAGTTTTTTGTTTAATATGTGGACACGGGTAATTAAAGGGGGAGGAAAATGTTTGAACTTTCCCAAGACTAGCATGAGTTTGGATCTTTGTTGTAACAATGTACCACCTAATCCAATTTCCCTTCCACTCCAATTACCGTGGGGACCTCAACCAAAAACAACATTGTTAAAACAAAATCTACATATCATTGCACGTGTGATAGGGTCAACAAGAGCATGAATAGCCTTATTCCACTATGTGAGATTGATTGCATGAATTACATCAGGTCGATTTTGTTTTAAACCAAAATAGATAATCTTAATGGCTTTTTCGATTTTAACTACCCAATTTATTTCTTGAATGTAATATCTTCATTAATTGTCTCACCATTTTAAAATATAAATCTTTGAGAGGTTTTATCTCTCTTCAAAGGACAAGGGTGCGAAGGGAAATCATCAAATTTGTGGAGAGGCAGAGTAAAACAGAGTTATGTTTATGAGATGCAACCAACGTTTTTATTGCTTTAAAGAATGACAATGACGCAGAATAAGTACACTGAAATTGCCTTAACTCCTTGTTTGTTTCCATTATGTGAAAAAATAAATAAAAACCAATCACTCTCTGAGAAACACCTTAGGTGGACCTATTCATTTTACTTGTTGAATAATAAATAATTAAATATTTCAAATGGTTGAATAATATTCACATAACTGTAGACTATAGTTCCATTGTATAACTTTGGATCCCATTTTTATCTCTATTTCGTAATATTATAGTTATAAATATACATTAAATAAGTTGCACGACATAGTACTTTTTCTATCTTTTTGCACGGGTGTCTAAATGTTTGTGATTATCATTGCTCTCATAATAATATATGATAATTATTTGTTATAGTAATCATTTTGTGAGTACAACATATGTGTGAGGGTGCAAACATGTTTTGGAATGACGTGAAGTTCCAGCGACATGAATTTGCATTTCATGCGCTGGTGAGTTGAATGGATGAAAAAAAAACAAAATTAAAGGCACAAATAACTAAAGCACAGTGAATTTGGGTAATTCTCTGTTGTCATGTTGGCTTGTTGGGCATGGCCTACAGGTTCAGTGTTTACCAACAAGCACTAGGCAAAAATCATTTTTAGAACATTGAGAACTTGGTCAGATGAAACAGAACAACATTGAGTACTTGCAGCAGTTTCATGTGCTATCTTAAAACAGAACAATTATAAATTAACATGATTAATTTATTCATTTTATAAATTAACATGATAAAGTTTTTATTTGATGCATAAAATTAAACTTATAACTATCATATGTACATGCAAGTCAATAAAAATTGGTACAATTGAAAAGATGTTTTTTTTTTTTTTTTTTTTCCTTTATCTAAAATTTCTTATCATTTTAGATAAATTTGAAGTAACCCAAATTGTGCTTTCTAACTTTAAATCATAGGAAAGCAGAAGGAAACTGGAAAAGGAACACAGTAGCATGAACATTTGATGCTGGTGGCACATGAAGTGTACAACTTGATCACAAAAAAGGCCTTGTTCTAGAGGAAAATCAAAACACAAAGAGTGTAAGATTCTAATGGAACAAATTCTGCCAGTGAGTAACCCATTTCGAATTTTGCTTTCCGGTGGATGGATGAGACGCAAAGTCACTTTCTTTCTCTCTTTCATATACTCAAAAAAAAAAAAAAAAAAATTCCATTCACAAATCCATGGAATCAGATGCTTATATGGCTTTCTTCCTTCTCTTTTTCTCCTTACTTTGCATTCCTCCACCATTTTTGAACCATAGCCAATCTTCTACACCCACTATTGAAAATTCTCTATTTCTTTTCCCCCTTTATTCTCTTTCTTTCTTCAATTCTAATCCCGAAAGCTTTTAGAGATAGGCCAAAGCTTTTGTTTCCCGTTACAGGATCCACCAATATGTGAGTGAGTGTGACTGAGAATAAAGGAAAAACTGTTATTATGCCAGAATTACCTTAATCTTAATCAATTAGTTTGCAATTTAATATTAATTCCACATTACAGTAATAAAAAAAAATGAAAAAATGTAGTCGATGTTAATAAAAAAAAAATTACTATGTTCTGGACTTTGTTGGTTTTCTCAACCATTTTAAACTGCTCTTTCTCATCTAGTTTTCTGCATACTAAACTTTTTTAATTATTTATCTTTTTCAACCTATCCTTTTTATTTTTTATTTTTAATTGAATTAATTTTAACATTTTTAAAAAAACATCCGTAATTAAAAATAATATTATATGAAAATATAAGTTATTAATAATATGTATTCATTATATATATTAATTATATAAAAGTAAACACTTATCGTATGCATTACATATATTAAAATAATAATAGTTTAGAAAGAATCCTCAAAGGTGGAAAGAAACTAGTATTCTTCTATTTTTTGAAGCGTTTTTTTTTAGCTATCCTTAAAAGCTCGTCAAGCTCAAAGATAGCTAACTGTAACATCGAGTGCAAAGCCCAAATTGTGTAGGCCTCCATTTAGAAGCCCAAATTTTATAGGCCTCCATTCAGAAGCCCAAATTTTATAGGCCTCCATTCAAAAGCCCAAATTATGTAGGCTTCCTCTGTCTCTCAAGGAACTTGTGCTCATCTAACTTTCTTCTCTCTGTAGGGAAGAATGAATTCTGTAAGATATTTTTTAGATTTTCAAAATATTTTTTAAAAATTAAGTTGTAACGAAAAATTTACTATAGTTTAAATCAGACGAATCTTGACAAGACACTGTATCACAATAAATTGCCAAAATAAATAAAACACAATGAACAACTTAGGTTGTTCATATTCATGAATTTATAAATCATATAATTCTATTAATCCTTAAAATTTATCTTATTTGTAAACATTCTCTTATACTTATTAAATTATTTAAATTTATGCATACTCTAATTTGTAAAAAATCTATTATGTTAATCTTTTCACAAGTTGATTTAAACATTAGAAAAAGAAATTATCTCATTTTTTTAATAAATACTTGAGAAAAAACATCATTTTTTATGGATTCCCTTAGAATTATTCCACACATGAATGGGCCTTCATCATTGACACAATAAAGGACCAATAAATATGGGAATTATGCTATGCCCATCCTCTAGTAAATGCCATCGCCATAATTTTTGCTATACACCGTGTCATTAATACGCAATGATTACAAGATGAAACACGAGGTTGAATTTGAGACATTTATTATCTATTTAGATTGGTGATAAAAAAATTAAGTGAACATAAAATTATGGTAAAATTACCACTGAAATAACTATTTGTTGTTTTCAAAAGCATAATAAATTCTACTCACTCACTAATCTAAACAAACACTTAGTCATAGTACCATGCAACTCTCCGCGGTTGTGTTTAGGAATTTTGTGATCTTTGGCATGTTTTAATTTTAAGACTTATATATTTTAATATAATTTATAAATATATATTATTTTATTTCTTTAGTTTTTGGAATGATAAGACTAGTAATTATTTAACGTGTATATAAAATAATCAGAATTAATCTTTGATTTAATATAAAATCTCAGCACGGTCATTTTAATAAAATAATTTTCATGGAAGAGTCTATCTTAATACGAAATTAAATCTCTATATTTATTTTAATTGTTTTTAATATAAAACAGACATAAACTGACCTTTCTTAGAAAAAATTGAACGAATAATAAAGTTTTTTAAAAGAAAATATAATAATATATAATTATTTTTCAATTAAATAATTTTATGATTAAACTAACAATAAAAAAATATATTAAAACTTATCATTTAACAATCTAAATTAAAATATATTTTTTAAAATTCGTGTAAGAAAATTAAAATTTATAGGGGCCTAAGGCTACCTGCGAATCTCTCGTGGTCGTGGTTTTACGTAAGCTATACCTTCTATACTATTAATTACTCAAATTGATAGTTTATTTGAAAATATAGTACTATTTTGAATCTTTGATAAAATAATTAATAAAATTTACTATTAGTTTGGTCAATGTATCAAGTGACAGCATTTATAACATCCATACTCGTAATATTTTTCCAATTATCTTACGCATCTCTATCTCTTATTTTTCTTCGAATATTTTATTGCTGACACCGATAGCCACTAACTTTTATAGCCACCTTCTTAGAAATGTATTTTGTATGGAATAGAATTGTAGAAGGGTCGAAAATCTAATTTGCAAAATTCAACTATACCCCTTTGTCGGAGCTTCACAAACTGATTAATTAACTGAAGGTCGAAATCGAAATGAAGGGGACCAATTGAGGAAGACCATACTTGTACATAAAAACAGAAAAAAGAATAGCAAATATATCATAATCATGTCAATTATGCACTAAATTTGTGGGTGTAGCCTAGTAGTTTGTCAACACCGGTGGAACCCAATTTTAAAAAATTACAAGTCCTAGTTTTTCATGTATCTAGTACAAACAAAGTGGTTCGTTCATGCACCATCTTAAATCTCAAGAGTTGAAAATATCACTCTCCCAATAGTAGAATTTCTGTGCATTTTTCAATTTGCGAATGCATTTGATCTATCAAACCCCATGCCAATATCAATTTCGTCATGTGTTGTAATTTTCAGCATATATACGTGATATGTACATAAATTAATCTCATATTTGGCGCATGAAATCATCTTTGAAAAAAAATATTAATTTTGCTGTTTTTGTTTTCAACTTTCACTCTTAGACCTTTCGTATTCATTTCCCTTTTCACATTTCCCCCTCTCAATCAGTTTATTTTTCATTATTGCACGAGGCAGTTGAAATATCAGTATATAAAATATGTAACTTTGAAAATCATATTGTTTGCATGGGTTAACAAAATAAAACGTTACCTTATTAGAAAAAACCAATTCAAAATACCTAAACTTGAAATATCAATACTTTACACGTTACCTAATGTGTGTGTGCGTTATTCAAATCACAGAAATGGAGCCTTAAACTTAGTTATACAAAAATGGATATCTAAATCGTGTATCCCTGCAAAAAAAACAAAAAACTAGGAAAAATGTAGGAACAAAAGTTTGTGAACACATGTTATGTAAAAGCAAAATCGAATCATTCAACACGAGTGTGTTTACATCATTAGGCAAAAATTGTTCTTCTAGAATAGGTTTACATCATTGGGCTATTTTTTCTTTCCTATAGAGTATAGACAATATTATATGACTGGCTTTGGCGAGTCGCCTCTGGAAAATGGGACGACCATTCTTTTGTACATATTTGCTTGACCCTATATATCTGTCGGACAAATAGAAGCTTAATGAGATTTAGATTATAGGTTTATATGACATGCATATGAATTCCTCTTCCATGTATCAATTTTCCTATTGTGCACTAGAAGGTTAAAGTCTTCTCGTTTTGCCAGAGAATAATCAAATGTACGTGTGTGATCGGAAACTGATTAAACATTGATTTAATTTTATTTAAAATAATAAGGTTTTATAAATCTCACTTATTTAACGACTACTTTTTTTTTATTTTATAATTCTATTAAAATTTTAACTAATTATCAAATATGTATTAGAAATAATGTTTCATTAGGATGTAAGGGAAACGGGTTTTTAATACCATAAAAAAGAAGCTTATATATATAAAAGCTTTTTTAGAAACTTGTAACTAATTGTGCTGATAAATAATAGGATATTACCTATATTTAGAAATGAAATAGGTTAGATCAGAGTTTTATTAGACTGATTTTGATTAAAATTGTAAAGATTTGGTTTGTTCTATTTACTTATCATAAGTATTTTTTAAGTTTGACTTGATATTTATATAGAAATTTATAACTAACTTTTTGTGCTGATAAGTAACAGGATATTACTTATAGAAATGGAATAGGTTATACCATACTAGGTTTTATATTAGACTGACTTTGATTTTGATTAAAATTATAAATTTAGTTTGTTCTATTTACTTGTCATATTTTTTTTTTAAAAGTTTGATTGGTTTCTAAATTTGTTAAAAAACTTATTTTCTTCTATCAAATCTAATTCATGACTTTTTTCTAATTTAATTTGTTATCAATTTATTAAGGTATTTTCTTTATAATAAAGAGAACATAGATATTAAAATTAAAATTTTATTTTTTATTAAATATGTTTCTGAGTATAAGTACAAATTTTGAATAATATTTTTTAATTTCATATATATATATATATATATATATATATATATATATATATATGTGTGTGTGTGTGTGTGTGTGTGTGTGTGTATATGTAAACTAGTTTAATAATTTTTTTTAGAGAACTCTGTCCTTTTTACCTAAACAAGTTTTTTAAAAAAACATTACCATCATTTTTATAATAAATAAGCAGTACCTCAAACATGTAGGACTAAAAAGTCCTAAACTCACCGTCGGAGCCTTTTTTATTGAAATTATAAGAATCTCTTCTGACAAAATTCAGTGTATATAAACCTCGCCAAGTTTTTTTTTTTTAAAAATGATATAGTGGCTATTAAACATGTTTATTAACATTCTCCATAGATCAATATATAATAAGAGTTTATTATATAAACACATACATATTAAATATATTTTGAAAAGAAATTTTTGTTTTCATGGAAGATGTAAATTATTTTCATAAATTATCTTAAAATTTTTAAGAAATAAGCTAAAAACTACATTTATATAATAAAAATAATAGTAATAAATTATAATAATAATAATAATAATAATAATAATAATAAGTTTATTTTCCACCAAATACTTGCGCTAATACTTTGTACCATAAAATAAATTCAAACAAACTATCGCAAACATTTAATACCTATATGCTTATAGTTTTGATGCGTTTACTTTGTATATCCAATAAAGAAGGTCAAGTCAGTTACGTGTTTCAAATATTACTTGACCTACCAAATCTCCTTTCTGGGGCCCGGGAAGACATAATTGATTAGGAATTTAGAGTCAGGCATGTTTTAATCTTAATACAAGTATTGATTTTGCCCCACTTAAAAATCTTCACAAAGAAAATTCCAATTTATAAACGAGTGAATGATGGATTATTTTAATTAAAGAAAGCTTGAAATGATTCATTTTTTCTATTATAAATTGTCATATTCACTTTAAAATTATATATACCTAGAACCAGTAAAATTAAAATGTAGAAGGGGTTAAGATATATAGTATCCAAAAAATTTTAAATACGTCAACAGTAAGCATGTGAATGCTCTGCCTATGATTGGGTTGGAAAGGACTCCCGACCGCAACTTCTTGTGGGGTTCTCTAGCCCTACAAGGCAACAATAATAGCCTTACACTCGTCGCTGTTCCAAGTAAAATTTTCGTATCATTATTCTACCCAGACACGTGAAGGTAACCTTTTTGTTATGCATTATTAATCATAACTAACTATTTGATTATCATTTGACTTTCACAAAACAACAGCTATCATAATATCATATAGTTTATATATACTATGATATAACCAAAATCTTATTTTACTGAAATATGGATATATTTGGACATATATATCTTTATTGATAAAAGATATTTTGGGTAATGATGAAAATAAATCCATGAGACAAATATATGTAAGCCGTACGTAACTGTTTTGTTTTGATGGTAAAATGTCCAAAAACTGATTTTATATGTATATTATGTTTTAAAATTAAAAAGTTACCATTCACCTAATAAGTAATATTAATTATAATTAAGTAACTTTTATTATTATATTATATTTTTCTCTTCAAAGAAAACTTTATTCCCATTTGATCATTCTCTCTAATAATTATTTAAAAAATAAAATTAATTTATATAAAAAGTATAATATTTTTTTAAAAAAAGTTTGTCATTATATTCTAACCTTCTTTAAATCATAAAAGACTTTACTTCTAGACTAAAGATTAACACTATGCAAAGCTATACTAGAAAGAATTAAACATTAATTATTCTTTTAAAAAACAAGCTGTATCTCGTATTAAAGAATCTTAATTAATTATTGATAAGTTAACGAACTCTCAGATTGTTCATGTTTCAATTTCCAGGTAAGAGGGAAAGAGTTCGAGAACAGTTTTAAGAGAATAACGTGTGATCCATACTTTAGAGCAGTTTTAAGCAATATTTTAGTCAAAATTAGTGTATCAGTTTTTGTATCAGTGTATTATTGTTTTGCTTTTGCTACGCTTTGAGTATTTTTTTTAATGAGCGGTAATATTTGAATATTCTTTCATTTTAAACACTTATTAATATTCTTTTTTAATTTTTCTTTATCTCTCTTTTTATTACTGGCATATAGTCTATCATCCTGTTTTTACTCTTTTTTTCTCCTCTAAATATATTTTCCCTTTCTTGTTTAGGTAGGAAGGAAGGAAATTATATACTATTTGAGGCATGTTAGAAGTAATTTTGGTGTATGATTATCATGGAAGCCTAATGGGGCCAAAAAATGATACGGTATCCAGTAGTATACTCATTCTACATGCATAGTATTTATCCGTACGTGTTTGGTGTTATTTCTACGGGCCTGAATTTTTATGGTTCAAATAAATTTTACCTGATGAGTTTAAACACTTTTTGATGAGTTTTTACATCAAAAAATATATCAAGAAAATTGAATGTAATTAAAGAATCAAATAATTTATTTTGTTTAAACTTTAAATTTTGGTATTCAATTTATAAGTCCTATTTTTGGCTTTAATTTATGTATGGCCTGATCATCTATACTCATTAAATATGATTGATTTGGGAAATAATTTCATGTCTAAAACTGAAATAGGACAACTAATAAACCTTGACTGACAATAGGTTCATCAGTCATTCTTTAATCCATTTTCATAGTAGGAATTAATTACATGATCATCATGGTGTAATTATAGACTTTATAGTTGAATTATCTAAGGTATTAGGATTTAAAAATCTTATAAATTGATGTTTAAATTGAATAATAAATCAGATTAATGGTAATTAATATATATGGTGATATTTTTTTATAGGTTTGTTTTTACTCAGTTTTTTTTTACAGATAGCACATATATCTTTCACTGATGATATAATTTCATGAAATTCAAGCCCAACAATATTCTTAATTTGATAAACTCTCCCAATTTATTGTTTGCACACCAACTATTGAACAAATTATTAAAATTTGTTTGTACCCTAAACATTCCTGTTTTATTTTAAATTTCCAAACCAAAGTTAATTTCATCATAATGTAATTAAAATAATTTGTAATTTATCAAATATTGCACAAAATCCCTATAGAAATGATACTTAGACATAATTTATTTTATTATTTAAGCGATTTGCCAAACGAGCTAACATACAGACCCACAGACAAAAAAATTTAATTTGACTTTATGTCCGTGGATAGTACTATCAAATACAAATAAACACATGAGAAAGTCATTCAAAACATTTTAAAAAATAATTTACTTATACATTTTAAAAAATCATTAATTATGTTTTAATTCAAAAAATACTTCAAAATTAGTAAGTAATATAAATATCTTTAAAATAAAAAAACATAAGAATGAAATTTTACTCTTAATTAAAAATATATTTTTAATTTTATAATTGAAATTATTTCACCTTTAAAATAATTAATTTATAATTTTTTTAATAGTTATAAGAAAATACTAACTCTAATGTGTCACATTCTCTGATTTTACTGGGGCCAAATAATAATGGGTTACATGTATACATAATTAATTAGTTAGATTACCAAAATGCTTAATCAATATTGAATTATTACCCATTTAATTTCTTATATTAAAAAGATTTGACATGTGATCAATGTAGAATCGTACATCTGTGCAGTATGCATATAATTTAGACAATTAATAAAAAAAATAAGTTACAATCAAAGTGTTGTCCAAAAATTTTTCGTTGGAGGTTTTTAAGTTGAGTTCTGTTTGAATATGATGTTTGAATCTCATATCTTAACTTAAATAAAAGTGAAAGGGGGAAAAATACATTTTCATTGAAAGAAAACCATGGGTTGCCAGCTATAATAAGAACAAAGTTTTTGCATCTTGCAAGCAATGTCAATTGACAAAGAATTACGCTCTCTGCTTCCAACGAAAATGAAAGAGACACAAGTTCCATATGTATGATTTAATAATTGTTTTTATGTCTGGTTCGGGTATATGTGCTATTAGATTGTTGCTGTTGACAGTTATTTACAAATCAATTTCATTGGTACACTTGGCTTTACTTTAATGACTTGCATGAGCTGGTAGGAAGGAAGTTCATTATCATAGACTCAAATAAAGTTTCTTCGGAGAGACTAAATATGATTAACAGATAATTACACACTAAAACAAAAACTAGCTTTTATTATCATTTTTCTTATTTTTATTAACAAAATATAACATTTAATGTTTTGCTGATAAATTTTTACTGAAATTTAAATTATTTTTAGAGAAATTAAGATTAAAAGTAATAATTATTTTTTATTACTAATGAATTTTTATCATGATTTTTTATAAAATTTTCCTATTTATTGTTCACGTGATCAAGCCAATATATTAGCACAATCTATCACCTAAATTTTATTAAAAACTATATTACAAGAAAGAATTATTAAATATGATGCAAGACTAACAAAAATTTATAATTATCTATAAAATTAAATTCACAGAAAAAGAAATGTGTGTTTTAAAGAATGTGTTAAAAAATAAATTTAATTTCTAACATTTTTTCTTTCCAAAAAAATAATATTAGTTTAATCAATTAAATAAATAAGAATAAAATAAAAGTGGTTGTCATCAATGATTTACTTTTGAAAATATCAACCCTCAAAGTCTAACTTTAAATTAGTATGTCATTAACCTTTACATGAAAAAAGTGAGTGCCATCAAAATTAATTCATGGGTGTAAACAAATTTCCATGGAACAATTTTGCAACTAAAATTAACAATATATAGTGCATGTTTGAAATAAAGTTTACAAATATAAATTTAATTTGAAAGTATATTATAAGAGAAAAAGGCATATAAATTTATTATCACCCAATTACAATCGACCGTGTATAATAAATTTGTTAATTTAGATAATAATGATCTCAAAAATCATAATTTATAATTAGTCAACAGTATAAAATTATACCCAATGTATAATTATTAAATTCATATGGTAAACTAAATTTTAATAAAATAACTAGATCTATTATAATTTGATTTACGTTTGGATTTTTGTTGTTGTTGAAAACATATTAATAAACAACGTTTAGATAATACTAATTAAAAACAAATTTATTTGATGTTGTTTTTGCGAAAATACTTTCAACACAAGATAAAGTTTCAATTTAAAGACAAACATAGGTTAAAAAATTGCTTTTAATGAGAACCAATGATGATAGAAATTTGGATCAATTAAGACAAAAGTATATTTGTAGACCAAACACGTATCCAAACATACCATTGTGAACTGGTACGTTGTACTAGGACCATACAGCCACAAGCCATCCATCGCTCACTCTTTACAACACGGGTCTATCCCCGTCTCCTTCCTTGACAAAGAAGAAATGTATTTACTGACCACGCATTCTATAGTTTGTAGGGAGAAGGATTATTTACACACCACACATTTGGTTGACCCACACACATCTGTATATATATCCTAACATGTTTTCTACCGAAATAAGAAAACTAGTACATAAGAAGGGAATATTTGTGTTTAGAGGGAGAATTTGAAAATTTCTAAAAGATTTAAATATATAGTATTTTAATTATTTTGATAAAATATTTAATTTAAATTGCTTTTATTTTGTAAACATTTTATTCGGACGAAATAATTCAATTTCTTATATTTTAATTTTCTTATTTAGATAAAGTAATTCAAATTTTAAGAAATTCAAATTTTTATTTTTAAATATTTATTTAAATTTAAATTTTAATAATAAATAAAAATAAATGTTAATCATTAAAATATAGAATAAGATCACGTAGAAACAGCGAGAAGATAAAAAAAAATAAGAAAATTAAAATTCTTACTTTTGAATAAAATTTTAAATTCTTTAATTATACATAATTGTAATTCTTCATTAAAAATTGATATGATTTCAAATTCTCTAAATACTTTTTGTGTCGGGCTGAGGATGAGCACCGAGCTCATCCCCGTGACACCAGGCTCACCTCACTGATCGGCCAAGCTGGGCATAAACAGAACAAATTTAGATAAATATGGACATATATCTTTTCCCTGATTTATCGGGATTCTTGACAATCTTCCCACGAAATCCACGAACATGTAACCCTAATTGTGATCCCTATGAATACTAATAAAGGACTCAATAATCAACACGAAATAAAACCAAAATTACTCATACAAATCAAAGAGGGTTCCCACCCCTCACACCGTCGGAATTCTCAGGGCTGAGCTGAGCTCGGGCCACCCCAGAATCCAGCGAGAACACTTTTTATTTAGATAAGTTAATTAAAAATACGACAGTTTAAATTCAGAGAATAAATAAATTATTTCGTAACATCGATTCATAAACAGATAAATATTTTTTTTGGAGAGAAAAATTAAAGAGAAGAAGAAAAATGTGATGTATCGATTAAATTATTGCTCTATAAATTGTTTGCATTTGATAATATCAATCTTAAAATTAAATCTGTTGCCGCTAATCCGCTATGTACTTGAAAATTTTTACCCGGTGTTATAGAAATATTCTACTATTCAATCGGAAAGTGTTTTGTCTAAGCTAATAAAAGCGTTTAGGATACGGCTTTTACTTTTAATTTCATTACTTATGATGTGTGTCATATAATAATTGATGATGTAACTTAATAGTCGTGTTAAAAGATGACATTATCCGGGCAGAAAAGTGCACAATGAAAAAAAAAAAAAGTCAAGTCAATTTACCTATTATATTTATTATGATTCATTTCAATTTTCCTGTAGCATCTCCTGTTTTTCTATAGTAAATATCATATCTTTAAAATGTTAATATACTTTTAATTAATTAATTTTTTATGATATATATTTAAAATTTTTCAGGATAACATATTATTATTTATTTATTATTCCAAATTCTTCAAATCTTCGTAAGTAATAATAATATACTGTGTGCTTAGTATCCTAATAACGTTTCTCTAGGGAGAAATTATAAGGTGATCCTACTTCACTACTCATCTGAGGTAAATCAATTTTGATATAGCATATGTTTAAATATTATCAATTTTTCTTTATAAATTTAAAAATTTTAATGCATGTCATATAAAAATTTATTGAAATTGTAATTTTTATGATAATTTTAGATCATCTAATAAAATTTTCTGTTTGTATACAGTGTGAAGTTGTGAAAGACTATATGTACTTTGTAGTATCGAGTTACTTGAAGTTCAACATATATATGTGAAGAGGATTAAGTTCGTACCTGAATAGAAATTGTTCTTGAAAGGAAAAAAAAAATGTAAATGTATTTATTATATAATGTAATAATTAAATGTAGTTGTATATTTAATATTTATTATTAAGAATAGAGTTTTACTCGTTAGGATATTGATCGTGAACTTAAATAAGAGGAGTAATAATTATAAATAGATTTACATATATTAAATGAGAATTTGTATTAAAAATTTTCGTAGTAGTAAGGGCTAAATGAAATCTGTCTATAGTCATGTTATAAGTGATGATGTTAATGGAAGCTATCAAAATGTTAATACAAGAAATAAAACACATCAGAAACAATAATTAAACTTAATAATTATCATAATAATAAAAGTTTTAATGATTATCATTAAATACTATTACTCATAAGAAGAAGAGATATAATAATCCTTTATTTATAAGGAAATTATTAAAATATAGTTAATGTCTCGCATAAAAAAAAATGATGTAACATAAATTTAATACATAAATTATCTTTATTGACGAGAAATCTTTAACTTAAATTCAAGTTTTGAATAATAATATAAAGACACGATATTATTTATTACATGCTAATTTTAAATTTTACGGTTTAAATAATTTCATTTTGATCGAGTAAATGATTAATTTCTAAAATATTATAAAATGAATTTTATAATTTATTATTAGTTTAATTTTTAATTTAGAAATGAACAAGTGGTTACTAATCAAAATAATAATAAATTATTAATTTTAGAGATTATAATAATAATAATACATGTAAGAATTATTTTATTATTTTTATCTTCTAAAAATTAAATTTCTAATGTTTACTTTTTAATACTTAAAAAATCACTAAATTATTTTATTTTACCATATAATATGATATTGAAATATATATATATAAATGTCGTGATCATGTCAAATTAAATAATTAAATGATTTAAATTTAATTTGAATAAAAATTTATTAGAATATATAAAGTATTAAACATATAATATATATATATAAATATCAATTATAGAAAACACATATTAAAAAATTTAAACGATATAAAATGTCGTGATCATGTCAAATTAAATAATTAGATAATTTAAATTTATTTTGAATAAAAAGTTACGAAAATATATAAAGTAGTAAATCTTACTCTTGGTATTAAAGTATCATGATATATATATATATATATATATATATATATATATATATATATATATATATATATATATATTATGTGTCAAGAATGGATAAAAATATAAGAAAATAAAATATGACAGTGCGAATCAATATTTAAATGACATCCAAATTTTATCAGTGTAAGATAATGTAAAAAAAATTCATAGGAAAAGAAAGTAAGTGTATAAAGATAATTATTGAATGAAAAATAAAAAAGTTATTGTTTAATTTAGTTCTTCCTTTATTCAGTTAAAAAGAAAAATAGAAAGATAAAAATAAGATAATGTCAAAAAATACGATTGGTTGAAGATGAAAAATATTAATAAATAAGATTCACATAATTTTGTAATATTCAGGTAATTTCAACCCATAAAAATATATTTAAAAAATAAAATAATTGATTAATGACGTGATGTTAATTAAATTTTCTTTAGTTTAATTTAATTATGGTGCCAAATCATCACCATGAATTGATGATAAATATTATGGTGATAGTTTGATTTTTCTTTGGTGACACGTTTGTGTGGTTTGCGGTGCGCTGTTGTTCTCTTTCCTTGAAATTGGCTTCCTTAAATCAACGTCAGTGTATCTTAATATATCTTCCAAGAAATGTGAACCCATCGATGGAGAGACCCACGCGCATGCAGGCATTAACCGAGACACTGAGTCCATAACAAAATACGATGACGGAAGAGATCAACTCTTGTTCATGACCTAATCAAGAGAAAGAGTAACAAGTCAATGTTGTGGGCTCCTTAAAGATCTACACAGGTTAAAACTTCAAATTTTAATCCAGTAATCTTACTCCATAAGTTTCCCTAACCAGCAACTACCCTACCTTATTCCTCTATATATATCCACCTTCACTTCCAACCATCCATTCTCTAATCCCTTCCTCACCCACTCACAAAGTTTGCAAATACCAAACACTTAATCTGCGTCTGCAAACCGCAACTTTCAATTCATTTTATTGTTAACTTTCTGCGTAAACATTCAAAAAAGACTTGAGTAGACACTAGCTACTACTCAGTTTGAGTTTTTGCAAACATGAGAAACCTTTGTTTTAACCCCAAAACGCCATCGTTCGCGATAGGACGCAATTCTCCTTCTTCCCCACTATCTATAACCTCAAGTCCAACGCCTCCGAGGCTGAGCTTTTCCGAACCTAGAAGCTGCTTCGACGACGAAGATAACTTCATGGATGAAGCTGAGGCACTGATACTGAAATGG
The DNA here is from genome assembly GCA_026586105.1 of Hylodesmum podocarpum. NCBI lineage: Eukaryota > Viridiplantae > Streptophyta > Magnoliopsida > Fabales > Fabaceae > Hylodesmum > Hylodesmum podocarpum. Next base: position 2,862,434 of record JALJEV010001437.1, on the reverse strand, counting down.
AACCCCGACAACTCCGCGTACGCCAAAGTCACCTCTCTCTTCTACGAGGATAAAACCGAAGCCAAACACTACGTTAACTGTGTTAACCAACTTCAGAAAACCATGCATTCCTTGATCTCACAAAACCCTTCCTCCGACAAACTCATCCTCGCACATAACCTAATGCAAATGGCCATGAAGAGACTCAAGAAAGAGTTCTACCAGATCTTATCCATGAACCGCGCTCATCTTGATCCTGAATCTGTCTCCGCTAGATCTTCCCGCACCTCCGCCAATTCCAGTACATCCGATTTTGACGACGACGACGACGATATTCGTGCCGCCGGAGACTCTCTCTCCGAAGTCGAACAGGTTTCCTCCGTCGCCATGGCGGATCTGAAGTTAATCGCCGATTGCATGGTCTCTTCCGGTTACGCCAAAGAATGCGTAAGCGTTTACATCCTCATCCGTAAATCGATCATCGACGAAGGACTCTACCGCCTCGGTGTTGAGAAATTAAGCTCCTCGCGCGCGAACAAGATGGACTGGGAAGTGCTTGATTTGAAAATTAAGACTTGGTTAGAGGCGACGAGGATTTCAGTTAGAACGCTCTTCAACGGAGAGAGAATCCTCTGCGACCACGTCTTCAGTTACTCAGATTCCATCAGAGAGTCATGCTTCACGGAGATTTCCAAAGACGGAGCTTCTCTTCTCTTTGGATTCCCCGAACTCGTCGCTAAAACGAAGAAATCTTCGCCGGAGAAGCTATTCCGCGTTCTCGATATGCACGCGGTGGTTTCTGAGCTCTGGCCGGAGATCGAATCTATCTTCTCCTCCGATTACACCTCTGGCGTTCGCTCTCAAGTCCTCGCCTCGCTTCAACGACTCACTGAGTCAGCGCGAATCTCGCTCGCGGAGTTCGAGACCTCCATCCAGAAAGACTCTTCCAAATTACCGGTAAACGGTGGCGGCGTGCACTCTCTCACGATTCAGACGATGAATTACCTTTCTGTCCTCGCTGATTACGTGAACGTGCTCTCGGACATATTCCCGCGCGCGGATTGGCTTCCGCCGCCGAAGTCATCGTCGTTGCCGGAATCTTATTTATACAGTCCGGAGTCCGATTACTCGGCGTCGACGCCGGCACTGACGGCGCGTATGGCGTGGCTGATTCTCGTCCTCCTCTGCAAGCTCGACGGAAAAGCGCAGCACTGTAAGGACGTTTCGCTTTCATACCTATTTCTCGCAAACAATCTCTGGTACGTGGTGGCCAGAGTCCGAAGCTCGAATCTGCAGTACGTACTGGGCGACGATTGGATTACGAAGCACGAGGCGAAGGCCAAAAGGTTCGTTGCGAACTATGAGAAGGTGGCATGGGGAGAAGTGATTTCGTCGTTGCCGGAAAATCCAGCCGCGGCGGAAGCGAGAGCGGTGTTTGAGAAGTTCAATATCAAGTTCGAGGAAGCATATCGGAAACAGAACTCTTTCGTGGTAGCTGACAGAGAACTACGGGACGAAGTGAAAGGATCGATCGCGAGAAGTATAGTACCAAGATATCGCGAGTGGTACAATGCGGTGCTTGCTACGGTGGGATCGGTGAGGGACTTAACGGCGATGGAGTTTGTCACATTTACCCCTGAAGATGTTGAAAATTACCTCACCAACCTCTTCCTGTTTGGAACATCGTCCAGTTCTGTATCGCCCTCGTCAGTAACTTCGTCCCCTCACCGGCTTTGGAGTTGAGTGCCGTTATTTTTCCTTATTTGAGATTACAACAAGTATAGAATTTTGACATAAGACAATACAATGTACCTAGATAACGACTTTTTCAGTTTTGTGCGTGTGCAACACGTAAGCATGACTTCATAATGTGCACTTTCTACTTTTTACGCTCTTTGTTTCACGATTTCAGACGCTGCAATCTTCATTTCTAATACTGGGTGAATTCTTTCATTGTCTATCTCTTTCCGGCCGTTTATCTTTTCTTTTTAATTAATCTGTTTACCGGTTTTTTCCGTGCTAAGACTTGACACCGGATTTAACGTGTTTAGTTTTGTAACGTTTAAAATAGCACAGTTAATGCATTCAATCAATCAATATTTCTCTTTTTTTTTTTATATTTATATACATATATATTTCTTTTTCTTTACATTTTATAATTAGTAATTTAATTATCTTTATATCACAGGTACAATTTTTCTTAAAATAATATTTACTTTTTTTTATCAGAAATTACTTTTATATATATATATATATATATAATTTTGTTATATGCTTTAAATGTTTCGATTGACCATTGATTGATACCGTGGAAGGAAAGTACGGAGGACAGATACATATAAAATTTCAATAGAAATGAAGATCGGAGGAAATAAAATTCTTTCCTTCTATAATTGGGAATATGTAAGTTTTATTTTTAAAAATTATTTTTTTCTTATTTTTTAAATTTTTTTCTAACTAAATTAAAGAATATATGTTATTATTCATGTTCGTCATATACTTTGTTTTTTCCTTTTTTCCAAGTACATCATAAAAGTAAATTAGATAGGAAGAAAGTAGGAATAAAAGAAAAAAAATGATAGAAATAAAAGATATTATAGTAATAGAGATATGTTGTTTGAGGGGATGAAAATAAGAAACAAGTAGGCGAATAATATTTTATTCACTTATTTAATTATAAGAGTAAAAGAGAAACTGAAAAATAATCATATCAAAATATTTTTATAGCATTTTAAAAACAAAATGTTCTTTTACTCCATTCTTTTCTTAAAATTAAATTATTCATTATTATTTTTTAATTTTATATTATAAAAATAATTAAATTTAAAAACAAATAAAATATAAAACAAATATATGATTTCCCCCTCTCCCGTTATTTCATGTTAATTTAGAAAAAGTTTTCCGTGTTCAGTCCATCAGAAATTATTCCCTGCTCATCTCAAACAACACATATTAAAAAATTCGTTTATTGTTGTGTCATATATTTTATGTATAGTTTCTATTTTCATAATTTTTTATAATGAATAAACACATTTAAATTTTCAAAAAAATAAAATATTGAAAAATTTATTTCGTGGGAAAATAATAGAACAGAAATAAAAAAAAAAAATTGAAGAAGAGAATAACAACTGGAAAGAGTTTGTTTTATGGATGAAGATATATTGACATGAATCATACTCCGAGGATTATAATTACTAGGAACATTATATTCCTATTAAAAGATATTGAGTAACTACTTATTATTTATTAGAATATGTTTTAATTTAAAAATAAAACATTAAAATAATTAAGAGTGAGTTAAAAAAAGAGAGAGAAAGTGAGAAGTTATTTTCTAATCTCATAAATATAAGATTCTTACCCAATTATAATGGAATAGAAATCAAAGAAAATGCATACAACGTACATTCCTTGGGATGTTTTGTCATAATCCATACCAAATATATAATTACATTTCTAAGTTTAAATTTCCACGAACAGCACAGCGTCACCTGAAACCATCACATCCCTGGGTGTATTCAATCTGGCTTTCATTTTGTAACTATGAACAAATTTAATTAGGCTAAACAAATTTTAATTTTGATGGATGAAAATTTTCTGAAAAGAAATTTGATTCCTGGAAATTAAGTATAAATGTTACCTCTTATTTAATGATATTCATTTCCGTGTATTATATTGTATATATATCATCCTAAAGTTTAGTTTAAATTTATTTCATACTTCCAGAGAAATTATTCATCCTTGTTTGTTATGATTTTAATTCGCTGAATTTGAAATTGTTACGTATATTTTGTCACGCTATGATTGGATTTTTATATAAGTAGATATAACAAATTTAATAGCTTTAATTTATTTAAAAAATTAAAAATCATAATAAATTGAGTTATGAAGAATCAAATATTTATAAAAAACAAAGATGAAATTGAATTAATTATTAAATTTTATAAAGGATAATGTTAAAAACATTATAATTAATTTAAATTTCTTTCATACTTCCATGAAAATTCTATTTGTTATAATTTTAAAGTGGTAAATTAAGATTATTGTATATGCCTATTCCGCCAATATTTAGAAATATATGGTTATATATCATAATTAATTAAAATTAGAACTTTATTATCATTATAATTAACTTATTTAATATTAAAAAAACCATATATTTTATATTATATGTTAGATCAAGATGATTAATGTATGAAGTTTTGATTAATTACAGAATAGATAGGAACATATCAGACTGAAGTATTGCAAATCAAAGTTAGACGGAACAAGAACTGACGGAAGATGACTCCCCAAGTATTGCAAGTCAAAGTCAGACGGAAGATGACCCCAAAGACTACTGCTGATCAAGTCATTTTGTCTGTCTAATAGCATACTTCAAGACGAAAGCATAAGACGAAGTCTTTAGACCAAACTTAATGAAGTCTTTTCAAGATAAAGTATCATACTGAAGATTATGAAGACCCATCATCTATAAAGATAAGTGAAGTCCAAGTCTTTCATTTGAGTAACTTGCACCAGATTTCAAATTATTTACGTTACTCAAAAGCTTCCAAAGTCAGAATAGGGACTCGCGCTTAACCTCTGTAACACGAAAAGTAAATACTTTTCGTTGTTATCTCTGATCTAGTCAGAAAAGGGTTCTGACTCCGTTGTGTAAACTGAAGAAAATCTATGATTATACTCCGACACAAGTTGAAGACTTCAAGAAGGAAAGGACAACGAAAAGATTTCTGAGTCTAACGGATCTATCAAATCGTTGCCTATATAAAAGACTTCACTAACTCTAATTCAAGTTGGCGAATACGCTGTAAAAAACTATCATCTGTGATTTCGCTCTCTTGTTTTTTAAGCTCTGTACTTCATTTGTAAAACCTTCTCTACGAAGAGAATCTTTATTTCTTAGAAATTTCTTAAAACCATTGTTATGGTACTTTAGCCTAAGAAGGTTGTATTCCAAAGAATACGTCTTGTATTAGCCTGAGGAGGTTACGTTCCAAAGAATACCTAGTAGTTTAGCCTGAGAAGGTTGTGTTTAAAGAATATCGATATAGCCAGAAGTAGTTGGGTGCAAAGAATACTTATAACCATTTCACGGTTTGTAGTGAAACCTCAGTAATTGCTGAATAACTATATATAGTCTTGATAAACGAACCAGTATAAAAATAATTGTCTTCATTATTCTTTATATTGTTGACAAACATGGATAATTAAACTTAAACATTTGAAAAATAAAATTAACAGTTAAAGAATTCATAATTTCGTCTAATCGCTTTTAAAAATAACAAACGAAAAAGAATAAAATTTTTTATTAGCACAATTCAACTCCCTCCTTGTGTTTTTTATTTTTTACATTATATTTCATTATTATTATTATATAAAAAACAAAAATTGGTTGGATGATAGAAATAAAAATGAACAACAAAATTATAAAAAGTTTATGTGATAAACAAAATCTTACTATGTGTGGATTTTGTGAAGGAGAATGATTGATGCTTAAATAATAAAGGTTATCAAATAAATCCAGAATCCGTGAATGAAAAATAAAGCCTTTAGATGAATTATTATTTAGTTTTGAGAAAAAAATTACCTAATCAACCAATTACAAATTATTATTGATGATAAATTCATTGATAAATTCTTAAAATTTTACAAAATCTGATTTATATTATTTGAATGGGTAAAATTTATTTAAACTCTTTAGTTCAGTTCACTATATTAGTTGTAATATATTCTTCATACGGATAAAAATATATGCATCCTAGTACATGTTTACGGATATTAAGTATTATTCACATACATTCAACGTTATAATTTCCATAATGTTTTTCTTTTTAGGTTTTACTTACTTCCTTGCTACATTAATTATTACATTTATCATTTCATTGTCTTTCTCTCATCTATCCACACCACCCACTTTAAAATGGATGATCGTTAGTCATTTTCAAAGAATGTGTGAACAGATATTCTCCATGCGTGTTCACGAATGTGATGAGCCTCAGTGGAAAAAACGCACTTCGTAAATTAAAAGAAAAATCTCATTGCATTTTATTTTTTTACTTAAATACCTCCATTGTTATAAAGTAATTTTATTAATCTTCTTACTATGTTATGCAACCTCAATCATCTCTATTTATATCTTTTTTTTTTTAATTCTAATTTATGCTTCTAGCCTTCAACGACGTTCTTCACAAATTTTACATAATTATTTTTCTTCTAAAATACTAGGTAAAAAGTTAAATATTATAAACTATGTATAATTGGAACGTCTTTATCATCCTTAATTGGTTCATTTCATTCAAGCGTTAGGTGAGAGGAAAATTCATTGACAGGAACAAACGGTCCACCTTTCTAACCTCTACATGACCTGACATTAGTTTTAAAATATTTCATTGAAAATCTGCAATTTTTTAATTCCTAAATCTTTGTATAGTTTTATAATAAAAATTATACACCTTCACTTTTCTTTTTTTTTTAACTGAAAACATTATAATTTTCTTTATGAATTATGTATTACCATTTCTTAGACTAATATAAGTTTTTAACTTCCAATAAAAAAATATAATTTTGTTGTATATTCGTATTTTTTTTCCTTTTTCATATTCCCCTCTGTTTTTATGTCAACACCTCCCTTTCTTTAAATTTAAAAATGACAAAATGCCTCATAAACATAAAACACTTGCAAGATAAAATGCCTCATAAGTCATAAACAAAATGAAGAGAAAAAAAAAAAAGTTTAATATTCAGCAACCACTACTTTTTGTCAATAAAAAATATTTCGAGTCAGTGGATCGAGAAAGACAGTAATTAGTCATTATTGTGATTGTGATTGGCACGCAACTAGGCAATAAATAGAAACACGTATTATAATTTATAGTTATTAATGAGCGATTCTTCTGTATAATTATTTTTATTCTACAATTTTATTATTTTAATTTTTAAAATTTATATAATTATTTTATATTTTCATCTTTTAATTATTAATTTTATCTTTACTTTATTTTTAATTTTGAAATTAATTTAATTTTATATCAAATTTTATAAAATATTTTACTCTTAAAATTCACGTGATATTATTTATTATGTTTTTTAATTTACTTAAAAATTTAAAATTCTTAAATTTATTATCTTTACTCACAATATTACCTTTGTTCATTTTTTTAATCATGTTTTTTTTTTCTCTAATTTTTTCTCTTTTAGAAAAACATTAATCACATAATTGTGCATGTGGTCTTGAAGTAACTGACGAACGTGAGATGACGTGAAGTGAAATAGACATATTATAATCAATTATCAAATTATTAACTACCCGTGAATACAGAACAGGATTCAAGAACATCGACGATTGTCTTTACTGGCTATAATTTAATCTCCAAATATGTACAATTAATTTGAAGTTATGAACACTCGGTGGGATGATATGAGTGGTCTCTATCAGATGTCAGGTTCTTAGTTTTATTGTTGCAATTATGTTATATAATATATAAAAGAAACTAATTTGGATCTTTTTATAGAATGCAGATTGATACATTAATGATATGTATACAGTTTAATTTTCAAATGTATAGAACTAATTTAAATTAATCTTAGTGACAGTTAATTTAATTTTATATATAAAGAATTTAGTATATTGAGAATGATGCATGAATAATTGTAAAGTCTTTAAAATATATTTGATTTTTATATTGTTAGTTATTGTTAAGCTTATCTCATTACTTATTATCCCAAAATTTTGGGATCATCTATGCATAACTAATCTAATAAATTTGATGACTAAGAGGATCTTAACTCCTATTTTTTGTACGTGTAAAATTACAAGTGTTTGAAATAATTTGTTGGAGTTATACACTTAAACTTGTTTAAAGTATATACTACGCATCTTGCTATGTATGTGATAATTAAATGCATATCGTCCACACATGGAAGATTATTTTTCCTCCAAATTAATGACTTTATATTTCGCACGTTTATCAATCTAAACAACGGGTCGTTTCAATTACTATTTCGGCCATTAGCCTTTCTTTAAAACTTCCACAATTACCAAACGCGGAAGCTGATCAAGTTTTGGAATTTCTTGGAATTCTGAATGTGGTCCATATTGAAACAAGTTCACCATCCTGGTTTCATGCTTATCAAATGATAAAACCATGCTCATGAGATTTTCATTTAGCTTATATGTCAGCTGGATTATTTTAAACGTATTTTTCAACTAAGCACCTAAAACCAAATTCAAACTTCAAACATCTAGGATAACTGTACCAAAATAAAAGAAAAAGGTTTTAAATAGCTATACGTGTCTAGAAGACTCCGGCTTGAGTTCAACAAGATTAACATAATATAAAATAGAAAAATAACTTTTGTATTAGGAAGCTTTTGTTCTCTAATTTTTATCGAGGACCACCGGACATTTTGAGGAAAAACTAAATAATGGGTAATTTTATTATGGATCGAACATATGAAGGAAAGACTAAACAATGGATAGTATTATCATTGGTTATTTGTAGTGAATTTCTAAATGAAATAATGTGTTGATTTATTTGTTACTGAAACCACAAAGGATTATCGAAGTTGATTTTATTTTTTTTCTGTTGATAAACTCTAATTGTATCATAGGAATTATAAAAAATAAAGGTTTTTTTTTCATATATTTATAATTATTATCTCAAATTCTTTCTGTTAAGTCAAAATGACTTAACATCTTAATTTTAATAATTATAAGTCGACGGAAACATCTACCAGATGTAGAGGGAACAATGATCAGACAGATCATGATCCGTATAATACGAAATATGCAACCTCAAAACATTAGAAGTTCCAAATGCAAAGTTCAAGTCGTCATTCTCCAAGATTTTGTTATCAGATAAAGAACTTTGAAGATTAGACGGAGAGTGCGTCTAAACTTCAAGTCATGAGCTCAAGTGTGAAGATTTGAAGATTAAAGTTGAAGACGAAGGATGAAGACAATCGAATGAATTCAACATTCAACTCATTATAATTATTCATTCGTCTACTCCATTTAAAGTTCAAGACTCTGAGTAACTCGTGCATACATCTTTATTCAATCGTTACTCAGAATGTTCTAAAGGTGGAAATGGATTTCAAAATAAACCTCTGCAACACGAAAAACAGTTGTACGTTTTAGTGAAATCTCTGAGCGAATCGAGTCAAAAGCAAATCTCACGCTAACAACCGCTGACTTTCTATTAAATGTTCTGATTGCTTACTCTGCTATATGTGAAAGTACTCAAGATAAGAACTAACATTAACTTCTACAGTCTAATGGTTACTTCACACAACCACCTATAAAAGGAATTCATCTCTGCGAGTTCAAGTTAGTGAACTATTCTGATCAAAGATATATTCATATACTCGCTCAAGCTCTCAAGAAAACAAGTTTGCTCGCCACAAATTTAGAATAAAACTCACTTTGTAAAATCCCTCTCTGCGTAGAGAATATTTTCTATTTGAACTTATTGTAAGCTACTGTTGTGATGATATTATAGCATGAGGAGGCTAAGTGTTTAAAGAATACCTTGCATCAAGCCTGCGGAGGTTGGTAGTCCAAAGAATACCGTGAGTCTAGCATGTGGAGGCTGAAGTCCAAATAATACCTTCGTTAGCCTGAGGAGGCTAAGTGTTCAAAAAATACCTTAGTTAGCCTGTGGATGCTTTGTTCAAAGAATACCTGGGTTTAGCCTGTGGAGGTTGGGAACAAAGAATACCACTTTATCCTGAGAAGGCTATGTTCAAACAATATCTGTATTGTTAGCCGGAGTGACTGGGTTCAAAGAATACTCTTAATGGAACCTCAGCAAGTTGCTAGGTAACTGGACGTAGTCTTTCATAAGAAGAACTAGTATAAAAATACTACTGCTTTGATTATCTTAATTGTTTACTAACATGGGATAATATTTTTAATTGCAAATTTAATTAAAATCAAACTTTGAAGAACAAGTCTAAATTTGCGTTTGAACTAAACGCTTTTATACAAACATAAAACGCATCGTCTGAAATTTTTTAATTAATAAACATAATTTAACCCCCTTCTTGTGTATTTGTATTTTACACTTTCATTTTTCGAATTTCTGCAATTCCATACATTTCCATAATGATGGTGTTTTTCCAAATCAAACTTTGTTGTTCAACATCTTGGATTAGCCATCTTAGAAGGTATTGTTAAAAGGTCATCAATTCCTAATAAAATGGATGTAGTCGTAGCTTGGCGGACACAATATAGTTCAACATCAACAAATAATTTTAGAATAAACTCTGGTAACATATTAAAAAATTAAATTATATATCTAACTTAATCTTAAAAAATTAACTTATAAGACGAGGATTATTCGATATTTATATATATTTATTAAACCATATTTTTAGGTAATAAAACATTAAATTTTTTTAAAACAAAAATAGAAGATAATTATACATAGATTAAAAAACCATAAAATAAAACAGTGTAAAATGTATTGTATTTTGATAAATTTAATGCAAATATTATTTCCAGTCTAAAGGATTTTCAATATCCTTTGGGACTTATTATATGTATTCATTGACAGGAAAGAGAGGCATAAAAATAAAATGGTGAATAAGATAGATGACATATGAAAAAGAAGAAATTATTTTAAAAAAGTATAGAGTCCAAGCCTAGTTAGTTGACAATGGGTTAGGCCTGTCTATGGGCCAAACCTAAATCCATCAGAGATTGTTGGAGGCTTAAGACCAGTTCAGCACTTGATACAACTGGGTGGGCCTGATTTTGTGATTTTTTGGATCTACATGTCCTTTGCTTCGACCACAGCTCCATTTATTTTATTTTATTTTATTTTTGCTTTTGAAAAAAAAAAAAAAAACAGAACTGTGGTGTCTCAGCATTTGTTTGAGATAGCCGTGGAAATAAAATTATTTCAATATATATAATTGATTATGATTCAAATTAAATTTTTATATAGATAAATGCGTTGAAAAGTCATTTCCGTTATGGTGATGCTCTCGTATGTAGAGTTTTATAAAAAAAAAATACTAAAAAATAGTGGAAATGTAATTAATTTTGTCCTGAGTGTAATAAAAAATAAATTTTACCAAATAAAAAAAGTATAGAATAAATAAAAAGAGAATTTTTTTTAAAATAATTATAAGTTTTAAAATATCAATATAACTTTTAAGAAAAAAACTATTTACAAGGTTAAGTAGGTTAAGTTATTTTTGTCATATGGATATGACTTATTTTCAAATAGCTTATTTTAAAAAAAGAACTAAAATATACGAAAATAATCTTTGCTAGACATATGCTTAATACGAAAATAATCTTTGCTAGACATATGCTTAAAGTGTGGCTCACTTTACAAAAGAAGGTGGTCAATTAGAAAAATATTTAGTAGACAACTACAGTACTTATACAACTAGTTATAAAATGTGAAAAAAAAATACGTATATGTATAAAATGTGAAGAGAGAGAAATATGATTTGACTGGTTGACTACGTATTAGAGTTGTTAGTATAGTAAAATTGGATGAATTATGTTGTCTGGCTAAAAACAATTGATTAATTTTTTATTTATCATACATAAACATATTTCGTCATGCTTGCATTTTAGGATAAAATTAAAATTAAAACATGTAAAGTAAATTATTATAAGAATTGTAAAACAGTATTCAAGGAAAAAATAAGAATAAATAACAAATATTTTTGTCACAAAACTTCCTAATTAACATATTTTAGTTACAAAACTTGTTGAGGGATAAGAAGTTAAGAGAGATAGATTTTCATTAAAATATATTCATGAATTTTCTTTAAATTTTATTTATACTTTAAATATTAAATATTGTTTAAACTGAAATTTTATAACATGTTTTTTTTTTTTTTTGCAGGTTTGATTAGATGATTAGTTATTAAGTTATTATTACATGGTTGATTTAGTTAAAAAGAAATAGGAAAAAAGTGAGACGAAATGGTGCGGAAGAAACGAAGGGCCGGAATGAAGAAACAAACTAACGATATTAGCGAAAGGAGTTTCCGCCAATGGTGCAAACCAAAACGACGCGGTGTTGTTGAGAGCTTTGAGGAATGGGGTAGGAACCACGATCAGCCCCCACCACGTTGGACGCCGGTGCGGGCCATCATCATGAATCTTCGTCTCAAACATCTTCGCACCACCCCTTTTTCTGAGCCCACCACCCCCACCTCCCCTAGAACCACCCTCTTCCTCTCTACTTCCGGCAAGTCCCTTCACCTTTCCAATTCTAACAAGTTTCTCCTTCCCTCCAACTCCTCCAAGCGCCCCGACACCCCCCGAAAAAAATATCTCAAACAAGTCACCGGCCGCCACAAAGACACCGAGCTCCACCTCGCCGCCCAGCGCGGCGATGTCGCCGCCGTCAGGAATATCATTACCGAGATTGATTCCTATTTGGTCGGAACTTTTGAGTTTGAAACTGAGGTTGCTGAAATTAGGTCTTCCATCTTCAATGAGGTTAACGAGTTGGGAGAAACCGCGCTCTTCACCGCCGCGGAAAAAGGTCACCTTGACGTTGTTAAGGAGCTTCTCCCTTTTGCTACCCCTGAATCGCTTTCCTTAAAAAACCTTTCCGGCTTCGACACTTTGCACATTGCCTCTAGCCAAGGCCATCTTGGTACGTACCATTTTATACCACCTTGCATGCAATTTTCCTACAAGCTCTCACTCATGCATGCATGCACCCTCTTATCTCTAAGGTTATTCTTCATGTAACGTCCCTTAGTTTCAAAGAATTTTGATAGCTATCTCTTTTTAATTAACCAATGGAGAAAAGGAAATTATTGATGGAGTTTTAACTCTATTTAACCCGCAAAGAATATATGGTGTGATAAAAAATTATAAGTGTTAACGAAGATATATTAGCAGGTCTGACACAAGCTGCGGATTATAATAGGTTGGACTAAAACATTGAATTTGAGCTTGTAAAGTGAATCTGTTTTCGGGTTTAGACAGATTTTGTGGGTTAAGCTTACGTTGGATCATGATTGCATTGGGTTTTTAAAATTCGGACTCAAAATTTAAAACTCAAACCCTATATTTTAATGGATGCTTTGGGCCAGTCCGGTTAGCCCGCCCATTTTGTCAGCTTTAATGTCTAAGAGTATTAGGTTTTAAAAGAACTATTAATTTAGTATTGAAGTATAATTTTAAAAAAATATTAAGGAGATTTGATGAACAAGATATGTTGTGGTAACAAATCACAGGAATGAGAATTTCATCATGTGTAAAAGAGAACAGAAATTCACTAAAAGACAGAAAAGGCACAAAAATTCGAAACTGAAAAAGTACAAGAGAAGTCACCTTTCTTTAACTATTTACTTGTTCCTATAAATGCCTTTATTTCTAAGTTTTAGTCTTTAATTATATGAAGTTGTAAGTTTAAACCCTTCATAGTTTTCGTAGCAGTTCATTTTGTAATGGATTTGTATCACCTAAAATTATTTTCTATATTAGCTTTGGAGACTAAAACTTTATAGTTATCTTGGTTACGAACTAAAATTTAAAATAGAGATGAGATAAATATATATGTGTGTGTGGATCAATTGAATAGTTTGGTCTGTTTTTGAAAACGGTGATTATTTTATGGTGAAAACAATGTTGGGCAAAATGTAAACACTCACCTATTTTGGGGTGGAGGGATGAGACACGGAAAGAAAAATAAAAGTAAAGAAAGAAACTGATAGAGCAATACAGAAGAAAATGAGATGGAAAAAGATAGAAAAGAAACAAAGTGTTTAGTGTTTGTACTTTATAGTCAACCTGATATAAAATGTGTTGTTAGTATTTCAGGGGAATGTGTAAGTAACATTACAACTATATATTTTTATTTTGGCAGCCATTGTGCAGGAGCTACTAAACCATGATCCTAAGTTGGTTAAGACGGTTGGGCAGTCAAATGCAACTCCTCTTATATCTGCAGCTACACGAGGGCATGCAGGTGTTGTTCAAGAGTTGTTGTCTCGGGATCCTACCCAGTTGGAGATGACTAGGTCCAATGGAAAGAATGCACTCCATTTAGCAGCACGCCAGGGACATGTGGATGTAGTAAGGATACTTCTTCAGAAGGATCCACAACTTGCTCGAAGGACTGATAAGAAAGGACAAACTGCACTACACATGGCTGTCAAAGGGGTTAGTTGTGGGGTTGTGAAGCTAATTCTTGAAGCAGATGCTGCCATTGTCATGCTTCCTGATAGGTTTGGCAATACAGCGTTACATGTAGCCACACGGAAGAAGAGGGTAGAGGTAACATACTGGCCTAACTTTTAAGTAATGATAAGTTTGATAATAGGAAAACCATGAGGTGCTATCTCTTAGGAATGCTAACAACACTCTTCTTTCGGTACAAATTTTATCACTGTGTAGATTTTATTCAATGATATATATGGATTCCTCCTTTATTTAACAACTTTTCATTATTGCTTAATGAGACTTGTATTAACTAATTAATCGGAAAGAAATGTGTTTAATAGAGTTTTAGTTGTATTTATATTTATTGCTTTCCTTTGTGAACCACAAATACGTGATATGGTTTAATTTTTATGCAGTGTCAAAACAAAAAATGTTACACTATCAACAAGTTAGAAATAATGATAAATATGATTTTTAAAATGATTACTATAAAACTCCATAAATTTACAGAGAAAAACTTAGGTACAATTATTTAGGTATTATTTATATTATTCTTTAATTAAAATTAAAATTTTACTTTAATAATCTAAATAGTCAGAATTATATTAGATAATTATATAAATTATCGAAATAAAATTTTAATTCTAATTGGACAACGTGATAAATAGTACCAAAGAAACCTTATTAAATTTAATTAGTCTTAAATTCATGGTAAATGTGATTGAATAAGCGTGTAAAAAACATGAGCCACTTTCTCATGTAATATTGTCTTCATGCAGATAGTGAATGAGTTGTTACTTCTTCCTGACACCAATGTAAATACCTTGACAAGAGATCACAAGACAGCTCTGGACCTAGCAGTGGGACTTCCAATATCAGAAGAAATTTTGGAGATCAAAGAGTGTCTGATTCGTTATGGTACAGTTAAAGCCAATGATCTGATGAACCAACCAAGGGACGAGTTAAAGAAAAGCATGACACAAATTAAGAAAGATGTCAATTTCCAACTGGAACAAGCTCGAAAAACAAACAAAAATGTGGATGGGATTGCCCACGAGCTACGCAAGTTACACAGAACTGGACTAAGCAATGCAGCCAACTCAGTAACTGTGGTAGCTGTGCTATTTGCAACAGTTGCATTTACAGCACTTTTCACAATTCCTGGTGGGAATTATGACAATGGAGTGGCAGTGATGGTGCACACTGCTTCTTTCAAGGCCTTCTTCATATCCAATGCTGTGGCATTATTCACATCATTATCTGTGGTGGTGGTTCAAATCACAATTGTTAGAGGGGAAATAAAGGCTGAGAAAAGGGTTGTGGAGGTGATTAACAAGTTGATGTGGTTGGCCTCTGTATGCACTTCTGTTTCATTCATTACAGCATCTTATATAGTAGTTGGTCGTCGCAGCCTATGGGCTGCAATTCTTGTTACTGTTGTAGGGGGCATTGTAATGGGTGGTGTTCTTGGTACCATGACTTACTATGTGGTGAAATTAAAACGCTATAAAAGAGTGAGAAAGAAAGAGAAGATCACTAAGACAGGAACACAATCATTTCGCCATTCTAATTCTGATGAGTCAGACATAAATCCAATTTTTGCCATTTGATTTGATGGTACTTTGGACTTAAATGTAATTAAGTTTGATGCTTCTGTCCAATGCTTTTGTATTTGCCTTTTGACAAGATGAGAAGGACTCTTAGCTTACTTTGGAAGTTTCATTTGTTCATATAGATAAAAGATGAATATTATGTATGTAAATATGGATGCTTGTTAGTTAGTGTTTGTTGTTAGTTACACTTTCTTATAAAGGTTGATTTCAAGTCTGACATCAGTTGTCATATTACAGTGTTTGTGAACATTAATTTTGTAGCTTGTTTTGGTAAAGTGGTCAAAGGCGGGAACATAATTTTTGTAAATGTGATTTTTTCTTAGTTTGAAGTGTTGGATGCTATAAAAATAATCCAAAACATCAATCATCTAACCTCCCAATAACACCAATGATAGTTAATGAAATAATTAGTTTTGGGTCTTTGGCTTCTTAGTGGCAATGATTTTATAAAACAATTTTGAGAAAAAAAATAAAAAGAGTCAGCGAAAAGGCAACGCTGAGAGTCATTTACTTAATAAAAAGAGAAAGATGGAGGTTGATTCGAATGAGACAGAAAATGATGATAAAAAACATCGTAAATATTTTGAAAGAAAAGACGAGAGTAATGGGACTAAATATGATCCCATAAATGGCCCATTGGACTATTTATAATTTCCTAATTACATGGCCCATTGGACTATCTAGTTAACTTAGGAAATTTGAGCTGATCGACTAAACCATTTATGTCTTTCTTTCTCATAAAATTTAGTTACTTGTACATCTAGTATGGCTAATTGACCCTAATGGGTTATTTTTAAAAAAAAATTACGTTAATAGATTTATTTGAAAAATATTTATCACAGGGATTTATCTTGAGTTAAGTAGAAAACGCCTTCAAGATGAGGCATTGGGGAAAAAAACATCTTTTAAAGGAGGTGTTAAGGAAGAAAACGTCTTCTAAAGGAGGCGTTGAAATATGAAAAGTCTCCTCTTTTTTAAATTAATATTTTTTTATTCTCTAGATAACTGTTTAAATAACGTTTTAAATATAAACTTTTTCTTACTCAAATATGGTAACCGTATTTTAAATTAATATATCTTTTTTATTCTTTAAACAACTGTCTTAATAATATTTTTTCAATAATATTTTTTTTTATGTCTTTCAATTGCTATTTTCAACCACTTGATTGTGTTTAGTTTTTTATCAGTTTTTTATCAAAGCAAATAGTTGCATTTTTTACGTGAATTGTTGAAACAAACAACCTATTTACTGACTTCACAACAACAAATATATATATATATATATATATATATATATATATAAATTTTAAAAAACTGTTATTTGAAGAATAAAAAATATTAATTTAAAATAAGGAGACGTTTTGTGTTTAAACGCCTCCTCTCTTAAATTTCAAAAGTTCCTCAATCACAAATGGTCATGTGTACAACCTAAAAGGAAGTGTTTGGTCTTCTAACGCCTACCTCTGAAGGCGTTTTCTTCCCCAATGCCTTTAACTCAAAACAGACCCCTACTAGTAAATATTTTTGTAACAAACCCATTTACATAAATTTTTTTTAAAAATACCATAATAGGTCAATTAGCCATCTATTATGGTTATGAATTTTATATAGCTACAACCTTTTACTTATAATTATTTAGAAATGAATGCTTTAATGGCTCGTCTTATTTTAAATGTTTGCTTAGATGGTTAATTTATTTTGAAATTAATGTATATAGTTAAATATTTTTTTTAAGGACTAAGATCAGAAGAGGCTATTTTAGATTTTTATTATTTTTCTTTCCATTTTAAGATACGATTTTATAAAAAGATATAAATAGGATGAGATACATACAAGTTAATAACTTATTTTGTAGTTATGATAAATATAAATAAGATAGAATAATTTATTATATCTTACTCTAATCAATACCATAAGATATAAATTTTTTATCTATTCTTTGTGTATCATATATTTCTTATTTTAAGAGGAATTAGATTAAAAAGTAATAAAACAGAGAAATATATCTTTCTTTTACTACTCATTATCATTATTGTTATTGTTATTATTGTTGTTGTCACATATGCTAACCCTATATTTTAATTATTGTTGCCACTATTACAATTATAGTTGCTGCCAGTAATTATCATCATTGTTATTGACATGACAACTATTTCCATCATATTAAGTAATATCATTGTTACTACCATAGTTATCAACCTTTAGAGTCAATTCATAGACTCTTACGAATTTGAGAGTTTACTATGTGTAAAATATAAAAACACATAATAAAGGGGTTGAATTATGTAGACTGTTTAAAAGAATTTTTTCTTTAAGACGATGCGTTTGCGTCTATTGTTTTCAAAGCTTGATCAGACGCAAGATTGTTTTCTTCTTAAGATTGATTTTATTATCAGACTGTTCAAGTTATTATCCCCTAGTTAGTTAACAGATAAAACAATAGAGAAGATAACAATATTTTTATACTGGTTCGTTTAATCAAGACTACATCCAGTTTCCCAGCAAAACACTGAGGTTTCACTAAGAGTATTCTTTGGACCCAGCCACTTTTGGCTAAATACATATATTATTTGGGCTAAGAGTATTCTTTGAACCCAACCACTTCTGGCTAAATACAGATATTATTTGGGCACAGCTAGCCTCTACAGGTTAAACAAATGTATTCTTTGAACACAGCTTCTACAAGCTAAACAAGGTATTCTTTGGAAAACAGCCTCCTCAGGCTAATACAAAGATATTATTTGAAACACAGCCTCCTCAGGTTAAGGGCACCACAAAGTGGATTTAGGAAGATGAAAGAATAAGTTTAACCTCTACGCAGAGAGGGGTTTTACAATCAGTTCTATTCAAGTTCAGGGCGAATGAACTTTGTTTGAGAGCTTGAAGCTTGAATATAATTTCTTTGTTGTGAAGTTCGCCAACCTTCTTTTGAAGTAATGAAGTCCTTTTATAGAGAGCTCTGTGAAGTATCCGTTAGACTGAAGATTTGAACGTTAGTCTTTGTCTTGGGGTCTTCAAACATGTGACAGAGATCAATCAGAATAATTAATGTTTGCACAAGCTTTTTCTGACTTGATTAGAGACATCAACAAAAAGCAAGGTTGCTTTTCATGTTGCAGGGGTTTTGCATAGATCTCTATTATGTCATTGGAAGCTTCTACAGTAACGACTAGATTTGAATTGTGGCGCGAGTTACTTCGTCTGAACTTCATTAAACGAGGTAGACGAATGAACAAATAGATGAGTTGTGTTGAATTCATTCGTTTGTCTCCTTCCTTCGTTTTCAACTTCAGTTTTCAAAGTCTTCCTTCTTGAGCGGTTGACTTGAAGTTGAGATGAGCTCTATGTCTTGAACAATGAAGGTTCTTCTGTAAAAGGATAAACATAAGAAGGGGATTGAATTGTGTTAATTAAAAAAAATTATCCCTCTCGTCTGTGGGTTTCAAAACGGTTCAGACGAAACAACGTTTATATTGAAAGATTGATTTTAATAAAAAAACGTTAGATTATGATTATCCCCAGTTAGTCAATCAGACGAAACAAATAAACACAAGTATTTTTATACTGGTTCGTCTATTCAAGACTACGTCCAGTTACCCAGCAACAACTGAGTTTTCACTACAAACCGTGAAAAAGTTTACAAGTATTGTTTGAACCCAGCCACTTCTGGCTATTACAAGATATTCTTTGTTCTCAGCCTTCTCAGGCTAAACAACCAAGGTATTCTTTGAACCCAGCCTCCACAGGCTAATACAGAAGGTATTCTTTGAAACACAGCCTCCTCAGGCTAAAGTACCACACAAGTGGATTTGAAAACATGTTTGAAAACAAAAGATTTTCCTCTTCGCAGAGAGGGTTTTACAATAAAGTTCTTAGCACAGAATTGAGCGAATTCTCAGAAGATGAGATAAGAGGAGCGTATTCGCCAACTGATTCTTGATGCTGTGAAGTCCTTTTATAGGCATCTTCTTCAAATAGCCGTTAGACTCATTTGAATGCCGTTGAGAGTCGTTGAGAAATCTTCTTGAGAGCTTTCCAAAAGTTTGTCAGTTGTACTTGATTGATTGATGAAGAGTCGCAGCGGATATAGTGGACTAGATTATGCGCAGTACTTTTTCTGACTTGTACAAAGATGTGACAAAAGGTGAAGACCTTTTTGACTTTGGTGTGTATGCTCGAATCCCTATATTGATCTTGGATGCTTCTCATGAGTATTTCTTCAGATTTGAAATCTTGGCGCGAATGACTCAACTTGACTTCAACTTTTGGATAGATGATATGTGTCTTCAGATGTTGTTGTTTCGTCTCATCCTATCATCTGAAAACTTCACTCTTGGGACAGACGAAGGACTTCAACTGAGTAGTCCTCTTCCGTCTGTGCATGTATCGTCTGATGGCTTGGCTTTTGGACAGACGCAGAACTTCACTTTTGAAGGGTCATGTTTCGTCTGTGCTGGTTTCGTCTTAGCAAGTTTTGGGTAGCTTGGTTTCGTCTGTCTTGTAATTAATCAAAATCTTGAGACGTTAATCATTCTTGATCTAACAATCTCCCCCTTTTTGATGATTACAGACCATACCAAGAAAATCTGCACAAGACATGGTTAGACAGAAACAAATAGTCTCAAAAAGCCAGATTGACATCAAGACGTTGTTTTCTGAATAATACCTCTTTATAAAAGATTGTTACATCAATGCGATGTAATCTTTATACATTATTACACTGGTCTAGACAGAAAACCAATAAAGAATTACAATGTATTTTCTATACTAGAAAGAAAAAAAAATACATTGATACAAGTATAATACATGGCTCCTTATTGTTTAAGACTCCCCCTCAGACGATGCTCTTTACTTGCTTGCTCTTGGTCGCTCCCCCTCAGACGAAGCTTTATTTGTTTACTCCCTCTCAGACAATACTTTCCCCTTGTACCTTTCTCCTTTCCCTTGGGATATCTCTTTTCTCTTTGTCTCCCCCTTGGGCTGTGAATCATCAAAACATGATCACGAAGAAGGCTTTGGCTTTTTGTTAAGCAGGGTCATCACAATGTCCTTCAATTGTTGCACTTCAGACGATAGAGAAGCTTGATTTTCTTCAAGTTCTCTGTTCTTTTCCTTCAAGTGCACACAATCTTCTTCCAAGACATCATACTTTCGCTTCAGAGACTTATACTCCTCAGCTTCTTGAATATCAGCTTCAGCAGCCTCAACTGTCTCAGCAACCTCCACCATATTATCAACTTGCACTTGTGGTGTTTGAGGCTCTTCCACAATAGGTACAGTGTCATCAATAATGAGCACTGATGGGGTCTTCTTCAGACGCAGTGTGAACAGTGGAAGAAAGAGGTAAGCTGTGAAGTTCCGTTCCCATTGCCATGTGTAGTTCTTTGTTGGAACAGAGACTTCAAGATCCGGATGTTCCTCAGAAGGAAGTGTATAAGCGAAAGCTCCACCAGGAAACACCCTGCCACAGACAGTGGAATCCTCATCAAATGAAGTTCCAGAGCAAAATTCTGAGGTGGCTTCATGATCTTCTATCATCCTTTGTATCTTTGGATTGATAGGGCTTAAGGCTTGAGCTTGTATTGCCTTGAAGTGCGCATAAGCAGCAGACGAAAGAAGCTTGGGGATGTGTCTTGCAAAATTGAAGGTTCTGGGGACAGACGATACTTTCTTCTCTTTACCCTTAGCCAAAAACTTGACCAAGCATGGTCGTTTTTGGTCTAAGACGATTGTGTACTTAGTTTCGTCTGACACCAGTGAAGAGAACTGTGAACCCACCATGAAGGGGCAATATCTCTTATCCTTCTTAGCTTGACAATCAATGTGATAGAAGGAAACTTCTCTTTCCTTGGCTTCCCTTCTATAGGCACCAACTATAAACTTGAAGGTCAAGTTGTAGTCTTCCGGTAGGGCGTGAGCGAACTCCTCAGGATCTTCATATTCGTTGAGGAGGATGGAGTAGCGAGGGTTGATCCCGGAGCAATGGGGTCTCGTCCATGGGAGCACAATTCCTAGAGAGTGTCCTAGACCGACATACTCTGTTTTATTGAGTGGAATTGTGAAAGGCATTGGATCATGGCGATCTATGGCGTCGAGATGCCAATGTGTGCAATCTTTCGGCTCATAGTTGGTAGAGTTTGCGTCTCCATATCTATAATGATGGAATACAGGCGCATTTAACTCATACTGAACCTTCCACTTTGTGTTTTCTCTTTGTGGGATGTGAGGTTCATAGCCAAGTGCTGGTCCTTCAATCACAGACGCAGCAAGATGATCCTTGTATGCTTGTATGTTTTGATTGTTTTCTAAGCCCTTGATGTCTAGGTTGGCCAGCGTGTCCCAGGGCAGACGCTTCAGCCAATTGTGTTGCTCCTCTGGGGTGTAGATGATGTCTTCATTGAAATTCACCGGCTTCAAGGGTTTATTGTATAGAATGAGATTTACAAATCTCCCTAGTTGAAAACCCTTCTTTTCTCTGTACTGGTATGGGGTCTTCAACTCTATGTAAGGAGTACCCCTTATGTACAGGTCTTCATTGTCTGCCAAGATGTCTGTTGCAGACTCAGACGATTCAGCTTCAGTAGAGAATTCTTCAATCTTCTCTCCAAAGATCCAGTCAGGTTTGGCTGGTTTCTCAGCACAGGTGCACTCAGCGAATCTCCTCATGACTAATTCGTTTAGAAACGAATAGTCCACCTTGTGTTTTGGGGGTAAGTCTTCTGGATTGATCACCTCAGCATGTGATCTCTCCTATGTAACATCCACCTTGATAACTTCAAGTTGTTCTTCATTAGACGAAGAATCAACTTCTTCAATAAGCACATAGTCTTCAGACGAAATCTCCTTCGTCTGGTGGTGGGATGCTTCCTCAGACGCAGCAGTTAGCGTCTGTGCAAGGAATGCGTTCAGCGGAGACGCAACAATAGGGGTTGCCCTATGTTCGTCGTGGAGTAAAGGTGATGGAGAGACCTCCATTGTGGAGACTTCCTCACACAACATTGTTTCCAACTCCTCCGTAAGCTGGGCATTGTCTTTCTGGATCTGGGCAGTTTCTTCACTGTTCATGCCCTCTGAGGTTGCTGGAGCAGATGCAGCCTCAGACGATCCAATGCCACGAACGCTATCTAGAAAGATCCTTTCTCTCTCAGCATGAAGCAATATGGAGACCCTTTTGGCCTCTTTCAGTTGTCTTTCTTCGTCTGTCTCACCAACTACAACAGACGTTAGCTTTTGCTTCATTTTCTCCTTGCCTTTAGCAGCCTTTTCAAGAGCAAGCTTTCTAGCTCTTGCCTTTTCCTCTGCTGCTATCCTCTGCTTTTCTTCGTCTGTGAGAATCTTCACAGACGGAACACCTTCAGACGATATGTTGACCCCTTCATCTTCACTAGGGGATATCGTCGACCCTTTTAGCTTGGCACCAATGTGCTTAATTCTGATGGTCCTTTTCTTCTTCTTGAGCGGTTCCTCAGGAATGTCTTCGAAGGGGACTTCAGTAACTTTCACTGGTGGAGAAGGAGGTGGAAGTGTTTGAGTTTGTGTTTGAGGTTGTGTTTCGGACGGTGTTTGGGTTTGTGTTTGGGGTTCTGTTTGGGATGGTGTTTGGACTTGTGTTTGTAGTTTAGCACGCTTGATGCGAGCTCTGTGTGGAGGGTCTTTGGTGATGGGTGAGAGGGGTACATCCTCTTTTTGTGAATGGAGGAGGAAGCCTGGCGTCAGATGCATCTTCGCAAATGTGCTGGCTTTAACTTCCTTTCCCTCTTGGTGATAAGCTACACCAGCAGTATCAAACCCTTGGTTGATGATGATCTTTGTGAAGAGGGTGGCATAGGGAATGCTGCTCTTCTTACGAATGTTGCGGTTCTTCAACGCACTTATCTAGTGGTCAAGGATAATGTGCAGAAGACTCATCCTTACTTTCCTTAGACAGTAATAAATACAGAAATCGTCTCGAGAGCTCACATTGTCGCGAGAGCCTGTACGAGGAGTGAAGATGTTGTAGAGCAAGTTGTGGATGATTCTTACGGAAGGGCCGAGGTTCCCTGATCTGAAGAAATTGGGGTCTTCAGTGTTACGAGTCTTCCCATAAATGATTTTGTCTACATGCTCCTCAGACTCGATCTTCATCCAATCTTGACTATAGAAACGCCCTTCGGCCTTACAGTTGCCGGCTTCAGCAATGATGTCGACGGTGATGATGTACTCTTTATTGTCGATAGTACCGACAATACCATCTTCGAACTCTTTAGCATCGCTCCAAAATTTGGCGTATGCCTCCATCAGCCATTCCCCTCTCATAGCAGCAAACTCCATCCATCCAGTGTGAGTTAGAAGCTTGGCGACTCTGTCAGATACGCTCTTTATAGTCTCTCTTGAGATCCACTTGCTAGGTAAGAACAAGTCTTGAACAAAGAAAGTGGCTTCAGCAGCTTTGATAGCTTTGGTGTTCTTGGCGGCCATTGTTGATATCTTTTTAATGATTGATTTGACCTCTGCAATTCACGGCGCGTGCCTATCAATGTCCTAGAATAGTGCAATAAATAACAGACACATTTATTGCTTCTTTTAATTTGTCCCTGCACACTTGAGATAAACTTGTTAAACAGTAACAGTTGCGTCTGTTGAATTTTACCACAATAACTATTCAACTTGATCAGACGCAATGTTTCGTCTTAACACGAAATAATGTACAGACGGAACAAATTTAACAAATAGCTCAGACGGAACAATTTTCAATCATTTAAAGAAATAATTCCAAGATTTTTCTTAATGAAATTGAAACGTGTTTCGTCTAATGCTTTAGTAAATATATCTGCCCATTGAAAATCAGTTTGCACAAACTGTATATTGAAAATACCTTTTTGGACATAGTCTCTTATAAAATGAAAACGAATTTCAATATGTTTAGCTTTCGAATGTTGAATAGGATTTTTGCTAAGATTGATTGCACTAGTGTTATCACAAAATACTGGTATATGATTTTCAAACCTGGAGAAATCTTCAAGTTGATGTTTTATCTACAGTAATTGTGAGCAACACCCTGCCGCAACAATATACTTTGCTTCAGTTGTTGAGAGTGCAATGGAGTTTTGTTTCTTGCTTGACCAAGATATTAATGATGATCCAAGGAATTGGCATCCACCACTTGTGCTTTTTCTCTCCACTTTGTCTCTAGCATAATCCGCATCACAAAAGCCTCTTAAACTGAAATCACTATTTTTCTTATAAAACAAAGATAGATCAGTTGTTCCAACAAGATATCTAAGAATTCTCTTTACAGCTTGTAAGTGAGATTCTTTAGGGTCAGATTGAAATCTAGCACATAGACAGACACTAAACATAATGTCATGTCTGCTCGCAGTTAAATAAAGGAGTGAGCCAATCATACCTCTGTATACCGTTTGATCAACGGACTTACCTGACTCATCCTTGTTGAGATTTGCTCCAGACGAATGCATTGGGGTCTTCATAGGCTTGGCATTCTCCATCTTGAACTTCTTGATAAGTTCCTTTGTGTATTTCTGTTGATAGATGTAGATTCCTTATTTCGTCTGCTTGATTTGAAGTCCTAGAAAGAACTTCAATTCTCCCATCATGCTCATTTCAAACTCATCCTGCATTAGCTTTGAAAAATCCTTGCACAGAGAATCATTAGTAGCTCCAAAGACTATATCGTCTACATAAATTTGGACTATAATAAAGTCTTTTAAAACACTTTTCTTGAAGAGAGTTGTATTAACCTTTCCTCTTGAGAAATCATTTTTAAGAAGAAAATAACTGAGTCTATCATACCAAGCTCTGGGAGCTTGTTTAAGACCATACAGTGTTTTCTTAAGTTTGAAAACATGATCAGGTTGAGATAAACTTTCAAAACCAGGAGGTTGTTTTACATACACTTCTTCTTCAATGAAACCATTTAGAAAAGCACTTTTTACATCCATTTGATATAGGACGATATTCTTGTGAGCAGCAAAAGCAAGTAGTATTCTGATTGCTTCTAATCTAGCTACAGGTGCAAAAGTTTCTGTAAACTCAATACCTTCTTGTTGATTATATCCTTGTGCTACTAACCTCGCTTTGTTTCTTACCACTTTTCTAGCTTCATCAAGCTTGTTTCTGAACACCCATCTGGTCCCAATGATGCTTTTGTTCTTTGGTCTTTCAACTAGGGTCCATACATCATTCCTTGCGAACTGATTAAGTTCTTCTTCCATAGCCAAGATCCAATCGTTATCTTGAAGAGCATCTTCAACATTCTTTGGCTCTATGTTTGATACAAGAGCATATGCAGACGATTCCTTTAGCTTCGATCTAGTTAGAACACCTTGATTCCTATCTCCAATGATAAGATCTTCAGTGTGGTTAGACGCAAACTTCCATGATCTTGCAGGGGCTTGATCTCTTTGTTGATGAGTATCAAACGAAGAGGGTTCGTCTGTGCTTCTATCGTCTGCTCTTGTTTTGTCTAACCCTTGTTTATCATTTTGACCAGAAGGGTTAATCTGCAAATTATCAAACAGGTTTTCTAGGTCTGATATTTCTTTATCAGCCTTTGAGTTATCTTGGAACTTTACATGAATTGATTCCTCTACAACTTGCGTCTTAGAGTTAAAAACTCTATAGGCCTTAGACGTGTTGGAATATCCAAGAAAGATTACTTTTACCACCTTTGAATCAAAATTGCCAAGTTGATCTTTGGTGTTTAAGATAAAGCATTCACATCCAAAAGGATGGAAATAAGAAATGTTGGGTTTTCTTTCTTTCCATAGTTCATATGGAGTCTTATTCAAAATTAGTCTTATCAATATTCTGTTTTGAATATAACAGGAAGTATTAACTGCTTCTGCCCAATAATATTTAGGGAGAGAGCTTTCATGCAACATAGTTCTAGCCATTTCTTGTAAAGTACGATTTTTCCTTTCCACAACTCCATTTTGTTGAGGAGTTCTTGGAGACGAAAAATTGTGAAATATACCATTTTCAAAACAAAAGGCTTTGAACTCAGAATTTTCAAATTCTGTTCCATGATCACTCCTTACAGACGCAATACATATTCCTTTTTCTTTTTGAACACGTTTACAGAATATTTCAAAAACCTTGAATGACTCATGTTTATGGGCTAAGAAGTATACCCATGTGAATCTAGTATAGTCATCTACAATGACAAGTCCATATCTCTTCCCTCCAAGACTTTCAGTCTGAGTAGGTCCAAAGAGATCAATGTGTAACAGTTCTAGCGGTCTTGTCGTGGAAACAACATTTTTTGATTTGAAAGAAGCTTTGAGTTGTTTCCCATGGTGACAAGATTCACATAGACGATTGATTTTCCAAGATATTTTTGGTAAACCTTTTACGAGATCCTTTTTAGAAATTTTTGAAATATACTTGAGACTTAAATGTCGAAGCTTTTTGTGCCAAATATCTCGTTCATCGTCTGCTCAAATCAAACATGTTACATTCGATCACTCAGTCGAAAGGCAAACCTCATAAAGGTTATTCTTTCTTTTCCCAATAAAAAGAATGGATTTATCTTTGTTTCTGACTATACACTCATCAGAGTTAAAAGCTACTTCATATCCACTATCACAAAATTGACTTATGCTAAGTAGATTGAAGTTAAGACCTTTAACATATGATACGTTCTGGATAAGTGTATTGGGTGTCTTACCAACAGTCCCAATGCCAAGAATTTTACCTTTTCCAGAACCGTAGGAGACAGACCCTTTACTTGGTCTGAGGTCTTGGAACATAGACAGTCTCCCGTCATGTGTCGTGGAGCAACCACTTGTCCGTGTACCGAACAAGTCTTGTCTCTTCCCATTAAGGATATCTCAATGAACAATAAGTGACTTTGGTACCCAAATCTTTTTGGGTCCTTTCTTGTTAGTTACAAAAGGCTTCTTTTTGTTTTTAGCCTTTTTGTAGTTATTAGGAATCTTGTTGTGATTCCTCTTCTTTTGAGCAGACGAAACAGGTTTGTTTTTCTTTTCGTCTGTCTCCTTAACATAATCGAGTCCACTTTTATCATTAGGTGATCTCCTATACTTTAAAATATTTTCAAGAATGGAGGATCCCTTTGTAAACTTGGTTAAGTCATTGAGTAAGGACTCATTTTCTTTCTTCAATCTTTCGATTTCAAGAATGAAAATGTTCTTTTCAGACTCAGACGAAACATCATTTGATACTTTCTTGTCTAGTAACTCAATTTCAGATTTCAAAACCGCATTTTCTTCCAAGGCTTGTCTCAGCTTGGTTTTGCAAGTTTTGTATTCTTTGAGCAATAAAGTGAGAGTGAGCTAGAAGTGTATCATATGACATTTCTTCGATTCCGACTCGACTCGAGAAGAGGGATGAAGAAGTTTCATTGTAATTTACCTCTGTTGAGACATGATCTCCAGCCATGAGGCAGATGTTTGTTGTTTCTTCTTCTTTAGAGGATTCCTCTGAGCTTTCACTGTCAAGGTCTTCCCAAGTAAGTAAGCTCTTCTTTCCTTTATCTTTTCTAGAGCTCCACCTCTTTTTCAGTCTGGGACATTCTGACCTCATATGTCCCGGTTTTCTGCATTCATAGCACACAACCTCTGTGCTTTCTTCTTTGGTTGATGACTTCTCAGGGAGCTTCTTCTCCTTTTTCTTGAAGAAGCGTTGGCCTCTGCCTTTCTTCATCATCATTTTTTTGAATCGTCTTTCCATGAGGGAGACTTCGTCTTTAGACGAACCATCAGACGATTCTGATTCGGTTGAATCAACCTTCAAAATCTTTATTTTCTTTTTACTATCCTTCTTGACAGAATCTTCTTTAGGGATGTTATTGACAGATGGAAGAGCTATAGGTTCTTGAACCTTGATCTTCTCCCTTTTACATAAGAGTACCTCATGTACCCTTAGCGCTCCAATTAACTCGTCTAGAGTTAATATCTTCATATCTCTTCCAACAGAGATAACTGTGGACATGGCTTCCCAAGGAGGTGGGAGACTG
The DNA here is from genome assembly GCA_026586105.1 of Hylodesmum podocarpum. Taxonomy (NCBI): domain Eukaryota; kingdom Viridiplantae; phylum Streptophyta; class Magnoliopsida; order Fabales; family Fabaceae; genus Hylodesmum; species Hylodesmum podocarpum. Next base: position 2,833,720 of record JALJEV010001437.1, on the reverse strand, counting down.
TCTAAGATCTTCATGTTGTTCTGGGCCTTTGTGAAGGTGATTCCCAGAGCAGTGAGTTCATTCAATATTGTTTGGAATCTTCTAGACATCATATCGATTGACTCTCCTTTCTTCATACAGAACATTTCATATTCTCTTTGAAGAGTAACGGCCTTCCTCATTCTGACATCTTCAGTGCCTTCATATGAGATTTTGAGAGCATCCCATAGTTCTTTAGCAGTTTTGTAGGCACAGAATCTGTTGTACTCAGTTCTGGAGAGAGCACACATAAGAGCATATCTTGCTTTGTTGTTCAGCTCCATCATAGAGTATTCTTTGTTTCCCCATTCTCCTTCAGGCTTTACAATGGGGATATCTCCTGTGGTGATTATGTTCCATAATCTGTATTGGGTTGACTTGATGTACATCTCCATCCTGTCAGCCCAGTATGGATAATCATCTCCCAGGAGAAATCTTTGGAGGTTTGTTCATTGAAGCTCCTCCGATAGAAAAGATGGTCCTTGTGAGTCTATGTTGGATCTTTTCCTCTAGCAGCTGTTAAGCGCTCAATCCTTAGAGGCTGAGCTCTGATACCAAACTGTAAAAGATAAACACAAGAAGGGGGGTTGAATTGTGTTAATTAAAAAAAATTATCCCTTTCGTCCGTGGGTTTCAAAACGGTTCAGACGAAACAACGTTTATATTGAAAGATTGATTTTAATATACAAACATTAGATTATGATTATCCCCAGTTAGTCAATCAGACGAAACAAATAAACACAAGTATTTTTATACTGGTTCGTCTATTCAAGACTACGTCCAGTTACCCAGCAACAACTGAGTTTTCACTACAAACCGTGAAAAGGTTTACAAGTATTGTTTGAACCCAGCCACTTCTTTGTTACAAGATATTCTTTGTTCCCACCTTCTCAAAGCTAAACAACCAAGGTATTCTTTGAACCCAGCCTCCACAGGCTAATACAGAAGGTATTCTTTGAAACACAGCCTCCTCAGGCTAAAGTACCACACAAGTGGATTTGAAAAGATGTTTGAAAACAAAAGATTTTCCTCTTCCCAGATAGGGTTTTACAATAAAGTTCTTAGCACAGAATTGAGCGAATTCTCAGAAGATGGGATAGGAGAAGCGTATTCGCCAACTGATTCTTGATATTGTGAAGTCCTTTTATAGGCATCTTCTTCAAATAGCCGTTAGACTCATTTGAATGTCGTTGAGAGTCGTTGAGAAATCTTCTTGAGAGCTTTCCAAAAGTTTGTCAGTTGTACTTGATTGATTGATGAAGAGTCGCAGCGGATATAGCGGACTAGATTGTGCGCAGTACTTTTTCTGACTTGTACAGAGATGTGACAAAAGGTGAAGACCTTTTTGACTTTGGTGTGTAAGCTCGAATCCCTATATTGATCTTGGATGCTTCTCATGAGTATTTCTTCAGATTTGAAATCTTGGCGCGAATGACTCAACTTGACTTCAGCTTTTGGATAGACGATATGTGTCTTCAGATGTTGTTGTTTCGTCTCATCCTATCGTCTGAAAACTTCACTCTTGGGACAGACGAAGGACTTCAACTGAGTAGTCCTCTTCCGTCTGTGCATGTATCGTTTGATGGCTTGGCTTTTGGACAGACGCAGAACTTCACTTTTGAAGTGTCATGTTTCGTCTGTGCTGGTTTCGTCTTAGCAAGTCTTGGGTAGTTTGGTTTCGTCTGTCTTGTAATTAATCAAAATCTTGAGACGTTAATCATTCTTGATCTAACATCTTCATCTGATGTAGTTGTTTTGAGGCTTGATGACTTGAACACTTCATCTTGTGCGTCTGTGCTTGAGGGTGCATCTTGACTATGCTAATTAATGATCAGTCTAATCATTCTTCCGTTTGCATCTGATGCCTCTTCAGTTTGCCCACCAGTCTGATGTTTCTTCAGTGATCATTAGTCTGATGCCTCTTCAGTCTGATCATCAGTATGATGCCTCTTCAGTTTGATCATTAGTCTGATACCTTTCTAGTCTGATCATTAGTCTGATGCCTCTTCAATCTGCTCTTTTTTTCAGTTTGCTGGTACAACAGACTGTTATGTAATTATCAAAACTAAGATGCTAAGTCATCTTGTTCAACAAATGAACTCGGAAGTAAACACTATAAAAGAAAGAACATGAGAAAGGGGTTGAATTGTGTTAATGAAAATTTTTTAATTGCAGACGATATAAGTTTGCGTCTTATATTTTAAAAGCGACAGACACAAAAAGATTTTAGTTGGAAGATTGATTTTAAAAAAGATTACTTAAGAAATTATGAACACCTTTGTTAGTTAGACAAAGATAAGCAGATAAGACACAATATTTTTATATTGATTTGTCTTAGAGACTACGTCCAGTTTCTTAGCAAACTGCTAAAATTTCATCATCTCGAAAACAACACATACAAGTATTCTTTGATCCCAGTCACTTCTGGCTAAACAAAAGGTATTCTTTGGACCCAACCTCCACAAACTAAACAACTGGTATTCTTTAGACACAACCTCCACAGGATAAAACAAGGTATTCTTTGAACACAACCTCCACAGGCTTAAGACTACTATCGTGAATTTGAAAAGGGGTTTTGAAAAGAATTGAAGTATATCCTCTTCACAGAGAGAGGTATTACAATGAATAATGAGAGCTTAGAAGATTTCAAAGCAAAACTTGAATAGTAAGCTTTTTAGCGTAAGTTTCGTCAATCTTGAAATGTTGAAGACGAAGTCCTTCTATAACTGAATTCTTGAAGTATCCATTAGACATGATGGATTTGAAGGTTGTCCTTTTCTTGATGCATTAGAGATTGCAGGTCAGAGCATTTATGATTTTCACAGTGTAAATCAGCGCGTATTAGAGATTTTCTGACTTGTTCAAATTAAACGCTGAAAAGTGGTGTTTACTTTTGTGTTGTAGAGACTTTGGTCAGAAAAAGGTTTCCACCTTTAGAAGCTTTTGAGTAACGTCATTTTTCGTGGACTTGGCGCGAAAAGTTCTGTAGTTTGAAAGGACTTAACTTAACTCAAAGACAATAAAGACGAGTAAATAATACTCATCTTCTTCTGATGATATCGCCTATACTTCATTACTTCAACTTAAGCTTGCGTATGTTCTTCATAACTTATTCTTCTGAAGTCTTCGTTTATAACTCATCTTTTGACTGTGTGCGTCTATACTTTTTATCTTCTTACAACTCATCTTCTTCTTTCCTTGATATGTGCATTTATTCTTCTGAGGCTTATGCATCTGTACTTCTTATGCTTCTTTATTTGTCTTCGTCTTAGACTGTTTCGTTTGAGATTTGTTCTGTCTGTACTGTTATCACCAAAACACTTAGAGAAATATTGATTTTGACTTAACAATCCCATTTTTAGAGTAAACTCGTGCAAACTCAGAATAAACTCGTGAGTCATCCACGAGTTAATGACTTTGGTCTGGATACAAAACATAAAGAAAAGCGGCATTTTTCCTTTCAAGTCTCACATTTTGCCTTGCGTTATGCTCGTGCCCTTGTGTTGTGTTGCATCATTGTGTCTTGCCCTTATGAGTTGCGATTGTCTCATTTCCCCTTTACGTCATTGTGGAGAAGATTTGATTACGGGGTAGTAGAGAGTAAAGACTCGATAAAGTCACATATTAGGTTTGGTTAGGTTGTGCTAGTCCACTTTTTGGTGAAACCATTTTCCATCGAGGTGTTCGTGTGGTCATGCCTTTGTCATTAAGGATTCGAGGTCATTGTGCTCATGCCCTTGTCGTCGAGGTCATCCATCCTTGTTTGCCCTTTTTAGGCGTGTGCCATTTTCATGTTACCCTTTTCGGCCATCATATGTCTTGTGCCATTTTCGAGATCGTCATGCTGCATTGCCATTTTCATTGTGCCCTTTCGGCTAGATTCCACTTTCCCCATTTTCGTCGTTTGCCATTTATGTAAGTTCAACTTGTTAATTGTTGCTAAATTTTATGTGTTGACTATTAATATTTGTTTTGTTTTGGTTCAATTGTTTGTTGAATTGTTGTTGTTCATTTGCTTTACTTCTCTATTGTGTCAAATCTATTGTTGTTCAATTACTTCGAAGCTTTTCTGTTGCGTTCAATTTTGGTTCAATTGTTTGTTGTTGTTCAATTGCTTTGCTTCTTGCATCTGAACTTCAATTCTGTTGGTTCTGTTGCTTTTCTTATTGCTGGAAGCTTTTGGTGGTTCAGTTTTGGTTCTATTACTTCGCTTCCTGGTGGTTACTTGGTTGAGTTCTTTCCCACACTTCTATTGGTTTGCTTGCTGTATGGTTTTGTTAATGTTGATGAATTTGATGAACTTAGTGTATACCTAATGGATAATAAGTAATAAGTTTACATGGAAATTTCAATTTTATTATTTTTTTATGAGTTGAGTTTTTACACCTCTCACGAATTTACGTAGACTCTCGAGTTTGACAATCTTGATCACCATCAACTTCATCACTATTATAACAACCATAACCATTATAGTTGCCCTTAGTCTATCATTGCTATCTCCATCATCTTATCTATCATCACTTCATAATCTTTATCATTACTATTGCTATTATTTATTGTTGTTGTTATTTTTATTATTACTATCATCATTACCATCACTTTTATCATTATTATTGTCACCACCACTACTACAATTGACATTATCTTTATTACTAACCATAACTATTACTACTACCATTGTCATTACTGATACGTCACTATTATTATTATTATTATCATCATCTACTGTTATTATTACCACAATCATGGTGACCACAAACTCTATTATCATTTTCAACCACTACTATAATCGTTGTAACTACTATTGGTAATTATTCTTAATAAGACGATCAATTCCGCAACAAAACCACTCATGCCTGACAATGCAAGAGAAGCCATTGATAAGATAGTGAAAACTGTGAATATTTTGGGCATTGGGATAGCTATTCCACCCATTTCCTCGAGATAAAGAAGACGTAGTCTATCATAACTAGTTCCTGCTAAGAAAAAAAGCGCAGCGCCAATAAATCCATGAGAAATTATTTGTAAAATAGCCTCGTTGAGACCTGTATCGCTTATGGAGCCAATTCCTAAAATTAAAAACCTCATATGAGATACCGAAGAATAAATTATTCTTTTTTTTAAATTACGTTGACCAAGAGATGTTAAAGCTGCATAAATTATTTAAATTGGACCTAATAGCATTAACCAAAAACAAAATATAAAATAAGAGAAAGATAATAATTCCATTATTACTTCCCTAATCATCATTGTCATGTCAATTTATTATTAATGTTATCACCATTATTACGTTGCATACCATTTTCTAATTCTTGATTATATAACATAGAACTAAAATTTATGCCATTGTGCCCCATCTTTTTATACATCAAATGAATTTACGGGTTATAATTATTTTAGCAACTTCATTACATTAAAAAATTATTTTCTCGTTATAAACTAATAAATATTAGTACTTTAAAGTTATTCTTTGATATGAGAAAATATCTATTTCATATCACTTATTTTTAACCTCGTCTAATTACATGTAAAAAAGTAACGTAATCAATTTTAATATGTAATTAACTCGTTAACTAACTTATAAAAATATATGTCTATTTATTTATTTTATTAATATTTTTTTCTTTAATTTCTTTTTCATATTTTACAAATAGTTGTCAAATTACATGTATATTAAAATTGTATAGCAAATGTAACAAATATTAACTTCTCTAAGAGGGCGAAAACAATATTGAGGCAACATATATTCTTCAAGACAAATAATCCTCGGACATTTGATTTAGTTATATACATTATGAAGCTCATAATAATTTCTTACCCGAATAAGAGATGAAGGAAAGTGTAGACTAAATTGGCTATTCTTTTGTTGTTTTCTAACAATAAATAGTTTTTAAAGGATTCGTCTTTGTTTCCATCACGTATATTATTGTATACATGATTAAAAATCCTATTTGTTGGTCTCAAAAGTGAAAAGGGAAAGGCAACTGTTGTATTTTTGTGTAGGTTCTTTCAAAAAATATATTTATTATTTAATTTTTGACTAATTATTTTTTAAAATCAAAACATTTTTTTGGTTAATAATTTTTATAAATTAGATTAATAAATCTAATTCAATTCTACGAAATATAAAATTGAACTATAAAATAAAGATAACTTCCAAATCATCATTGAAGCTATATCAATGACATGTGACTTCCAACATTAATTAATTAATAATATACAAGTGAATGTTTTACCCATTTAAATCGTTTAATTTATTTAGTTAAAGTTATTTAAAATTTTATTGGATAATATTAAAATAAACATATAAAATTTTGACAAATGTGAGTGCCTAGGAGGCTGAGTCAAAAAGAGGAGGCAGAGGAGTGTGAAAGCATAAGCAAAGAGACAAAAGGGTTTGAGAACTGCGATTGAGACTGAACGAAGAAGTGGCAGTGCCGTGGTGGTTTCAAACACCTTCACATTGATGCGTGTCACTGTCTCCTACTCCCCCTAAGTGATGAATGACACATTTTTTATCAATTGAGCCTTTATTCTATGTTTTTTTCTCCAATGATTTTCTGTATTAATAATGCATTCTAATAATCTTATATAGAGTTTATTTAAATTTCTAAAGTAGATTATAACTTCTTAATAGAAACCATGATAAATTTCATTTTAGAAAAATTTTAAATACTTGATTATCAAACCTGAAAATCAATTTTCTTCACCGTGTAAAATCACTGATAATCCAGTGTTGTTCATAAATAATTAATTATATTGTAGAGAAAAGTTGAAATCTGACTTGTTGAGCCAAGAAATAAAAACACGTGAAACTTACAGTTTATTTATTTTTCTACAAACCAAACGAGAGAGATTTTTTTTTTTATTTATTTTTCTCTTTTCCCACCTTACTAGATACGACGTACGTTATCATCAAGCTACTAACTTGGGTATAGAAACAAAATGATTATTATATTATATTACTTAGAGAAATAGTATCGAACCCTTCTTTATGTTTTTTACTACTAAAAATATTGGTAACTGCCCCTTTCGTAATTTACGGAATCGTTCAGCTTGTATTATACTGTGTGCTGCTTCTCATAACATTTTTATGTTTAAATTTAAGATCGAAGACTTTTTAATTTTGTTTTATTTATTTATCTGAATATTGATATTTACTTCTGAAATGAAGAGAAAAGACTTTTAAAAGCATCTATACCGTTAGGAACTATAGAGATGATGGCTAAAATATAGTCACATGATTACGACTTAAAATCAAGAGAAAAGTGGAAATTCAATATAGGTTGGTCTTGATCTGTTTAGTAAAAACCAGACTCGTATTTTACAAAAGTAATGTGAAAATTTTACTGATAAATAGTTTATAAATATATTATAAAAAACTCTTTCGGTATTAAAGTCTCTTTTAATTCTAGTACGCTTCAAAAATTTATTCTAGTTAAATATATAAATAAATATAAAAGAGATAAATTTATTATAAAAACAAATATAAGAGATTTATTTTTCGTCTTATCCTTCCATTCTCTCATAATTCATTAATTATTGTATGTATATGTGACTATTTTTATTATTATATTAAGAAAAAAAAATAATAGAATAAAGAATAAATTTCTTAAATTTATTCATGGAATAAATGTATCCCTCCTATATATATACATCTAAACTTAGCATGTCTTTTCTAAACTTTTGTGATATTTTAAATTATAAATTTTTTTTTTAAGAAATAATTAATAGATATTTTTCTCTCTAAATATTTACTATTTATTCTTTTAATCATGTTATCTATTATATTAATACACTTTTTCGATGTATTTTTCATTCTTCTTTACAAACTCAAAGTATTTACTAATAGTTTTTACTCAATTTAATATTCATTCTTCTAACATGAACCTGCAATTTTTAATTTGCAACTCACTGGGCGAGTGGGTCAAATTTGGTACGGAAAATATATCCACAACGAACACTTGCAGAAAAGAATATAGACTATATTTGAGATTGTTGCATTGAAGTTATAATAAAGTTTCTGCAGACCAACAAGTTTATAAAATAATGGTAGCATATTAGGAAAAAAAGAGAAGAAGACAATAAATGCAAACGTCACGTGTCACTATTCAGTGGAAAATTGCAGTCAAAGATTGAACACCAGCCTGCATGGGACCAATGTATGCAAAGTTGAAACTTGCAAACTGGACCTGACCTAACTCGTGCATTTTGTTAACCGCGTTTACATTAACCTTATTCTTAACCTCTTCTACTTTCTAGTTTCTATCTCTTTTTGAAGCCTCGTGAAAGTGCTTTAACATAGGGGGAAGGTTTTGATTCTTCACTTGCATCTGGAACTTCCCTTTTAGAGTTATCTTATTAAAGTTAGTTTCTTATTCAGTTTCTAGATACATGTCTTAGGAAGAGGAGCAAAGCACAACCTACGATATTTCATGATGAATTGGTTAGTTGTTGTTGTTTTCTTTTTACTTCAATTAATTATTGCTTAGGCATTTATTGGATTGATTTTCTTTTTTGTCTCAAAAGATCAACAAGTTCAATTCCTTAATATTCTTTTAGTTTTGTTGAATGAATATTGCCTTCCCCTTCCACCCCCCTTTTAAAAGATGTTTACTTTGAATCAATTTTGTGTTCCTATTGCTTACCCTTGATTTTATTTTGGCCCCTGCTTATGTGGCTATCTCAAATTGATGCTAGAAGCAAGAACAAGTGGACAATGATTGGATGCTGAGGTGGTCTGAATGTGTTTTGAAATCAAGTGGACCCTTCCTTGCCAATATTGCTTGATGATTGATACAGGGGGAGAGAATTATTGGTTGTAACTTTGATATTTCTTTGGGGAATGTAAACTTGATAAGTTGGAGCTTCATCAAAGTAGTGAAGATAGATAGCAAAGATGATGAAGAAACAATTGACGGGTATACGGGGTGATTCTCCCTTACAATCGGCAATCCGAGCTGGAAATTTAGAATTGGTTCTGGAAATCATCTCTCAGAGTTCAGAGGAAGAATTGAAGGAGTTCCTTTCAAAGAAAAATAACTCTGATGAAACTGCCTTATATGTTGCGGCTGAAAATGGTTATCTTGATATGGTGAAGGAATTGATTAGATACCATGATTATGGGTTGGCTGCCTCCAAAGCTAGAAATGGATTCGATGCATTCCACATTGCTGCTAAAAATGGACACTTGGGTAAGTCTCCTAAAATGTCCTCAAATGGGGAGGTGTAGGATCCTCACTAGTAGTTACTATGTTTAGTATATTGGTCCACATGACATTGCTATATCATTTGATTAGGGTGTTTGCTATACCTATTTGAGCATACTTGCACTTTTACACAAATTTAACTTCGTTTTGATGAATGTCATGCTCATGTTTTAACAACTCTTTGCTCAATAAAGGAATTTGGCCATGTTTTGATTTGATACCCAACAATATGTATTATTTATCTATGGTTTGAGTACACCTTTTCAAATTTGCCAGAATCCTTATGTCTGTTAGCTCTTTAGGTTTCCAATAGAAGCTTAATTATTAATCATCTAAATTATAATTTTATTATCAATTAAACATTTGGAATTTATGTGAGTGATTTTCACTTTTACTGTTTTGCAGAGATATTGAAGGTCCTAATGGAGGCCATTCCTGAAATTTCAATGACTGTTGATCTGTCAAACACTACTGCATTGCATACTGCTGCAGCACAAGGACATATTGAGGTAGTGAGTTTTCTCTTGGAAAAAGGTAGCATCCTGGTAACTATTGCAAAAAGCAATGGGAAAACTGTGTTGCATTCTGCTGCAAGAAATGGTCACGTGGAGGTTGTCAAGGCCCTTCTGAGCAAAGAACCTGAAATTGCAACGAGAATTGATAAGAAGGGGCAGACAGCACTCCATATGGCAGTTAAAGGTCAGAATCTTGAGTTGGTGGATGAGTTTGTGAAACTGAATCCATCTTTGGCTAATATGGTGGATGCCAAGGGAAATACTGCAATGCATATAGCATCCCGGAAGGGTCGTCTACAGGTTAAAAGAATGCTTTCCTTTTTTGTTTCTTTCCTAAGAAAATACTGGTGATATATCATTCTACGTTTGCTGAACTTGTGCTTTTCTTTCTAGACATTAGATTCTGGGGTTCTTCATCATCCAAGAGCATAACAACAGACTAAATTTTTATATTAGCTCAAGAACATGTTTCTGTGATACTTCAGAAAGGATATGGTTTTACTTTGATTAACAGATAGCATATTTCTATCAGAACTTTATAGTAATAAAATTTTAAATTTGAGATTATTTCAAAGGTAGATGTCTGTTTGTGTTGTGTCCTGATTGATACAAGAGCAATGAGCTTAAAAGTTTAAACCTTCTTATTCAGTGCTTGTGGTCTTGCACTGTGTCACTAGTGTTATAAAGGCGAGCATAATCATTGTGATATGGTAAATGAGTGGGTGAAAATGTAATAATTTATAGAAACTGCTTTCTATTTTTTCAGTTTGTTATATAATTTTACATCGTTTCTAAATTTTAATATCCTCAACAATTTGCCATAGTCCTAGCTTAACTTCTGTCTGAATTGATTAGTGTAAGCAGTTGATTAGGTCCTGCAACCATAGTAAGTAAACTAAATACTTTTGTACTAATCTTGCAGGTTGTTCAGAAGCTACTAGATTGCAGAGAAATAGACACAGATGTTATTAACAAATCTGGAGAAACCGCTTTAGATACCGCAGAGAAAAATGGTCGCTTGGAAATCGCTAACTTTTTGCAGCAGCGTGGAGCTCAAAGTGCCAAGTCCATCAAATCACCTAAAACAAACACGGCTCTTGAACTCAAACGAACAGTGAGTGATATAAAAAGTGGGGTTCATAACCAGCTGGAGCACACGATTAAAACACAGCAACGTATGCAAGGTATAGCAAAGAGAATTAACAAAATGCACACTGAGGGGCTTAACAATGCAATCAACTCCAACACTATTGTTGCTGTCCTTATTGCAACAGTTGCTTTTGCTGCCATATTCAATGTCCCAGGCCAGTATCCTAACAACCCAAATGAACTCCTTCCTGGAATGTCTCCTGGGGAAGCATATATTGCTCTTGATATCTGGTTCATGATATTCATAATCTTTGATGCCACTGCTCTATTCATATCATTGGCTGTTGTGATTGTCCAAACATCATTGGTTGTTGTTGAGAGGAAAGCAAAGAGACAAATGATGGCAGTTATAAACAAGTTGATGTGGTTAGCCTGTGTGCTTATTTCTGTGGCATTCATTGCAATGTCTTACATAATTGTTGGGGACCATAAAGAGTTGGCTATAGCAGCCACAGCTCTAGGAACAGTGATTATGGCAGCTACTTTAGGAACACTCTGTTATTGGGTGATTGCTCACCGCCTTGAGGCTTCAAGATTGCGAAGTCTTAGGACAACAATGAGCAGTAGACAGTCATTGTCTATGTCAATTATGTCAGGTTCGGAGAATGAGTATAAGACAGTGTATGCGGTATAACTTTGGTTTCTACCATTTCGGAGCACCACCTCCCGTTTTGTACTAACATATATATAGGCGTTTGTTTCTTAGTATAACAAACATTAACTGATGCTAGAAAAGCATGCCTTTGCAGAACACAGGCTAAATATGTAATCATAGTCCACTTGATAAGTAAAGCTGTCATTCCTAATTGATATTGTGTTTGGTTGCACATCAGACAAGATTTATGGGCATTGTATGGAAGCGAATTATACTAGTTAAGATGTACGATATGGAAGTGTAACCAGACACAAAATTAGCTTTTAATTTTGTCAAAATCAATTTTAAAATCATAATGGAAGCTAAAATAATAAATAGTTCAATTTTTTTCAGTTTTTCACCATGATTTTTGAGACTAAATTGATTTTATGAGGTATCCAAACACACTAATTGAACCCTTATTTTCTCATTAGCTTCATATGGAAAATAAATGTTGTACAAACTTACTCTTCTTTAGATCCTATATCACAGAATTTTATTTAGATGAATTGTCATGGCTTGCAATAACTTTGCACTTAATGAGTAACTAGTATTTCTTATGTCAACTGATTATATGAACTTTTGTTTTAGAATAAACTTGAAAGTATCAGTTTCCTTAACCCCGGAAAAAGAAAGCAACTAAGCAAAGAAGGAAGATAGTGAGATCCACTTCCGCTTCTTTGTTGTCCTATCAAATGATTTATTTTTATGATTATTTTTATTTCTTATTATTATGAATATAAGACTATTATTTTGAAGGACAGGTTTGTGTATATACGATAAACAAAAGAACAAAAAGTAGAAAGTAAACAGAAAGTTTTGCTTTAGGGATTAGTGGCAAGTGCCAACGATTACCAGTCTGCCATATATACCACTTTACTAAGGTTGTTTTTAGGGAACACTTTACTAAGTTAAGGGGTGCCAACTTAATATGATTAAGGATACTCAAAATGCTATTTGATATCCAGTGAGATAAATAATAAGAAAAGGAGAAAAATATAAATTTAATAGGTGATATGTGTAATAAAAAGAAATACATAGAGAAATAATGAGTGTTAATTAAGTGTAAGAAAATTAGAATGTCTAAAAACTATTAATCTTTAAGAAATAATATATTTAAGTTAAAATTTCTTTTGTACTAATTAAAAAATTTGAAGCATTTTTAAACTCATATACTAAAATGGGATTGTTCTAAAACATTTTACATGAGTTTATATATGAACAAGGTCAACTAGCTAAGCAAACTAACATGTTTTATGTCATATAGATGGTCAAGCAGCTTGCACATCAATTTTTTTTATACATTTCAAAGAAAATTTTACAATTAAATTTAACCTTACTAATTTCAGGCCACATGTGCTTTCCTAAAACGTGTTAGCGTGATTAACAAGTTGCCTCAGTCAACTGTCAAAATAATTCAAAATGTTTCAACCATATTTTAATATTTAATTCCAAATATTGCTCTAATTTTTTTCTCAACCAGTCAATGGAAAACAGTTCCTAACCGACCTTGTGGCACATGGTCTCTGCAGAAAACAGTGTCATTTCTCGTAGAATGTTCTGCTCTTGTCTTAAGGTTCTTGATTTTGTTTATTTAGAATTTATTACTGTTTATTAGTTGGAATCTACTACTTGTCAGTTGTAAACTGAAGATCAAAGTTCGAACATTCGAATGTAACTAAGTGCCTAATCAACTTTGTATTTTTGTTCTATTTAATGTCTCCATCAAAGTAATATCTATGACAATTTGCAGAGCGCTGTGAGAATATATATATATATATATATGAAATAAGAGACAGCACTCATTCAGTGGGGGTAAACAAACCTAAATGGATAGAAGCTGATGTGAAGTGTGCTAGCGTCAAGTTGATATATGTTGGGGAACACGATCGTGAAAAGTTACGAGTAATATTGTAAAAAATTATCTCGTCAAAAATTTTAAATCAATTCACACATGAGAAAAAATAATGTGTCTTATCATTTATTTTTTTATGGGCTTTTCTGGTATCATCGATCTTTTTCTATCATTCTTTATTCCTTCATTTTTGTTTTAACTTTTCCTATCCTTCTTTTTTAACGTTTAAGATGAATATACGTGAGTTTTGGTTATCTTCTTTTACCATAAATTGGAGAGCGGGTAAGTTTCGACTTTTTGCAACTGTGTTTTTCCTGATTCACACGCTCTGATTTTTATCCGATCGATAGTTTTCTTCCATTATTATTCTAATGATAAATGAATTATAGAGGAGAGAGAGAGAGGGGATGATAATATAAACAATATTTTATTTAGACAATGATTAAAGATAACTTAATTGATGAAATTAAAATTGATAGAGTATATGGTAATGGCTTTAAGTATATACTTATACATATTTAAATATTCTTCTAACAATGCAGGTGAAAATGATATTAATGGAATGGTGATGAACTTTATTTAGATAATGAATATTATGAAGGATACATGTAGAATTTATTATAGTTCTAGTTTCATAGAATTCGAATTAGTTGATTATGAGATTCTAATATTTTTTATTAATTTTGAGTCATTTTGAACCAATTAATTATGAATTATAAATTTATTTATTTTAAAGTTTAATTTGATGTTAATGAATTATAAGATATTTTATTATTAATGTTGTTTTTATCACTATATAATTTTTGAGTTTTTTAAAAATATTTTATGACAATTCTTTCATTTATGATTTTTATTTTTGTAAAATCTCAGATATTTATAATATTAGTTACCAGGAAAAAGAAATGTAATTATTTTTGAATATTTTAAACCGTAAACATTCAAAAGAATAGAGGGAAAGAAAAGCAGAATATTTGAGTCCAAACTACCCACAGGAAAATGAATTTGAAGGTGTTGAATATCAGGTGACATCATCATTACTCGCGTTCCACTTGGTCACGGTCCCAACCTTCGTATTTTTCTTTTGAAATTGTCAAAAGGATATGATCAATATTTACTTATACGTGTGCTCATAATACTATTGTTCTTTTTTATAATTATTGAACTATATTTCTTGTCGCGTTATGCACACATATTTTGACTCCTTATGTAATGTTTTTCTAAATGAATTGCTTTGTCGTGTACGACGAACATGACCACTACTAGACCGTGGAAAGGTTTGTAATTTGTTGGTTTAAAATTCTCTTGAGTTGAGATTTTTTCAGGGGAAGAATTATTTTCTTAGGAGGGACACCAATCAACACTAGCAAATGACTTAATGATTTGATGTGACTAACGCAAGTTGGAACTCTTTGATGTTATCAATTAATGAAAGCCACTAAGATCCATTCCTTTGCTGCTTCTTCTTCTTGTTACACTGCAGGGGACCCTTGGAATACAAATGTACAAGATGAAAAGAAAAAACAAATCAATTCTCAGAATATGTAAATGTCTTTACAGAATATCTTTGATGTCAATAAAAAAATGAAAAGATGCTTCCTTTGTATGATTACATATGTTGTATTGCCCGCTTCCAACGAGTCTAGTTGACACATTTGCCAGTCTTAATTAAAAGTTAACTTCAATCAACTTTGAGAAGTACATTCGGGCTCTCATAAAGTGGATTGGGCTTAAGCCCAGTTTGTAGCAATATTTATTAGACATAATACATAGATTTGAGAGTTTTAATTTACATTCAATATCGGACACAATAAGGTGAAAAACGTGAGGTGATAGTAAACCCATTTGGAGGAGGTAAATTTCTACTCTATATAATAGAATAGTAGGAAATTTATAACAACATTAAATACATGTACCCAAGCACTTGCTTATAAATAGCAAGTCATAGTATGAGTTTTATCATCCGTCCAAGAGTAAAGAGTTTTGAGAGTTCTTATAGTGTATTTTTCTAGTACAAGAGAGTAGTTATATTTAGAGTATGTAATTGTTCTTTTATTTCTTTAATTTTATATATAATTTTTCCTTTATTTATTAAAGAGTTTCCATGTTAAAAATTATTGTGGTTCAATTATTTTCTTCTAATCACTATTACTTTAACTATGTGATATTATTTTTTTACTCTAATATCAAATAATGATAACATAGGTAGAGATTACTATTCCTTGTGTCATTGTATAATGCTAGCGTTATCTTTATTAGAATTTTTTTTTCTTCTTGTTATTGACTACATAGGACGGTAGTGTGAAAGTAGATGTCTAGAAATAATTTTAGCTAAGACTTTAAGAGTGTGTCTATTTCCATCCCTTTCTCCTAACAACTTTGTACTCTAGTCTCCTTACTTGTTGAGGAGTTTTCACCTTAAAAATATTGTGTGTCAAACTTTTTCTTTTCCAACATTTATTTTAGCCGTGTGACATTATTTGGTTACTGTGGTGCTCAACAAATAACTCATTTGCATTTGTACTGAATTACACATGAATTTAGTTGAATATCTAAACCTCTATAATAATGTTATTTTGTTATGCATACAAATTTTTGACTCGTAGGAGCGCAAATGAAGGGCAAATAACGCGTTCCTTTTGTCGGGGGCAAGGAACATAAGCAGCAGAGCAATGAAAGGTTTATTTCTTTGTCAAAAATTCTGGTATAGCAAGCAATATTTTCATACATAGGAGGGATAACATCAATCAACACTAGGAAATGGGTTGAGAAATTTGACGTGACTATAGCAAGTTGCAACACCTGCATGATATCGATGATACCCACGAAGAAACTGTTGGGTTGGTGCTTTCTCCTTCTTCCTACACTGTCGGCACCCTTAGAATACAACTGCACAAGCCGAAAAGAAAACACGCCACCACAACTCACAAATCATTTATGCATGGACTCACACATATATAATGCCTAGTCTAAAAACTAACATGTACATTAGTATAATTAATTATTTTATTATAACTCTTTTATAAAAGTATATAATGATAATTTGATCAATTTATTTTGCACTTTTTCCTAAAACTGTATTGATTTTTAAAATGTAATATGTATTTGTTAATTTTTTTCATTACATTCAAATGTTTTGTATTAAATTTGAAAATTTTAAAACTTTTACTCAATCAAAATATTTAAACAAGCTACTTAATAAAACTAATTTTTGAATATATTATAAAAATGTATAATGATAATTTGGTAAATATATTGTGTTTTCTTAAAATGTATTTAAATTTGTAAATCTATCATATATTTTTTTTACTTATACATTACATTTTAAGTGTTTTTTTATTAAATTCAAACACTAAAAGGCTTTTAAAAAAATTAAATGTATATTATATTCAATAATTTGTTTTATTAAATACTTTATTTAAATTTTTTTTTTTTATTGCTTAAAACTTTTTTAAGTTTTCAAATTTAAATAAATGTAACACATAATTTATTAAATATATTATTTTTTAGACTAAACATATATATATATATATATATATATATATATATATATATATATATACACACACACACACACCCTGCATAACTTTCCAAATATACTAGTTTGTCTAGTGGTAAATGAATTACCTTTTACATGTAATGTTCTGCGTTTGAGTCTGGGGTCAAAATGTAAAAATAATATTATAATTTTTTTTAAAATGGCTCAAAAATATAATAATTACAATTAAACTAAAAATAATTTAAGAACTAAACTCTAAAAATCACTACAAAATTTAAGGAAAAAAATATAATTAACCCTTTAAGATATAAGAACACATGACATGATTTTGGTTAAACATGTAGGCTGTACAATAATGTACTTTTGTTCTACACATTTAACTTAGTTGGCATTTACCTTTTGGGACAGTTCTATACGTTAGGACGTGTTGTCTGGAATCCCAAAAAGAATAGTGAGTAAGTAGCTTTACGTTGGAGTCAGAAAAATATATTAATTGAAATCTTTTCCAGCATGTTAGAACTTAAAACAATTTTAGCTTTAATTTTCTCAAATATTCTTTAATAATTATTTCACATAAAAAGAACATATTATAAATGTATAATAGTATATCAACTTGAACAGAGGGAGAGAGAGAAATATTAATAATTGCTGGTTCTTTGTGTTTGTTCTATGTGTTTGTCTAAGTGGTACACTACAACATTCACGTATAAGTGCAACTTCGAATTCTCCGCATGTGATTCAATTTCATGTTTGCGTAGTTTAATGCTTCGTCAAAACCTGAAGAAACTAAGAACGGAAGAAGTGCACGCGTAAAGGTTGAATTGTCTGCAGAATAATTATACACTACGCGTTTAATTTTTTTTAATATGACATATGCAGAATACATGTCCCGCAATGGCAAGTTGTGATATTTGTGTGGTGGGGCTTCGCCTTTTACAGAATGAAATTGAGATTTCTTTTCTTTTGTTCTAAAATTGAAGGTAGACATAGCTTTTGATAACAATTTGTCAGTTACTTACTATTGCACATTGGTAATTACATCATGGATATAGAATTGCACAATTTTAGGTGTACTATTCAGTCAACTATGGTGCTTGGTTGGGGATTGGTTGTTAGTAATCATGATTATTTTTAAAAAAAGGGTAAGTCGGCGAAGAAAAGTTTACATACACCAAAATGTACCATGATTTTCACATCTCACAGATGAGACTACTCTTTGCCACTTTTTAGGCTTTTTCTTCATTCGAAAAGGTTAATGGCTGTTAGTAACCTTTTTTCGGGTCACTGTTAGGTTATTCTAAATGACTTTCAACTTTTCCCTCCCTTCTTTTCACAGAAAAGCTTAAAACAATTAAACAATGCATAAAAAAGGAAAAAGGTGATAGATAAAAATATGGCATTAATCATTTTTATACACCACCACATCCTATCTGTTATCTCTGTTGAACTCTGAAAGAATAATTGCTGGGAAAGACTGAAGCAGTCATTGAGAATCTAGTTCTGGGAAAAGAGTCAGATTCAGAACATTAGACTTGGCAGTTGGCAAAAAATTTTACCTTTATAGTGAACCAACTTAAGATAATTCGTTAAAAAAAAAAATTGTGGGGAACTGTTTCCATTTGAATGCAGTTAATTTATCATATACAGTGTTTGGTGGGTCAGACATATTATTATGTCAAAGGGGTCATGTAGCAGTGTAGGATACCGGGGACAAAATAGCTACAATTAAGTGAGATTTGAAAGTGTTTATACGGGTTAATACAAGTGTAAAATAATTATTCTTGCTTGGTGGTTAACTTTACTCGCAGAGATTCCTTAGTTCCTAAAACTAGTTGAGTAGTTGTAACTAGTTAGAATTGCTTGCAATGTCTTTTTGTAATAAGACTTTGTCAACCAGAAAAATGATTTGAAGGAGGGTCTGTGTTTTAGTGTTAATTGTTGAACAATCAAATCCATATTCTTATGAGATTTGAAAGTGGAGTGGCACATGTGAGTTAATTAAGGTGTGTGGACCAATTTCAAATATAAAAAGACAGAGAGCACAGTATCCTATCATGGCGCTTAGTCATTGAGAAAACTCATGACGACTAATCATAAGTATGCATATTATTATTATTATTTTAAAAGAAGTCATTTTCTCTTGAGTGAATTGCATTCTCCTGGCATAATCATATCAATGGTTACTTACTGCTAAAAGATTGAATCTCACTCAGTATGCTACATGTACAAGAATTGACAGAGAAAGAAAGAAGCAAGAGTATAATCAATTTTAACAAACTAATGCTGCAAAACCAAGCTGTTAACTCAAGCATCAAACTTCCTTAACATACACAATTGCATTTCAAATGAGAAACTCATTCTTTTCAACAAGTCTTTTTTGAACTTTCTCACTCACCCTTCGTTGGTTCAGCCAAGTGCTCCCCTTTATATCATTATCTCCACAGACTGCTGACAGTGAACAAACCTTGTTTGAACTACCCTCTTGCTGGGACTTTTTACAATAAGCAATGGCACCCTCAATTGAATTCTCAAGCTCCTTACTGAGACTCTTGTTGAACAAATGCAACTCAAAAGACCCAGCAGAACTTAGCGAAAAAGACGAAGAAGATGAAGATGACCCCGAAGAAGATGCAGACAAAGATGAAGCCTTTGGAGCATAATGTCGTTGAATCACCCCAGAGAAAGACCTTCTGCTGCTGCTAATGAAACCATCTTCAGGCATCTCATTGTTCTTAACAGCACAGTACCTCTGCCTCTGGTGCTTGTTGTCACAAAAAAACTCAAATGGGTTGTTTCTTTTCTTCCTACCATCATCATCGTTCTGGCACTCCTTGCATTTCTGTTTCTTCGCTGCCCCAACTTTGTTTGCAGCATCACCAGCACTGATCTTATCAGAGCAACCAGATTTGGTGAACAAGGATTTTAAGTAATCTCTTGAAGCTTTGAACCTTTGAGCAAGCCAGAACTGTTTGCTATGTTTAAGATTCTTAGAACAATGTTGTTTCTTTGGAACATTGTGATCACTGACCAACCCTTCTATTTCAGAGGACCAATCAAAGTGGTAGTCGGGTAGTAGTGACTCACAAGAACTAACCCTGTGTGATTCTGAGGGAGAAATGTTGCAGGATTCAAGAGGAGTGTAGGCACTAGTGATGTAGTGAAATCTAGTGTCTTCCAATGATGAGTGTGATCTTGCTAAGGCAAAGGTTGCATCAGTGTTTTCAAAAAGCTTTTCAACCATTTCAAGGCGAGGAGGGAGGTGAAGAGGAAGGAGTGTTCCTTTATAGAAGAGTTCATCAGCAGGGGAAGTTGTGGACTCTTTCTTGTTTTGGAACTCAAATTCTCTGTTGTGTGGTGGTGAGGTGTCTATTATGGGATAAGAGAACAAGTTGGGGGAAGTGTTTAGTTCAATGTCAATGAAGTCTTCATCCACATGAACCAAGGAGCCATGTTTTGTGGCCATTTCATGTGACTCTTTCTCTCTCATTCTCTCTCTGGCTGGCTTTGCTGTGGTGATGATTCCTCTATTTGTGTGTCAAGAATGGAGATGCCTATGGGAAATTGAGCTTTCTAAAGTAATGAGGGTAAGGTGTTCTTTTAAGTTATGAGGAGGGAACATGGTGCCTAAGTTTCTTATATATAAGAAACATTTGTGAATTTATTTATTTATAAAATTAAAAGTAAACTTGTAACTTTGTAACTTGTCACTACATTTTGGAAAAGCTTTGAATATTTATTTCTTTTAGAGTTTAGTTTGAAGATTTTTTTTTTATTTTAATCCTCTAAATTGAAAAATAATTAATTTTATTTTTTTTATTTTTTTGAAATATTACATTTTAATTTTTTAGTAATTTTTCTTTAAAACATATGCTATTTTAATCTTTTATATTTTTAAAATATATCATTTTTATATTCTTAAATGCATATAATAACCATCAAAAGTTATCACAATTTTAATTAATAATTTTAAATTTTAAAAAATACTAATATAAAATTAATTTTTTTTAAAAAATTATTTAAAGAACTAGAATATGATATTTCAAAAACATAAAACTAAAAAAAAAAAATAATCTCCATAACATTTAGCCTAAAGTTTTAAGTCTGAATCAACTTTCTTTCATAAGTTGACTTTGCAAAATTAACTATTTTTATTTATTTTTTACTTCAAATTGAACTTAAAGAGAAAACTCAATTTTAAATTAGATTCAACTAGAAATCAAAGCATTAACTTATTCAATTTTACTTTTTAAAGCGTGTTGAGGTGGTATCTTAACTGAAATGTAACCTCTTCACTAACTTTACTCTTGATTTACCATTTGAAATACACAGGCAAATATAATGAGAAATGTGTGGAAAATTTTTTGGTCACGCAATCATCTATAAAAGTCAACATTATTTTTAATTTTAACTAGCCATTATTTTTAATTTTGGTCACGCATTTTTTTTTCTTAAAAAATTGTGCAATTCTTATTTTTCAACAAAGATAGAAATTGGAAAAGCTAAAAACATATTTCCATGACGAGAATTATTCTAACTAGCCGATGGGATTTTTTTTTTTTCAAATCTTAATCTTTTTTTAGAGATTATTTATATCTTTTTTATGGAAACAATCATGTTTGAGGTGCCACTTTGGGTGGCAAAATTCTTTCTTCAATTATACATAACTGTGTATACAGAATTTACTGTCAAAATCGCTTATTAAATTTGAATAAACTAGAACAACTCCACGTCAATTAATCTACGCAGTCGGTGATTCCTTGAAAATATTAATGGTGTCTGTCTTTCCACTTTTTGCTTTTTTATGTATTTATTGATTTATTTATTTTAACACTGTAATTAATTTCTTGCAGTGTCAGTATAAGTTGATATTAATTTTAGTATACTTTTAAATAATATTTAATGTATTGAAATTAATTCTATGAAATTCATTGTTTTTGGTTATAAAGTATGCGTTTTTTTATATATAAAAAAGAAAAACACACCAACGAAAATTGAATTATGTTTTATTAAATTTTTACTATTTTTTTTAACAACACAGACTTTCTTTGAAAGGGTTAGATGATAAGATGATAATTTTAAAGTATTTTACGTTAAAAGTTGAGTATAAAATATAATTTAAGGGATTAGAAAGATAAAAAAAATTAGAATATATTCATTTATCTTAATTTTAAGACTACTTCCAATTCATTTTTTAACGTTTAAGGTTTTATTATATTATTAAATTATTAGTATTTTTTAAAAATTATTTTTAGTTCTAAAAGTAATATTTTAATTATTTATATAAGTGATTTAATAAATATTCTTTTAACCTAATCTTTTTAGATTTTATAAATATATTATTTAATCATAGTCTCGTTAAGTTAAATAAATATTTCATGAACTTAGTCTCTTAAAATTATATAAATATAATTTAATTAAATTTCTTTAAGCTATACTAAATATTAAGTATAACATATTTATTTGGTGACAAATATTCTAACTTTACATGTGGTTCAATTTTAATAATTTAAAATAATTAATTTAATTTATAAAAGAACATAGATAGAAAGAGTAAGAACATAAATTTTGAGAAAATTAAAACATAGATAATTATCTATTCCATAAAAGATAAAATAGTAGAACTCATTACAATTATCTTGTTAGCCTAAACTCTCAAAAATAAAATTAAGGAGGAAATTAAACACGAAGAGTTTTTCAAAGAGGAAGGATGCTTCAATCCAAATACACTTTTAAGTTTCGGGATTCTACTCAACTTGTTGGTTATCTGTTTATCCAATAATCAAGGTTATGACAAGTGTCAACCACAAAAGACACAAGAAGGGTTAACTTATCAGAATAATAATAATAATAAATAGGGTATAAGACATTTACAAGACACACACAATAATTATGCATCAAAACAAATCATTATGAATTCAAACCAATATGTTACATGAACCTCACTATCTCAAATGCCATGTGGTATCAATAAAAACAATTGAGTGATGTATAAAAATATATGTTACCTCTAAGATATTCTTAATACATTATTATTTTGATTACTTTCTTAACACTTAATAATAATAATTGAAATATTCTTAATACTTAATAATAATAATTGAAATATTCTTAACACTTAATAGTAATAATTGAAATATGATTAGTGGTCAATTATAGTGTTTAAAATCATTCTTAATAGATTGAGATAATTGGGTTGTAATTGCATTAATGAACAAATTTTTCTAAACTTGCACAATTTTTATATTTTGGCCATAACTTTTTCTACAAACCTTCGTTTGAGATGATATTTGTTTCATTTTGCAGATAAGAGAAAGATATAAAAGTGTTATTAGAGGAGCTAAGACCAAATTCGAACTGCAAGTGGTGTGAAAAATAGCTTAAAATTGACATTAAATTGTTGGCTAGTTACTAATGAAAATTTTGTGCTTCTTTGTAATTTTGACCTAATGTATTTTAATTGGCACATTTATTGTTTTTGATCCAAGAGAGAGAAAGATATACAACTGCTATTAGAGAAGCTAAGACCAAATTCGAACTACAAGTAGTGTGAAAAATAGCTTCAAGTTGACATTAAATTGTTGGCTAGTTGCTAACGAAAATTTTGTACTTCTTTGTAATTTTGACCCGATGTATTTTAATTGGCACATTTATTGTTTTTGATCCAAGAAGGATTCGAGTAATGTCACCCGACCACTTAAGTGGTCATGCGCTAGTCACATGACTCACTAATTATATACACATTCAGACTTGGATTGGCAACACTTCAGCATTTTTCATTCTTTCAATTGGAGTTTTTGTGCTTTTCCTCACTTTCTCTTTGTGTGCACATATTTTCCTTTTATGCCATTTTCATTTTTTGCATTTTACTTGCTGCATTTCAATTAATAATGAGTAGCCAACTTCGTTCATCAATTCAATCTCTTCTTAGCTTTTAATGGATCCTAAGATTCAGTGTTCTTTGTACAATTTGGGGTTCTTATTTTTTAATTTGGGGTTTCTTAGGTTCAATTGGTGATTGATTAATTGAACTTAATTTATGAGTTGTGTTATTGATTGATGGCATGTGTATGTTATCCAATTTTTGCATGACTGAATCAAGTTGTGCACTTTCATGCGATTGCATAAAGTGGTGGCCACTAAGTGTTCGATGAAATTCCTTCATGATGATGGAGCGTCGAATTGCCAATAGAGTTCAAAGATTCCAACTTTGTTTGGAGTGCACATGTGAATTCCAATATAGTTGAGAATATGTGATGGACTTTGAGGGCTGGAATAGATTGGATTGACATTTTCACTACTGCAAATTCAGTTTTATTGCTTTGTTTAATTTGATTACTCAGTTGAATCCCTTATTTTTATTATTGCATTTACTTCAATTTAATTTATGTTCTGAAACTCCCTCTATTTTTAATTTGATTTTGGTTGATAAGACTCATAAAGCAATTCATAGGAAGAATAACCTGTTGGCCCTTTATTACAAATTTTTAGCCACCTACCTAATTTGATCTTGTTTGACGCGTGTATAGAGTCACTTCTAACTCATGATGATCAGTCATTGTGAAAGATTTCCCCACCACAATGACTCTCAAGTCGTAGGTCATTACCTCAACCTATCAAGAACCATTTGTCCTAGTTTCTTTATCCTCACTTTTAAAAAACAATTGCAGTTCACTCAAGCATTCATGATAATCTTCACCATTTTCTCAAAATACCATCCTTCACAAGCATGTTCACCAAGGGCAACTTCACTACTCCTCCATAGCAATAGACATCCATCATTTTCATTTAAAAACACAATTGATTATCATGAACCTCAACAACTTATTGATGCAACATGCCTCACCAATTTAACCTCTCAATCCATGCAAATTATTTCACTTAACATTAATAAATGTAATTCACGTGTCATTCAGCACATCATTACAATCGTAATTTACTGCCCACAACAATATAAAGAAGAAATAATACACTAAGGGAACCAAAAATACAAACTTGTGGGGTTCCAAAGAATCAAGGCTCAATCTAAAGTTTTTCTTTTTCCGTTATAGACAATACCAAAGGCTTTACCAAGTCCAAACTACCAAAGTCACCCTTTATACCTCAAAGACC
This sequence comes from Hylodesmum podocarpum, assembly GCA_026586105.1. Lineage (NCBI taxonomy): Eukaryota > Viridiplantae > Streptophyta > Magnoliopsida > Fabales > Fabaceae > Hylodesmum > Hylodesmum podocarpum. The sequence continues at coordinate 2,808,735 of JALJEV010001437.1, read as the reverse complement.
AAAAATAGTTATTTGAATGAGATTTTTTAACACTCTTATTTCACTTAAACATTATAGTAACATGTCTTTTGAGAGAGATATTGAAAAAATGTTTGTTTGGCTTATTTTAGTTTGCACAACATTCTTCTTTACATCCTACATTTTAAATATTCACTTTATTAAACTTAAGGCAACAAAGCAAACATTGTAATATTATTCTCTATATATTTGTTATTCATCGCTAGTCATGGTAAAACATGCATGTACATTTACACCTTTGTATGTTTTAATCAAAATAATTAGAGGTCACAATTTGTCTTATGATTTAACAATATCTCTCATTTTAACCATAACGATATCTCTGATTTTAACCATAACAAATAACTTAAATTAAGCATAAGAATATATGTATGCATAAGTATTAGAATAAAAAAAGACTTAAATTATGCTAATTTGTTAAAAAAAAAACATTGAAATAAAGAGTAAAAACAATAAAAACTCTACTAAGCCTAAGATGGATCGCTCATCCAAAGTCTTTTGGTCATTATTGATATCCTCCATATAAAAGTTTAGAAATTTTGGTCTTTCTCCCTCTTTGTCCAATAGCAAAAAGACTTAGTATGAGTTAGATGAAGACTCAAGACCTATCTCGATCAACAACTTCTTCATCTTTTTAGTCATAGTTTGTTCAAACCTGAGGCGCTTCACCTTTTCCTCCTTAAGCTCCTTCTTCAGATCCATATACTTCCGCTTAAGAGTATTGTACTCCTTAATAGCCGGGGGCTTTGCAGGTACCAAATCCTTGTCAAACCTGAAGATTGAGTATGGTAGAGGGACCTCAAAGGTAGCATCAAATGGAGATGGGTATACAAAGACCGTCTTTCTTGGGCATATTGCAGTTGAATCTGAGGGTTCGGCTCTGCTGTAGTTTCCAGTCTCCAAAACGTAAGAGCCAACCGGCTTCACAAACTTTGGATCAAGCTTTTCTTTTGGATCCAAACCGGAGAAATTCTCCAAGGCAGCAAAGTGACGCTTAAGCATCTCAGCTTCATACTTTGAGATGTCAGGAAGCGCACTTATCATGTTGAACTCGGCCTTATGAATAGCCCTAGGCCTACCTTTGATGATTTTTTTGAGAGGATCTTCTCTCTCCCCACAAACATATTGTGGTGAACACTCCCCCTTTCTGTTTAACCCTAATTTGAAAGCATTCAAAGGCTTTGGGGCATAAATGAATTTGCCTCCAAGCCGGAATGACATCTCAGAACCTTGTCTTTCAGCCATATCTTCTATCACTAGTATAGAATGATGGATCATCCTTCATTTCTAACCTTTTATTCTTGTTCAATCTCTATGCATTTACTACACTCATTTATTTTAACGTTAGAGTTAATACTATTCTATGAAAGAAATTAATAATTGATATTAATGTAGTATATATATATTTGAACAAAAGTCAACGGTCTACAATTAATTATACTGGAAGCAATTTTTTAATTCTTAATTGTGTGTCGGCACTGACAACATGGGCCCCACAAACAAACGGATATAATTTTGCCAGGAGAATTTTTGTCACTTTCTCCCACCAACGGTTTATAATATTCCTTCACCAATCCCTTGTAATTCTACTTCAAAATTTTATTCAAATTTTTTTACCAATCCCTGGCAACATCCAATAGTAGATCTACACAAAGGTGTATGGAGCAATTGTTTCTACGAAACTTGTATTTTACTTAAACATGTTTAGTAAAAAAATTGTCCTTGTAAAAAAATAAGTATTCCCCCATAAAATAAAAAAAATATATGAAAAAAAATATTTATAAGAGAAAAGTGAGAGAATAAGTTGTTTTACTTACAACTTTACTTTCTCATTCTTATTGTCATAACTTTCTATATTTTGTATAACTTTATAATGCTAAAAATTTTTAAAATTTAAAAGTAGTTGAAAAATAATCTAATTAACATAAAATGATATAAGTACCATATGTTTTACACTATTATCCAAATAGAATTCACCATTTATGTAATTGTTGACTTTGATAGCAAATATCCTGAAAATCATACAAAATCTTATTTGTATTTGGTTGACTATGTAAAACAATTTTACAACGTCAACGTATAACCATTAAACTCAAAATATAGATGGTGTGTTGAAAAATTTAATAATAATTTTTATAAAATCTAAAAGAACTATATATGTTTATTTTTTATCTCTTAAAATTCAAATTAATCTTTTTATCTCTCACAACCACATGCAACATTACTAACAAGGGTAGCTTGCGTTAGTTGTGTAATACCTTAAATTTCAAATTTATGAAAAGTATAATTAACTTATTTTTAAACAAATGATTAATTGTATTTGAGGTATTAAACACATTATTTTTTCTCCACTAAAGAGACTAGTAGTCATGAAAAGAATAATAGAAAAACATAAGAAAGATTAAGTGTATGAAGGATCTAATAAACTCATTTTGTTTCATTTGATTAGACCTTCCTTAATTTGATTAGAAAATGTATTTCATTTGTCCACTTCATCACTACATGTGTTTTGTCTAAAGATACTCATCTACCTATATACATTAATTATGAGAAAAAACACACAACTAAATACTCAGGACTCATTTTAAAGTTCATTCTTGACAAATTAGAAATTATCACCACTTTGTCACTATAATCTTTTTGTCAAGTGCTTTTAACACCTAATTCTCACCGATAAATAGCCCCCTTTGAAAGCCTCTTTCCATCTCATTTTCTCATTTTGCTAATTAGGCTTAAAATGACTTCAAGTTCTTGATAAGTTTGTGTTACAGCTTAGGGTTACAATGAATGACAACCAAAAAAATAGCATAAAAAATCATGCAAGGAGTTTCCACTGACATTTTGTGAAAACGTAACAAAAAAATCATTCACATATCAAAGAGAGGATTCAAAAATCAGTGATGTATGGAGAGATGTTATCACTTCACATGCCTGCTTTATGGACGACTACCTAGATTGAATGTCCAACTTCATCACCTATATTTAATGAGTTTTTTGAAAAATAAAAGCATTTGTAGTAGACTTTAGATAACTCAAATTGACTCAAAATCATATCACCTAAAGAGATAAATAGAGTGATAGTATGATCATTCAACTATATGAGAAGGACAACAAGAGCATACTAGTTGTGGGAATAGAAAGGAAAAGATAAGAGAAAAGGGTGTGAGTAGTAAAATTAGGGGAGTAAAAGATAATCATGTAAACCAAACAAGCAGAATTGTATGGATAAAATAAAACATGTGTAAGGAAAACCAATGATTATTCATATTTTATTCTATCCTAATCTCATTTCTATTTATCATTATTATTTTTATTTCTTTTTATTTTTTACCAATTCATTTACTCAATTTTGTTTATTACTTATTCCTTATTTATCCATTTATTTATTTGACTATTTCTTAACTATTTTCTTATCCTATTTTATTTTAACTATGTTATTGGATCAAGATGATTAACGTCTCAAAGTTTTGATTAATTACAAGACAGACGGAAGCATTGCAAGCAAAGTCAGACCCCTCAAAGTTGAAGTCATTCATCTGTCTCAAAGCCAAGTCATCAGACGGAAGATTAGACGATACTCTTCAGAAGAAGCATTCAAGCCAACTCTTAAGACTGAAGAAGCACATCGTCTGCCAAGAAAGTGAAGCTCAGACGAAGTAACTCGCGCCAAGTTCAAAATCCAAGTGTTACTATCAGTTTCCAAGATCAGTATAGGAATTCAAGATAACTTCTTCAACATGAAAAGGCTACGCCCATTTTTAGAAGATCTTTGTACAAGTCAGAAAAAGGTTCTGAGCACGCCATCAAATTCGCTGTGCATGCCATCCTTTCAATTGATTACACTCTGAAACCTTTTTGAGGACTTCACTTGGAAAGCTCAAATGCATTCTTCTTATATCTAACGAATCTATAAAGACTTTCCTATAAAAGGACTTCACCCCTCCAAGTTTCAGTTGGCGAACATGCTTCAGTTTATAAGTATTTGTGATTTCGCTCACTACTACATTTGAACTTAATTCTATACCCCTCTCTACGAAGAGAAACTTTTCTTTTTAAGAAATCTCTCTAAATCCATTTGTGTGGTGCTTTAGCCTGAGGAGGCTGGTTGTTCAAAGAATACCTTGGTTTAGCCTGAGGAGGCTAGGTTTCAAAGAATACCTTACTGTTTAACCTGAGAAGGCTGTGTTCAAAGAATATCTTGTATTAGCCAAAAGTGACTAGGTACAAACAATACTTGTAACCATTTCACGGTTTGTAGTGAAAACTCAGTAGTTGCCGGGTAACTGGACGTAGTCTTGAATAGACGAACTAGTATAAAAATAAATGTGTTTATTTTCCTTGAGCTTACGACTAACGAGAATAACTAAAGTACAACGTCTATCCTTAAAATCAATCTTTAAAGATAAGAAATGTTTCGTCTGACCCTATTTGAACCAACAAACGAAAGGGCTAAAATTTTAATTAACACAATTCAACCCCCATTCTTGTATTTTATCTTTTACAGTTTGGTATCAGAGCTCAGCCTCTAAGGGTTGAGCGCTTAACAGATGCTAGAGGAAAATATCCAAGATGGAGTCTCAAGGACCTTCGTTCTTGTCTAGTGGGTCATCCATGAATAAACCTCCAGCGTTCTCTGGAGATGACTACCCGTACTAGGCTGACCACATGGAGATGTACATCAAGTCTACCCAATACAGACTCTGGAAGATTATTACTCAAGGAGATATCCCCATTGTCAAGCCTGAAACTGAGTGGGGAAATGAAGAATATTCCCTCATGGAGCTCAACAACAAAGTCAGATATGCCCTCACGTGCGCACTCTCAAGGACAGAATACAACAGATTCTATGCCTACAAATCTACAAAGGAGCTCTGGGACGCTCTTAAAATCTTGTATGAAGGGACTGGAGATGTCAGAATGAGGAAAGTTGTCACCCTTCAAAGAGAATATAAGATGTTCTCTATGAAGAAAGGTGAATCTATTGATATGATGTTTGGAAGATTCCAAACCATATTAAATGGACTCATTTCATTAGGAATCGCGTTTACCAAGGCCCAAAACAACATGAAGATTCTAAACAGTCTTCCTACTCCATGGGAAGCAATGTCTATTGTCATCTCTGTTGGACGTGACATGAAGACATTGACTCTTGATGAGTTCATGGGTGCTTTGAGAGTACATAAGGTACTTCTCTACAAAAGGGACAAAATTAAAGTTCAAGAGCCCATAGCTCTTCCATTCGTGAATAATGTTCCTAAGGAGGAATCTGCCAAGAAAGAAAGAAAAAAGAAGAATAAGATCCTAAAGGCTGAAACCACTGAATCTGATTCGTCTGATGGATCATTTAAAGATGAGATTTCTCCCATGGCTAGACGCTTCAAAAAGATGATGATGAAAAAGGGAAGAGGTCAACGCTTCTTCAAGAAGAAGGAGAGGAAGTTCCCTAAGAAGCCCTCAAGCAAGGAGGAGAGTTTAGAGATCGTCTGCTATGAGTGCAGAAAGTCGGGGCATATGAGATCTGAATGCCCAAGGTTGAACAAAAGATGGAACCCGAGGAAATATAAGGGTAAGAAGAGCTTGCTGACATGGGAAGATCTTGACAGCAAAAGCTCAGAAGAATCCACAGAAGAAGAAGAAAAAATAAACATTTGCCTTATGACTGGAGACGTTGTTCCGTCTAAGGTAATAGAAACTCACACTACCTCATCCTCTTCGTCTGAGTTTGAGTCAGAAGAAATGTCATATGTTCTAGGAGCTTGTTCACAAGGAATGATGTATGGAGTCTAGTGGAAAGATCAAGGAACAAGAGCATCAATGGAACAAGATGGGTGTTCAAAAACAAGCTCGATGAAGCTAGAAAGGTGGTAAGGAATAAGGCAAGGTTAGTAGCTCAAGGCTATAACCAACAAGAAGGTATTGACTTCACTGAAACATTTGCTCTAGTAGCTAGATTAGAAGCAATTAGAATTTTACTTGCTTTTGTTGCTCACATGAATATCGTCTTATATCAAATGAATGTGAAAGTGCATTTCTTAACGGTTTTATTGAAGAAGAAGTGTATGTCAAACAACCTCCTGGCTTTGATAGTCAATCTCAACTAGATCATGTTTTTAAACTGAAGAAAATGCTTTATGGTCTTAAACTAGCTCCTAGAGCTTGGTTTGACAGACTGAGTTCTTTTCTTCTTAAAAATGATTTTTCAAGAGGAAAGGTTGATACAACTCTCTTCAAGAAAAGTGTTTCGAAAGACTTTATCACTATTCAAATATATGTAGACGATATAGTCTTTGGAGCAACTAACGAATCCTTGTGCAAGGATTTCTCTAAGTTAATGCAGGATGAGTTTGAGATGAGTATGATGGGAGAATTAAAGTTCTTCCTAGGACTTCAAATCAAACAGACGAAACAAGGTATCTTCATCCATCAACAGAAGTACACCAAGGAGCTTCTCAAGAAGTTCAAGATGGAGAATGCAAAGCCCATGAAGACACCAATGCATTCGTCTGGTGCTAGTCTCAATAAGGATGAATCAGGTAAGACCGTTGATCAGATGGTATATAGATGTATGATTGGTTCTCTCCTTTACCTCACTGCAAGTAGACCTGACATTATGTTTAGTGTCTGTCTATGTGCACGCTTTCAATCTGACCCTAGAGAATCACATTTACAAGCTGTAAAATGTATTTTTAGATATCTTATTGGAAGCATTAATCTCTTTTTATTTTATAAGAAAAATTATGATTTCAGTTTAAGCGGTTATTGTGATGTTGACTATGCTAGAGATAAAGTGGAGAGGAAAAACACAAGTGGTGGTTGTCAATTCCTTGACACATCACTCATTTCTTAGTCAAGCAGGAAGTAAAATTCCATTGAACTCTCAACCACTGAAGTGGAGTACATCGCTGCAGCTGGGTGTTGTTCACAACTGCTTTGGATAAAACATCAACTTGAAGATTACTCCAGGTTTGAAACCCAAATACCAATATTTTGTGATAATACAAGTGCAATTAATTTCAGCAAAAACCCTATTCAACATTCAAAAGTCAAACATATTGAAATCAAATTTCATTTTATAAGAGACCATATTCAAAAAGGTATTTTTGATATACAGTTTGTTCAAACTGATTTTCAATGGGCAGATATCTTTACAAAGGTTTTAGACGAAACTCATTTTAATTTCATTAAAGAAAATTTGGGAATTGTTTCTTTAATTGATTAAGATATTTCGTTTGTACTTTTCGTCTGTACATTTCGTTTGATTATATTTGTGTTAAGACGAAACATTGTGTCTGATCAAGTTGAATCAGTCTAAGGAAAATTCAACAGACGCAAGGTTATTATTTAATTAATTTAAAGTTAAGTGTGCAGAGACATAATAAATGTAGCATTAAATGTGTCTGTCATTTATTGCACTATTCTATGACATTGAGAAGCACACACAGTGAATAGTAGATGTCAAATCAATCATTAAAAGGACAATCATGAGATAACGTCAAATCAGGGGCGGTTTCAACTCTTTCGTCTGTTAAATTATAACTGTTTCACCTTTTTGACTATAAATACTACAAAGTTTCCTTTTTTACTCTTTATAGTATTCATTATTCTCAAATTCTTAACTTCTCAAAAATCTCATACTCATAAATTCTCTCTGTTTTTTTCAAACCTAGAAAATGGCCGCCAAGAAATTTAAATCTTCTGAAGAGACCTTCTTTGTGCAAGATCTCTTCTTGCCAAGAAAGTGGATTGCCAAATCCACTCTTGATGGTGTTTCAAATCGGGTTGTGAGAATGCTCACTCACATCGATTGGATGAAGTTTGCTGAATGGAAAAGGACAATGGTGATGAAAGCATACGCTGAGTTTTAGAGCGATGTTAGAGAGTTTCAAGATGGTATCGTTGGTACCATTGACAACAAGGAGTACATCATCACCACTGAAACCATCGTCGGAACTGGGAAGTGTAAGGTTGAAGAATGAGTCTGAAGAGCATGTTGACAAGATACTCTATGCCAAGCCTCGCAATCCTGAAGATCCCAAGTTTCTAAGGTCTGGGAATCTCGTTCCAACATGCAGAGTGTTTCACAACATCTTCACACCTCGAACAGGCTCAAAAGACAATGTGAGTCTTCGAGATCGTTTCTGCATGTACTACTTCATTAGGAAGGGCAGGATGAGCCTTCCTCACGTCATCTTGGACCACTGGTTAAGCGCCTTAAGGGCGAGGAACATTCGAAGGAAGAGTAGCATTTCATACGCTACCCTCTTTTCTCAAACTTTGTGAACCAAGGTTTTGATGCCACTGGAGTAGTGTGGCACAAAGAAGGAGTTGAAGTTAAATGTAGCATCTTTGCAAAGATGCGTCTACCCCCAAGCTTCCTTCACTTTAGGAGTGGAGAAGATGAACTACTCTCTCTTATGACTTAAGATCCTCCTCACAAAACTCGCATCAAACGCACAAGAATGAGCGACTCTGATACCCAAACACAAACCGAAACACAAGCCCAACACCAATTCAAACACTTCAACCACCCATAACCATAACAGAAGTGCCTTTCGAGGATGTTCAAGTTGAACCCCTCAGAAAGAAGAAGAGGAATGTAAGGATCAAACATGTTGCGTCTAAGTCGTAGGCAAGAGAAGCTTCCCCTAGTGAAGATGAAGGGGCAAGAAAAGCATCTGAGGATGCTACGTCTACGTCTATTAGAGCAAGGGCAGACGAAGAAAAGAAGAAGCTGGAAGCTGAAGAGAAAGCAAGAGCAAGGGAGATTGCTTTGCAAAAGGCTACTAAGGGAAAGCAGAAGCAAAAGCTTGTGTCTGTCATTGTTGACGAAACAGACGAAGCAAGGCAGTTGAAAGAGGCCAGAAAAGTCTCAATCATGCTTGAAGCTCCATTTATAGAGGTAATTAGATCTTCTCTCTTAGACACATGTTCTTCGTCTGATGAAGAATGTGCTGTCATCAAAAGGCAAGTTATACCCTTGGTGAGATCTCACGCTGAACTATTAAAACCTGAAGATCTCCCTTAGAAGCACAAGATGGAATATTCATTCCTCAATGAATTAGTCATGAAGAGATATGCTGAAAGCTTTTGTGCATAAAGGCTAATCAAGCCAGATTGGTTGTTGTCAGATCAAGCTGAAGAATCCTCTAATCTAAGTGATGGTGAACCTCTGAGTCTGCCAATGATGGTTATTGTGCAAATGATGAAGACTGCTTTATTAAGGACACTTCCTACATCGAGTTGAAGAACCCTTACCGCTACAGAGGAAAGAAGAGATTCCAACTTGGGAGATTCGTCAATCCTATTATTTACCACCAACCCTTGAAGCCAGAAGACTTCAAAGTTGATGTTAAATATTCCCCTGAAGAGCAACGCGATTAGCTGAAGCGTCTGCCTTGGGATGAGTTGGTTATGCTCAACATCAAGGGTTTGGAGAAGATTCCTGAGTACAAGGATCATCTTGTTGGGTCGTTGATTGAAGGACCAGCACTTGGCTATGAACCTCACATCTCATTCAGAGAAAACACCAAATGGAAGGTTCAACATGAATTGAATGCTCCTGCATTTCACCACTGCAAATTTGGGGATGCAAATTATACAATCTACGAGCCAAGAGACTGTGTTCATTGGCATTTGGATGCCCTTGACAGTCATGATCCTTTCACCTTCACTACTCACATGAATCAGACAGAGTATGTGGGACTAGGCCATACTCTAGGGATTGTTCTTCCTTGGACAAAACCTCACTGTTCTATGATTCATCTGCGATACTCCCTCAACGTGCGTGATTATGAAGATCCTGAGGAATTTGCTCACTCTCTCCCTGAAGATTACAACATTGCCTTCAGAGCAATGACTGGTACCTATTGAAGAAAAGAGAAAGGTAGGTTAGCCTCTTTCAGTCTGATCCAGAGAAGAGCTAAGAAGGAACTCATATATTATCCTTTCATGATGGGCTCTCAGTTCTCATCTCTTGTCACTAACGATACCAAGTACTTTCTGGTTATGGATCGTCTAAGACCATGCTTGGTAAATTTTTTGGCGAAAGGAAAGGAGAATAAGCTACCATTTGCCCCCAAAATCTTCAAGTATGCAAGGCACATTGCCAAGCGTCTTCCGTCTGTTGCTTACAATCACTTCAAGGTTGTTCAAGCTCAAGCATCAAAGTCTATCAATCCTAAGATGCTAAGGATGATAGGGGAACATGAAGGTACTTCAGCTTATTGCTCAGGGACCACTTTTGATGAAGAGTTTGTCACTTGTGGCAAAGTTTACCCTGGTGGAGCATACGCCTATACTCTCCCTCCCCACGAGCCTCAACATTTCCAACTCGTATCCTTCAATAAAAGTTATTCATGGCAATGGGACAGAAACTTCAGCTCTCGTTTGGAGTTGCCCCTATTTTCATTACGTCTGAATGAGACTATTATTGAGCCTATTATTGAGGAAGTGGATTCGAACAAGGAAGAACCTCAATCGTTTGATGACTCTGCTGAGAAGTATAATGCTTTGAAGCTAAAGTATGACGCGTTGGAGGAAAGTTGTGAACACTTGAAGAAGAAGAACAAGGAACTTGAAGAAAATCAAGTGTCCATTAATGTTGAAGTGCAGCAGCTACAAAGCCTTATCATGGGCATTGTGCAGCAACAACCTAAGCCTCCACCATCATAATTTTGATGATTCTCAGCCCAAGGGGGAGAATATCTTGAGGAGAAGGTTAAGCCAAGGGGGAGTATGGTAAGCTTTTGAAGCTAAGAAGAAGAGCATCGTCTCAGGGGGAGGAGCCAAAGACGAATGAAGATATTTTTTATTATTCTTTTTGCTTTAAACTGATTCTTGTATTTGATTATTTAATTGATTGCTCTGATTATGTAAATCTTGTAATATGTACAAATGGATTACATCACATTGATGTAACAATTCTTATAAAAAGGTATATTCAGAGAACATCGTCTTGATGTAATTCTGACTGTTTGTTATAACTGTGTTTTGGCTAACTTTGTCTTGTGCAAATGTCTTCTTAAGAGATTTTCTGGTATGGTCTGTAATCATCAAAAAGGGAGAGATTGTTAGATTAAGATGATTAACGTCTCTAAGTTTTGATTTATTACAAGACAGACGGAACACATTAAACGGAAGCATTGCAAGCAAAGTCAGACTGAACAAGCCACAGACGGAAGATGACCCCTCAAAGTTGAAGTCATTTGTCTGTCTCAAGGCCAAATCATCAGACGGAAGATTAAACGATACTCTTCAGACGAAGCTCTCAAGCAAATTCTTAAGACTAAAGATATACATCGTCTGTTAAGGAAGTGAAAATTAGACGGAGTAACTCGCGCCAAGTTCAAAATCCTAAGTTACTCTCAAATTTTTCCAAGATCAGTATAGGGATTCGAGTTAACCTTTTCAACACGAAAATGCTACGTCCTTTTTTAGAAGATCTTTGTATAAGTCAGAAAAAGGTTTTGAGCACGCCATCAAATCCGTTGTGCATGTCATCTTATCACTTGATTGCACTCTGACACCTTTTTGGACTTCACTTGGAAAGCTCAACGACATTCTTCTGTCTCTAATGGATATTTGTTGAACTTGCCTATAAAAGAACTTCACTCCTTCAAGTTTCAGTTGGCGAACACGCTTCAAATCTCTAAGTATATGTGATTTCGCTCACTGCTACATTCGAACTTCATTGTATACCCCTCTCTATGAAAAGGAACTTTTTCTTTCTAAGAAAACTTAGTAAATCCACTTGTTTGGTGCTTTAGCTGAGGAAGCCAGGTTGTTTAAAGAATACCTTTCTGTTTAGCCTGCGGAGGCTGGATTGCAAAGAATACCTTGTTGTTTAGCCTGTGAAGGCTGTGTTCAATGAATATCTTGTAATAGCCAGAAGTGGTTGAGTTCAAACAATACTTGTAACCTTTTCACGGTTGGTAGTGAAAACTCAGTAGTTGTTAGATAACTGGACGTAGTCTTGAATAGACAAAACCAGTATAAAAATATGTGTCTATCTTTCTTGAGCTTGCAACTAACGGGGATAACTAAAGTATAACATTTGTTCATAAAATCAATTTTTGAAGATAAGAATTGTTTCGTCTGACACTGTTTAAACCAACAGACGAAAGGGATAAATTTTAATTAATACAATTCAACTCCCCTTCTTGTGTTTTATCTTTTACAGTATAGCTTGAAAGATGTAAAAGATAAAACACAAGAAGGGGGATTGAATTGTGTTAATTAAAAAATTTAATTCAAACAGGGTCAGACGAAACAGTTCTTATCTTTAAAGATTGATTTTAAGGATGGACGTTATGCTTTGGTTATCCTCGTTAGTCACAAGCTCAAGGAAAATAAACACAGTTATTTTTATATTGGTTCGTCTATTCAAGACTACGTCAAGTTACCCAACAACTACTGAGTTTTCACTACAAATCGTGAAATGGTTACAAGTATTGTTTGAACCCAGCCACTTCTGGCTAATACAAGATATTCTTTGAACACAGCCTTCCCAGGCTAAGCAATAAAGTATTCTTTGAAACTCAGCCTTCTCATGCTAAAGCAAAGGTATTCTTTGAGCACACAACCTCCTCAGGCTAAAGTACCACACAAGTGGATTTAAAGAGTTTTCTTAGAAAGAAAAGTTTCTCTTCGCAGAGAGGGGTATACAATGAAGTGTAAATGTAACAGTGAGCAAAATCACAAAGTCTTAGCAATTGTAGCGTGTTCGCCAACTGAAACTTGAAGGAGTGAAGTCCTTTTATAGGCAAGTCTTCAAAGATCCGTTAGAGACATGAAGAATGTCGTTGAGCTTTCTAAGTGAAGTCTTCAAAAAGGTGTTAGAGTGCAATCAATTGAAAAGATGGCGTGCATAGCGAATTTGATGGCGTGCTCAAAACCTTTTTCTGACTTGTACAAAGATCTTCTAAAAAAGGGTGTAGCCTTTTTCGTGTTGAAGAGGTTATCTCGAATCCTCATACTGATCTTGGAAACACTTAAGAGTAACTTAGAATTTTGAACTTGGTAGTTACTCCGTCTGAGCTTCACTTCCTTGACAGACGATGTGCTTCTTTAGTCTCTTAAGAGTTGTCTTGAATACTTCGTCTGAAGAGTATCATCTAATCTTTCGTCTGATGACTTGACTTTGAGACAGACGAATGACTTCAACTTTGAGGGGTCATCCTTCGTCTGTGCTTGTTCAGTCTTACTTTGCTTGCAATGCTTCTGTCTGATGTGTTCTGTCTGTCTTGTAATTAATCAAAACTTAAGGCGTTAATCATCTTGATCTAACAAAAGATCAATTTGAAGGATCATATTAATGAAGAATTAAACACGACACTCAACATTAAACACAAGTAATCTTCAAACGATTTCTTTTAAACATTAAGTTACTTATCTATACATTTTGTCTTACAGAAGTTGACTTGGCTTGCTCAAATAAAGTACGAGGAATCTACCTAATCAAAAAATGTGCAAAATCAAATAAAGGGAACTTCTCTAACTTGAAGATTTACAACAGAAAAGTAGTTACCCTTTTTAACATTTTTCAACTATCAAAGAACAAAAGTTGTCAACTCTAATTAGACAATCCATGTAGAAACATTTAATGCAAATAAATGTGGAACACGCTTCCAACGGATGAATGAAGACTTGAAGTTGCTGAGTCGAACAACTACTTCAAACTCATCACCTATATAAAAGTAAAAAAATCAAAGACTAAAGATATAAATTACTCTACACAAGCTTAAACTCTTGGAATTTTGATTCTCAATCTCTCTATAAATGCCTTTGTTATATCCTTCATCTCTATGTAGAGGTTTTTCATAATTAGGCACAATCTTTTATAAAATTCTTAAGCCTTAGCAGTTACGAATTAGCTTGAAAAGGTTGTGTATCAAAAAATACTTTTAGTGTTTAGCCTGAAGAGGTTGAGGTCAAAAAATACTTATTTAGCTGAAAAAGGTTAGGATAAGAGAATAATTATATCATTGTATGATAGAGTGAAATCTTAATGGTTGCTGAGAAACTTGATTTAGTTTTTAGTTAAAATGGACTAGTAAAAAAGTAGCTTATTTATTTCTTTATCAATAATTTGTGTCTTTTAATTAAAAAGATTGATTGTTTCCTCGTACCATCCTTCACGAAAATCTTTAAAAAATAGTTTCTAAAAAAACTAAGTCTAGTCTATTAGATACAAACTTTGTTTATTCTAAAAGCTTGTGAAAAGATTTAATTGACACAATTCAACATCGTGTTATGTTTTTATCTTTACAAACTTTGACAGTGAATTCTCTTTCACACTCAAGTTTAAATTTGACTTCATCCTTGGAGTTTAGTTTTTTACATCAATTAATCGATACTTTTCCGTTGTTCACAAATTTGATTCAACCTCATTTTTTCAATTTTGCATTTCAATAACAAATTCAAAGTCTTCACATGAATTCGATTTGTAAACTTGGAATCTTAAAGTATATGCTAAATTTAATTTGCGATTGCAACAAAAATACACCTATTTATGTAAATGAAATTTGATTCACATGAACCTTAAACATAACACTCACATCTATAAACTATTTGAAGTGTAAAAACAAAAAATAAAGAGTTCAACCAAAAGCAATAAATTAGGAATGTTTTAACCTGATACCATATAGTCAGGTGCGGAAATTGAAAACCAAAAGGATTTAGGAACAGGTTATACCTATACGTGAATCTTCATGCTTTGAATCTACTTCAAACCTTCTTTGGCTCTTGAGGTTTCCTAGAGAATGAGTTTTTTTAGAGGAATTTTCTTCGTAACATTTTTCTTTTATTTTAGAGAGAAAATTTATAGAAAGTAAGTGATTTCTAAGAATTTTCTTTAAAAATGAGTTCTAGTGCCCCCTTTCAAAGTCTTGTTTTTGTTCTATCTGTATTTTTCCTTTTTTTCTTAGTTATTTATTCATTTTTATATATGTATTTTTTCCTTTTTCCATTTTTTCCTTTTTTATTATTTCTTTTTACTACTTATATTACATTGCACGTTATTTTTATTGTCCATCATATTCCCCCCCAAAAAAATTGGGGTACAATAATTCATTTGCAACTTCCTAGGGACAATCTTCTCAATTCTTCTAGATACTCAGATAGATTTCACCAAGTAAAAGAAGCTTGTATATTTTGTTTGATTATCTTTTGATAATCTATTAATATTTGATTCTTATCCTATTTCGGAAAAAAACCCTTTATCTCGTCTTTCCAACTTGTATTTTATTTTACTTTTCTATAACATTTTTTTTCTTTGAGTACTTTGATTATTTTCTATGGTGTATGTTTTCCTTAGTGTATGACCTTCTTATATTGTGGAATGTGTGAGAGTAACATGTTTGGATATGGAATGATGTTTCTAAAAATGTATATAGATGTTTAAGTGGATTTTCTTTTGTTGATTACATGACCTAGAGAATGTAGTGTGTTCTAAATTTTCTTAAGAATATGGAAAATGGCAAATGATTCCTAGTACTTAAATTTGTTGCCTTGTGTGGGTTTGATGCCTTCGACATACTGAAGGGATAGACAAGGACAAACTAGCTAGGGTGACAAAGATTAGTGTGTCTATGAGATGGATGTCAAAGTGTATAGGTGAACTTGTTAAAAAAAATGATTCTTATTAAGAATGTTCTTTTGAATCCTAAGGGTTAAACTTGGTGACTGTCTCAAAATGTTATGAGGTCTTAAAACCCTGTAATGTTCCCTATTTTAATTGTTGGATGATTTATATTTATCCTTTATCTTAATCTATCTGCTACATCACTTTGTCTAATGTTTCACTTCATTTAATGGCTTACTTTATCTAATACTCTTCTTCGTCTAATATATCATTTTGTTTTATGTTTCATTTCATCTGTTATCTTATTTCATCTAATACTTTTTTGTTTAATGATTTGTATCATTGATTCCCTTCGTATGCTTCTTGATTTAATGAATATTGGAATGCTTTAATAGTAGTTCATTGTTATCAAAATACTCCATGTTATCTATTATTCTAGCCTTGACTCGTACACTTGATATTTTGTATAAAATACATTGATATCAATTATAAGTCTGATGAGTTATATCATATTGCATAAGACAAATGTTTTTTCCAATAGTTTTGTTCTTAAACAGTACATCCCAGACGGGATCCTTAGGAAGCTTAGGTTGTAGGAGTAAGTCTTCGGATAAGGAGCTCCCTCTTAAGACTCATACTTGATCACAATAGGTGAGTATCCTTGCACAACTCTTTGACCCTAATAGGGTATTGGAAAAAGTTATCTAGTGAGAGTGTATAATAAATATGTTCTCCTAAGCTGCCTTGGGATTTATAAATAATGGTACCACGAATTAGAAGCATTTGTCTAATTTAATACGTGCTTTTGATAATATTTATTTCACGGTTGTCGGGAAGTACTAAGTTTTAATATGTTTAATTTTATATTGTATTTCTTTTTTAAATGTATTACTTTTGTTTAAAGAAACTTACCTTTACCTTTACATTCTTGTTGCACGTATGAATGTGGTTACAATAATTTTGAATTATATTCTTATGAGTAGATAAGTAGAAAACGATGTTATTTTGAATTGTGTTCTTACGAGTAGATAAGTAGAAGATGATGTCGTTTTGAGAAGACCTACAAATGTCCAATGGTATTGTATAATGGAGTTGTGACCATCATATAATGTTATTTTATTTTTTACTTTTGTCTTAAAAATTCTAGATTTAATATATATTTATATATATATATATATATATATATATATATATATATTGATCGATCTTTGTAAAATAGTGAAGAATAGATTTTGATTTGATTTTAATAATCACACGTATATGGGCAAGATTGATTCACGTCAAATATAAAATTTATTAATTTTTATATATAGACTTTAATTTAATTTTGATCATCACACGCATGTATATGGACAATATTGGTTCACACCAAATATAAAATTTATTGATTTTCATATTTTAATAAATTTCTATATAAATTATATATATATATATATATATATATATATATATATATATATTATTTTGTTTTTACTATAGTTATATAAGGTATTAGAATTATTACACGACCAAAACCGATTGGCCTATTGAGCTAATAATAGACGAGAAGAGATCAAGTTAACCCATCTAAATGAGTTTCATTTCATTTTAGTTTGACCAAATTTTATTTAGGTACAATTGACTGTTACTTGTAGAATAATACTAGTTCGTATTTTGAGGCAGAGGCACCAATATTTTAGCAAACTAAGTTCAACTCAAACTGCATATGATCGGAGATCCAATCCCGACAAGATATCATCCGTAATAGTGGCTGACATAATTGACACAATCATGTGTTTCACTTTCATTAATACATGTTATTGTCTTCTTCCATTTGAATTTGATACGTGTTAAGTACAGGTTGAGAGTCTCCAACTCAGGACGATGTTGACACAAATATTGTTTTTTTTATTGAGTTTCAATGGAAGTAACACACTCACCATTCCTGTTTGTACCATGAAAATGAAATTGAGAATGATTCACAAACTAAACCGCAGCTAGTCCAGAAGTAGGTGAATGATATACCTCTACTTTGGAGGTCTCAATAAAATGAATCTACATATTATTTATCCACGCATTCCTATCTTACCACTAGCGTAATGACATATGCACTACTAATAGTAACTCATAAGTAATAGAGTGATACACGTGTGAGATGTAGTTAAATTAAATATTGACATGGTCAATTACATGTTTTTTTTTTTTTTTTTTTGTACGCCAACATGCTTCTCTGCCACGTCTTGGAAAGAGCATATTTTTTTTCTTTCTATGAAGACATGTCTCAAGTGAGTTAGCTCTTTTGGAATGGGTGTGTAATGTAACCATTTATCAGAAACAAAAACGTGGCAGCAAGACTAGTTGAAAGGTCGTTGTCTAATTTTCCACCTGGATTAATTAAGTATTTGGTATTCTAATTTTTAACTTTTATTCTTATAAAATTATTTGATCATTTTAGTTATTTTTTTTTCATTATTTTAAATATCATTATTTTTTTTTCTAATGGTTAAGTGACTTGGTCACTCATAAAAGTATCATGTGGTGGCATTTCCATGTCACATTTAATTTGATATTAGAGATTATTTTTGTAAACAAAAATTAAATAAAGACAAAAAAAAATTAAAAAATTAAAAGTCAAAAGCCTAAAAATTAAGAATAAAAAACTTAATTAATCATTTCCATATTGTCCCTTTTTGTGCCTGCTCTACATGGTGACCCAAAGTCAAAATCCTATAAATTAAGAATAAAAAACTTAATTAATCAGTTCTATTTTGTCCTTTGTGTCTCCTCTACACGGTGACCCATTTATAAGAGAGAAAGGTTAAATAAAATTTATTGAAAAGTTATAAAATTGCAAGATAAATTTATTATAAAACTAAATTTCAAAAACAAATTACAATTTTTAATCAATTTTAAGAAAATGATAAAAAAAAAGGTATTTAAATAGTATTTTTATTCTAGATATAATGCATCCTAATGAATGATTTTATTTCTCTCTGCGCGTAGAAATTTCCTATATAAGTTTAAATGATTACATAAAACTATACCCGACATGCTCGTAAAATAAAACGCGTTATGGGAAATCATGTCATGGTGGTGAAAATGGCGATGTATTTGACTAAGTCAAATGTAAAAGTTCTCATTTTTAGCATTTTGTTTGAGGTGGTGAAATGCGAGGCTATAATGGCATAAGAAGGTGATGAAGTTGGTATGATAACTCGCTCTCGAAAGCAAAGAGAATGGGACAACAATACAAAGCTCGAAAACAATGGCTTTGTCATCCTTCACCAAGTTACTATTCTCGTTTAGATTCCTTGTCCAAGTTGAGTAACGTTACGAAAGCTAAATGCATGTTAGCAACTGACAAATAAAGTTTGGATCAACTTCACAGACATACAAAAGCATGTTTCGTTTTTTTAAGGTAAAATAATGTTTGAGTTCTAACTTGCTTTTAACTTGCTCTACCCAAATATAACACGTGTAACTTTTCTGTCTATTCAAATATCATTTGTGTTTATACTGTTATCAATTTTGTTTTTAATTGTTTCTTAATCCATTTTAATTCTATTTAAAAAGTCTTTGTTTTATATTCGTGTTTTAATGATTATTTTTTCATCTTCACGTTATTCTTAATAGAATTTAAAAAATTAATTTAATATTCAATTATCATTTTCTTTACTCTAATATTTTCTATCTCATTTTATCGTATTTAAGTAGTTCTTTGCTCTATTTTCCCGTCTCAATCATTGTTTTTTTTTCATGTTCTATTATTTTTAATAAAATTTTAAAAAATTAATTTAATATCTATTTAAATAAAATATTTTATTCATAACCATTAGTTTGTTACTATTTTAAAATTTATACTAAATCCATCATTATCTCTGCCCATTATTTTAAATTAATCAAGATCTCGCTCCTCACTTTCCTTCTCATTATTTTTCTTTTCTCTTATTGTTTCTTTATATTTTTTTTCTTTATCTACTTACGTGGTCTATTAAAAAAAATTAATCACGTAAAAATGTAATTTTATTAATGTTAATAATGTATTTTAAATAAGATTCGAATAATGTGAAAAAAAATAGTTAAACTTTGAAATTGTTGTGTGAAAAAATAATAATAATAATAATATTTTTTAAACATATATTATTTTAATAGTACTGAATAATAATAAAAAAAAATCGGTAAATCAGTTCAGTGTACTCTTCTGTGAGCTAAAATTAATTTTAAAAATTCAAATTTATCAAAAATTAAGCCTGCTAACTCTAGTTCAAAGACTCGCTATATTATTTGGAAATGTTCTCTTATATTCTTAGTTGGCCATAATTTTCCTTTAAACTTTAGTTTAGGCCTTTAGGGTAAAAGGTAAAATTATGTTTTGTTGATTTTACTTTATACCAGAAGGACGTTGAAACTAGCTTGATATTCTTAGATTTAAATAATTTAAGCAAAAAAAAAAAATAGTAAATTGAGAAAGTAAAGGTGTATTTATTTTTTTAAGTTTAAAGTATTTCGTAAACTTAACTTACTTTAAACAAAAAGTGAACACTTACTACTTTCTCACTTTACGTATTTTCATACTTTAGCAGAGTTTAATTTAACATTTCTGATAATGCAAATTAAAATCTAAAGATTAAAATATTGTCTTTAATCTCTCTTATTAAACCTGTTTTGATAACTATACATCTAAAAATTATTGTGATCAAAATTATTTAAACAACATTAATCCTTCCAAATCACTTTTTGGATAAAGTTAATAATTTAAGTAAAAATTGCTAATGAAACTAAAAATTCTCTTTTAACCAAGATTAATTTTCCGAACTCAAGATCTTCCAGAAACATTTTACAATGACTGGAATTTTACTAAAAATTCCCTTTTACTATACTTAATACATTGCTTAAACTAAGGACCAAAGTAAAATATATGCTTAAACTTAAAAACTTAATGACTTTGTTTGCTGAGGTGAAAATGAATAGACAAAAGTTAAATAAAATCCGTTTATCTCATTTTGCTTTTCATTTAAGAAAAGAAAAAAAAAATATCTTTATTTTTTTTTCTTTTTTCTCTCGTTTTTCACTTTGTTACCAATAAAAAAATTGTGCATTAAAAAAAACACCAACTGCACCTTTTATAGCAAAAGATAATATACTAAGATTGGCTTAATGGTGAAGTATTCGAACAATTTACATAAAATCTAAAGGTTCCAATTTCACTAGTATTGTACACCAAAAACTTCTATAGAAAAAAGGGTAGGAAAAACAAAGCAGAAAGCCTGTACACAATAGACTTTCATTTTCTTTGATCATCTCCAAAGTACTCGACAAAAAGTCGATGCCAATTCACATTTTCTTTTATCAAATTAATTAACAAACACATGTTCACGTGTAAGTATTGTCCCTTTAAGCTCAATGGATAATTGTGACTAGTAACAGATATTATGTGTCCATTGACAGGTAGGACTGTACCCTTATTCAGTTAAAGTACCAGTATTTTCTGTTGAAAGAAGAAAGCCAAAAGGAGGGGAGGAATTACTGTATTACCTATGTTGGAATTCGTTATACTAGTATTATGCATGTTTGAATTTTCGTTTCAAAAACATAATTTGATCATTGAGATGCATTATACAGATATGGTACTTTATAAAATCCAATGTATCCTTGAGAAAGAATAAGGAGCCCCCCTCCTACTTTTGAGATTACAGTACGACCTCATCAGCATGTACAAGAAGATTACACTCGTGCGGCCAGGTGCAACGAATGGAAGAGAATATAGATACTAAGTTTGTTGCTGAAAATACAGCCATACAGGTTAAGACAGGTTGTTACTGAATTAATCGTGTCAGCATTTTTCAATTAATAATAGAAGCAATTTTTTATGCCATTGACTGAATTATTTGACAAAGATTTGTATTCCAGGAAATTTACATTTAATTAAAATTGGCTGGAGACATCATGAGTAGGCTACATGCATTTCAGATGCTATGGTTTGAACATAATTGGCTGAACCTTTCAGATGTTCTACAATTAATTTGACCAAAAAACTGAATTATATTGCCAATAATTGATTTTTCATTTCCAAATTTTATCTAATTAAATGTTAACACGTCTTTTCGTGCATAATTCATACTGTATTTATCAAACTATTTAGCAGTTCTGGAACCAAAAAGGTGTTTTCTTTTTTGGGGATGGGATGGGGGTGTTCTGGAAAGAGAAGTACACAAAGATTTGAGTTAACTTCCGTTTTTTTGATACAGAGTATATTGTACAAATAATGAGCAAACTTCCACTATTTGGTCAGCAAAAAATTAGTATAATACATGTAAACCAAATGTTATACAATGTGATTGATTAATGGATTATCATTAATCAAGATTCAATGAAGATCAGAAAAGAAAGCAAGCAAAAGCGTGTGTTATAGCACATTGAATAACGTTCTGCGAGAACTTGTATGCTATCATCGAATTCCCGTGTAGTAGGACACTTTCCAATCATGTCAAAGTTTTGTGCCAAGTGGAAAGGACATATAGCATTATATCGATTAATATCTTGGATGGTCCCATACCAACGGATCCTTGTCAAAAAGGGAACTTAATACCTTAAGCATTGAACTAATCAACATCTGGAAAAGGCATTCTCCAATAATTCCATGAGTTGAAGTCCTCCTGCAATAATTGTAAATAAATTGTAAAAATATATCTTGTTAGTTGTAAAGTCAGAAGTAGTAAATCTACACGCTTTGGAGAATCTTTATCACCTGCTCAACCAAAGAAGTAGGAGGGAACATGTCATTGACGAGTGTGTGTAATGATGTGTAAGATTTTGAATCAATGCGATGACTTGTTGCCACCTCACCCTGTTAGTTTTCAGGGCATTTTGTTAGTACCCTGTGAGAACTACAGAAGATATTTACTTGTCAGAAATATCAATCCAGGATGCAAACCTTAGGATTAATAATAAATATTTTGCCCTTTGGGATTCCTATCTTCCTGTAACTAAGTTCATCTGTGTCTCTATTGCCGAACCCCGCATAGAACGGATTATAATCGGAAGGGAAAAGTCTTTTGATATCCTGCAAAACGTTATTATTATTATCAGAAACGGGTGATGTCAGCATGAAAAATGCCTTTTGATGGCACTTCCAAGTTGCATGTGTTTTGGATATTACCTCTAGACAAGCAATCTTGAACTCATGAGGTGCTCTTCTTATTACTTCCACCAGTTAAGGGTCCAAACATAATATAACAAGTCAGATCAGAATCATAGATAATTTCAATCCCATGACATAATAAAAATGAACATGCAAGCTGTCAATATTTGTTTAAAGTGCTAAACCAAAGAAAGTTTGTTAAAAATTTGAATACTGTCATGAATCATAACAGTAAATAAACCCAAACACCAAGTTATAAGCAGTCACTCAGTCAGAACACTTAATAACGAAACAACTAAATATCAAGAAGTCTATTAGCCTCATAGTAGTCCGAAAACAGTATATTTTGCTGAAATCCATACCTTTATATCATTCATGAGTCCCATAATCACAATACATATCATGTTTTATCCACCATACTTTTTACTATGCTCACTTTAGTGATATGACAACAGTACTCATGTTTTCATAAAGACAATCATCAAACATAAGCACATGTGCATCAGCAGAAAGAAAAGACACTGTCATCAATGGCTACATACACTAAAATTGCAATACCAGTTCAACCCAAATTACTCTAACATTAAAAGGGCCTCACCTTCTCGGTAAAGAGAGGGAAATAATCCATCAGGTGAAATAACAACAGGTCCATTCGGTAAGGTCTTGCCATCCTGCAAATATGTGAACTTTTAGTATCACCTAAGGAAGTATTTTACAAATGATAACTGAACTGTCAAGATGCAAGGATATAAAAAAAAATTAAAAAAAGAAATTAAGGAGTTAACAAAATGACAACATTAGGATCCAATTGCAAGAAGTGCTACTCTCAGTTCTTATTAATCCGTATCAGAACATTTCACCATGTCTTTTAGTTGTAAATGAGTGATGAGTCCCACATTAAAGGTATGGAATTTTGGTGTGGGATTTATAAGATTTTGGGCTCTCCAACTACAACAGCTAGCTTTTGTAGTGTGGTTCTCCCAAAATTCTTATCAAAAGACTTAATAGAGCACAAAAAAGGCAAGCAAACAGTTAACGGAAGTTAGTGATATAAGATGTACACCTTCACGAGACTAAAATGATGATTAAAGTTGATAACCTACACACTTAGGTTAATGTTAAACTTTTCAAAAAGAAAATCACACAGATGGGTTCCTAGCTACAACTACTTCAGAAACAGAGTAATCCAACAATTCAAAATAAGTTGTTGATTATTACAGGAAGTATGGTTGTTTCAATACCTGTTTCAGGTTAATCAAAAAGTTCCTGGTTAGATAAGCTTGGACAATAGCACGGGCACTCAAAAACAGTAGCTGGTATCCATTTTCCTGACAAAATTAGGATCTTTTAGCATAAGACATTAATCTTCTGACATTAAAGTCCATGAAATAATAGGCAATCATGATAACATCAAGCATTTAACCCCACTGCGTTTCCAATTACATTATACAGATAGAAAAGTTCTGCTCATAACCACCATATGCCTCTGCATCTATTATATAATGAAAAAGGAATAAAAGGTAAGCAGAAAACTAGTAACGAAGCAAAAAACAGCAATGTCAATTAAGTGTTCAAACCACAAAAATGAAACAGCAAAAAGAATGTAAATGTTGCATAGTCATGAAAGTGTCCTACGGACATTGTCTATACCATGATACCACTTCAGTTATATGGAAGCAAAAGAACCCTATGCCACTAGCCTTTGTATTAAATGTAATTGCTCATAGGGCAAACTAGATTTGACCAGGCTTCAGGCTCAATTGCTGAGCATGCTCAAGCTCAAGCCCAAGCTCATAGGAACTTCAGTTCTTAGTAAACCTGTTTTAAGTATGAATATGTACATCTGCATAAAATCTCAACCAGATGCAACAAGCACTCCTGGTCAATCCTTAAAATAGAACCCCCATAAAGTAGATAGAAGTTAGTTGGGAACTGAATTTTCTTTTCCTTTTCTCTTAAGTCAAAATAAAAAAATCTCATCACAAATTCAAAACCCTAATTTGAGAATCATGTAAAACACAAGACGGTTGATATGCAGAGGAAATAACATAAACTTACTGAAACGGAAGCAACAATAGAGCAGAAATTTGATTACAAGTCGACTATAGAAGATGCCTCTCAAAGAAAGATCCTCAGAAGATCTATTGTCCATTACCTCATTGAATGTTCAGATTTATTATCCTACTCCATGCCAAATGACATAAATTTACATGTGATACAAGAGAAATATGCATACCTTAATAGCTGAGAACAGCCTTGCCACTCCAGACTGAGACCAATCTTTGCCAACTAAAGGCATGAACTGCCCCAAAACATCAGATCTGAAAAGAAGTAAAATAGTAAAAAATATAACGGTTTTGATAATGATTTTGAAGCCACACTAAATGCAACTCTGCCTTCTATTTTTACTGCAATTTCTTTGCTTATTTTAGTTTAATACAACAACAATAGTAATAATGATAAAACTCAGAGTAGTTGGGTAATCATCACTGAAAAAAATAAGAGAAGAAAGAACATAGATGATTATTCTTTACAAGATTTAGAAAAAGGATGGCCAGTAAGATGTTACATAGTATGCACACAAGCTAATGAAAGATATTTTAGGTTCATCCCACCCTGATGATCTGAATAGAAGTTATGTTAATGTCATAAGACTACTCAAAGTCTATTCATATACCATAAACAATAAAACAGAACCTCCATTCCTTTTCATATATTCCTTCATGTAGTAAACGATTGAGCAGTATCAACTATTACCAAAATTTGCATGATAATTCACCCTTAGATTTCATAAAAAATAAGGTCCAGTTAAGAGGGGAAATAGGTACAGAACAGAAGATATTGTAACAAACAACAGTGATTTAGTAGTATCTATGTCAAGTAAAAGAACCTTAAATAACCTAAGCAGTATTATCTCTAGTCTTACTTGGTAATAGTTCCATCCACATCAGAAATTACGATTTTTGCATTCCACTTCCATAAGTATAAATGAGCATCAACCTGTCAAGTAATTAAACTTTCGCTGAAATAAGCAAACACCCAACCATTGATTGTGTGTGTGTGTGTGTATAACCATATGGAACTCATATTCTCAAAATGCCAAACCTGTTGTCTTCCAAGAACCCTGGAAGAGAAACTGAAGGTTACCAAGTTTTGACCATCTTTGAGATTTAAGGACGCTATCATCTCATTAGAGGGAACATTTGTCCTCACAAATTGCTTGCGGGGAGACTCGCGCCTAGCAGATGTTGGAGATGGCTCTACAACAGAACTTTGCCAATCAGATGCAGAATCTAAAAATACATCGTCACTTGATACACTACTATCAGTGTGCTCAAGTGTCTTGACTTTTCGAAAAGGAATAGGCCAAAGTCTCCATCTTCGTCCAGAGGAAGCTGATCCAGGACCATCATCTGTGGCCTTTACTGCATCATCCTGTCCCACTGGTATTGTATCTTTGGGCTCAATAGGTAAGTCCAAACCAAATACAGTCATTCCAAGAACAAGAGGAGCGGCCTTTTCCCACAGAAGATATCTCTCTCTGAACTTCAGAACAAGATTTTCATTCTTAGTTATGGACGATGCAGAACTTCTAAATTCCTCCACAGAAATTCGATGTGCTTCAAAAACCTCAGCAGCAGCAACCAAGCCCATACCCGCCTTAAGTTCATGAGCACAAAGTGAGGCCTCAAATCCTGCAATTTTAAGTAAATAAACAATTCATTAATGTCAAACAATAACTGCATAATATAACTAATTTGAAGCACAGTTTTTAGATCTTACCCAAAGCAGAATGACTTCGGTCCTCCTCGTTGGAAGTTGCTTTTTGAGGTTCAGTTAGTTCACTTTTCTTACAAGCATCTTCATGTGCTGGAGTTTGTTGACTATCATTTACCTGATCATCTGATACTGAGTTTCCAACATGTTCATCCTTAGATTCAATATCCTTAGTACCAGAATGACTGCCAGAACCAGTGTCAACTTCCACTGATGCATCTTTATCAACCTTTTGAGGTTCTACTTCTAATTGTAGAGAACTATGGTCATCCAAGGGAGTAGGCCCACTAAGGGTAGATAACTCGTCTATGTTACTAGAGTGGTTGATGTTCTCTTGCTCATTTTCATCAATAACTGAACAATTTGCATTAGATTCCCCTGCTGAATTTCGAACTTCCGATGAGGAACCTACATCTTGTAAATCAGCATTTCCAGCTTGTTGAGCAAACTCATGTAATTCCAAACAACTTTTGAAGACACTCTCTCTCTTCATACAAGATTCAACCTCTTTTGAATCAGTTTGCAATTGATGATCTTCTTGATTCTTAATCACTGGAGTTTCCTCTGTGTGACAAATATTTATCTCCTCTTTTTGAGCTTCCAGCAGGAGTCCAGGTGTATCATCACCAACTTTAGTGTTATGACTACTAGCTGGCACATCAGGTGTTGAAGCATCCAGTTGACTAACATAATCAGCAGCCCAAGCATTTTCATCAGAAATAAGTTCCCCATTGTCTTCATAGAAGTCAGTCCCTTCACCTGGTCCTAGATGAAATTGAGGAGTTTTTAACTGCACATTGTCCTCATTCTGCTCTGATTCTGATATAGGGGCCGTCAATACATGACCATCAACACTGACCAAGACCACCTCTGGCTGAGAACCCTGTGAATCCACTAAATTCTCTACATCTAGATTCTCATATCGACTAGACTCGTATTCTGAAACCTCAAGTGAACCTTCAAAAGTGGATTGATCATCTTGGAATTCAAAAAATTTCCTATCAACATCAGATTCTGCCCTTTGAAGTGGTGACAAAACTGAGGAATGGCCTTCACCCGTAAGATACGGCACCCCTGAATCAGATAGACTATGACCAAGTCGATAACCAAGTCTATCATCCATAGTCAAATAACTATCATTTCTTTTATCAATTTTGACAACACCATCTTCTTGACTAAATTCAGAATTATCACCAGCTTCTGCAGCCCCATTTGACTTGACTCCTTTATCACCACCATCATCATCCACCTCTTTCACAAAATAAGCCTCCCCTGAATTGTCAAGATACATGTGGAAGTTTGCTTCGACCCCATTAACATTTATCCGAACAATCTTCTCAGCACCTTTGAGCACACCTTGAAACTTACCAAAGCGAACATACCAGGGTGTGGACCGGAAGGTGCCATCCTCCTGCTGAACAACAATGACATCAACTGCCCCGCCAAAGGGGTGAAAAGGGGTAGCAACTGAATAAACACCTTGTGTTATCAAGCTTCCGACTTTTCCAACCACATTCATTTTTGTCAGCAACCAATTACCAAAGTTCTAGAATTTTGGGAGGCCCAAAAATTAGACCTCCAAAGTTTCTTGATTTCAATCACAGCATGTTCCAACAATAGTAGTTGAATCAGGATACAAATCTTGTATCAGAAGGCCTATTGTCCAAATCACGAATCAAATCCTAAATTGTAAGATTTATGATCAATAACAAAACATAACATACATACATACATATAAATATTATATCAGTATTATGAAGTCAAATAATAAACAAGTGACATTTAAGCTTTAAAATAATTTTTATTTTAAAATATCTTGAGTAGGAAATATCTTTATTTTAAATTTGACTAAAGAATAAAAATTTTGAGTAATGAAAATATGGATTTCAGATTTATGTGTGCAATATGTAAAAGGGTCTAAACTCCAAAGTCAAAACACGGTCAAACACAAAAATTACAAAAGTAAAAACAACACAAATGCTGTCGTTTAATATTAGGGTTGGAATTGAGTCATCTCTCTTCTCTGACCCACTGAACAGAAAAGCGCAGCCATGGCTGGAACAGAAGCTGCAGTGCGGTGCCCTTAGAGGAGTGGCAAGGTACCACGACACACTGTGCCAGAATCACACGATTCGCGTGCGAGTTACGCTTCATTTGCGATTCAAATGAATCGTATCGCGAATCGTACGATACTTCCAACCAAAGCCTTAATTAATTACTATCCAACCCACCTAACCCAAGATTATCCTAATTTCTTGGCTTCTTTCCCATGATTACGAATTCTTGTTTAACAACAACACTGCATGGCACTCCTAGAAGACTAGTTTAACAAAGAAATGATCATCAAGAGAGCAACTTATTTTCAAGTTACAGAAAATTAACGCTTGAAAAATTAAAAAAGATAAAACTTGTTCAGAAAAGAAAAAAGAAATAACGGCAGCGAGACTTACACATTAAAAGAGCTAAAAAAAAATTGAGGGCGATTGCTTGGTGTTGTTTATTTTCAGCAATGAAGTTTCTTGCAGCGGCTTTGATGGTGTTCAAGTTTTTCTTGGGTTTTCCAAGTTTGGACTTTTTTTTTTATTTAATTCGGTTTGAAGAAATGGATAAAGAGAGAAAATGAGGTGAGGGAGTTGGAATAGTAGTGACAAACAATCAGCATTAAATAAATAGGTACAGCCAATATCGGATTATCAACCTAACCTCGTGAGGGCTGTTCCGCCATTTCATACTAGTTCCCGTTGAGACTCAAACTCTTGTTCTTCATTCTTCACCAGAATTTTATGTTTTTTCTTCTTTTTTCTTCTTTTTTTTTCATTCCAGAGACTAAAAGTCAATTTGTACACAAGTTTAATGTTGTCATTCGTGTGTTTCTGTAACATTGTATTTTATAAAAATAAAAAAATTAAGTAAAAATTATTTTTGAATTTTTTTAAAAATATAATCATAACTTTATTTTATTATTAATTCTGTGTTATTCTCTTAATTCTGTTCAATATTATAATTTTTAGCAAAATTAGATAAATCTTAAAAGACATATAGAAATAAAAATTTTATATAAATTTTTAGAATTTTGTTATAAAAATCAACCAAGTTATCAATGGTTAAATTATTTAAGAAGCTTTACTAATTTTATCGATACAGTTTTGAATGTGTTTGAGACAACCAATCCAATTCAAACAATGAAAAATTGCTATTATAATAATATAATGGCATTGCTCATGGAGAGGGGTAATTTAGGGAAGACAATAAGTGAGCCATGTGTGTTGTGTATTAAAACAAATAGTTGTTTGATGGCCCATATGGAGTTGGAAAATAACTTAGTTAGTTGGGCTATGTTGTTGGGCCTAAATAGAAGCCCAATTAATATGTTGGTTCAGCGTAGGTGACACGTCGTCGTCGTCACCAAGGGAGTGAGAACCAGATTCAGATCTACGATAGATAACAATAACCATAACATAACTTGTAGTAGCAGTACTAACATAACTTGTTGTTGTTTTTGTTGTTGTTGTTGTTGTTAAGATCGGATCTTCTTCCATTCACCACATTCTGAAACCTTGAACAATGGCAATGGCGGAAAAGAGAGCACTGCTCTTAACATTCGTCTTCCTTGCCGTAATTTCCCGATCCACGGCAGAGATAAAATCCCTAACCATAACCTCAGATACACGGCCAATGATCCTATTCGAGAAATTCGGATTCACACACAAAGGCCACGTGTCGATCGCCGTGTCATCGGTATCGGTGGGGGTTCTATCATCGGCAGTACAACCAGAATCGTCACGACTTGGATTCTTCCTTCTGAACGAAGAGTCGCTTCTCCAAGTTCTAATGGAGATCCAACAGAACCCTTCGTTCTGCGTTCTGGATTCGCACTACGTCGTTCACCTCTTCACCTTCCGTGACCTCTCGCCGCCGCCTCTAGCCACCTTCAACCACTCTTACCCTATCACCTCTCCCAACGAATACAGCCTCTTCTTCGCTAATTGCGCGCCGGAAACCTCTGTCACAATGCAGGTTCACACCGAAGCCTACAATCTCGATTCCGACGGTTCCAAAGACTTTCTCTCCGCCGGTCAAACACACCTTCCTTCTCTGTACTTTCTCTTCTCCGTAACCTACCTCGGTTTCTTCGGTTTCTGGGTTTATATCTGTTACACTAACAAACGCTCCGTTCACCGCATTCATTTCTTGATGGCTCTGTTGCTTGTTATGAAAGCGTTGAATCTAATCTGCGCCGCCGTGGATAAGCATTATATTAAGGTCACCGGTTTGCCGCATGGCTGGGATGTGTTGTTTTATATATTCCAGTTTATCCGTGTCGTTTTGCTCTTCACTGTTATCGTTTTGATAGGGACAGGGTGGTCTTTCTTGAAACCTTTCCTCCAGGATAGGGAAAAGAAGGTTTTGATGATTGTGATTCCCCTTCAGGTTCTGGCGAATTTGGCTTCTGTTGTGATTGGTGAAACTGGGCCTTTTATTAAGGATTGGGTTACATGGAATCAGGTGTTTTTGCTTGTGGATATTATATGCTGTTGTGCTATAATTTTCCCCATTGTTTGGTCTATAAGATCGTTGAGGGAGACTTCCAAAACCGACGGTAAGGCGTCGAGGAATTTGGCAAAGTTGACACTTTTCAGACAGTTTTACATTGTTGTTATTGGGTACTTGTATTTCACTAGAATTGTGGTGTTTGCATTGAGAACTATTGCAGCTTATAAGTATCAATGGGTGAGTAACGCAGCTGAGGAGACTGCGAGTCTTGTGTTTTATGTTGTCATGTTTTACATGTTTAGACCTGTGGAGAAGAATGAGTACTTTGTCCTTGATGAGGAGGAAGAAGAGGCTGCAGAGATGGCTCTCAAGGATGATGAGTTTGAGCTTTGAAGAATTTCTCTGCAATGGATTTGGTTGTTCATGTCATTCACAACAACCCTTTTGTTTCAACTTTGTTTTACTACACTGCCCCATTAAACCTTCTGCTGTTAGACAAGTGTCCACGAGGGAATACTGCTACATCTATGTTTAGCTGCTGTTTCTATATTTCGGTTAGTGCCTATATTGAAATTCTGCGGAATAGAAAAAGGTTTTCTACTTTTCTTTTTGTTCATTTCAAGCTATTTGTCCTTGAGAAATTGTACTAGTGATATGTTATTCTATTGTTAATCATTCTTACTTTGGATTTTCTGATTGAGATTATGATCGGACAGGTGCTGTACATTTCTCAATTCATTCATTACTTTCTTACTTTGATCCAATGATTCATACTTGAATAATGTTGTTGCTTCTTCTGACATTTAGCATTTGTGTCCAATTATGTAAATACAATGTGCTGCAGTTTCTTTATGAACCAAGAATTT
Organism: Hylodesmum podocarpum; assembly: GCA_026586105.1. Classification (NCBI taxonomy): domain Eukaryota; kingdom Viridiplantae; phylum Streptophyta; class Magnoliopsida; order Fabales; family Fabaceae; genus Hylodesmum; species Hylodesmum podocarpum. The sequence continues at coordinate 2,776,880 of JALJEV010001437.1, read as the reverse complement.
CCTGTCATAATTCATAATGTTTTCTTATTTAGTTTTGATGTACAAGGTCGTGAATCTTGATCTTTTCAAATAACTTAGATAGGCCTTTTAGTTGGTGACTTGGGAACGTTATTGCCTTGTGCAATTGGAGAGGCAATTGGAGAGGGCATCTTTTGAATTACCTGTGATTCATCAAGAGCCAGGGTCATTATTCTGAACAGGGCATCTTTTGAATTGCTTGGTGGGAATGGGAGAGAAATTTTAAAATATTGCTCTCTATTTTATTTTAAATATTTCTATTCTATTTCAGTTTCTTGTATACTAATTCATTTGAGTGGTCCATAATATGATATTATTGATCATTCTTTTGCAAGGAGTGAGTCAATTATGTGCTCCCAGGTCCCAAGTCACCGGTGTCCTTTGGGAGAAGATTTGTGCCTTGCCAAACAAGGTTCACATGGTTTGAAAAGAAAATTATCCTTGCCTCAGCAATATTTTTCTTCTTTTTTTCTTTTCTTCTTACATTAGCCATCATAACTTTCATTTTCTCTAGTATTTCTTCTTTTTTCTATTTCTCACTTCTCACTCATTTCAAACCCCTTTGTTTTGTTTCTGAAAATATTATTATTCTAATAATAATAATACTTTTTTCTATGACATCTTAGGAAGTTATTAGAAGAATGATTATTTTAATAGTTATATAAATTTGTTAGACATTTTCAAATTAGAAAAAAAAAAATATCAATTGAACAAACAATCGAATAAATATGAAGAAAAACTGAGTCTCTATTGTCTAAATAGCAGTAAATAAATTTGGCTGATGTTGACCTTCTTATCTTAGGGGTTTGCCACTTCAACTCTTTCGATCATTGTAATTATAACTAATTATACTATATTAATATACTATGTTGTTGTTAAGGCTTAAGAACCAGAACCCGTGGCCCAACCCTGGGTCAAAAAATTAAAAGAAAAAATTTATAAATAGGTTAGAAATATAACCTCACCCATTCAAGACTCGACTTCGGTTGAAGTCAATGTGGCAGAGTTTATTTGGGTGACTAATTAGGTTGGAAAGTTAAAATAAAAAAATATTTATATAATTTAAAATTTAAGTTACATATAATGATAATAAGATATGTATTTTTATATATTATTATTAATATCAAAGTAAGTACACTATCAATAAGATTATAAATATAAAAATTAATTATATTTATTTAAAGTAATGTTCTTTATTTCTTTAAATGTTTATTTATTTTTATTAGATAAGTCTTAAATTTTAGTATAATTAAAGTCAAATTAGTATAGTTAAAAAAATAAATTATGCACATTAATAATGTAGTCCTTCAAGTGTCTTTAGATAAAGTGTTTCAATGCATAACAATAAAGCTAATAATTCATATACCATATTTGCTAGTCATTTATTTAATCAATTATAATCAAGTGAGAATAATATTTTTAAACATAGATAATATCTTAGAACATATTTTTAAAATATATATTTTAAGGTGTTAATACATAATATAAAAATATATTTTTATTAATATATACACACATATTAAAACTAAATTGAAATTTTTTTCAGGAAATCATAACTACCCAATCCCATGCATGTTTCGATGCTAGTGGGTTGGTGGGTCAACCCATTTAAACCAATCTAGACTTGAAAGTTTTAAAAAAGAAATAGAAATTAAAATGGATTAACTTATTCAGTTGATGTGTGAGATGAGTCGTGATAAATAGACTGAACTAACTCATTTAAAAGCTTTAGTATCAGAGATATTTTAATTATATCCAATATTTTAATATTTCCACGTGATAATATTATGAAATTTGTATTTAGATAAATTTATCCAACATAATGTTTTAAGCTCCTGTTACACGTAGTATAACGATACATCTTAAACTAAATAGTTGTAAATATATCATATGGTTTGTTGTATGTATTACACTTCAATTGGCATATTATACATTTTCTTAAACAGTATATTACTTTCAACAACCAAAAAAGTAGCGTGTTACCATTTGTTTAGAATTGAAGAGAACATTCTCCGTCTTGGATACATATCACTGAAAACAAATACATGCGTAATTTGGTTTGGTTTTGAAATCTACTTTAGTAACTTATAAAGTTATTAAACTTTTCCATGCTAATTGCCTGTAAAAATATTATCCCAAATTAAATAATAACTAAAATATTAGTAAACACCACTACATAAGTATACGAGCACAACTAATTAAATGCTTATGATGTATTAAAAAAATAATAAAAAAATTGCTGTGGGATCTATGTTAAAGTATTTTCAATTTTATTCCAACTGAATATTTTTAATTTTATTCCAAGATTTCAATTGATGGTGTTAATGGACACTGTACTCACCCCAAAGATTATTCTATTATTTACCTCAACTGTGTTCCTATTGGCAAGAACCATTTTAAAGTGTGGTGCATAACACTGCGAAGTATGTAAAACCAGCAAACCGTTTTAAAGCTAGTTATTATTCCCTAAATAAACTTTTGAAATAATATCAAGATAAATTATTTAATAAATAGTCCCATTTCAGAGCTAATGTAAATTTGGTTATAAGCCCTTGACACTTTTCCTAACCCTAATTATAACATTAAAGGTACTCAAATAACAAGAATGATGATCATTATAACATTTAAAATTGCAATTGAAAAAAAGACACACACAGAGTGACTTATCCGAAAATTATATTGTTTTACATTTTTAACCTTAACGAGTGGTGACAGGTAATAAAAACTTCAATTGTTTTGACCCACACTATGTAGAAACTTTCTTTTTTTTTTCCTTCCAAACCCCATCTTATTATGCTTGTGGTGTGTAGTCAAAATATTTGTGCTTCATAAGTAAAGTTAATAATAGAAAAATAAAAATAAAATTTTGATAATGATATTGTTCGGTGGAATATGGTTAATATCAGCATGATGAGGTCTAAAACTAAAATTTTCCTCTTACAACAGAAAACTGTCACTAATAGAAATGAATATTTGTAGATAGACTCAGATAAAGCAAGGGAATAATTTAATTTTACTTTTGTAAGGATATCTTATAAGCCTAGCTAATTGCCTAGTTGTTAAAAAGTGGGCAAAAAAATCACAAGTTTTACAGGGCAATGATCATCCTCTTGGATTTCAAGTATAGTGAACAATAATTATGAGAGATGATTGCTACTGTAACATATAACACTCTGCATGAGTGAATGAGCATGGACAATATAATCATATCATCCAACAAACTCTTCTTGCTTATACCTTTGCGTAGAACCTTCATCAATGCTCTATCCCTTTTTTTCCCCACAATTATGTTTTTCTTGAGAGACAATAATACTTTACACAAGTGCAATATAGGGTCTGGTCAAGTTAAATCATGTAAAAGTTCGGATTGATTTTAATGACATATTTGGAATAAGAGAAGAACAAGAGAGGAAAAGGAAGAACAAGAAACGGAGAAAAAAAATATTATGATAAGAAAGTGATTTAATAGATTAATTTTTAATATTACGTAGGGATAAGCTTTATTTGTATGATAGGATGTGTTCCAGACAGGTTTTAATTCGAAGACTGGGTTAATCTAAATTATTGATATAATAGATTAATTTAAATATTATATAATTAACAATTTCTTTTTAAAAGTAAGTATAAAACTACGGCTAATGTATATTTTATGATATCGTTTCATATAAAACAGTATATATTAAGTAAAAAAATATATTATTAATATTTAACTATTTTAAAAATTATACATTTTAAAAAAAATATGACCCACCCAAAGCATAACCTAACTTAGATTAAAAACATGTTAGATTTAATTTTTAAAATCCAGAAAATCAAAGTTAACTTTGAAATGAATCAAATTAGTAAAATGGAAACCGGTCGTGGTCGGGATACATTTATAGATATGTACGAAGAAATTGTGGTAGGGTCTAATTTAACCCCACAAAACTTATTTGTGAAATGAGGTTTACCCCACTTGTATATATATATATATATGTATATGTAATAGGTCTTATCACTAGATAATGTGGGATTTACACCCCTCTAATATTGGACTTTCAACACACATCTCCCACGTCGAGGATTGGACTTCTTGAGCGTGGAAACTATCGGACGTCGAGGACTAAATTTCTCGAGCGACCCGATATTCTATGGGTAGTCTAATATTGGTCCAACGGGTGGCTCAACATCTTCATTGACATCTAGGATAGGCTTTGATACCATGAAGAAATTGTGGGTTGGGTCTAACTCAACCCCACAACCGCCTTGTGAAGTGAGGTTTGCCCCCCACTTATATATTGTACAACAGGTCGCATCACTAGATGATGTGGGACTTCACACCCCTCCAATATTGGACTTTCAACAAACTCATCCCACGCCGAGGACTGAACTTCTCGAGCGTGAAAACTATCCGACGCCGAGGACTGAAGTTCTCGAGCAAGGAAACTATTCAAATGGGGTGCTTCAATACGACCCGATATTCTGCGGGTAGTCCAATATTGGTCCAATGGGTGGCCCAACATCTTCATTGACATCTAGGATAGGTTTTGATACCATGAAGAAATTCTGGGTTGGTGGAAACTATCCCACGCCGAGTAATGAACTTCTCGAGCGAGGAAATTATTCAAATGGGGTGCTTCAATACGACTCGATATTCCACGGGTAGTCCAATATTGGTCCAACGGGTGGCCCAACATCTTCATTTACATCTAGGATAGGCTTTGATACCATGTAGAAGTTGTGGGTTGGGCCTAACTCAATCCCACAAAATCGGCTTGTGAAGTGAAGTTTGCCCCCCTACTTATATATATGCAACAGGTCCCATCACTAGATGATGTGAGACTTCACACCCTCCAATATTGGACTTTCAACATCCAACCCACAATTTCTTCATGTATCAAAGTCTATCCTAGATGTCAATGAAGATGTTGGGTCACTCGTTGGACCAATATTGAACTACTCGTAGAATATATGGGTCATATTGAAGCACCCCATTTGAATAGTTTCCTCTCTCGAGAAGTTCAGTCATCGGCGTCGAATAGTTTCCACGCTCGAGAAATCCAGTCCTCGGCGTGGGAGAGGTTTGTTGAAAGTCCAATATTGGAGGGGTGTGAAGTCTCACATCATCTAGTGATGGGACTGTTGCATATATATAAGTGGGGGGCAAACCTCACTTCACAAGCCGGTTTTGTGGGGTTGAGTTAGGCCCAACCCACAATTTCTTCATGGTATCAAAGCCTATCCTAGATGTCAATGAAGATGTTGGGCTACCCGTTGGACCAATATTGGACTACCCATAGAATATCGGGTCGTATTGAAGCACCTCATTTGAATAGTTTCCTCACTCGAGAAGTTCAGCAGTCCCCGGCGTCGGATAGTTTCCACGCTCGAGAAGTCCCTCAATCCCACAAAACCGGCTTATGAAGTGAGGTTTGACTCCCACTTATATATATGCAACAGGTCTCATCACTAGATGATGTGAGTGCTTCAATACGACCTGATATTCTACGGGTAGTCTAATATTGGTCCAACGGGTGGCCCACTTATATATATGCAACAGGTCTCATCACTAGATGATGTGAGTGCTTCAATACGACCTGATATTCTACGAGTATTCCAATATTGGTCCAACGGGTGGCCCAATATCTAGGATAGGCTCTGATACCATGTAGAAATTGTGAGTTGGGCCTAACTCAACCCAACAAAATCAGCTTGTGAAGTGAGGTTTGTCCCCCACTTATATATGCAACAGGTCTCATCACTAGGTAATGTGAAACTTCACACCCCTCCAATATTGGATCATCAATGTAATTTGATTAAATTTTAATATTTTTAAAAATAAAAATACTTAGTAAAACTAAAGTAGAAAAAGTTAATAGTTAATTCATAAAATAACTTGCAATATTTCTATAAAGACAATATATTCACCTCGTATCGTAGTACCAGGATAAAAGTAATAAAAAAAACGTTAGAAATATTAGATTCTCAAATTCACTTGCAAAACTTTATCTAACTCCATGTTAGATCAAAATGATCAAGGAGAAAAATGTTAGATCAAGAATGTCCCTAAGTTTTGACTAATTACAGAACAGACGAAACAAGCCATCAAGACTTGACAAGACGAAACAGGCAACAGACGGAACATGATCCTTCAAAATCTGAAGTGTTACGTCTGTCCAAGAGCCAAGCCATCAGACGATACTGGCACAGACGAAAGAAGACTACTCAAGTTGAAGACCTTTGTCTGTCTAAGAGTGAAGCTTAAGACAAAAGGGATGAGACGAAACAAAGAAGTTTGAAGACTCATTTCGTCTATCCAAAAGTGAAGTTCAGTTGAAGTCTCGCGCCAAGATTTAAAATCTAAAGGAGTCATCATGAGAAGAATCCAAGATTTGTATGGTGATCTACGCTTTCACATCCAAAGTCAAAAAGGTCTCTACCTTTTTGTCACATCTCTGTAAAAGTCGAAAAAAAGCTAATCACGCAAATCAGTCTGAGATATCCGCTGCAACTCTCATCTATCAATCAAGGACAACTGACAACCTTTTTGGAAAGTTCTCAAGAAGATCTCCAACGACTCTCAACGGCATTCAAATGAGTCTAACGGTTATTTGAAGAAGATGCCTATAAAAGGACTTCACCACGACCAGAACAAGTTGGCGAATACGCTTATCTGCTATCTTTAAGAATTCGCTCACTGTCAAGCTCTGTTATTGAAAACACCTCTCTGCGTAGAGGAAAAACTTTGTTTTTCTTAAAACATCTTTCAAAGTCCACTTGTGTAACATTTTAGCCTGAGGAGGTTGTGTTTCAAAGAATACCTTTGTATTAGCCTGTGGAGGCTGTGTTCAAAGAATACCTTGTTGGTTTAGCCTGAGAAGGCTGGGAGCAAAGAATATCTGTAATAGCCAGAAGTGGCTGGGTTCAAAGAATACTTATAAACCATTTCACGGTTTGTAGTGAAAACTCAGTGGTTGCTGGGTAACTGGACGTAGTCTTGTATAGACGAGCCAGTATAAAAATATCTGTGCATTTATTTTATCTGCTAGTTAACTAACGGGGATAAATATACTTTAATGTTTATATATTAAAATCAATCTTTCAAGATAAATATTGTTTCGTCTGAACAAGCTTTGAACTCACAGACGAAACCCACAGACGAAAGGTACAGACTAAAGAAAATTTTTTTTGAAATCACAATTCAACCCCCCTTCTTGTGATTTGTCTTTTACAGTTTGGTATCAGAGCTCAGCCTCTAAGGGTTGAGCGCTTAACAGCTGCTAGAGGAAAAGATCCAGCATGGACTCACAAGGACCATCATTCTTATCCGGAGGAGCCTCCATGAACAAACCTTCAGCGTTCTCTAGAGATGATTACCCCTACTGGGCAGATCGCATGGAGATGTACATCAAATCCACACAGTACAGGCTGTGGAATATCATTACCAAAGGAGATATCCCTATTGTCAAACCTGAAGGAGAATGGGGAAATGAAGAATACTCAATGATGGAGCTGAACAACAAAGCAAGATATGCTCTCATGTGTGCTCTTTCCAAAACTGAGTACAACAGATTTTGTGCCTACAAAACTGCCAAAGAACTATGGGATGCTCTAAAGATCTCATATGAGGCACAGAAGATGTCAGAATGAGGAAAGCTGCTACTCTTCAAAGAGAATATGAAATGTTCTCTATGAAGAAAGAAGAATCCATTGATATGATGTTTGGAAGATTCCAAACAATATTGAATGGACTCACTGCTCTTGGCATCACCTTCACAAAGGCCCAGAACAACATGAAGATATTGGACAGTCTTCCTCCTCCATGGGAAGCTATGTCCACTTTGCTATTTCGATTGGGCGTGACATGAAGACATTAATTCTTGATGAGTTAATAGAGCCTTACGAGTACATGAGGTACTCTTGTGTAAAAGAGATAAGATCAAGGTCCAAGAACCTATAGCGCTTCCATCCGTTAAAAACATCCCTAAAGAAGAATCTGTCAAGAAGGACAGTAAAAAGAAAGCAAAGATCTTAAAGGCTGATTCAACTAAATCAGAATCGTCTGATGGTTCGTCTGAAGACAAAGTCTCTCTCATGGCCAGACGATTCAAAAGAATGATGATGAAGAAGGGAAGAGGCCAACGCTTCTTCAAGAAAAAGGAAAAGAAGCTTCCTGAAAAGTCATCAACCAAAGAAGATAACACAGAGATTGTGTGTTATGAGTGCGAAAGCGGGACACATGAGATCGAATGTCCCAGTTTGAAAAAGAGGTGGAGCTCTAGAAGAGATAAAGGAAAGAAAAGCTTACGACATGGGAAGACCTTGACGGTGAAAGCTCGAGGAATCCTCGAAGAAGAAGAAACAAAGAAACATATGCCTCATGGTGGAGATCATGTCTCAACAAAGGTAAATTACAATGAAACTTCTTCATCCTCTTCTTCTTCGAGTCGAGTCGAATCGAAGAAATATCATATGATACTCTTCTAGCTAACTCTCATTTTATTGCTCAAAGAATACAAAACTTGCAAAACCAAGCTAAGACAAGCTTTGGAAAAGAATGCAGTTTTGAAATCTAAAATTGAGTTTCTAGACAAGAAAATATCAAGTGATGTTTCGTCTGAGTCTGAAAAGGACATTTTCATTCTTGAAATCGAAAAATTAAAGAAAGAAAATGAGTCCTTACTCAATGACTTAACCAAGTTTACAAAGGGATCCTCCATTCTTGAAAACATTTTAAAATATGGGAGATCACCAAATGATAAAAGTGGATTTGGTTATGTTAAGCAGACAGACGAAAGGAAAAATAAACCTGTTTCGTCTGATAAAAAGAAGAGGAATTACAACAAGGTTCCTAACATCTACAAAAAGGCTCAAAACAAAAAGAAGCCTTTTGTAACTAACAAGAAAGGACCCAAAAAGGTTTGGGTACCAAAGTCACTTATTGTTCTGTTGCGAGATATCCTCAATGGGAAGAGACAAGACTTCAAGCTAGTACCTGGACGGTGGATGCTCACGACACATGACGGGAGACACTGTCTATGTTCCAAGACCTCGGACCAAGTAAAGGGTCCTGTCTCATACGGTTACTGTAAAGGTAAAATTCTTGGCATTGGGACTGTTGGTAAGACACCCAATACCCTTATCCAGAACGTATCATACGTTAAAGGTCTTAACTTCAATCTACTTAGCATAAGTCAATTTTGTGATAGTGGATATGAAGTAGCTTTTAGCTCTAATGAGTGTATAGTGAAGAACAAAGATAAATCCATTCTTTTTATTGGGAAAAGAAAGAACAACCTTTATGAGGTTTGCCTTTCTGACCTAAGTGATCAGAATGTAACATGTTTGATTTCAGCACACGATGAACGAGATATTTGGCATAAAAAGCTTGGACATTTAAGTCTCAAGTATATTTCAAAAATTTCTAGGAAAGATCTCGTAAAAGGTTTGCCAAAAATATCTTGGAAAACCAATCGTCTGTGTGAATCTTGTCAGCATGGGAAACAACTCAAAGCTTCTTTCAAATCTAAAAATGTTGTTTCCACGACAAGACCATTAGAATCGTTACATATTGATCTCTTTGGACCCATTCAGACTGAAAGTCTTGGAGGGAAGAGATATGGATTTGTCATTGTAGATGACTATACTAGATTCACATGGGTATACTTCCTAGCTCATAAACATGAGTCATTCAAAGTCTTTGAAATATTCTGCAAATGTGTTCAAAAAGAAAAAGGAATATGTATTGCGTCTGTAAGGAGCGATCATGGAACAGAATTTGAAAATTATGAGTTCAAAGCCTTTTGTTTTGAAAATGGTATATTTCACAATTTTTCGTCTCCAAGAACTCCTCAACAAAATGGAGTTGTGGAAAGGAAAAATCGTACTATACAAGAAATGGCTAGAACTTTGTTGCATGAAAGCTCTCTCCCGAAATATTGTTGGGCAGAAGCAGTCAACACTTCCTGTTATATTCAAAACAGAATATTGATAAGACCAATCTTGAATAAGACTCCATATGAATTATGGAAAGGAAGAAGACCCAACATTTCTTACTTCCATCCTTTTGGATGTGAATGTTTTATCCTTAACACCAAAGATCAACTTGGAAAGTTTGATTCAAAGGTGGTTAAAGGAATCTTTCTTGGATATTCAAATACATCTAAGGCCTATAGAGTTTTTAACTCTAAGACGCAAGTTGTAGAAGAATCGATCCATGTAAAGTTCCAAGATAACTCAAAGGCTGATAAAGAAATATCAGACCTGGAAAATTTGTTTGATGATTTGCAGATTAACCCTTCTGGTCAAAATTCAAGACAGATGATGATACAAGGGTCGAGACGATACAAGGACGACGATAGATGATGCAGACGAACCTTCTTCGTCTGATACTCATCAACAGGGAGATCAAGCCCCTGCAAAAACATGGAAGTTTGCATCTAACCATACAGAAGATCTCATCATTGGAGATAGATCTCAAGGTGTTCAAACAAGATCTCAAGGTGTTCAAGCTATGCTCTTGTATCAACTTTGGAGCCAAATAACATTGAAGATGCTCTTCAAGACAACGATTGGATTTTGGCTATGGAAGAAGAACTCAATCAGTTCACAAGAAATGATGTATGGACTCTTGTTGAAAGACCAAAGAATAAAAGCATCATCGGAACCAGATGGGTGTTGAAAACAAGCTTGATGAAGTGGAAAAGTGGTAAGAAACAAAGCAAGGTTAGTAGCACAAGGGTACAATCAACAAGAAGGTATTGATTTTACTGAAACCTTTGCACCTGTAGCTAGATTAGAAGCTATTAGAATATTACTTGCTTTTGCTGCTCACAAGAATATCGTTCTATATCAAATAGATGTAAAAAGTGCCTTTTTAAACGGTTTTATTGAAGAGGAAGTATATGTAAAACAACCACCTGGCTTTGAAAGTTTGTCTCAGCCAGATCATGTTTTCAAACTCAAGAAAGTATTGTATGGTCTTAAACAAGCTCCTCGAGCTTGGTATGACAGACTCAGTACTTTCCTTCTTAAAAATGATTTTTCAAGAGGAAAGGTTGATACAACTCTCTTCAAGAAAAGCGTTTCAAAGGACTTTATTATAGTCCAGATTTATGTAGACGATATAGTCTTTGGAGCTACTAACAACTCTCTTTGCAAGGATTTTTCAAAGCTAATGCAGGACGAGTTTGAAATGAGTATGATGGGAGAATTGAAGTTCTTCCTAGGACTTCAAATCAAGCAGACGAAAGAAGGAATCTACATCCATCAACAGAAATACACTAAGGAACTTATCAAGAAGTTCAAGATGGAGAACTCCAAGCCTATGAAGACCCCAATGCATTCGTCTGAAGCAAATCTTAACAAGGATGAGTCAGGTAAGTCTGTTAATTAGACGATATACAGAGGTATGATTGGCTCACTCCTTTATTTAACTGCAAGCAGACCTGACATTATGTTTAGCGTCTGTCTATGTGCGCGTTTTCAATCTGATCCCAAAGAATCTCATTTACAAGCTGTAAAGAGAATTATTAGATATCTTGTTGGAACAACTAATCTCTCTTTGTTTTATAAGAAAAATAGTGATTTCAGTTTAAGAGGCTTTTGTGATGCTGATTATGCTGGAGATAAAGTGGAGAGAAAAAGCACAAGTGGTGGATGTCAATATCTTGGATCATCACTAATATCTTGGTCAAGCAAGAAACAAAACTCCATTGCACTCTCAACAACTGAAGTAGAATACATTGCTGCGGCAGGGTGTTGTTCACAACTACTATGGATTAAACATCAACTTGAAGATTATTCCAGGTTTGAGAATCATATACCATTATTTTGTGATAACACAAGGGCAATCAATCTCAGCAAAAATCCTATTCAACATTCAAAAGCTAAACATATTGAAATTCGTTTTCATTTCATAAGAGATTATGTCCAAAAAGGTATTTTCGATATACTGATTTGTTCAAACTGATTTTCAATGGGCAGATATATTTACAAAAGCTTTAGATGAAACACGATTCAATTTCATTAAAGAAAATCTTGGAATTATTTCTTTGAATGATTGAAAATTATTTCGTCTGAGTTATTGATTGAATTTGTTCCGTCTGTACATTTCGTTCCGTCTGTACATTACTTCGTGTTAAGACGAAACATTGTGTCTGATCAAGTTGAATAGTTACTGTGGTAAAATTCAACAGACGCAACTGTTACTTTTTAATAAGTTTATCTCAAGTGTGCGAGGACAAATTAAAGAGAGCAATAAATGTGTCTGTCATTTTATTGCACTATTCTAGGACAATGATAAGCACGCACCGTGAATTGCGAGAGTCAAATCAATCATCGAAAAGGCAATGATTTGGATATGTCAAATCAAGGACAGTTTTTCAATGGACACGTCAAAAAAAAAGGGGTTTTCAAAATCTCTTTCGTCGATGAATTGCAATCGTTTTTAATCATTACCTATAAATACCTTTGAAAGTTCTCTCTTTTACTCTTTACAATATTTCGCTATTGCTATCGTCTGAAGAACTTACAAAACCCTTACTCACAAAACCCTTTCTCTCTCTAGTTTTTCAAACAACAACAATGGCCGCCAAGAACACCAAGGGAACCAAAACCGCCGAAGCAACCTTTTTCGCTCAAGATTTGTTCTTGCCAAGCAAGTGGATATCAAGGGAAACTCGGAGACAGTTTCAAACAGTGGTGAAAATGTTTGACCACACTGGGTGGATGGGCTTTGCTGAGACCAAAGGCCCATGGCTGATGGAGGCATACGCCGAGTTCTGGAGCGACACAAAGGAATTTGATGATGGCATTGCTGGCACTATTGACAACAAAGAATACATCATCACTGTTGATACCATCGCTGAGGCTGGAAACTGCAAGGCTGAAGGGCGCTTCTACTCCCCAAACTGGATGAAGAACGAGAATGAGGAGCATGTCAACAAATGTATCTACGAGAAGATTCCTAAATCTGAAGACCCCAAAGATTTCAGAGCGAAATCTCTCGTACCTCGGACGAATCATCCACAACTTGCTTGTTTAATATCTTCACACCAAGGACGGGTCTCGTGATAATGTCGGTTTCGAGACAAATTCTGCATTTATTATCTTTAAGGAAGGGAAGAATGAGTCTTCCTCACATTATTCTCGACCACTTTGGGTGAGTGCGTTGAAGAATCGGAACATTCGTAGGAAGAGTAGCATCCCCTACGCCACTCTCTTCTCCACCATCATCATCAACTAGGGTTTCGATGCCACTGGAGTCACATGGCACCCTGAGGGAAAAGAAGTGAAGGCTAGCACCTTTGCTAAGATGCACCTCACTCCAAGCTTTCTCCTTCGTTCACCAAATGAGGACACCCCATTATCACCCATCACCAAAGAACCACACAGAGCCCGTATCAAGCGCGCTAAACCTCAAACACAAGCCTAAACACCGTCCGAAACACAACCCCAAACACAAACCAAAACCAAAACCCAAACACTTCCGCATCCTTCTCTTCCATCTGTAACTGTATCTAAGATGCCTTTTGAGGATGTTCTTGAGGAACCCCTCAAGAAAAAGAAAAGGACTATCAGAATCAAGCACATTGGTGCTAAAACAAAGACACAGATGATATCCCCTAGTAAAGATGAAGGGGTTAAGGTATCGTCTAAGGGTGCTTCGTCTGTGAAGATACTAACAGACGAAGAAAAACAAAGGAAAGACGCAAAAGAAAAAGCAAAAGCTAGGAAGCTTAAAGAAAGCTTTGCTAAAGGCAAGGAGAAAATGAAGCAAAAGATTGCGTCTGTTATAGTTGGTGAGACATACGAAGAAAGAATGCTGAAAGAGGCCAAGAGAGTCTCTATTTTGCTTCAAGCTGAGAAAGAAAGGATTTTTCTCGAGAGCGTTCAAGGCATTGGATCATCTGAGGGAGCATCTGCTCAAGCAATCTCAAAGGGCATGAACAGTGAAGAGACAACCCAGATCCAGAAAGATAATGCCCAGCTTGTGGAGGAGTTGGAAACCATGCTGAGTGAGGAAGTCTCCACAATGGAGGTCTCTCCTTCACCTTTACTCCAAGATGAACTTAGGGAAAGCCCTATAGTTGCGTCTCCGCTGAATGTTGCTCACCATGCACAGACGTTACCTGTTGCGTCTGAGGAAGCATCCCACACACAAACGATGGAGATTCCGTCTAAAGATATCATACTAGTTGAAGATGCAAGTTCTTCGTCAGATGAAGAAATCTCTGAAACAACTAGAGTGGATGCATCCAGGAGGAGATCACACGCTGAAGTGATTAATCCAAAGGATCTACCTCCAAAGCACAAGATGGACTATTCATTTTTAAATGAATTAGTCACAAGAAGATATGCTAAAAACTCTTGTGCAGAAAGACCAATCAAACCAGATTGGATAATTGGAGAGAAAACTAATGAAGTCTCCAATAAAGCTGAATCGTCTGAGTCTGCTGTAGCCTTAACAGACGATGAAGACCCATACATAAGGGGTACTCCTTACATTGAACTGAAAAACCCATACTTGTACAGAGGAAAGAAGGGCTTTCACCTAAGGAGATCAGAAAACCCCATTCTTTACAATAAGTCCCTGAAGCCAGAAGATTTTAATGAAGATTTTGTCTATTCACCAGAGGAGCAACGCAATTGGTTGAAGCGTCTGCCCTGGGACAAACTGGCATCACTAAATATCAAGGGACTGGAGAAAATAAAAGAATACAAGGATCATCTTGCTGCGTCTGAGATTGAAGGACCAGCACTTGGCTATGAACCTTACATCCCACAAAGAAAGAATCCAAGATGGAAGGCTCAGATCGAAATGAACGATCCAGTTCTTCATCACTGTAGATTTGGAGATGATGAATCCAACTGTTATGAGCCAAAAGATTGCACACATTGGCATCTTGACGCTCTAACTAGCCATGATCCTTTGAAGTTCACAATTCCACTCAATCAAACAGAGTATGTTGGTTTAGGCCACACTCTAGGAATTGTGCTCCCATGGACGAGGCCCCACTGCTCCGGGATCAGCCCTCGCTACTCCATCCTCCTAAATGAGTATGAAGACCCCGAAGATTTTGCTCATGCTCTCCCCAAGACTCAAGTCTAACTTTCAAAGCAATGGCTAATGCCTACAGACAAGAAACCAAAGACAGAGCAGTCTCTCACTCTCATATTGAGCGACATGCTATGAAGGATCTGAGACACTATCCTCTCATGGTGGGATCTCAGTTTTCCTCACTGGTGATAGACGAAACCAAATATTATATCGTCTTAGACCGAAAGAGGCCATGTTTGGTAAAATATTTGGCTAAGGGGAAGGAAAAGAAGTATTCGTCTGAACCACTGTCAAACATTGCTCTGGAACCATCTTTGATGAGAAGGACTCCTCTGTATGAGGCAAAGTGTTCCCTGGCGCTGCATTTGTATATTCTCAAGAACAATCACTTCTTGAAGTATCCATTCCAACCAAGTGGTATACCTATCAATGGAACCGTAACTTCACAGCCTACCTCGATCTTCCTCTTTTCACAATGCGTCTGAAGAAATCACCCAGAATGGTCATCATTGATGACACTATACCTTTTGTGGAGGAGCCTCAAACACCGCAAGTGCCAATTGATAATGTGGTGGAGGTTCTTGAGGTGATGAGAGATGCCCAAGGCAATATTATTGAAGAAGGCGAGGAGTATAAGACTCTGAAGCGCAAATATGAGGCTTTGGAAGAAGATTGTGAGCACTTGAAAGCAAAGAATAGAGAACTTGAAGAAAATCACGCTTCTCTATCATCTCAAGTGCAGCAGCTTACAGACGTTGTCATGACCCTGCTGAACAAAAAGCCAAAACCTTCTTCTTGATCAGAGTTTTGATGATCACAGCCCAATGGGGAGAGAAAAGAAAGCATAATCCAAGGAGGAAAGCCTAACCCAAGGGAAAGAAGAATGGTACAAAGCAAAGTCTGAGGGGGAGCAAGGAAGAAAAGCTTCATTTGAGGGGGAGAAACAAGAACAAGGAGTATCGTCCTAGGAAGTTATACTGTTGTATTATTATTGTAAAATTTTTTTTTTGCTCAGATATACATTGTAATTCTTTATTGTTTTCTGCTTTGTAATACCATTGTAATATTCAACTCTGATTACATCACATTGATGTAATAATAAATCATAAAGAGGTATTATTCAGAAAACATCGTCTTGATGTAAATCTGGCTCATTAAACTGTTGTTTCTGTCTAACTATGTCTTATGCAGATTTTCGTGGTATGGTCTGTAATCATCAAAAAGGGGGAGAATGTTAGATCAAGATGATCAAGGAGAAAAATGTTAGATCAAGAATGTCCCTAAGTTTTGACTAATTACAGAACAGACGAAACAAGCCATCAAGACTTGACAAGACGAAAACAGCAACATGACGGAACATGATCCTTCAAAATCGAAGTGTTACGTGCGTCGTCAAGAGCCAAGCCATCGAGACGATCTTGCACAGACGAAAGAAGACTACTCAAGTTGAAGACCTTCGTCTGTCCAAGAGTGAAGCTTAAGACAAAAGGGATGAGACGAAACAAAGAAGTTTGAAGACTCATTTCGTCTATCCAAAAGTGAAGTTCAGTTGAAGTCTCGCGCCAAGATTTAAAATCTAAAGGAGTCATCATGAGAAGAATCCAAGATCTGTATGGGGATCTACGCTTCCACATCCAAAGTCAAAAAGGTCTCTACCTTTTTGTCACATCTCTGTACAAGTCAGTAAAAGGAACTGCGCACGCAATTCAGTCCGAGATATCCGCTGCAACTCTCATCTATCAATCAAGGACAACTGACAACCTTTTTGGAAAGTTCTCAAGAAGATCTCCAACGACTCTCAACAGCATTCAAATGAGTCTAACGGCTATTTGAAGAAGATGCCTATAAAAGGACTTCACCACGACCAGAACAAGTTGGCGAATACGCTTATCTGCTATCTTTAAGAATTCGCTCACTGTCAAGCTCTGTTATTGAAAACACCTCTCTGCATAGAGGAAAAACTTTGTTTTTCTTAAAACATCTTTCAAAGTCCACTTGTGTGGCATTTTAGCCTGAGGAGGCTGTGTTTCAAAGAATACCTTTGTATTAGCCTGTGGAGGCTGTGTTCAAAGAATATCTTGTTGGTTTAGCCTGAGAAGACTGGGAGCAAAGAATATCTGTAATAGCCAGAAGTGGCTGGGTTCAAAGAATACTTGTAAACCATTTCACGGTTTGTAGTGAAAACTCAGTGGTTGCTGGGTAACTGGACGTAGTCTTGTATAGACGAACCAGTATAAAAATATCTGTGCATTTATTTTATCTGCTAGTTAACTAACGGGGATAAATATACTTTAACGTTTATATATTAAAATCAATCTTTCAAGATAAACACTGTTTTGTCTAAACAAGCTTTGAACTCACAGACGAAACCCACAGACGAAACCCACAGACGAAAGGTACAGACTAAAGAAAATTTTTTTTCAAATAACAATTCAACCCCCCTTCTTTGATTTGTCTTTTACACTCCAACATTATGCAAACCAAAAGAATCTTCTTGTGGAACTTTTCTTGAAAAAATTTCAATAGTTTTGTTATTTTGTTGTTGTTGACTCTTGAAAGAATCGAAAATCTGGTTGTCTCTAAACCATCGTCAAACTTAAAACTTTCACCACTTAAGTCATACCTTATTTTTGAAAAGAAACTATGTTGATTATACACAAATTAGTCTAATTTAACAAAAAAATTAACTTGATTAACATCCTCCTCAGTCCTTACATCCACATTACACACACTCTTAAACAAAACCGATTACAAGAAACCAAAGTGATCATACATATAGCTACAAAAGCACCAATAAATTCTTCTCGCTGGATCATAAATAACAAGAGTATACATACATATATATAAAAAAAAAATTAAAAAAAAAGGAAATTAAGTTCAAACCTTAATATAAAAGTTTAATATTTTTCATCAAGAACATCTACACTAGCAGAGCAGGACAAGAGCCTTCGAAAAATGGTACGTGAGATCTGCTTAGCCTTACTCCAAACCAAACACTTAGTTTTGGGAGTGTCAGAGTTTGTGTGATGATTCCCATGTTTCTTCTTAATCTTGACCGTACGAAAACATTTGTGTGTTGTTTTGTCGGGCACGTGATCTTCTTCTCTAGAGAAGGTGTAACTTCTGAGGTACATTTGCCTGCAGGAGATACTATCCACCACCCTAGGATGACCGTACATTTGCGAACCCTTTTCTCTTTTGCAACTCACTGACCTCACAAACTCCGCATCAGATTCCGGCCACTTGTACAGGTTCACGTAGGTTGCTCTCACCGGAACACGTGGGTCACGTGCATCGTTGATGCAGTTCGATATGCAAACTGATGCCATCTTTCTTTCTTTCTTTCTTGGGTTCTCGCCTTTGATGTTGAGGGGTATAAATTGGGAAAAATTATAAAATGAAAAAGTAAAGAAAAAAAAAAAAAAAAAACTTAGATTGCAAGTTACATCTGTAAGAAAGGAAAAGAAGTACTAATTGAATGGATTTATTATAGTGGACATTTGTAAAGTTATAATGTGTTATGATTTGCAATGACTACGTTTTTCGTGTTAGTTGTGTGTTGTTTGAGAATTCGCAATGTTGAGAGCTAGGATTAGACGCAATGTGTTGCATATATATATATATATATATAAAGAGTGTGTTTAGAAGCATCTATACGGTGCCATAACAGAGGCCATAAGCATCTATTCGGTGCCAAAATAGAGGCCAGAGTGGGGGAATCATTTTTTGTTATTTTTATTGTTTTCTCTCTTTTCCTTTTCTGCACCAAAATCATGAGAGAAAACAGAATAGAAAATGTTAGGTACGGGAACAAATAAGGAAATAGAATAAAATAGAACCAAACAATTTAGAATGAAAGGAAATAAGTAATTATTACTATATGTTATTTTTGAAGTGGATGAGATTATGAATTATTCGGATTAAGATGATGGTTTTTCAAATTGGTAGTTGAGTCGAGCAGGATGAAATTGATACACGTAACCTAGAAGATAATTATGGTAAAACAATATAATTAATTTTTATCATATAATTTTTTATTTTTTAAAATATTCTATCCTTTAATTTATTGTATAATGCTACAATAAACTTCCAACTCAAGACATCATTAAAAGCTACTCAAAATTTTTGCTGTGTATTACCTCTGTACAGTTAATAAATACGCAGTCAATCTGTTGTTTATATTTTATATATTTACGTATTTTTTTTTTGTATTTTATAATTATATATTTCTCTTTGTTCGAATTTTTCTTTTTTATAAAAACAAATTACCACGGCTGCATATCCTTAAAGCTAAGCCACGGAATTAGTACCAGACACATTTTTCTAATATATTTTTTTATTATCAAATAAATTTTGTGTGAGTCAAACTAAAAATATGGGCCTACACCTTTTTCTAATGACATAGACGTAAACTAATCCAATAATAGAAAGGGCCTGCCGAAAAATAATATTTAACTATTTCCCTAAAGCGTGGCTAATTTTTTATTATTAAAAACATCATTGTTTATTTGTTAAAAATGGAAATTGGAGGGTAACATGCATCTATTCAACTCACAAGATTAAAAAGGAAGAGGAAAATCATTAGACTACCTTAATTCTTCACGGAACGCAACCTAAATGTGAATGTTTAGAAGAAAAAACAAAACTATTGTCATATGCAAGAATCTAGACAAATAATAGTAGCAAAACTTGGCTAGGAGAAAACAAAATACTGATAAGTGGCTTTCGAATATAAAAAAAAATAATATGAGAAGAAAACTGTGGAGCTAAATATGTTAAAATCCTTTTGTCAATGGTCATGAGATTGCGACCCCCTTCAAGCTATGGCGTCAACTGTTTGGAGTTTGGACTATTTCCAAGTCGTATGGAATAACATGACTACTAAACCATAAAGGCAATCAAATCAGTGGTGCTACAGAGTACAGACCCAGTTGCTTATGCCTTTTATTTTAACTAATGACAAATCACAAAAACGCTCATATTTCACCCATAAATGGTCCCCTCACTATCAGATGCTTGATTCAATGTGTTGTCCTCAACGCTTATAATGGGCTTTTGCCCTGTATTATCTGTTATGAGTGGTTAACAGGTATAGGCACAAATGGATAAAGAGTGATATATAGGTTTATAAATACTTAAAATATATTCATTATTAAGAGATTTGTGTGGAAGAAGTGTAAAAGTAAAGTTGTGACGATTTGAGCTCAAATTAAATAATATCTTATCAATGGAAGATGTGTGTAACCTTCCTAGTAAATACTACATAAATCTCTCTTGCTAGATAATCTAATTTTAAGGAAGATCCCTTGGTTACTATTCAAAGTTTGATTGAAAATTTCTAACTCGGCATCTTAAAAAAAAATGTTAACTTTTTTCTTGTATTTTCTCTCTGTCACATTATTCTCTTACACTTCACCGTTTAATTAACAAAGTAAGAAAAATAACTTTAAACAATGATATTTTTTTAAAAAAATATTGATACATGAGACACTCTAAATCACATGTTATGAAAAAAATACCAAAACACATTTTTAGCTTAAATCTTATAATAAAGATAGGATGGAGCATGTTTAATAGGTTTTACACAAATTATTTTTAAGAATTTTAACAGTGATGATATGAAATTAGTTGACAATATAAAATTATTTTATGTTTCATATAATTATTATTATTATTTTCATAGTTTTTCAATATACATTTCTTTTCCATTATATCTCTGTTAAGTATTATATTAGAGTACAGTACAAAAAACTGTTCTATAATAAATTAAGGTAATTTAGTCTAAAACAATATAAACCAAATGTTTAGCTTTGAACACGCAGAATTTTGAAATGGAGCAAAGGAAACTCTTCTTCCCAATTCTTTCATTTTTAGTCAATTCATAATATATGTCCGAGCATAATATACATGTAGTAGGAAGGAAGATAATAATTAATGTCCAAGGAGAGGTAGATCACTTTTTTGAATATTTTACTTTAAAATAAATAAAAATTAACATCTATTAATAAAAAAATAATGCATGTTGCTCTGCATGATATAACAAATTTAATTTAGTTTAGTTTAAATAAAATATAGTTCAGTTTGACTTGTTATATATTATGTATTTTTGTATAATTTTTAAATTTTCTTTTAATTCAATAATGTGTAAAATAAGACAAAATCTTATAATCAATTGAGTCATGATAAATTCTTAAAAACGACATTTACATAGCTTATATAAACCACACATAAATGATTTTTTTTTTATTATTACAAACCTCTTCAAAAAGTACGTTGCAATTCATAGTCAATTGGTTTTATATTGTTAATATTATTAACTCATAAAATAACATAATCGAGATTTCCAACGTATACAGTATGCTTAACATATCGGTTCAACATTTTAAACATTTTTATACGATTTTCAGGAGTACTATAAGGTGAAAGAGTAAAATCAAGTATCCTTGATAGGTGTTCAAAATCGATTTGGCTATCGCCATGTGCATATGCATACAAACCAAATAAGCACTTACACATTAAAATCCAAGACAATTTCTAACCAATGATCCACTAAGCAATAAAATATCAAATTTGAAGAACAGCTAGAGAAAAACGATGAATTAAGGGTGAAGAAAAGCATGTAGATGCCATGTGCATTCTATAATGTGTCACTTTCATTAACTTTAAAAAAATATTATCATGTAATGGAAAGTTACGAGTTACAACACTACTATGTTATTTTATACATGATTTATCAATTACTAATTTCTAAACATAAGTAATTCCAAGTTTTTATATAACATTTTTACTATTTAGTGTTATTTCAGTTTTCTAATTTAAAATGAAGAAAATCTAGTGAAATGAAGAATCGTCCTTGGTCAATGAATTGATATTCATCCTGTCTGAACAGTCAAACTCAGTAGCAAACCATAATGTGTACATCATAGTTTCCCCCAAAAGTCTTTATGTTTCAATTAGAGCGTTAATTAATTAACTATAATATATTGAATTCGAAAATCCAATAAACTAATCAAATTAGTTCAAAATTTAAAGTTAATTAAATTTTACTCAAATTAAATCAACCAAACCATAATTAATTTGTTTACATATTAAATTTGTAATTTAGAAATTTAGATTAGGTTAAAACATATATGTTATTATTATTTATAAAATTTTATGAAATAATCATAATTTTTTCTATTTGATTTACACGAGTATGTTATAAAATAATGTATTATACATATGATTATAGATTATATGAAATCTTCTTAAAAAACAATGTTTTTTAAAATAATAAAAATTTTATATTTATAAAATATTTTAGACCGAACAAATCGATTATTGATTTGGTTTAGATTTTATTGAAAAAATCTAAACTAATAAAAAATAATTAATTTAAATTTTATCAGTGAATGCTGATTTTTGTGAGGTGAACTGAAAGTATTCCATTTACTTTACCAACCTTATCCTTGCTCTAATGGCAGGCAACAACTTACACTTTTGATATTTCAATCATGACTTGTATGACCAAGTGTATGACTTTGAAATTTAAACCTGTATTCCTTTTCATATTTTGTTTTGGTCTTTTCCCAACTACTTCCCATTTATTATTTGTTGAATCCATTTAAACTGAATTAGACATTTGGGAAGCCATGGTCAATTGTGCACTTTTTTTTGTAATTACACAATGAAGAAGGTGGTGAGAAATATGGATATATTTATTTTATTTTGAACATTGTGTCTTTTTCATGGAAGCATATGCTTGGAATTTGGAATCACTTAACCCAGTGTACCCAACTTCCTCGATGGCAACATTAGGCTAAAATAATCCAATAGTATTTGGTTGAGCCAGCTTCAGTCAGTGAAAGATTATTCACTCCATTGACACCACTCAAACTATAAGCCATATACAGACCAAAAATGTAGCTATGCCATAAAAGTTATGTATTTATTATTGATTATACATCTAAAATTGTCATGCATTAGATAGTATTTTAACAAAAAATTTAAAAAAATAATTTTTGATAATTTTTATTAATATTTCATACCTATAGCATAATGTATTTATATTTGTGTTGAGTAATTTTTCTTTATTATTATATTATTATAGTCGTGAAGTATCATCGTGACCATACTAATATTTACCAGATAAAAACTTGATTGTCATCTTAACAATAAATAATTTAATTATATTCTTTCTACAAAACTAAAATTCAATTCCCTAGAATACTTGAATTAAAATTCACTTTGACATGTGTCGTTTCAATCTTGTACAGAGATGAATCCAATAAATAGGCCATTTTCATCCATTTCATCTGGGGTTTTGTATTATTTTTAGATTTTTGTGTTTATAAATTTTTGAGTTTCTATTCCTCGTATTCTTTTTGTTATAGAGATATTTTAATTTCATTCTAACTGTAGTTTTTTTACTAATTTTTTTATTTTCATATATTATATCATTTTCACAATAGTTATTCACATATGAGACGTTATCTCATAATAATGTCATGTTAACAAATAACAAATGAAATTAAGAGTGTGTTTAGCCGAGTATGGGTAAAATTGATTCTAAATAAAATCGTTTTTGTAAAGTTAATTTGGATCAGAGTTAATGTTAAAATTATGTAATTTAGTTTGGATTGGATTGTGAAATTTATGGGATTAGTGGATTAAAAATAATTGAATCAAGTAGGAGATAAAATATTAGATATTTTTTTCGATAAATCGAAGACGAAAAATTTGTAATAATTCACCTGTCTTATTCAATTAATTGGATTGAGTCCTGTTAACTGAGACCATTAAAACTACTGATATTATTTGTATTTGTATTAAGTGATTAAATTATATTTTAGAAAAGAATATATATAAAATGAAGAAAGAATATGATAATTAAAAAATAAAGAGAGAAGAGAAAAAGAAAGTAAGTAGTAAATGTTTATTGTATTCAAAATGAAATTCATTGACATGATAAATCTATGAGTTTAAATTTTTTAAATAAATTAAAAATCGTAACAAACATATCAATTATAAGAAAGAAAATATTTAATAAAAGTAAGTATAAATTAATTTTTAAATTTTATTGAAGTTAATTTGAAGATAAAAAGATAATGATATAAACAAACATAATAAATAATTTTATAAGATTAAAAGGGTAAAAAAATGAATTTTTTATTAGTAGTTATAATCTCATGAATAACAAAATTTAAATTAATAAAAAATAAAAAATTATGCTAATTTAAATAAGTATAAAAGATAAAGAAAAACGTAGATAAGTAAAAAATACAAGGATAAATTATTGTCACAAAATAATATAAATTTCAAGGAACTAAGTATGAAAGCAATAGATTAGTTTAAATAAGAAATGAGATAAAGAATTTAGGAAGGAGAAAAAATTAAATCAAAAGATAAATGAGGCAGGAGAAAAATCTTACCGAATATATTTTGTTAAATCAATAATATTTCTATATATTGGCAGAGTGAGAGTGTAAACGTTAATTTTAAAAAGGTAATTTCTAGGTTGCGGTTCCGCTGCACCGTGCGGTTATACTATTTTGAATTAATTATCTTTAAAATTCAAAAAATATATTTAAATTTTATCATAATTAAATTTTTTTATCACATTATTCACACTTTTTATTTTTTAAGTTTTGTAAAAATAATGAAAATTATTTTAAAATCTAAACTAATAATATTGTTCGCACTTTTTCAATCATGTCGTGCAAAAGATATAAATTAAATTTTTTCTTTTACCAAACCTCTTCTTTTGGTCAACAATTTATACAATCCCGTACCACTTCAATTTTGACTTTGTGGGCCATTCATGGATTTGCGTGAGAATGAACATTCCGCGAAACCCACATCAATACTTCGCCCGAGGATTCTCTCAATTATTTACTTATATAACAAACGCCTGTTCAACCTACTTAATCTTCATTTCATAATAATTTCAATTTGCATTAGATTCGATTTTATCGATTATATTGTTATTAAAATTTGATTATGCCATAATTACCAACTGTTTAATAGATAATGAAGTAACTTAACAATAATACACTAAAATATCTACCAAACGAAAAATACATACCAGCAGTAAAAAATATTAATAAATGAAGGTTCTAGATCACAAAAAAGGAAATGAAAGAAAGAAAAAAAAAAAAAAAAAGAAGTTGAAGAAACCGCAAATGTTGCAGAGACGCATAACCCAACTACTTACTGGGTACAATACGTGGCAGTGGAAAACAACACACTTGACCAATCAGAGAACGCCAAGTCAGGGTTAGAACTTGTCAATTTTCAATTTTCTGTTAATGTGACGCAGTTTTAGAATTATTTATTTACAGTAAATCTACCAAAATCTCCCACATGATAGTACTACGAAATTTCGTCTGACACACTCTAAGTCCGTAATTAATATTAGTACCCTAATCACCATAAGGCGTTACCCACACACGCACGCACTAAACTAGAGTGAGAAAGAAAGTTGGGCCACAAATTCCATCCAATACCTTAGCTTACTGGGTAAGCACATCCTTCGATGTGTGTAGCGTTCCATAGTTGAAAAACCTTTCCTTTTCACGCTTTTCCTTTTTCTCATCACTTTCAGTTCTCACGAGAAGAAAAATAAATACAACACCCCTTCCGCTCATCCTAAAAGCGCCCCCAACAAACCTCAATCTTTCGCTCCGAATTAAATTACGCTATCTTAAATTTCGCGATCTCGCAATTGATTTCGTCTTTCATTAAAACGCCGTGGTTTGATTTATTTCAGAACAGTTGTCACTTGTCACTCACAAACTCGAGATTAGGGTTTCCGATTAGTACGATCGAGTCGTTGTATCATAGATTCCATCGAGTTTTTCCTCTTTTTATGAATTAACGGGAGAAACAATTTTTTTGCATCGAAGAAAATTGTTTTCTCCAGGTTTAGATCTGAATGGGGAAGGGAAGCCAGAACTATGGGAAACAAGAGAACACTAGTTCCGGTTCTTCGGACCGTGAAATCTTCAAGGCGTGGGCGAAGGATGTGGCCGAGTGTGAGGAACACTTCAAGGTGAGTGTGAAAGTTGGATTGAATCACGACGAGGTCGAGAACCGTCGCAAGATCTATGGATTCAACGAATTGGAAAAGCATGAAGGGCAATCTATATGGAGTTTGATTCTGGAACAGTTCAACGACACGTTGGTTCGGATTCTCCTCGCCGCAGCCATCATCTCTTTCGTGTTGGCCTGGTACGACGGAGACGAAGGTGGCGAGATGGAGATAACGGCGTTCGTGGAGCCTCTCGTGATATTTCTGATACTAATCGTGAACGCAATTGTTGGTGTGTGGCAGGAGAGTAATGCGGAGAAGGCACTTGATGCGTTGAAAGAGATTCAATCGGAGCACGCCGTGGTGATTCGAGAAAGCATGAAAGTTCCGAATTTGCCGGCTAAGGATCTCGTTCCCGGCGATATTGTGGAGCTTAAGGTTGGGGATAAGGTACCTGCGGATATGCGCGTTGTGCAATTGATCAGTTCCACTTTGAGATTGGAGCAGGGTTCTTTGACTGGGGAAAGTGAAGCGGTGAATAAGACTAATAAACCTGTAGAGGAGGATACTGATATTCAGGGGAAGAGGTGTATGGTTTTCGCAGGGACAACGGTTGTTAACGGGAATTGCATTTGTTTGGTGACTCAGACGGGCATGGATACCGAAATTGGGAAGGTGCATAAACAGATACACGTGGCATCACAGAGTGAGGAGGATACTCCATTGAAGAAGAAGCTTAATGAGTTTGGTGAGAATTTGACAATGATAATTGGACTTATATGTATTTTGGTTTGGCTCATCAATGTTAAGTACTTCCTTTCTTGGGAGATTGTGGATGGATGGCCCAGGAACTTTAAGTTTTCATTTGAGAAATGTACCTATTACTTTGAGATTGCTGTGGCCCTGGCGGTGGCTGCTATTCCGGAAGGTTTGCCGGCGGTGATCACGACTTGCTTGGCTCTAGGTACCCGTAAGATGGCGCAGAAGAATGCGCTGGTGAGGAAGCTACCGAGTGTGGAGACTCTGGGTTGTACCACTGTGATTTGTTCGGATAAGACTGGTACATTGACGACAAACCAAATGGCTGTTTCGAAATTGGTTGCTATTGGCCATAATGTGGACACACTAAGAGCCTTCAAGGTGGAAGGAACTACCTACAATCCATTTGATGGTCAAATTGAGAACTGGCCAAGTGGTGGATTGGATGCAAATCTTCAGATGATAGCAAAAATAGCCGCTGTCTGTAATGATGCTGGTGTTGCACAGTCTGAGCATAAGTTTGTGGCCCATGGAATGCCTACTGAAGCAGCGTTGAAGGTAAGACCACCCCTTTTTTTTATGTGATTGACATATTTCTCGTTACAAATTACCCAAGTTTTCCTGTTGACATATTTCTCATTGGCTTTGACAGTAGAGGTGTTTGACAGTTTTTTTTGTACTCTCCCAGGTTTTGGTAGAGAAGATGGGCCATCCTGAGGGATCCAAGGATGCACGGAGCACTAGCACCTTGCTACGTAAGTTGATTTTGTTTGTGTGTGACAAAATAATTTGTGGTGATATACCGAGGCAAATAGTCTGATGAAGTACTCTGAATATACCTGAATCAAAGGAGAAAAAAGTTTTAATTAGTAAAATTGCTACGCAAGCTGTTTTTGTTTGTTGTGACAAACTGATTTTCGGTGATATACCGACCCAAATAGTGTATGACTCCTCTGAGTATATGTGAGCCACTCTTGAAGGAGTTTTTTTTTTGGCTTTTGTTTTTTTAATTTAATTGTTTATAAATGGAAAATTAATATCGGTATTCGTAATTTAGAAGTCTTTGCTATACTCATAAGTTTTGTTTTTTTAATTTGCATGTTTTGAGTTAATGGACTTAGAGCATGGCAGAAAGAATTTGACCAAAAAGTGTTGCTGCAGGCAGTAACTAGTTAGAATTGACAATATATTCAATAAATGTAATTAATTTTCTTTATAATGTAGGTACTTGTGAATGGTGGAATCAGCATGACCAACGGGTTGCTACTCTTGAGTTTGACCGTGATAGGAAGTCAATGGGCGTTGTTGTGGACTCTGGTCTTGGCAAAAGGTCACTTCTAGTTAAGGTATGAGCTCCTTCTGTGATTCTGTCGCCTTTTTTCTTTCTTGGACAGTACATTTAGACCAGTTTTTAGTTTTTTGTGTTATTCACTTATTTTGTAATCACAGAATTAATATTATCAATTGAATGACAATACTGGTTAATTTGGAAGTGTTTATGATTTTTATCATGTGGTTTCTTTGCAATCAAATCTTCTCCGTATCTTCATTTGAGTTAGGTCTTCTTGTTCTTCTCCTGGAATAAGTTACCTATACTCAAACAAAAGCTAAAAATTACTCATGTTGTCACTATTTACTACTAAATTTCAGACCTGTTTTGAACAGGTTACACATGTCAGGGCAAAATTGGTCCAATACAATGTTATAGTAACAGTTTTGTACAACAGAGTGCTGTTGGTTGGACTAATGATGTTCTCTGAATTAAATTCCATTACAAGGGTGTTATATATATATATATATATGACCAGATCATTTACCCTCTCAGTTTTTCCCCTAACATATGTAGGAGTTTGGAACGTTTCTGTTGCTCAATCCATACATAAGCCTACTTCCTACTCATGCTTTTGTTTTCCTGTTTCTGGTTTTCTTTTTCTCACTGTTGGGAAATATTTTTAACCATTTTGTAGGGTGCTGTAGAAAACGTGTTGGAGCGAAGCTCTAAAATTCAGTTGCGTGATGGTTCTGTTGTGAGACTAGATGATAATGCTAGGAACCTTGTATTGCAAGCTCTTCATGAAATGTCAACTAGCGCATTGCGATGTTTGGGATTTGCATACAAGGATGAGCTCCCCATATTTGAAAACTACAGTGGTAATGATGACCATCCAGCTCATCAGCTTTTGCTTAATCCTTCCAACTATTCATCAATTGAAAGTGAACTTATTTTTGTCGGCTTGGTTGGATTGAGGGTAAGTTTTGAGCTTTTTGTTTCATATCTCCTTTTCATTGTATCTGTTTGATGTGGCAACTTTGTGAAATTGACTTGAATTGTGCTTAGGATCCTCCTAGAGAAGAGGTTTACCAAGCAATTGAAGACTGCAGAGAGGCTGGAATACGTGTTATGGTTATAACTGGAGACAACAAAAACACTGCTGAAGCCATATGTCGTGAAATAGGTGTATTTTTGCCTGATGAAGACATTAGTTCTAAAAGTTTAACTGGTAAAGATTTTATGGAACTTCATGATAAAAAGGCCTACCTGAGACAGAGTGGTGGGCTTTTGTTTTCAAGGGCTGAACCTAGGCACAAGCAAGAAATTGTGAGGCTCCTCAAAGAGGACGGGGAAGTGGTGGCCATGACTGGGGATGGTGTAAATGATGCACCTGCCTTGAAGCTTGCAGACATTGGTATTGCAATGGGCATTGCAGGGACCGAGGTACTTTCTTTTCACTGTAATCACATAGTGGTTTATGGTAACAACTATCAAGTAGGCATTGGTGATTGATACGGCTTTCTGATTGGAAGATGTAATCTTGAAAATACTTGTGTTTTGAGTTTGATCATCAGTGATTGATGCAGGCTCTCTAATTGGAGGGTGTAATCTTGAAAATGCTTGTGTTTTGATGCAAATATGAAGTGTTGATTGTTGTTTCGCTGACTAACGATTGTAATGAGTTAGATTAAGGAATGCCAATTAATATTGTTATTTTAGCTGTGGCAACTCATCTCTTTTATCTCATGCTAATTCAATGTAGGTTGCGAAGGAAGCTTCAGATATGGTGTTGGCAGATGATAATTTTAGTTCAATTGTTGCTGCTGTTGGTGAGGGTAGATCTATCTACAATAATATGAAGGCTTTTATCAGGTGATTCTGATTGTCTTTAAATCACTTATGCACACATGAGAGGATGTATTTACCTTACTATAGTCTTTAGCTTTAATTGTGGTGTGTGCGTTGATTGGCTAGAAGATTGGTTATCCACAATTCTACATAAGCCAATCCTGCAAATATAGGATATTTGGCTATATTACCTTCTCCTTCAATATTTGCTTGGTTTATAGCTCAGAAGAAAAAAGAAAAATGCCTTAGTTTTTACACTCCTTTACAATCAGTTTTCTTTTAAGGGATTGTAATCGGAATGAACTATTTCCTTGCTGGACATAGTTATCTATCGATCACATTTATGACCTTGGAATTTTTTCTAGGAATATCAATTAAGCAACATGCAAAGTAGGGATGATTGAACTGCGAACCATATATGACATTCCATGTCTAAATTGCTTGAAACATGAAAGGCAGTAGTTTTTGACTAACAGGTTGTCTTTGTTTGGTTTAATCTGGGTTATGGAGCAGTGTTGATTTATTTTCATCTTTAGTCTTTATTGACTGTGATTTTATGATGGAGTTGGAGCAGGCCTTGATTTGCTAGGCTTCTTTCATACTTCAGAACTTGCTGTCACCTTCAAAAGAGATTTTGTTGTTTGGATTATGGAGCAGTGTTGATTTATTTTCATCTTTAGTCTCTATTGACTGTGATTTTATGATGGAGTTGGAGCAGGCCTTGATTTGCTAGGCTTCTTTCATACTTCAGAACTTGCTTTCACCTTCAAAAGATATTTTGTTGTTTAAAACTTCATTTAACAATCTTAAAATCCATATTCCGAAATTTTCTCTAATTGTAAAGAACTTGAATCTCCAGCTGCATTGCATGGCTATTCTTATACACATAATATATTTGTAAATAATATCCAATATTCTAGTTTTATACTTTTATCTGTTACCTATATGTGTTGCTATATCAAGTAAGTTCTCAAATGAAATTAATTTTGCAGGTATATGATCTCTTC
Source organism: Hylodesmum podocarpum (assembly GCA_026586105.1). Classification (NCBI taxonomy): domain Eukaryota; kingdom Viridiplantae; phylum Streptophyta; class Magnoliopsida; order Fabales; family Fabaceae; genus Hylodesmum; species Hylodesmum podocarpum. The sequence goes on along the minus strand of JALJEV010001437.1, from coordinate 2,745,927 downwards.
CAATATTGGCGAGGTTGCTTCTATATTTTTAACAGCTGCGCTAGGTATTCCTGAAGGATTGATACCAGTCCAGCTTCTGTGGGTCAATCTTGTCACTGATGGACCCCCTGCAACAGCTTTGGGATTTAATCCTCCAGATAAGGATATAATGAAGAAGCCTCCTCGTCACAGTGATGACTCATTAATTAATTTGTGGATTTTATTCCGCTATCTGGTAATTGCCTGTTTCTCCTTCCGTTCGGCTTTAAACAAATACCTTTTGTTGGCCTTTATTATGATTTAAATGATGATAATTTATGTGGATAACTTATCTCTAATCTTCTCCCTGGTCTTATACATCACAGGTTATTGGGATTTATGTTGGATTAGCTACAGTTGGTGTCTTCATCATATGGTATACACACGGTTCCTTTTTGGGTATTGACCTTAGTGGAGATGGACATTCTCTTGTCACTTACTCCCAACTTGCCAACTGGGATCAATGCTCCTCATGGAGTAACTTCACGGCCTCTCCATTCACTGCTGGTGCTAAAACTATCTCGTTTGACAACCCATGTGATTACTTTCATACTGGTAAAGTGAAAGCTATGACACTGTCCCTTTCGGTGTTGGTAGCCATTGAAATGTTCAACTCTCTCAATGCCCTATCTGAAGATGGAAGCCTTTTGACAATGCCCCCTTGGGTCAACCCTTGGCTTCTTTTGGCAATGTCAGTCTCATTTGGTCTACACTTTTTGATCCTGTACGTGCCATTCTTGGCACAGGTATTTGGTATCGTGCCCCTCAGCCTCAACGAGTGGCTTTTGGTTTTGGCTGTTGCATTTCCCGTCATTCTAATTGACGAGATTCTGAAATTTGTGGGGAGGTGTACGAGTAGGTCTGGAGCATCAACTACAAGAAAATCAAAGCAAAAATCAGAGTAGAAGATTTACTGTAGTCATTAGAAAAGTTGCTCAATTCTTCAGCGATAAGGACGCGTTATTATACTCGAGACTGAAGAGGTGGCCTCAACGCCAATTAATCTTAAGTTAGTGCTATTTTAGGCCTTTTTGTAGTCTCCGTCCCATTTTATAATGAGGGATGGCTGGGCTTGCATTGGGTGCACTATATGTTTTTTTTTAAATCTTTTATCATCCTTTTGCCCCTGTTCTTTGAGCTTTTTTAAAGATTTTCACAAAGGAAAAAACCTTTGATTTCTTTTTAACATTTGACTTCCTGAAAAATCAGTAGTCATCTTCTAGTTCGTCTGTTTCTGTCGCTTCTATGACGGTGGGATTATCCTACGAGAAGGATGACATATGGTTAGTTCGAACAATCGTGACTTTCGTGCTCCATGCTAATCTTTTGACTAATGGATTCTAATTTTCTTATAATAATAGGATTTCGTTCAGAATGAATCTAAAATGCAATTAATCTTGTTTGTCAGCTAATGGATATGTGATTATGGACCCGACAACTGAAACATTTTAGTATTAATCAGTTCAATCCTAAGTACTCTTCTGTTTTTAATACACCGAGTGGTTTTTTTTATCTGCATCTCAGCATAAATAATCACTAGTATCTGCAGTGTCAAAATTTTCTAAATATAAGTTATATAAAAATGTGTTTAAAATTACGAAAGAGTACATAATTACATCTCGTAAAACCTTTTGAATGTTTCTCTTATGTTTAACATTGTATTTTATTTATCAAAACTCTTACTACTGTTTGTTTCTGGGCCTACTCAAATTTCATATTCGATTAAGCATAGTTTTGTTACAACTCTTCATTATTGTTAAAATTAAGAAAAGAGTCGAATCATTGTTCGATTTTATTTTCATAAGCTCAATCAAATGTCTTACACTAATTAGAATCTTGGTCACAATTAAGTAGAGATTTTAACTTATAAGAATTGATTATAATTCTCACAAATAAATATATTTGTTGAATAAAGTCATTGTGAAAAGAATAGATATTTCTATTATTTAAATTCTCGAAATATATTTGTTTTGTTGACCGAACAAATTAAATATTAAAAGAAACAAATAAAGCTCTTTCCACAGGTATTTTATCTTACAAGTTTCAAAGACTACCTAAGTAGATGGTAGACACAGCGCTTCCACTCTAATAGTAGTAATACGTTAGATATAACATCCACACCTAAACTATTTTAGTATGTTATACATTAGAAATGTATGTTACTTTAAAATATTAGAAAAAGCAATAAGAGAAATCATCATCCAACCAGGGTCAGCCACGTATCAACTTCGTGGGGCTATTTTCGCCGTGGAGTTTTGGTTTCGTATACAATCGAATGCGTGCCGAAGGCGAATTATGGATTAGGATGTGTTTGGTGACCTCTTTCTGTGAATCAGTGTGTGATGAGTCCAAAGCTTACATTTAACAAATAATAAACCAATTTTAAGCAATTGACTGCACGCAGTTCATGCTTAAGCACTTGACTACGATACTACAATTTGCTGTAACCAACATAACAAACGAGCTTTAAACAATTTATATGTAAATGATTGGTCATCTTATTAGCTTTTTGGTTGTGACTTTGATTACTCCACCACCACGTTTCCAAAATAAAACTAAAATGCACCAACCCAAGTATCCAATTAGTGATTTTGTTAACAAGAACAAGAAAAACTAGTATTGGATGCATTGTGGACTTTTACCCGACGCTGACACATTACCTACGTTAATTGAGGTAGCTACTATACGTCAATTGTCGCAAGTTAGAGAAGAATGCCATTGGCAGAACCAAGTTTGATCCAAAATAAAAACAGATCATACAGAAAATTTGTGTTCATTAATATTATTATTATTTTTTAAAAATAGAAGTAAAGTAACTATGGATAAAGTTCAGTAGGTACAATTTCGATCGTAACTAAGGATAAAACAAGTTAACGCAGAGATGAAATAATTATGTGAGTTATATTATTATAATTAAACGCCGCGATTTCTTGTACGTGTGTTCATTTTAAAAAAATGGATACTCAAAGACAATAAAATAAAAACGTGTAATTAATTAATGTGATAAACTTGTTAATCACATATTTAGTAAAGCATGGGCCAAAGGATAAAAACATAAAAGTGATATAATTTAAGGTGACAAAATAATTACGTACTAGATTTATCAGTTATAATTGTGGTTGAGGCTTGGTAGTAAGTAGTAAGATAGAGTCATAGAGCTTAATTAGCTAAGAATATGGTGACAACCCACTGACCCGCTGATTCTAGCCAGCCGAATCAAGCAAATAACGTTTCAATTTAAAATTGATTACGTTTGACAATATATATGTTATTATAATTTCTACCTGGTGTGTGTTCATACTATGATTGCACATTATATATAGGTTTGTGGGAAGGTGCGTGATGAATAAGAATAAGAATAAACCCATGCAATGCAGAGACAAATGTCTCCCTTAACACCACGAGTAACAGCCAACCCTATAATCGAAGACAGGCTTCCATTCTTCAACCAATCCATGGAGCTAGTCCCAGGAGCAACCCGAACAAGATCCCGAACCCTTGGAGACCTTCTAAAACGCGTCGAAGACGCCCAAAACGACAACACCAACAACAACAACACTTATCTTCCTTCTCCTTCACATGTTCTCGACCTCTCATCCTCTTCCTTTAACTCTAACCCCTTTGTTCTCTCCTTCTCCAACTTATCCTACAGCGTCAAACTCCGCCCCAAGTTTAACCTCTTCCCCACCACCACCATCGTTTCCTCTCCCAAACCCAACGGCACCAAGACTCTCCTCAACGACATCTCCGGCGAGGCCCACGACGGGGAGATCATGGCCGTCCTCGGCGCCAGCGGCTCCGGCAAGTCCACACTCATCGACGCCCTGGCTGACCGCATCTCCAAAGAAAGCCTCAAAGGCACCATCACCCTAAACGGCGACGTTCTCCACTCTAGTCTGTTAAAAATAATCTCCGCTTACGTCATGCAAGACGACCTCCTCTTCCCCATGCTCACCGTCCAAGAAACTCTCATGTTCGCCGCCGAATTCAGACTCCCTCGCTCTCTCTCTAAGTCCAAAAAGAAAGCCCGCGTCCAGGCCCTCATCGACCAGCTCGGCCTCCGCTCCGCCGCAAACACTGTCATCGGCGATGAGGGGCACCGCGGAGTCTCCGGCGGAGAACGGCGGCGCGTATCCATCGGCATCGACATCATCCACGATCCTATCGTGCTGTTCCTGGACGAACCAACCTCCGGACTTGACTCCACCAGCGCCTTCATGGTTGTGAAAGTGCTTCAACGAATCGCTCAGAGCGGAAGCATAGTCATCATGTCCATTCACCAACCTAGCTACAGAATCTTAAGCCTCTTGGATCGCTTGATTTTCCTTTCCCACGGTAACACCGTCTTCAGCGGCTCTCCGGCCAACCTCCACGCCTTCTTCTCCGAATTCGGTCACCCCATACCGGAAAACGAAAACCGCACCGAATTCGCGCTTGATTTAATCCGCGAACTCGAACAAGAACCCGGCGGGACCAAAAGTTTAGTTGACTTCAACAAATCCTGGCAAAACAGAAACTCGGCCCAACAACAGGCCCAGAAAGGGCCCATTCCCAAACTGTCTCTGAAGGACGCCATCAGCGCTAGCATTTCCCGTGGTAAACTGGTGTCGGGAGCTAACAGTAACGGTAACGGTAACGTGAACAACTCAACGGCGTCAGTTTCCGTTCCCGCTTTCGCGAATCCGTTTTGGATGGAAATGTTGGTGATAGGAAAACGGTCTCTAACTAACTCGAGGAGGATGCCTGAGCTATTCGGGATTCGTTTGGGTGCAGTTTTAGTGACAGGGGCAATCTTGGCAACGATTTTCTGGCACCTGGATGATTCTCCCAAAGGAGTTCAAGAGCGCGTGGGATTCTTCGCGTTCGCCATGTCCACCACATTTTACACGTGCGCCGAAGCCATCCCTGTTTTCCTCCAAGAACGTTACATCTTCATGAGAGAAACCGCACACAACGCTTACCGTAGATCATCCTACGTCCTTGCGCACGCAATCATTTCCCTCCCTTCCTTGCTCTTCCTGTCCCTCGCGTTTGCCGCCACAACTTTCTGGGCCGTGGGCCTGGCTGGCGGCACTTCGGGCTTTTTATTTTATTTTCTTACCATGGTGAGTGCGTTTTGGGCCGGGAGTTCTTTCGTGACGTTTCTATCGGGTGTGGTGTCGCACGTGATGCTTGGGTTTACCGTTGTGGTTGCCATTTTGGCGTACTTTCTTCTCTTCAGCGGTTTTTTCATCAGCAGGGATAGGATTCCTCCGTATTGGATATGGTTCCATTATGTTTCACTTGTGAAGTACCCTTACGAGGGAGTGTTGCAGAACGAGTTCGATGTGAGGTCACCGAGGTGTTTTGTGAGGGGAATTCAGATGTTTGATAACACGCCGTTGGGGGTGGTGCCTGAGGCATTGAAAGTGGAGTTGTTGAAGAGCATGAGCAACACGCTGGGAATGAACATAACGAAATCGACGTGCGTGGTTACCGGAGCAGATGTACTGAAGCAGCAGGGTATAACGCAACTGAGCAAGTGGAACTGTTTTTGGATAACAGTTGCTTGGGGATTCTTCTTCCGCTTCCTCTTTTACTTGGCGCTTCTCTTTGGTAGCAAGAACAAGAGGAGGTAGTGTTCCAACAAATAAATTAACCACCCCTCCTACTTATTATTTATCTCAATAAAAACTCTTATTAAGTTCACTGCACTCTTTGGACTAACTAAAAACAGCTTATCCTGTTTCATCATCCACAAAATGCTACTGCTTTCTTTTTCGTGAGAAAGTTTTTTCTTTTTTCATTATTTTTTATATACGACTATATGATAATTTATTCTCAAATTATTTATGAATGTACTCTTTTCATGATAGTTTTCATTTAGTTTTTGCATGTCATGTAAACTATTAATAGATAAACTTATTGTGATACACTTATATATCATAATGAATTCGAGTATTCTGTATAATTTATTGACTGCTGACATATCAGAATTTGTTATGATAAATAAATAGATACTTGAATTTTGTGATACTTTATTTTGAAATTTGGATTAGCCTTATACAGAATTCAAAGAATTAAGTTTTTACATACTTTATTGATACCGTATGAAACTAATTAATAACTAATAAGGCAAGATTAATTAGACATTTTAAGTCATCGAGGCTCGTAATATTTATAATACCGTGTTATTAACTTATAAGTTAATTAATTATTAATAATTGTATATAATTTTTATATATTTGAGAATTTTAAAATCCTTAAAAATAACTTCAAAAATAAAAATTATCGTGCTGTCGACACTGCTGATGACAAACACCTAATTACAATGCATGGTGCGGTTTAGTAAAATTTAAAGAACTTCAAATGGATTTTCTTTTGTAATGGTCTAGTTATCCTTAAGAATTTAAAATGAGCTCTATATAATAATTTTCTCTACTGTAAACGAATATTTATTTCGTAAGTTTGAAACTCGTATTGGAGATGTTCAGAAGTTGTGTTTCTTAAGGATAATTTTGGGAGAAACAGAATTAGGACAGATATTCAGCATTTCTTATATTTGTCTGGAAAGGAATATCCAATATCGAGGAGAAAACAACTTTATGAACAATAATATTCAATTTTCGTGGAAAAATCATTTAAAGGTTCGACTAAAAAATTTATATTTCAACTTAATTATAAGATAAGTCATGAAAAATAAGTAAACTAAAAAATAATGCAGACGTTGTCAATGGTTACACAATATTCAGGAGACATCTTCATAACATTCTACAACCAGTAGGGGGATTACTGAGGTCCCTACTTGTGCATGTTTTGTGTGTCTATATGGGTTGAGTATCCTAATACTGGTTGATAATATTTATCTTTTATTGATAAAAAAAAAAAAACGCAGACCGTAGTTTTGAATTATTTTTTTAACATATACACAACTATCATAGCTTTGAATTATATAATTTTTACCCAAATGAAGATAAGTAGTATATTAATTCCACCACCTCCTGCTCCAAAATTAACTATTAGAGTGTAGGTTTCATTTTCTGCTTTGGATTTTATCCTAATATCAAGTTCTGATTCTGTTCCGTATATTTATTGCTTGGCACTCAGCAGAACATCACAGTCAATTAATTAAATATATGAGGCAGGCATATTTCAACTTGAGAAATTAATAATGTTTTTATTAATAACTAAAACTAGCTAGCTAAGGACATTTATATTTCATCTCACCTTCTTCTGTGGTCAAGATGAGGTTAAAACTTAAAAGCCAAGTATTCAAAAGTCATAACTTTAATTTGTCCAGGAGACTCATGGAAGAAAGAGTAATCATTTCATCTTTTGCTAAAATAATATATAACAACAATAACGACGAAATATTAAAAACAATAATCAGGGTCAAGAGAATTACGTAAGAAGAAAAAACTATAGATTACTTTCTCATTAAGTTACAGTGTCAAAGTACATTCATTTTCAGTAAAATTTTCTAAATAATGTAGAGAAACAAAAGTTTTGTATTACGCAGTACAAAGCTAAAGTTACAGTGTCAAAATACATTTATTTTAGTAAAAACTTCTAAATAATCAACGATGTATAGGTGGAATTTTTCTTTTTGAATAATCCTATACAGTAAGGCCCCGGCCGTTTGGATAAAGAAATTATGAAAACATGAGACTTAAATTTTGTAAGGGTTTAAATTTAATCTATTATAAATTAAAATGGTTTATATCATAAAAAAAAAAATCTAAAGCATGTTACGGTATGTGTTAGTTTTTGTTATTAATACTTTAATAGATCAACATTACACATAAATTTACAAGATGATACAGAAAATCAAGATGCCCGTACGAAAATTTGATTTTAGCCTAACATGAGGTATAATTTTGTAATTGATGAAGATTCACGCTCTTTATGATTATCATCATCTGTTTATAAACAATAAAAGCAACGGGGAAAGAAAAATAATGGATATGTGATTAAGAAATAAATTAGCGGTGGGCTTTTTGGTTAAGTCACCTGTACCTAGGACTTATAGGGTAAAAGTCCTATTGGGTTCTTTTGATAGAGTAATTTTTAAATGATTTCTCTAAGAGAGATTTTTTTTTTTTTAAGACGAACTAGTTCGACTTCAATTTACAAGGGAAATAAACAATTTTTTTCGACTTTACAAAGTCATGACATGTGTTCAAGAGAGTTGTTTTAGGGTAGAGAGGTAGTTGATTTGTAATGGTTGCAACGATGTAGTAGAAGTCGAATTAAGAAATTTGTCTTTAATCTGTGAACATACGTGACAACTTCTGGGTGATCCAATATGAAATCAAACTAAGAAATTCGTCTTTAATCTCGTGAAGATACGTGGCAACTTCTGGGTGATCTAATATGAAGTCGAACTTAGAAATTCGTCTTCAATAGGGAGTGACGCGTGGCAAGGTGAAGATGAATAAAAAAATTTCGTCTTCAGCGTGGAGGCGACACGTGTCAAACTTTGGTTGGACGAAGGTGAAGACAAACTGCAAACGTTGTCTTCAGCTAGGAGTGGCTATGTGTCAAAATATTATTGGGCTTAGTGGAGTCGAACTGCAAAATTCATCTTCACCTGGGAGATGACGCGTGGCACAGTTTAATTGGTTTTAATAGAGACAAACTACAAATTTCGTTTTCTTAAATTCAAATACCAGATTTCGTCTTTGATTTCGAACTCATTTATTCAACTCCTGAAGTCTATAAACACCAGCCCATCTTCACTTCAAATTCACATCGAGATTTACTTATGAAGGAGATAAAAATACTTGGTACGTGAGAGTTTTATTTGATTATTCTGATATTTTTTGTTGAATTTTGATATATGTAGTAAATTAACTTATTTAATTTTTTTTTGTAAATTAAAATTGTAAAGTTATAGCACCCACAATGATTATTATTGTATACATTAATGGTAGAGTTATCGACAGTGAGAAAGTGTAAAATACAAATATACAAGAAGAGGGGTTGAATTATGTTTATCAATTAAAGCTTTTTCAAACGATGCGATTTACGTATGTGTTAAAACGTTGGATCAGACGCAAACTTAAACTTTTCTTTTAAAGGTTGATTTTAGTTAAGAATTCAGTTTAAATTGTTATCCCTAGTTAGTAAGCAAATAAATATAATTAAGACAATAATATTTTAATACTGGTTCGTCTTATGAAAGACTACGTCCAGTTACCCAGCAACTTGCTGAGATTCCACTAAAAGTATTCTTTGAACACAACCACTCCTGACTAATAATACAAATATTCTTTGAACACAGTCTTCTCAGGCTAAAGCGGTATTCTTTGACCCCAGCCTCTGCAGGTTAAACCCAGACATTCTTTGAACACAGCTTCCACAGGCTAACCAATGTATTCTTTCAAAACTTAACATCCTCAGGCTAAAGAAGGTATTATTTAGACTTCAGCCTCCACGAGCTAGACTCACGATATTATTTGGACCTCAGCCTCCACATGCTAAATTCAAGGTATTCTTTAAACACTTTGTCTCCTCAGATTACAAGATTACCACAACAGTGGTTTACAATTAAGTTCAAATAGAAAATATCCTCTACGCAGAGAGGGATTTTACAATGAGAATTTTATTCTAAGTTTGTGGCGAGCAAACTTGTTTTATTGAGAGCTTGAGCGAGTATATGAATATAGTCTTGATCAAAGTAGTTCGCCAAGTTGAACTCGCAGAGATGAAGTCCTTTTATAAGTGTTTGTGTGAAGTAACCGTTAGACTGTAGATGTTAACGTTAGTCCTTGTCTTAGGTACTTTCACATCTGGCAGAGTCGGCAATCAGAACATTTAATGAAAAGTCAGCAATTGTCAGCGTGAGGTCTGCTTTTGACTTGATTCGCTCAGAGATTTCACTAAAACGTACAACTGCTTCCCGTGTTGCAGATGTTTATTTTGAAATCCCTTTCCACCTATAGAACATTCTGAGTAACAGTTGAATTGAAATGAGTGCACATGTTACTTAGAGTCTTGAACTTCATGAAAGGCTAAGCGAATGAATAATTATAAAGAGTTGTGTGTTGAATTCATTCATCTGTCTTCAATCTTCGTTTTCAACTCTAGTCTCCAAATCTTCATACTTGAGTCACATGACTTGAAGTTGAAACGCGCTCTCTGTTTGATCTTTAAAAGTTCTTCGTCTGATGAGAGTGTTTTGTAGTGTGACGACTTTGAACTTTGCGTCTGGGGCTTCTTATGTTTTGAGGGTGCATCTTTCGTCTATGCAAATAGTGATCCGTCTGATCATTTCCCTCCTCGTCTGTTGATGCATCCGTCTGTCTTATAATTATCAAAATTAAGATGTTAAGTCATTTTGACTTAACAGGAAGAAATAAAATTCGAAAGATCAAAAAGGGTTATACAAATTGAAAGAAACATAAGTTTTGAACAATTAAAAACAACAATAAAACATAAATTTAAATTACAATCAAATCAAGTAATAAGATTCACTATAAGTAGATATTTAATAGGTAATGAATATGCGGCATTTCAAGTAGTTGATGATGCTGATATAAATCTTATGATTACTCATTTCGAACAACCGGGCATGGGTCCTATAAAATTGTGTGTAGAAGTAGTTGTTGCAGGTATTGCCTCGTTATATAATAATAATCGTGTTTTTGAGAATGACGGTCGTAGGTCATACGATGGAGGTTGTACGAGATTAATTTCAAGCGACGACGATGATGAAGATTATACTGTGTCTGAATCTTATATTGATTCGTGTTCTGATTCGGAAGATTTCGAAGGTTATTTTCCTGAATTAGACGATGATGAAATAAACAACTTAAGTTTGAACGTGCAACCAAACGCGGTGGCGATGACATGAGTAGGTTAATAAAATTTACTATCCTTGTTTTCCAATTAATTATAGAAATATTTATATTTAATGATGTTGTAGGAGGAGGCCAAGAACCATTTTGGCATAATATGCCACATTACATTGATATCAATTGAGATCACCCTGATCAAAAAGAGTTGTGGGGTCTTACTGCCTTTTCAAACTAGGAGTCAGGTCAAGATTTTTTTGTTGATTTGGAATTTGACGACAAAGTAAGTGTGCAAAGGAGTTTGAAATGTTATCTCATGAATGTTCATCAAACTGCAAAAATGATTAAATCCAAGTCAAATACGTATGTTGTTCGATGTCATCATGCTACTTCTGAAGTTAGATGTCCTTTTTATATGCGTGCTATGCAATCTAAGAGGACACAAAGATGGAAAGTAACGAAATGGGGAGGACCACATATGTGTCTGAATTCTAGTTTAAGCCAAGATTTCACAAACATGGATTCTTATTTGATCAGTGCATACATACTGGGTAAGTACTAGTTTGTTATGATTTTGAATATAATATTTATATTAAAATATATTGTGACTAATTTAATATAAACAGGAATGATTAGGGAAGATCCACCGATCAAAGTTGGACTAGTTCAAGAAAGAGTTGCAAGTACTTTCAACTATAAATTTTCTTACAAGAAAGCATGGCTAGGCAAACAGAAAGAGATGATCAGGATCTATGGTGACTGGGCTGAGTCATACGCTGAATTTCCTGTATGGTTGAAATACATGAAGATTATTTTGTTGGTAACACTTGCAGTAATGAATTCAGACAATTTCAACGAGTGTTTTGGATATACAACCAATGTGGTGATGCATTTAAATTTTGTAAGCCAATAATACAAATTGATGATACACACTTGTACGAGAGATATCGCGGAACGTTGTTAATAGCAACAACACAATATGGAAATGATTGTGTTTTACCTCTTGCGTTTGTTGTTGTAGAATGTGAAACACAGACATCATAGACGTGGTTTCTCAAGCTTTTACGTGCATATGTAATCGACAAATCAAGAATTTCCTTAATTTTTGATAGACATCGAAGTATAAAGTCAACCATCGAAAATGAACAAAATGGTTGGAGTCAACCTTATGCATATCATTTCTACTGTATTAGACACATTGCGTCCAACATCAATCACAAGTTCAATAACCAGAAACAAAAAAGCATGTTGGTCAAATTAGGTATTAGTTTTTTTTTCATAATTTTCTTGCCTAATACCATTTATGTTGCTTATTATAACGTTCATGATCGTTCATTTATTTTCGTAGGTTATACTCCATGTAAACATATTTTTGACATAAATCTGGAGAAATTTTGTGAACAAAGCCCTAAAGTGTCTAGATGGATACAAGAGATTTCGAAAGAAAAATGGAGTATGACCTATGATGAAGAAGGTCGTCGGTATGGGCATATGACCACAAATTTGTCTGAATGTGTGAATAAGGTTTTCAAAGGTTGCAGAAATCTACCTATCACGACACTTGTGAAGACAACATATAGTTGGTGTTGAGAATATTTTGTTGAAAGGGGTCGCCGAGCACAACAAGAAATACTAGATGGTCAACTATACTGTACTAAAGTGATGCAAGTTATTCGAAAAAATCAAGAAGAAGCATCAACCCACATGGTTCGCGTTTATAATATTCAGCAAACAAGGTTTGAAGTGGATGAGACATTCAATCCTCGGACACAACGTGAGGGACAAAAATGGATGGTAATTCTTAGTGAACGATATTGCCAATGCGGTCGTTTTAGGGCTTTTCATTATCCATGTTCACACGTTATAGCTGTATGTGGGAATGTTTCGATGGACTTTTATCAGTTTGTTGACAATGCCTACAAAAATGAATATATTTTGACAATGCCTACAAATACCGGTGACTGATCGGAGTATGTGGCACTATAGGTGCTATGACGCGTGGCATGATGCTTATAAACCTTTGTCATGCCCACAACTATATCAACACGGTCATACCACCCATATCAAGCATCTTTGGGTTAGTGGCATTGCATAGCTCTCTGTACAAGTTCCCCAAAATAACACTGCCCCATGAATATGTGCTGATCTCCCAAAATTTCCTAAGGAACTGTAACCACTTCAATGACATTTGTGATCCACTTCTATCAACAAACATAACACTGCCTATAAAGCGTAGAATCCATGCTCGTGAATACCGGCGTAAGACCTCAACATCACCTAAGAAAGATGTGATGTCTCCAAATGTATCAGTTAGCCAACTCAGCTTCACAGTCAACCCTTTCACTGCAATTTGTAAAGGCCTAACACTCAACACCTCCTTGCACATATCAATCCACTGTCTGTGTGTCAGGGCAATCAAATATTTACCATCAATGGGTAAACTGAGCAACGCAGCGACATCCTGAAGAGTGATCGTGCACTCACCACATCGCATATGAAATGTGTGAGTCTCCGGCCATCATCGCTCAATAAAGGCATTAAAAATGCCGTGATTAATCTGTTTAAAAAAATTCAAATTAAATAATTAATTTTTAATAAACTTAATCAATTCTAAAATAATTAAAAATTAACAATGTACTTAAAAAAATTATCTTTAATAAATCTAAACTAACTAGCAATTACAATAATTAAAATTATCTAAATTACTAACATCGTAAATTAAGGCTAACTACAAAAATTACCTACGTACCTAAATTTAATTTTTCTAAATAAAATCTTAACTAACTAACAATTACAATAATTAAATTTAACTTTTTTATTAACAACGTAAATCAAATCTAATTAAAAAAATTAACTAAATACTTAAAATTAATTTTTCTAAATTAACTATCTAAAAATTATAATAATTAAAATTAACTTTGTTACTAACAACTTAAATTAAAGCTAACTAAAATAAATTAACTAAGTTTCTAAAATTAATTTCCTAAATAAATAAATTTCTAAAATTTATTTTTTTCTAAACATATTATTAACTAACTAACTTAAATTCAAGCTTATTAAAATAAATAAATTAAGTTCCTAAAATTAATTTCTCTAAATAACTAACAAATTAACTAACTAACAATTGTCATTCTTAAAATTAACTAAGTTACTAACAATTACAAATAAATAATACAATTTAAAATATTACTAATAACATGCAATATATAATACAGTTTAAAATATTACTAATAACATGCAATATATTAAATAAAAGATAAAAAATAAAAATCTTTAAATACCTTCATGTGCCCAATCTTGCAAACATAATAAAATCTTGGTTCGTGAAGAAATTCCACTATAGCATCAGGAATATTTTTCTCTCCCATATATATAAAGGAATTGATCAACGTAATTTTAACTTCCTTGTTTTCCTCACATTCCACACATGTTGCGAAATGTGGGATATCTGAAGTCACAATACATCTTCTTTAATAGGACCACACTCTATTCTCATAGCAGTTGAGGATGAGGAAGCCATTTTTTTTAATGGAGGACAAGAAACAACACAAAAATAAGACAAGAGGAATAAAATAAAGACTGAATGGAGACAAGAGGGAAGCAAGCAGACACGAAAGGGACAAGATGAGGCAATGAAGAAGTAAAATCCCATTTTTACTTTGTCCACTCCTTATATAGTGGTCCCGGGGAGGGAAAAATTTAAAATTGAAGTCGAAATTTGCGGTTCGACTCCACTAGATCCAGTTAGATTTCGACATGTGGCCACTCCCTATTGAAGACAACATTTGCAGTTCGACTTCACCTACGTCTAACCAAATTTTGACACGTGCCGCGTCCATGCTGAAGACGAAATTTTGAGTTCGTCTTCACCAACGATTAATTATTTTTTTCCACGTGTCACTCTCGTATTTTAGATGAAATTCAAAGCTCGACTTCATTTTGGACCATCTAGAATTTGCCACGTGTTTTCACGAGATTGAAGACGAATTACTTGGTTCGACTTCTACTACGTTTCCATACAACCACTACAAATCAACCACATGTCTGCCCCAAAACAACTCTCTTTGACAGGTGTCATGACCATGTGAAGTCGAAATAATTTGTTCGTCTTCCTTGTAAACTGAAGTTGTAAAATACAAATATACAAGAAAGGGGAGTTGAATTGTGTTTATCAATTAAAACTCTTTCAGACGATGCGTTTTTGCGTCTGTATAAAATTATTTTGATCAGACACAAACTTAGATTTGTTCTTCAAAGATTGCTTTTAATTAAATTTGTAATTTAAGTTATTATCCCCTATTAGTAAGTAATTAAAATAATTAAAGCAATAATATTTTTATACTGGTTCGTCTATTCAAGACTACGTCCAGTTACCCAGCAACTTATTGAGATTCCACTAAGAGTATTCTTTGAACCCAGCTACTCCTGGCTAACAATACAGATATTCTTTGAATACAACCTTCTCATGCTAAAGCGGTATTCTTTGACCCCAGCCCCCGCAGGCTAAACCCAGGTATTCTTTGAACACCGTCTCCTCAGGCGAACCAATGTATTCTTTTAACACTTAGCCTCCTTAGACTAAAGAAGGTATTATTTAGACTTCAGCCTCCACAGGCTAGACTCATGGTATTCTTTGGACTATCAGCCTCCGCAGGCTAGATTCAAAGTATTCTTTAAACACTTAGCCTCCTCAGGCTACAAAGATACTACAACAGTGGTTTACAATTAAGTTCAAATAGAAAATATCTTACGTAGAGAGGGATTTTACAATAAGATTTATATTCTAAGTTTGTGGCGAGCAAACTTATTTTTCTTAAGATTTTGAGCGAGTATATGAATAAGTCTTGATCAAAGTAGTTCGTCAATTTGAACTCGCAGGGATGAAGTCCTTTTATAGGTGATTGCGTGAAATAACCGTTAGACTGTAGATGTTAACGTTAGTCCTTGTCTTAGGTACTTTCGCATCTGGCAGAGTGAGCAATCAGAACATTTAATGGAAAGTCAGCGATTGTCAGTGTGAGATCTGCCTTTGACTTGATTCGCTCAGAGATTTTACTAAAACATACAACTGTTTTTCGTGTTGCAGAAGTTTATTTTAAAATCCTTTTCCACCTATAGAACATTCTGAGTAACGGTTAAATTGAAATGAGTGCACAAGTTACTCAGAGTCTTGAACTTCATAAAAAGCTAGAAGAATGAATAATTATAATAAGTTGTGTGTTGAATTCATTCGTCTATCTTCAATCTTCATCTTCAACTTTAGTCTTCAAATCTTCATACTTGAGCTCATGACTTGAAGTTGAGACGCGCTCTTCGTCTGATCTTGAAAGTTCTTCGTCTAATGAAATTTTTTTGGAGGTATGACGACTTGAACTTTGCGTCTGGAACTTCTTAAGTATTGAGGGTGCATCTTTCGTCTTATGCAAACAATGATTTGTCTGATCATTGTTCCCTCTGCGTCTGTAGATGTTTCCATCTGTCTTGTTATTATCAAAATTAAGAAGCTAAGTCATTTTGACTTAACAAAAGTCGAACAACTTTGTTTGTCTTAAAAAACAACCTCTCTCTAGGAAATAGTTTCAAACTTACCCTATCTGGGGAATTTCTTTCCAAATTTACCCCTAGGAAGACTTTTACCCACCACTTTTACTCTCTTGGAATGAGACTATGCCTTAAGAAAAGAAAGTGCAATTCTTTCTAAAATTCAACTCGTGTTTGCTTTGGTGAAAAAAGAAATAAAACTATGTTTAAAATATTTTTTCTTAATAGATAACAATCACATTTATAATTACCAAACAAACGGTGTAACCGGGCTAGCATCACGAAAGACACAAAGTAATGCCATGCAAAAACCTTGGGAGCAACAAAGAAACCCCCTAAAATGTTTTAGATTTGAGAGGATGTTCATACCTTTCAGTTAGGTTAATGAACTCAAAAATTTAATGTATGTTCTATACAATTTGATTTATGTTAGATCTATATTCGAATCTATAACTTTAATGTTATGTCTTTAACGAGACCAACACAAAATACATATTTTTAAGTATCTTATTATAAAATAATTCTAATAATATAATGTTATATTTAATCAACTCATAATCCATCTATATGTATTTCACTCCAACAATTCAATACTAAAAAAGTGATAAAAAGTCCTAAATGGACAATTTCAACAGATTATTTAAGTTAATAATGCTAGTTGTAAACTATTTTTCAAATTGGTGTAAGTCGCAAAATTTGTTGTGACTCTAGTAACAAGGAAATCACATAAAAATCTACAACTTTATGGGAAATGTCCTGTGGCAAGTGCTGAATCAGTTGCATGCTGACATGGATTGGAATCGGAGAAGGATTTGTAATTTCATGGAGGCTTGACACGTGACAAGTGTTGAATGAGGTTTATGCTAACCCGTTGGGAGTCGCAACCGAGGTTGTGACTTCATTGGGTGATTGACACGTAATGTTTGGTGAATGGGCTTCTTGTTGACGTGTTAGAGTCGCAGTAGAGGCTACGACTTTAAGAAAGTCGCAACAGACCATGCAACTTCCATTCAAAATTTTACGTGCGTTTAGGACCACTATAAGAAAGGGAGCGAAGTAAAAAAAATTTTTACTTCCTCCCATCTATATACTTTCCCTCTTCTGTCTTCTTGCTCCTATATTCTGCTTATAAAAAATGGTTTCTTCTTCTTTCAGTGATTTAAAAATAGAATGTGGTCCCATTGAAGATGATATGTTGTGACTCCAAAAATCTTACATTTCTCAGCATGTGAGGAACACCGGAGAGACGAGGAAAATTAGGATCTGACAGAGACCGGATTGATGTCTTTTATCATCTGTTAATTGCATTTAATTTTCCTTTCGCATAAAAACCCCTAAGATTTCGTTGAAACGATCTGAGTTCATTATTACTGCAAAATAATAGATTTTGGTATTATTTGACTCACGTTCAACGCGTGGATAAATTTGCTTTTTAAAACAGTCCATCTAAGACTATTTTTAAAAATAAGTTAAACAACTCACATTTTCAAACAATTGTTTACTTTCAAATTAAAATATCAAGACATGGGTAACTTAAAAGATATTATCATTAAAGATGCTTTAATGGTCAATTTTCAAATATGATGGTCGCTTTATCTGATAGTAAAAAGTCACTAGTGATTATTTTAAGCGAATTATAAAATCTCCTAATAATGAAGATAATGTTAGGGAAAATTATGATAAATAAGATCTTCTTATTGAATGTAGTTTTGTTATTATTTATTTTTTAAGGATAATAAGGTGTTGTGGTTTCTTGAATCACACGTTGAACATTATTGCTTGATTTAAATCTAGTAATAAAAAAAATAGTAATTATTGTATAAAAAAATTAGTAATTAAACTCAGTATATATTATGTTTTTGTTTTTGTCAAATATAGGTTTTTTTTTATAATTCGTGAAAAGCCCAACTTTCGGCCCAATTCGACTATAATAATAAAAGGGAAAAAAATATCTATGGAGATACGCAGCAGTGGTCGTATATAAATAAATCGTAGGTAAGAAACAGATCTACTTTGAAAAGGTTAGGTTTTGCGAAGATAAACACCATTCCGCTCCGAGGTATTCCACTCTTCTCTCTTCACTCTCTCTTCGATTTCATACGCTTCGTTTTCAATTCAATTTTATTCGATTCACTTTCCTCCTTTCCTTTCCGGTCTCTATACGATTTTTCTCTTATCTCGTCCTTTTCCGATTCAATAATTTACCAATTTGTTTGTTTCTCCGACGTTAGGTTTAAAATTGATTGCACGTTGGAAATTCAATTTATTTACCTATAATTTACCTGTTCCTTTTTGTTTCAATTTAATTTTCTATTTATTATGCATGCGTATTCGATTAATTTCGGAATTTCAGTTGTTTGTTTTGCAGAGCTAGAATCAATCGACGATGCCTCGCTACGATGATAAATACGGTAATACCCGCCTCTATGTTGGACGCTTGTCTTCCAGGACTCGTTCTCGTGATCTGGAGCGTGTCTTCAGCAGATATGGAAGGTAATTCCCGTCTCTATCATTAACCCTAATTATTGACAATGTTTATATAATATAGCTTTTATTATTGTTTTATGTACTATGCAATCTCAGCCTTTTCCAAAAAAATGTTATTTACTTGTAATGGATTTTTTTTTGTATAATTTTTTTTTCACGGTTCTTTCTTTAATCCATGTTTTTTTTTGTGTGTCTTTGGATTGAATGACTTTATTTTTGTTAGAGTCGCGGGGGAGGGGTTGTTGTCTGTTGTTATGCCGTATCCCTTTAATGTCTTTAGTTGTTCAACGTGCCAATTTATGTATGGAATTTGTGGGTCTACTTGATTCATCTTTATTGTTTACATTGGCAAGGGAGCCAAGTTAATGATAAGTTGGCGTGATGCTGAAACCTGGGGGATGATATACAGGTTTTTACCAAGCTTTCTTATGAGCTTGGGTTTATATTGGTTATTTGACATTTATGCGTGGGAACCAACTCCCGTAGGTGTCATTTTTTTAACTTGAATGATCTTATTGAAGGTTTCTCGGGTTTTCTCTAAACCTGGAGGTCTGTGTTGGGAGGTTGGCCTTCGTGGAATTGATGGAAATTTCTGTCAAGTGTTGACTTTGGCGATTCTTTCTGTAATGTTATTGCGTGTTTTTTATGGGCAACAATCACAAACTGGTGTTTAGTTCGTCTTTGAGGGGCGAAGTATCACACAGTTCCCGTTGTTAAGTAATGATGGCCTTACTGTTTCTGGAAACCATTTCCGCAGAGTTCGAGGTGTGGATATGAAGCATGATTTCGCCTTCGTTGTAAGTTGTCGCCTTTTCTTTGTCTTTGTATATTTATTTCCTTTGACTTCAATTTCTCCTTGTGCCTTTGCTCCAAGGTGGCTTTTAGTATTTGCTCGGAGGAATACAATTGTAAATGATGGTAAGATTTTTTGTGTTACTTTATTGGCTTGTTCCTGACATCTTTTGAACAGGAATTTAGCGATCCTCGAGATGCTGATGATGCCAGGTATAACTTGGATGGCCGTGATGTTGAAGGAAGTCGTATCATTGTGGAATTTGCTAAGGGGGTAGGTACTATATCCCTTCAAGGTTTATCTACACTAGTGTTTTTTTTTTGTTGAAGAATTGATTATCTTGTTTTTAATTAATTGTCAAAGGGATGTTTCCTGGTGCTAAATCTTGGGTTAATGCATATGATCTGTGAAGAGTTCTTTCTTCATGTGAATGTGCTCATTCCATAGATATATTTGCATGGTTACATATTGGGATCTATTCCAGATTATCTTTAAATTTAGTGCCTCTGATTGTACAGTTTCTTCTTTATCAAGTTTCTTTTCACTTCTGTTTTACAATATATCTTGTCTGATTAGACAGTCCTTAGTTTAAGTATTTAAATTATGTGATTTTTTATTGGATTCACTGTTGGCCTTTGTGTCATCAGTCCATCCTTTTTGTTTTTAAGAAGTACAAAAATAAATTTAATTTGATGATGATCATTTTGTTTATCTTTTACAACCAACCGTTTTCTTAGATGCTTTTTATTCACTGATATTCATTATTCATTTCTTCTGAACCTGAGCATTTCTGATTTCATTTGCTAATGTTTTCTGACTTGTGAACTTTCGATAGCTTGTTAATTTCATTTTTCATCTGATCTCTATTCTCTAATTAATCAGGGTCCTCGTGGTTCCCGGGAATACTTGGGTCGGGGTCCACCTCCTGGATCTGGACGATGCTTCAACTGTGGCCTTGATGGTCACTGGGCCCGAGATTGCAAAGCTGGGGATTGGAAGAACAAGTGTTACCGCTGTGGGGAAAGAGGCCACATAGAAAAGAATTGCAAGAACAGTCCCAAAAAGTTGAGGTTGGTCATGTCGTTTCCAAACTTATTCTACATTTGTTAATTTGTTCTTGACTTGGGTATTTGCTTTCTAATGGATTTTATGAAACATTAAATCAATGATGTCAATTTGAATTGGTTGGTGCAGCAGCAGGCGTGGACGTAGTCTTTCACGTTCACCGGGCAGGTCACGTTCTCCTCGTCGTGGCAGAAGCCGGGATAGAAGCTACAGCCGAGACCGCAGCTACAGGTTGGATTCTAATAGTTGTCTCTAATGCTAATGTTTATGGTTCTGAATTCTGATGCAGTAATATTGTAATTTCAATAAATTGTCTGCTGTTGTTTCATTAGTTAGTATTGTCTTTAATATCTTTGCCTGTAAGCTGAGTTTGGGGCACTCTTTGTTTTTTTCTAGCCGATCAAGATCTCCAGTCAGAAGAGAACGAAGCCCAATTTCTGAAGATAGATCAAGGAGTCCTGAGCCCTCCAAGATAAGGAAGCATAGTGCATCACCTGACCAAAGTCCACATAAGAGAGGTGATGCATCTCCTGGTAATGATAGGGTCGTCACTCAGCAAGATGGGTCTGACTACAGTGATGGTCCTCCACGGAAGACTAGAAGCCCTGCCAGCCCTGCAAGGGACCGTGATGGGGGTGGCTATGATAGCCCTAAAACTAATGGCCGCAGCCGTAGTCGCAGCCGCAGCCCAAGCCATAGCCCTAGGGATGATGATAGGAGCCCCATTGATGAAGATGATGACAATAACCGTCACTCACAGTCACCTTAAAGAGTACTTTTCTGATAAAATGAGGTCTGGATTTGGTCCAGTTTGTACTTTGTTTATAAATTGCATTCCAACTTAATTATGACAATTATTTAAGAACGGTTTTATGTACGCTATTCTTCAGATTCTTCCCGGTAAAGCAACATGCGTGTCTTACCTAGAATATTGAAGTGCATGAATGTCTGAAGTGTTTGGCATAATTTAGACCAATATGAATTATTATTTGAAATATAAATGTCATGGTTTGAATTCTTTTAACTCGAATAATATAATCTCAAGATTATCGTTTTTTTTATAATGTTTAAATTTTCAATGAATTTCATTTCATTAGTGTTAAGTAGAGAATGTTACTAGTATATTTCATTCACTTTTAATAACTATCTAGTGTTCTTAAAATTGTTTAATATTGATCATACAAAATTATCTTTCTGTATCTACTTTTTTATTTTTAAAGATCTGTTAGTATTTACTTTTAATTTTACATTAATAACATCTTGAAAAATAAACAGGCAATGCTTTTACAATTTGGCGTTAAAAAGAAAATGTATGTTCAAAGAAATAGTTCCTTACGAATTTGGTTTCCAAAAAATCATAATTGCCTGTAAAATAGGAAGTGATTTTTATAATTGTAATCAAATGAAATTAATTTACTTTGTACAAATACTTTAGGATTTGAGTTTTTATTTAAGAACATTTTTAATTACAGAAACGGAAGAACTGGTTTAAGTTTTATGATGGCTAAGGTTTGGCGTTGAGGTGGGAAATTCCATAATTCGACTACTATTTTCCATGCCTTCTTTTCTGTTATAATGTCATGGGTTTTTGTCAGTTGCCAGAGATTAATCTGTAACTAATCTGCTTTAAATGGAACACCAGACGTTTTTAATAACAAGTTTGAGTCTTGTCATAATCTACTGAGTTGCCACACTAATATTTGACAAATTCTGCACAAAAGTTAATCATATGAATCATTTTGCATATGATGAAAACTTCAAAGACAATCTTGCACATTTTCAAAAGTTTTAATATTAAAAAGCACGTGATAAATTGTTTAGTATAAGTTGGTTTTTTGAAACTAGTTGTAAATACAGTAATAACTAATAACCATCTTGCTTCTTTCACTGCCAACAGGTATCCAGTTCACTGCCAACAATTTAAGGGTCATATCATATTGCAATTTTCTGGAAACTGGATACCTCAAACGCTCTGCTCTGTTTATTGCAGCTGAGGTATCCAGTTTCCAACATCCTAGCTGCAGTTTCAAAAAGTTGAAAATCAGTTCGCTTTATCTTCAATTGGAACTTCAATAGTTACAATCAATTTACCTTTATAAATTAGATAGGCCTTGGGAAAATGAGTAAATCTGCTTTCTTTGAGAAACTAACACCTGAATTTCATGAGGGCTCTCTATTTTGCCAACAATTTTCAAGGATCAAGCTTTTACTCTCCCCACTTCAAAAAATTTCATCTACTTCATGTGGTTTTATTTCCAATTTCTATCTAACAAGGAACCTCATCAACCAAGAACTTGTAGTCAACTTCCTAACCGAGACCATATTCAATATCAACGTCCTTTCTGGTTTACCTCAATGATTGGTGCTATTCCTTTCAACTATATCCGTACCGAGTAATCTCATTCTCTCAGATCAGAGTATGAATAAACTTAGAGTGCCTGATCAGCATTTAGGCCTACGTTCCATAGGTAGAGGCATACCCGCGTACAAGTAATGTATTCTTTTAATCTCATTTGAAAATGAAAGAATCAATGAAAGCATAGTTTTACTAGATTGTTTGAGCATTTCTGTCAGAAGAAGTCCAAAACAACCACATATAAATCTTGAGTATCTGTACATGTAATATGAACAATAACACATCACTGTTCATTTTGACTACCATCTCTTACTGTGTAAGTTGCACGTCAAACAAGAAAATATTTTCTCATCCATTTTCATAAGCAAAATTGTGTGAGGAAAACCTACTGTACAGAAGGGAATTTGTTTGCTGTCATATTATAGTGCCAAGGCCGAGCTCATCTTCAATGTCATCTCCTTCTTCAAATAGCTTCAAAAACCGAGCCTGATCTTGCTGCCTCTTCCTCTTTTGCCAATACTTATATGCACCCACCATTCCCAGAACCAATATAGCTGAGGCAAAAATACTAACCAAAATGATAACTGCAACAGACTTTCCTTTTTTATCGTGATTGTGATTCTCCGCAGGTGGCGCAGAGACAGAAACTGCATACATGAACACGTGATTGCAAACATAAAATTACAGAGATTAGAACGTAAATAAGTATAGATGCACGCATACAACAGAAAATAAATTGGAAAAGAAGATGAAACATTAATTCAGAAATGCAATTAGAACAAACACATTTGAGCAATCCCAGTAATACACAAAGATCCACAAGAACAAAAAACTTTCAGACATAAGATAATAATATCAGCACTGATCAAACCTTATCCCACTAGGTGGAATCGAACTAAAGGTAATAATATTGAAGATACTTGGCATACAAATATGAAGTTCAAGATAAATAAGCCTAAGCACATCGTGTTCAATTAATACCATTTAATCCTTCCTCCAGTTGGTTACAGGGAAAAAGGTCAGGATAACTTTTAATTTCCTTTACTTTCTTAATTAAATCATCTGATATACTCAATTTAAATGTACAGGTCATCAATGGCAAGAATCTCCAATACAATATACAATAGATAATTAAGGTTACTGTTGCTCTCTTTTCCCCGTAACTGCAGAACAACTGTAAGCACCATACTAAAGATTAAAAAGAACCATTCATCAACGTTGAGATGAACTACGTTTTATAATTGTTGCATTGGCATCACATACATCACAACTACTTTCAACAGTTGTTTGGTGAAGAAAAACCTGAAAAAGGTAGCAAGACTCACCAGCAGTAAAAGATAAGCATTCAGGGCAGAGAAAACTAGCATTAAATTCTTTCTCCTTGAAGTGGATGTATCTTCCGTCAGGGGTGGTAAAATCAGAAGGACACAATTCCCACTCATCAAAGACCTCATCTGAAAGAATTTTGTCTTTCTCATAGAGTCCACATCGCTTGCACTTTTTACCTGAGAAATTAGTCAAAGGCTGGAACATAAAGCAAAATCTCAGTAGCTGCTCCAGAAAGTGACATTTGTAATTATAAATGCAAAGCCATTTGAATTTAATGCCTAAGCTTCAGGTTACTAAGCAATACTAACATGTATATGATAGCTGTTTTTGGTAAGAGAAATATAACATAACAAGATGAGCTAGCTAGCTGCCCAAATTACAAAATAAAGTTGTCTGGCCAAAGAGGCAAGGATTTCAAACAACCAATTTATCATAAGCCTTACTTTTACCAGCACTAAAAGATGATGGGCCAGTTCATCATAACCAAATAACTACTCGACCAGCTCAACATTACTGAATAACTAATTGTATACAGAGCTATTATAGGATGCATCTTAGTCTAGGGAATTGCTTACTACAACAGTCCACACATAAATCGACATGTGACATTTTACTGAATAATGAGAATTACAATCCATTTGGTTTGGTCACTCCTCTCTTCTCGGATGACTTTCATATGATGGCATGAGAGCTCTACTCATTGACCTCTGTTGTGCACTGATATGGATCGCAACTTATGAAGCACAAACTTTGATACTGACACCGGACATGGATAACCCAACATGGCTATTGTCTAAAATATAGGACACAGGACACCGCATACACACATAAATAGAGAGAATAATGAAATGAAATGAAATATAAGTAATATAGTAAAATATCTAAATTGGTGGTATATTCACCTCTTTAAGTCAACCTTCTATGCTTTTTCTAGGATAACAAGCCTCAAGAAAAAAAGAGACATTACTTCTTCAATATTTTACATTATATTTTAAGTTGACTTAACTAAAACTTAAAAATTGAACAATTTTTTCTCAATGTTAGTGTGTGTCCATTTTTATGCAAGTATCGATTCAATTGTCTGAGTTGTACAGGGTGTTCAAGTCGACAAAAAATAACTTTTCAACTGAACACCTAATTAGAAATGTCAAACATGTCTTTAAGAAGTGTCAGAGATGCCTAAACACCTAATTAGAAATGTCAGACATGTGTTAAGTGTCGATATTGGAAATATGTCAGAGTGACAATTCAAACAAGAGAACTCAAGTTCATCAAACACTAGCAATGATGCAAATAGAAATGGAATTATCAATCCCTTGTTGAATCCATTATCTCATTACTATGTTCATCCAAGTGATGGACCTTCTGTTGTGGTGACTCCTCCATTAAGTGGAGCAAACTATCATGCCTGAGCCAGATCAATGCAAAGAGCATTGAATGTAAACATTAAATTCTGATTTGTTGATGGTAATATTGAGATTCCTGTGGAGACAGATCTATGCTATCAAGCATGGGAGGGAGAGATGTATAATCTGATCCATTCTTGGATAATGAATTCAGATTCATCACCTAAAGCACAAAGCATTTTTTTTCTAGAGAATGCAATTGATGTGTGGATATAAATAGTACCTTCTTTCAAAGAGACTTGCAAGATGTCAAGATGCTTGCCCCTCTTTATCAAGACTTCTGGTACTCATTTCACAACAATTTTAGTTTATGTGGATGATATCATCTGTGCTGGAAATTCTTTGACGTAGTTCCAACACATCAAGTCTGTCCTTGACTCATCTTTTAAGATTAAGGATTTGGAAGTACTAAAAGTACTTCTCTGGTTAGGATGTCGATCCCTCCAAACAAGGCATTTCACTTTGCGAGAGGAAGTATTGTTTGGACCTTGTTGCTGAATCTAGTCACTTAAGATCCAAACCAGTTCGAACACCGCTTGACCGTTCCATTAACCTCCATCAAGATGGAGGCAAGCCTTATGAGGATGTTCCATCCTACAGACGCCTCTTAGGGAGATTGCTTTATCTCATCATTACAAGAGCCTGTTACATTGGTCACTCAGCATCTGAGCCAATTTCTTTGCTATCCAACTTTGATTCACTACCAAGCTGCTTGCAGGGTTCCCAAATATCTGAAGGGCAGCCTAGGGCAAGGTTTATTCTTTCCCAGGTCTTCTACTTTGTAGTTGTTTGGTATGCTGATTGGGCTGGTTGCCTGGACTCTTGTCAATCAATCTCAAGACTCTGTTGCTTGGTTCATCCCTCATTTCTTGGCACACTAAGAAACAGAAAACTGTTTCTCACTCTCCTCCAAGGAAGAGTACAGAACCCTCGCTTTTCTACTAAATGTGAGGTTCAATGGCCCCTTTACTTTTTGATCTGAAGGTTCAATCCACTTTGATAGAACACCCACTTGATACAAAATAGTGTCCCATTACACAAATACAGCAATACACTTGCTGTCCCAGAGACAGAAGTCTCCTACAGAGAGTATTCTCTATCCACAAACTACAAATAACTTCTCGCTACCGAATTACACATCCTACTATCAAATATATACTCCTAATACATAACTACCAACAGTCATTTTCTGCACGTAACTGCCATCATGCAGTTTCTAATACATAACTAACAAATAACAGCTATCTTGTGCACATAACTGTCATCTTGTAGTTTGATCTGTTTTTTAAAGCAGTTACTTTCTGCACAAAACTACCCGTGACCATCAATTCTTATCACACTTGCACCCTGGTTCTGTATTACGACAATCCAGGTGCATTACACACATCGTTGCCAACCCAATCTTTCATGAACAAACCAAACATCTCAAGTTTGATAGTCATTTGGCTTGTGGGACAACACAAGCTGGGGTACTTCACCATCTCTTACCCATTTCTTCACGTTCTCTCAAGCCTCCCATTGCTTTTGCTTCCAAACTAGGAGCTCCGGCATGCTAGGGGATGGGGGGATAGTCATAAGAATCTTACAATTCATGATCCAATTCATACAATTCGGCCTTATATCTTAGGATACAATCTTGTGATTCGATA
This sequence comes from Hylodesmum podocarpum, assembly GCA_026586105.1. Taxonomy (NCBI): domain Eukaryota; kingdom Viridiplantae; phylum Streptophyta; class Magnoliopsida; order Fabales; family Fabaceae; genus Hylodesmum; species Hylodesmum podocarpum. The sequence goes on along the minus strand of JALJEV010001437.1, from coordinate 2,718,508 downwards.
CAATTCGGCTTCCCACAGATACGTACCCTATAATATATCTCAAATGACTTTATTTCACCTATTCTCATGAAAAATTAAAAAGTCATACAAGTTTAAATTGTTAAATGAAAGAGAATTAAAGGAACACTTTTGAACTAATACTAGAATGAAAAATCACGATTTGATAACCTAGATTTTAATACCAGAATATTTATAATAAGTTTTAATATCAATTATAACAAATTTTAACAAAATTCATGCATTGCATACTCATATATTACTTATTGATCATGAATATGTGCTATAATATGTCTTTTTTAGCAACATATACTATGTTTTATTATTGATCATGAATCATGCATTGCATACTACTGGATGTGGGATTTAGACACCCCATAATATCATGAATCATGCATTGCATACTTAGCCAACTCATCATAACCAAAAACCTACCCAGACAGCTCAACACAACTGAATATAACTACCTATCAGTTATTTTCCTGTAATTGTAGCAGTACATAGAACCATTATAGGATGCATCCTACTTCAGGAAATTGCATGGTGCAATCATCCCTTTTCATATAAATACAGTACAAGTGACATTTTGCTGAATAGTTAGAATTACGATTCATTTGGTGATTCCAATTTTCTCTGATCACTTTCTTATAATTTGTACAGACATGCTGACTCAGCAAAAACAAATCGGAAATCATAAATACTTAACGAAAAGGTTAAAAAAACAAAAACAAAAACAAAAAGGGGTAAAGGAGGAACCTGCCAAGACTCTTCACCCTTAAAAGAATAAAAGACATGGGCTTTTTTGATATCAGGCAATTCGGTTTCGTTGTCCCCTTTGCATAGAAAATAAACATTTGGAGAGGATTTCAGCCACTCGTGGGTTGTGAAGATCTCAATGGAGCTTAGAGTCACATCCGCAGATATAATCAATCCTGCAACAGTTATAAATAAATAAATGAAAAGTGAAAGAAATTTAGGAGTGTAAGAGAAGAATTAAAAAGAACCTGGGAAATAGGTGAGGAATAATATGGAGGAGAAAAGGAGGAGAAGAGAATTGCGACAACGTGGAAGCGACATAGACATGGGAACAGAGGTTGATGGAAGGTGGATGAACAACTCTGAATTCAGATTCGAAGGTTAAACGACCGCGTTCAACGTTGTCCAGCTCCTGACTGGTCACCGTGTCCCAACTCCTTTTATTTATTTTGTTCGTTACGTTCTGCTGTGTTCCAAATATTAGCATTTGCGTAGCGTACCAACACAACATTAAAAGATTCTGCCACGTCATTATTGCTGATTTTTTTTTAGATTTGAATCTAGTCGATAAAATGAAACACTCATTACTCGTAGATTTAAATTAATAATGTTGGGATCATGAAATTTTATGACTTTTAATGTATTAGTTCATTGATAAATTAATATTTTTTTAATTTAAAGTTTTTTATTTTTAATCATTGAGATCAATCTAGTAACGAAGGCTCTTATAGTATACGTACACAAAATATTGAATTTTAAGTTTATTGCCACTATTGTAAAAAATAAATAAATTTTGACTTAACGAATATAAATAATTCAAAATTAACTTCTGTCCACGAATTTAAACGAAACATGTAATCTACTTTTGAAGAACACATTCATTAATTTGAGGAAAAGATTAATGATCCCGAGTTAAAGTAATAAAATAAATCTCGATTACTTGCTGAATTAGATGAAAATAGTAAATGTTTTCATATGTCGAGAGTTTAGAAGAAATATTATAATAATAAATTAATAAGCAATGTGATTGAAAATCTTGTTTAGTATTTGTATGAATCTAAGATTGATTATACATTTGCTAAATTTTGATAAATCAATATTTATTTATGGCAATAGTGAGAACTACGTACACATCTTAATATATCCATGATTTATCATGTATCTAGGTTAGCTCCGGGATGAAACTAAGACGGCAGTTTTAATAATTATATTTATTAATTCAAATTTATTGATAAAATTAGTTGATTTGAATAATCAGATAAATTTCAGTTTAATGCCGTAGGCGAAGTTAGTTAGTCATCAAATCAAATGGACTTGAATTAGATAAACATTCGTACGAGCTAATTAATTATGTTATTTGTTTGTGTTTTGAAAATTCTTTGATGAATATTTATGTACACATTTTTATTTTAAAAGATGTACCCAAAATATATCATCAAAATAAAAGAGAAATTATAAAATAACTAAGCAATTTTCTTCTTTATCAGTAACGAAAGAGAGACTTAAAAGTTGAAGAGAAGTGATTTGCTTTATCAACTTTGATGGGATATTTCTAGTCCAATAAACTAAGAAATTTGAAGATAAATTATGATTGTTATTTCATTCAAAGACTGAAGTTAGAATAAACAGAAAAGGACAATACTTCAAAATTGAATTCTTTATGCAAACTTTTCTACTAATCTACTTATTCTATTTATATAATAAATTAGAAAGAATTTCTCTTCTTAATTATAAATTTCTATTTGCATATAGGTTTAGAAATAGTTAATTTTATCTCTATGTAGTATAAGATAAAAAAACTGAGTTTGAGTTTAAAGAATACTCATATAACTTTTAAAAAAAAAAATTAAAGAGTATTTGTTTAATCCAAAAGTACTTATTAAAAAATACTTATAAATCTTTAAGAGGTTGTGACAAAAAAGATAATAATTAAAATATTAATCGTGAAATCATAATTCTAAAAGGAATTTGAGGAAAAATATTTATAACTTATATTTTAACAATGATAATAATAATTATATTGATTATAATCTTAAAAATATAAGAAGCCAATATAAACCAATTTATTTATCTTTCTAATGCATTAATTATGCTTTTGTACACTTTACTTACAAATTGTTGAAAGAAAAACTTTCAAACCCTAACTTGTTATCTGTTTTTACCACAAAAGTTTTATGGTATTTATAAAAAAATTTATAAAACCAATAAATGTATGTGTTTTTGTTATCTTTTACAATAATATATATATATATATATATATATATATATATTATAGTTTTCTACCACTCATATTGCTTTATCCTTTAAAATATAATTATTTATAATATTTGTTTATACATTTTGATAAATATGACTTACATATCTATGCAGAAGCTAAACCCCGAAACTTACTTTATTTTCTTTTTCAGATTAACTAAACATCCTATTACTGTTAATTAGCCAGATCCATAACTGGATGAGGGTCTAATATATTTGTAGAGTTTAAGATCATTTTGACGTGCAAAAAAAACTGAATTTCCCACACTATATACATGTACTTTAATACAATTTATAATTAGATATACATCTAATCACCTTTAACAATTCAAAAATAATTTCATTGATTTCATTTTCCACTGAATTTCAAATCATATCTCAAATTAGATGGAAATCATCAAGTTGAGAAGACTTTGGTTTCCAATTGGTAGGCCTTGGTGAAGAATGCTGGCCAACAGAGGTATGTAGCCATTATGCTGCTAACAGTTGCTGCACCTATCATCATGTTCATCACCACTATCTGTAGTTGAATGGCTTCCAATGGAGAAGCTCCTCCCATAATTAGACCAGTCATTGCCCCAGGAAGGGATATTAAACCCACTGTTTTGGTGTTATCCACCACTGGAGAAAGTGCAATGATTAGAGCCCTTTTCACTTGTTCATGCGTTGCTTGTCTTGGGGTTGCACCAAGAGCCAGTGCCGTCTCAACCTGTAACGCAAATTATATATAAACATATTCATTCATCCTTCCCAACATATATATATATATATATATATATATATATATATATATACTATAAATTACTGCACAAAAGTAATAGTTAACTCAGAAAAATAATACTGTTTAAAATTATAAAAAAAAGTCAGAATTTTATTTTTTTGAGTTTATTTGATTTTATAGAAACTAACTAGGATAAATTCAATAAGCTAAAATAAGATCTTAATTATAATCTTGAAAAGAGACTTTCTTTCTTTTATTTTATTTTATATATATGGCTACAAAATGATGTACAATAGCAATAAAATAATTGCTAAATTTCGTGTGGTTACAGTTAAAAGAGGTGGCATTGACTTTAGCTTTTTGCTTATGCTTTTTGCGTGTGTGGATCTGTTCAAACTAGTACAGATCTCATCATCTTAGCCGTAGCAATAACAATTTGGAGTGTTTCTAAACTTATTATAACTTATTTATTTATTATACATGATTACATCATGCAATACAAGAGAATACGGACTAGTACAAGACATACCAAGTTCATTTGTGTTTTGATGTCGTCTCGAAGTCTCTTCATGGTAACTCCGGTTACTGTCATTGAGTTTCCAACCATCATTCCTGCAACTGGTATTATATATCTTGGAGTGAAAGGGAACACACTCAGTACTACCAGCAAGAACATGGTCACTGCAGTTCCTGTGAGAATTGAAGCCCCAGCTACATACTTTCCACGAGGGACATGTTTTGCACGCTGACCCGCAGTGTAACCAGCAATTGATACCTACAAAACCAAATAATTAAAGAAAATGACAAATCCAGACAACATTAATCAACTCAAACACCATAAATTTAAAAATAGACATACCAAATTAGTCTTTAATTTGAACATCCAAAACAAAGAAAATGTTATGGAACATAAGAAGAATGAAGAGTTACCATGAAAAGATATGCTAGAAGAATCCATCCGGCGTTATCCTGGTTGAAAATGAACTGCAACACAAAGCCAATGATGGAAAGTTGAACAAATGCCCTCACAATGGCAACAACCATTTCTAACTCGAGGCCAAGTTTCTGGTAAAAGGACAAGGCCACAGCGAGACACACCACAACAGTGGCAGCCAATGGCTTCACCATTCCTTTGAGGAACTCTATCATCCATGACCAATCCGTGTCTGCAAAAGGTAACTGCTGCAATGTTTGATTGGTTTTGAAGAAGAAGTATTCCATAGTTGATGGATACATAAGCTAGGTGGAGAGGGAGGATAAACCTTTGTTTGATGATAACATATATGTGAAGAGGGCAAAATCAGAAAAGACCTTCCCCAGAATGTGAGTCACCATGTGGAGTGAGTACTAATTAGTTGCGTGACAAACCAGCAGATTCAGCACTATTTTGGCATCTTCTTACTTTACTTATCAACGATTAGTTATTTTTTTTTCTGCTGTTATTCAATTCACAACTAGTATTAGTATTATTGTGTGGAGGAATTATTGCTTAAATAATTCTAAACAATTTTTATATAATACTTTAACTAATTAAAAAAACCGTGTTACGTATACATTAGTTTAAAATACATTTACAATTAGTGAGGACTGTGGACTATTTCCTTGTCCAACTAACATAAGTTGTATTTTAAATAATTAGAGTTGTTAAAATAAGTTATGATAAAAATAATTCGACCAAGTCAAAAAAGAATAGATTAAATGGATCGTGGTGTCAAAATGAGTGATTTAAATACTATTTTTCATGTAAAATTTAAATATAATCAAAATTTCTTGTAAAATAAAAATTTAAACATATATAATTATTATAAAAATTCTTTACACTGATAATTATATATTTTTACTGTTTTTAATAATTTTAAGATAAGAAATTGTCTCTTTTTCTATAATCTAAAATAGGGGAAGTACGTACGACCGAGGATAACGATAAAGAGTAGGGTAGTTACACACTGTCCCATTGTTCAAAAGCAGTTTTGGAAGTTGTCACAGGTTAGTGAAACTTTGCTAGTTGTTATATTTAAAAAAAATCTTAATTTATTAAAAATTATATAAAATTAAAATGAATAAGTTTATTGTATACTATAGTTAAATAATAATGTAAAATATTGTTCAAATTATTAATACACGAAATTTATTTATTTATTTTAGCGGTGTAATTTCAATTTAATTATAGAGAATTTGGATACTTTAAACAGTCTTGGATTCTTGTCGGCATCATACAAAAATAAAATATTTACTGCGATATTCGTGGCTCGGCGTTTGTGGTTCTAATGATATGATGTTTTGATTATATAAGATCTGTCCACGTTCATAGTTATGAGAGTGGTTTAGTTTGGGTACTGTACGGGCACATGTGATGTCATCGACATCTCATGTGGAATTCCACTATTTCTTCCTTATTTACTTTCTTCAACTAAAATGTGTGTCATTATTTTAAATCAGAACTTAGTAATGCGTCACTCCTGACATAATTATCAATTGTTAATTAGATAGATTATTGAGTAATTCTCTGCTAATCTTGTATTCTAATTAGAATTTTGGAATCTTTATTTGCCTGAACCATTAAATTAAAGGTCTTGACTCCTGATCTAATGATACCATAACACTTATATCAGCTTTTGTTGATAATTTTTCTCTAATTGTATTTAAGTCTTTACATATTAATTACTACGGTACTATCTTTTAAATTTAAATATTTTATTAAATTTGAAATTCATTCATCAAATTTAAATATTTTAGAAATTCATTCATCTTTTACCTCATGAATGAATGACTATATCTTCTTTCTACCTCGTATCATTCTCATGATGGCTTATGTTCGAATTGAGGCCCTCTCCCACTCCTAAGCTTCTCGTTTTTATCTTTGGAAGTAGTTCAAAGTTCTTCGAAATTTTATGTAAAGAGAATTTTAACTTGAAGGTTAAAGCTTAGATGTGCTGTAAAAAGAAGTTGAAAGCTCTTCAAAAAGTGCAAAAGCGCACATAAAAACATGTGTTTGATAGATGAGAAAACAAGAGAAAAGTAAGGAAAATTTACATGAATCCTAAGATTTTATATTCAACTTTAATTTACATGTTTTTATTCTATTATATTCCATGTCATTCTCTTTTACTTTATTACACATTCTCTTCTATCCTCGTACTCTCTAACCAAATTGCAGGTGAGAATTGCACATTACCGTTCAAATGAAGTTTAGAAATCATCGTATAATTATCTTTATTTATTCGTGCAATAGAAATGTCTACACGATTTGAGCAACACGAGTCAATCTCAATTTTCTACTTGTTAACGACAGAAAATCTGCACCTTGATTCTTGCCTTATTCTTTGGTTAATTGATGCTTATCATTATAATGCATGATGGAGATATATCTAACGAAGCTACGGTCAAGAGCTCAGCATTTGTTAACTTGCAACTATATTTACACAGAACAGATTATCATAGCAAATCTAGCTGACGCCATTATAGTAAATGTAATTCACCAGCTAAAACATAATTATCAATTATCCCTACTATAACAAACTTTAACATTTTCCTAGAACCAATTCCTTGACTAAAAAACCAACAATCCCAACTGATACAACAGAACTTTTAATTGTCATCAGCACCAATTCCCTAATTGATATTTCAGCTGAAAATTTTCAAAATTGGTTAATTTCTCAAAGTGCCAGTGCTGCATGCAGTGTAATTGATATCTACAAGTCACTAAATTTTCAACTAAATACTCTTACTATGGAACTATGGTCTACTTTCCTTTTGTGGTCCTTTTTTTTATTTGGGAATTTTGTGAAAATGCAGCTACATTCTTAACAGATTTAGGAACAGATTTCTTGCCTTTCCTGACAATCCTCTGTGCCAATGCCTTAAGCGGAACTGTAACATCCAAAGGAAGAAGCACCTCTTCCAACTCCTGCCAATCAAGATCTTCAGAGTCACCATCTTCGTAGTGAACCCTGTACCACCCAGAATCTTTGTCGTAGTCAGTCACCATACCTGCGTAATATCTTCCCATAAACCACTTTCGCACTTCCCTACCCTCGAACCATTCACCCAAACCTGAAGGCACATGTGTCTCAACTTTGCTTGAAGCATTAAGAGGGGCAATAGTGTAGTCACTTGCGACAATGCTAGGTACCCCATTAATTACAATAGCAGGTTCTCCAGGTAACTCATAAACCCCAGCTGCTGAAGCCTCTGACTCCTGCTTAATGCCTTTGTCTTCCATTTCAAAAACTAGTTCCAAAACCTACAGAAAAACAGTGAAGAAATAAATTATCGTGTTTACACTCCACAACTTTATGGAGATTGTGGCTCAGATCATGAATTAACAAAATTAGTGACTGACAATTAATCAAAGAACTAAATAGATCATGTAAAACATTTCAGTTCCTGCGAAGACACAAATCAAGAGTACAACCTAGGGTAAAAAGACAGTACAACACAGACCCAGAAATATGGCAAATTTCAAAAATATGTGACACGACATGACCACAATACAACACACAAAATAAATCTAAAAATGAAGTCAAATAATTATATAAATCATGAGAGAATTCTTGTTTTAAAAATGAGTAGGCATCATTGAACCTTGTAGACATAATATACTAAAATTTATCTAATTATTATGGAATTTCAATTTGTATCAGTATAAATCAAGGTTGTAAATTGCTGGCTTCTATTTCATAACAATATCATTGCTAGATGTCGCAGGAAATTGCGGAGAAAAGTGGCCAATACGGTTTCAATTGCAATCATGGAGACCTAAAAAATCTTGATGTTGTGGATTAACTTGCGGACACAGACAAATTTTTCTAAACCTTAATATAAACGTTAAAAAGGTAAAAATACATATTCATATAAAAATGCAACCAAAAGTTTTTGAAGCAACCATGAATAGGACATGAACAGCAAATTATAACTACTGGCTATATGCTTCTTAGCACCAAAATTACAATTAATTGTTTTATTCCAGAGCCTGGACAGAGTATTCCCACACGTTCAATTCCAACTTTGAATATCTAAACATGAAATTTTCACAAAAAAAAAATTGTTTTTTCTAAGCTAACTAAACTTTTGTGCAGTGAATTTATCAAAAGGAAAAGCCGCAATATCGTACCGTATCGCGAGATAGTGTTGATTTCTCTTGATTCAGTCAGTAGCGGAGGCGTAGTTGGCAACGAAGCGAAACGATCTTCTGGTGTGTCGTTTTGCAGCGGCGAATAGAGGAATTGCAAAACGCAGTGCTTAACAGAATGAAACGACAGGAAGGCTTACACTGAAAACCCTAACAAGAAGTGAAGGTGGTGATGGCAGGGGAAGCCATTTACTACAGGATAAACGCACCGTTTCAAGCTGGTATGGTATTTTATTAATTATATTTTATTCCACGTAAATTTTTTTTTTTACACTTTTCAGTTTTTGCACTTCCCTAATCAGCATTAGGTGAATTTTAAAATTATTTGTTGATGTATGCTCTAAAATTATTAAAATATATGTATGTTAAAAAAAATTAGTTTTATTTATGTAATGGAATTTTGAATTTTAGATTAAATACGGTTTTAGGTTATTCAATAGAGAAAATTTTATGACCAAATATATATAATATATTTATTCCTTTTTTTCTTGTCTAAGATTAGATGTATATTTTTATATATGTTGATAATTTTGTTTGAGTAAAAAAATATCTACCATATATTGGAATTAATTCTTGAGATTTTTTTCCATATGATTTTTTTTTTCTCCTTTCAATATAAAATTTAAGAAAAAATTTACACGTTTAAGGAAAAAATATAAAATTTTACTTAAGGAAAATCAAACATGTATTTCTCGAAATAACCACTCAATGCTACATATGTGTGTGCCATTTAAGGTTATCATACAAAATTAAGAAATATAATTAATATTTATTATAATTATTATCTAATTATTTATCATATCCTTTATTGATCTTATTGACTAATTTTCTATAATTTATTAATTTATATTTTCCCTTTTTTTCTAATTTTAGGATATATATATATATATATATATATATATATATATGAGTGTGTAAAATAATTTAAAATTCATTAAATGTAATAATTGGCCTCTTAAAGAAAGATATAATTGAGAAAATAGTATTTATTATTATCTTAAAATTTTAAAATAATGGACAAAAGAAATGCTTCTTTTCTTTCTAAAAAAAACTGACAATTAAAAGAAATAATTATAACAATTTAAAACGAAAATTAAACCGCAACGTCCAAAATAAATAAAAAAACTTCATACACAATTTACCATGCACTAGTTATACTTTAATGGAAAAGTTATAAAATTCTGTTATATTAATTTTTTTCAATTAAGAGTCTTGTTAATGAGTGTTTCAATGGGACTGATTAATGAGTATACTTTTTGTTAAAAAAGAAATATGATGATGATAATATGATATATCAAAAGTACGACGAATATAACGTTGCCACGGTTGGTTACATTCTTGGGTATAAACTTTATTTCTCATATGCTCTTACCTGTATACTTATACGTCCACTCATGACCTGCATTTCACTACTTTCTGATATTATTACTGTTAGTTAGAAAATATATATTTATTTTTTACAAAATATTGTGTAAAAACAAAATTATATTAAATATTGATTATGAAACAAAATAAAATTTTAAAAGAAAAGAGTATTGAATATTTTATGAATAAAATATATTCTAAAAAAAGAGTAAAATAAACTAAAAAAAAAAAAGTGGAAAATGTGCAGATGTGACAGAGTAGGTAACATAATACCCATATCCACATTCATCCGTAAAAATTTACAGATAAATACCCATTCCATATCTATAAAAAGGCTTAATTAACTATAAAACTCGAAGGACCAAAGTTAGACATAAAGTAAATTATAAGAGCTAAAATTTGCAAATTTCTATCTTCTCTTAAAATAACCAGCAGTTACAAAATTAATCAAAATTGAAACTAACTAACTATATATCTTCGGTCTACATGACCCAAAACCTTGATATTGTTTCTTAATTTTATTATCTTTTAGTGTTTGATTAGGTTGCTTAGTAGTTAGATCTTGACATGCATCTGGAAATATATTCATTTTAAATAAACCGACGAATCCCCTCTCGATAATCCTTACTAAAAGGTGTACATATGATGATGAAAACGCTTAATGCATTGGCAGCAATGCAATATTGTTAGCATTTGAACTGGGGTTTGTGACCCTACTCAAAAGGATGTGTCCCTTAAATAGAAAATGGGGTGGTTCAGGAATAAAATGTCAAATAAGGTGCAAGTTTAAAGCACTTTCTTGCATTTAATTATGGATAGGATCCAACAATTACATTAATTTAGTTAGGTGGAAGGTTTTGATGATTAATGTGGATTGCAAAATCAAGTAAAAAAACTGTCACTACCAGAAACCCCTTTGTTTGAAAGCAGTGCAAGCCTAATACGAAACCTCATAATGGTAGTTTATGGTTCAATGATTATATTAATGGAAACATGATATTGAACAATTCCGCTATGCTACTTTCTGGAATGCATGCACAGTTTGGTATCATAATAACGACTTGACCCTACTCGCCCATTTTGGTAAGTTGTACCCATGCTTCCCTTTGTGTCTCTGAATACTTCAAAGGATTAATACATCAACAATTTCAACTAATAGAATAGGCTTCAGTGAGGTTAGAATAATATATATAAATTTTTAGGTTCAAATTTTATTGTTGTTATTATATATTAAAAAAATATTTTATTTGAAATCATTGTATCAAGAGATCTATCCAAGGAGGGTTCTATTTTCTTTTTTGAGAAAAAAATCTTTATCTATTTGTATCCACCCAAATCAGAAATTCCAGGGGATATGCTCTATTTTTTACATAGTAAAGTTTTTTTCATTCATATAACACCTTCTATCCAATTTATAGTATTTTTTCCCCTGCCTTGTCGTCTAACAAACTTTTAAACTTTTCTATTACTCTTAGTTATAATAAATAAATTTAAAGCCTTAAGAATTTTTTGAAACTAGAGATCACCCGTGAGACGATATATATGAAGGAGATGAGAAGGTTGAAAAAAACTAATGAGGTTTTTGGCATTAATTTTTAAATTGGATAACGAAATATTTTAATGTATATTACTTATCCTTAGATTTCAACATTAATAATGTAAAAATTGGATAAATATTTTAATACCTTTTGTCCTATAAGATACTCTTATTTTGGTTTTATCTTTTTAAATTATTTTTATGTTTTTAAATCTTATTAATATATATCTTTGATGGAAAAACTGATTAATGATAATTTATATGTATAAGTCATATAATTATTATATAATAATTTACGTCATTTATTCAATATTTTTAATTTGATATTAATTTTTAAAAATTAATATTATATTAAAATAGTTAAATAAGTCACGTAAATTATTAAATCACAGTTACATTAACCATTCCATTACTCAACTTAGTATTTAATGGACGGTGATAATTCACAAAGATGTTTTCTTAAAATTTGTTCCAATAATGACTTAAACTAAAAAATAATTTTAACATAAGTGTTTTTACACCTAATAAGAGAAAGGAACGAAGTTCAAGGTGATCACGTGGCCGTGGCTCTGTTTACAGGAACAGAAAATAGAACAGAGTGTGGAAGATGGACAAAATAAGATGATCTTATTCGTGCAAGTAAGAATTTTGAATTTGAGGTAACAATGAAATAAAGAGTAAAGTAAACTCGTACAGGTGTTTAATATTATTTTTATAAATACTAATAGAATATTATTTAAATCTTCATTTGATATTTTTTAAAATTAAATGATTAATATAATATATAAGAAAATATTAATATAATTTTTTAAATAATTAAAAAATTTATATAAAGATAAAATTATAAAAATATCATAAAATCTTAAAGCAAAGTACATGAATATAAGTATAATATATTCTCAAACAAAATTTGTCTAAAACAACGTGCACTAACCAACAAATATTGCTAAGTTATGTCTGTCGGTATATCACGAAAATCAGTAACAGTGTCTGTCTCTTTGTGTCATGAGATGATATACCTGCAAAAGCCGAAATTTTTAATATATTCTTCTACTAAATTTAACTACTATTTGTCCATAAAATTATATTATTCATATACAAATTTAACTACATTAGTCATTTTATATAACACATCTTTACAGTTCAGAAAATGGAAAATTTCATGGAAAATAATTTTACACTGAAATTGAATATGTATCATCATATATATAATAAATTTATTAACTAATATTTTATTAAAATTTATATTAGTAAGAACATAGGCTTTAAATGACAGAGTAAAGTCATTTTACGAGGTAAGTATATCACCATTGAATATTTTTTTGTACAGGCAACTACAGTATACTTGTAATAGTTTTTTTTTTTTTTTTTCTTGACAAATAAAAGCTCTGTTTAGCACAGCACCAATTGACACATTTTTAAATCTGCAGTAAAATTTCACAATACATGTTTTTCTTTCAAATGAACAAGAACCATCGCCTTTCATTGTTAACAACAGTGACAGTGAGAAGAGACACTTTTAGTAGTGATCTGAATCCGTGATCATAAACAGCACTTCTGATAACACTCAAATATGACAACTTGCTGCGGTCAAAGGTCTGAGAATAGGCAAATAACAGATGCTAAATTGAAGCAGAACCATGCATGGAGGTGAGTTCTGAATTCTCTCTCCCTCTCTCTCTCACACACATTGAAATGGGTTATCTTACATTATTCAAGTGGTTGTTTCAGTGGGAACAAAATGGAAGGACATGATGTTTTGAATACTTTAGAGTGTCTCAGAGGGAGATTACTAGCAGAGAGACAGGCTTCAAGGGTAGCCAAAGAGCAAGCAGAATCAATGGCCAACAAGGTAATTTTTATACATTGGTAGTTGTTACCTCCATAATACATATGTTAGAGATCCCACATTGATTGGTAGCATCACTAAACTAAATATATATTTAACTAGAAGATAATCGTTATTCGTTGTTACCTTTTGAAATGAGTTAAGCTCATTTCCAATTACTAATAAAATGGAATCACTGTTATGTTTTCTCTGGGATTTTATTTCTCTCCATAAAATTGAAAATTCTGGGGTGGTTTACAGTTTGTTGAGCTTGAAAAGAAGCTCAAAGAAGAGATAAAACTAAGAGACAAAACAGAAAGAAAGTTTAAGCTTTTAAAGAAGAAGCTTGAATGTATCAATGTGTCCACCCCTTCATGGAAAAAATCTCATTCGTCAGAGAAATTAGAAAATTCTTGTGGATCATCCTTATCTGGTGCAGCTTCAAGAGTTTCAGAAGCAAATGAAACGAAGCATCATACAGTAAATTTAGAAAATGAAGTCCAAAGCCACGATTTTGTAGAAGAATGTGTATTCAATCAAACTCACAATAGTCCATTCACTACCAAAGATTGTGGCTCTCAGTTATGTAATGCAGACCCAAGTGACTTCTTCCCTCAAATTCAGGACAAGAATCCAAATCAGAGCACAGACAATTTGAAGAATGGTGAAAATAGGTGTCCAATTTGAGCCTATAGTAATTGTATTTGGATCTAATTATTGAATTTATTCAGAGCACAGAAATTATAGTAATTGTATTTGGATCTAATTATTGAATTTATTAGCTGATTTTGCTTGGCTATATGTCAGGCTTTAAATTTCAAGCTCAATATCATTGGCAAAAGGTTATAATTCTCAGGGTACCGACGATTATGGCTCAAATTCAAGCCCGTTCCCTTGAAAATATTTGACAAAATCCAAGATAATGAAAGCAGGTATTACATTTGAACATGTGGAGACATTACATTATATTATCTTAGATGAATAGTTTTTATCCTTCAATTTAATTCTTTGTGGTTGCTACCAATTTTGAACTTGGGATATATTTCAGGCTTTCTAATTTAAACTCAAAATTAGTAACCCAGTGGCATTCATTGGTTGCTGTGGCTTACAGCACAAAAAACCATTTAATGGAAGAGTAATTGAAGCTGTAGATGTATTGAGAACAAGTCCAATGATTAAAGTTGGGCCAAATTAACCTTGCATGTTGAGATAGTAATAATGCTTTTCCATATTAACGAATGATATTTGGTGAAAAATATATATATAAATGCCAAGTTCTTGTGAGGTGTGGTTTCATTCATCACTTGATTCCTGTAAGGTAGTAACTTCCATTTGCATGATCATACTTGACTTGCTGTATAGTTTGTAAACTGAACAATTTTAACAATGGAATTTTGTGATTTGCTGCTCCAGCGTGTGGGGAGCTTGGCAAATAATACTGTCAATTACGTTAGACAGACGTGCCTGCATTCGTGTTGATATGAATTGAAGTAGGATAAATGTATTTTGGAGAGAGTGTTAAGACAAGTGATCGAATAAGGAAGATGTAATGTTTTAATTTTTTTTATATTTATTTAATCTTAAATATACATATATTTATGACTTTTTAAGAATACTCTCGACTATACATTAATATTATTTCTCAATACTTTTACAGATTTCTGCGTGAGATTTTATTGCTGATAATTGTCTTTTAAGTACGAAGATTTTTATAGATTCTAGATTATTTTTAAAAATGTCTCCAGATTTTTAGATTAATGTGTTAGATGATTATTTGAGCACCGGTTTTCAATAATAAATAAAGGATAAGAGATCAAGTAATTCTCTATGTGTTCAAGTTTATTTAGATAAATTAAATTTAAAACTTATTTTATCTTGATTTTTCTTTTACCAACAGAACATTTTCTTAAATAATATTTTGTTTATTATTTAACAGAATACTCTTATATTTAAAAGTTGGGATTTAAACAAAGTCTCATGTTTTGTAGAATTTGTAAGGGAGGATTTGTTGAGTATTTTGTTAATTCAAAGTCTGACATAGATAGGTTTTAGAAAGAGAGATGAGTTGAACACTTATATAATAGAGTGACTGTTTTATTCACTCGCACCACACCTTATAATGTGTGTATTTAGATTATAGATAATGTGTGACCATCGGTGTGTTTTTTACGTATGGTCTCGAGTATAGCGTTTTTGTTAGTCCTCTTGGAGGGATTGTTTTGTTGTACTTTTTGACACAATGAATATTTTTCTGGATTAAGTCTAGTGATTTTTATCCCTCTAAGGCCTCTTGTATAAAAGACTGAATAGAGTTCGAATTCAAGTTTTTAAGTAATGGGATTAAAATTTTTTTAAAAAATATTTATATATTCTTAAGTTAAATTATTAATTACATATTAAATAAATAAGAGAAATACAATTTCATCAACTACAATACATAAATATCAGTCAATTGTCACATAACATATATATATATATATATATATATATATATATATATATCATTAATTTTTTCTTTTTCTTCCCTTATTTTTACATCCTGTGGTATAGTTAATTAATTAATTTGTATTGCAGTTAGTTATTAAGTATTTTTTATATAATAAGATGTAAAAGTAACAAATAATAAATAAAAAATTAATAAAAAATTTAAAATAATTTTTTTTTAGTTAAATATATTATTTAAAAAATTAAGAATCAAATATTAAGAATTGAATAATTAATTCACGCACGTTAATACATAAGAGTATGTGCGAATACAAGAGATGTTCGGATTCTGCGAAGTGAAATTTTGTTACCCTTCGAATTTGATAGGGTGGATTTGGGTTGGAATAGTATTACAAATAGAGTCCCTAACTATAGGTCCAAATAGTTGATTTTGTGCATTGGTTTGGTTTGCCCCGTTTTGTATGGTTCCTTTCTTTTTTGTTATTTATAAATTTTCTCTGAGGGATGCAGCAAATGATGGTTAGGTGGATGGCGCCAACATGATTGAAATCACTTTGGTTACAGGAATGATTTTGTATGTCTCTTTCTTGCTTAAAAAAAAATGGAATTTTTATGATAAAACATTACAACAGTGTAAAGAATAGAACATGGGTTTAATTGTGTTATTAATAAAAGAATTTTTTATATTTTTAAATAGATTTAGACGATGTAAAATTTATTTTAGAAGATTGATTTTTAACCAATGAAGTTATGCTTTGATTATGACTAAATAACGTAAACACAATTATTTTTATATTCAAGACTACGTTCAGTTACCCAGCAAATACTGAATTTTCACTATCAACCATGAAAAGGTTACAAGTATTATTTGAACTCAGCAATTTCTGACTAATATAGGATATTCTTTAAACAAAGTCTTCTCAAGCTGAACAACCAAATATTCTTTGCAACATAGCCTCTTCAGGCTAAAGCCAGGTATTCTTTGCACACACAGCCTCCTCATGCTAAAGTACTATACAAGTGGATTTAAAAAAGTTAAAAAAAAACTTAAGAATTCCTCAACGCAGAGAGGATTTTTACAATGAAGTATAAATTCCTTTGATTCAAGAGCGAAGACAAGAATAAGCTTATGTAGCATTTTCGTCAATTTGAAACAGTGAAGAGAAGACCTTTATATAGGCAATAGTCTTGGAAAGATCCGTTAGACTCAAATCTTGATCGTTGTCCTTTTCTTGAAGCTTTCATATCAATGACAGAGATCAATCAGAATAATTAATGTTTGAGCAGCGAAGTCAGCGCACATTCAATACCGTTTTCTGACTTGATCAGTTTAGATAACAAAAACGTGATCTATTTTTCGTGTTGCAGAGGTTTTGCATAGTCTCCAACCACTTTTGGAAACTTCCACGAGTAACAATTAGATTTGAAATGTGCACAAGATACTTCGTCTGTCTTCAGTTTCTTCTAGTAGACGATGGATCTTGACAGAAAACATAGTCTTCAAAAGATATTGTGAAAGCAAAGTCCAAAGCTAATGTTGTTTACCATCATTCTTGTATCGTCTGATTTTTGAGATATAACCTCTTTTTGATGAAAGATGAAATAAAATTGAAGAGTCATCTTTCGTCTAAGGTTTTCTATCTTCTGATCTTACTTCATCTGAAAGTATCATCTGTCTTATAATTATCAAAACAAAGAGTATAAATCATCTTGATCTAACAAACAGCTTCATAATTTTTTAGGAAGAATGGAAAGTGAAGTCGAGGAAAAAATGCTTAATCAACTATTTAGTCCTAGTGCGTTTTACTTTTTGTTATCTTAAAAAATCTGTTTTTTGTCCTTCTAGTATTTTTTTTATATTATTTTGTTAATTAAATCTAATAGAGTGATCAAAGTTAAGAAAATAAATTAAAGGACTAAAGTAAAAAGGACAAAAACAAAAATAACAAAAATTGAGAGGATTAAAACAAAAGTAATTTCATATTATAAGGACTAAACAACAGTATAATTAAATTTATAAAAATTAGAAATTTTTTGTTTCTATTTTTTAATTTTTATTTTAATTAGTTATAATTTTTTTTCAATTTATTCGTTGTTTTGAATTAGAAATTATGACCATTGTAAAAGAAAAAGACATAGTGACAACAAATATTTGAAAACAGAAAATAAAACACCTTTTTTTCCCCTATGTTTCATTTACAAATATTTAGAAATAAGAAATATAACCAAATTAATATTACAATTTTTTTTATCATTTCCTATATAAATATTTAAATAAAAATAAATTTAAAATAACAGTTTTATAATTAATTAAAAATAAAACCCAAAACAATAACAATAAAAAAATCTTTAATTTTTATAAGTTTTGTTATGTTATTATTTAGTCCAAATAATATAAAATTATTTTCATTTGATCTCTTATAATTTTTATTATTACTTTTCTGATAAAAGATTTTATTTTAATAATTTTTATTTTTTTATTCTTCTATTAAATTTGAAAATTAAACTTAATGACATGACATGAACTAAAATCAAACAAAATAATATTATAAAGATATAAAAAAAAAACTATTAACAAACATCACTTATTCTATAGTTGCTTAAAAAGTTGATTAAGCCGAAGCCAAACTATCTACCAAAATCACCTTTCTTTCATGTTTATCCATACTAATAAACCTACAACTTTGTTCAGACCAATAGAATTTGTCTACTGGAATTTACTGTGATTCATAAAAACAAGTTGTAGAATTGTGATATTAACTTGGATGCACAAGCTAACTGATCATGACGAATTTTTTGGTTTCATCTAGCAAATGACACCTGAATCATTCACTAATGTTAGTAAAAAAATAATAAAGAAGTAAAACTACAATTTGATGTACTAAAAAATTTAACTCCTTACAATTCAATCTTTAAATATTTGGTAGTCACAACAAAAAGAGCTAGTGTGTCTCAGGTGTTATGAATGAAGATGTGAGATGTTATGAATGAAGATTATATCCAGTGACCTCAAAATAAAGTACAAAGGATTCTACAAAATTATTTTGTGATAACAACTCGACCATTTATATTGCCAATAATTCAAATACAACGTGACAGAACTAAACATCCAGAAATAGACTGAAAATACATCAAGGAAAAATTAATAATGGACTTTAAAATATTACATACATTCCCTCGGGATTTCAATTGGTTCATGAATAGTGGTTTCTGAAATCTTATGTATTTGCAATGAGTTACAATATGGCTTAGCTATTGACAATATAATTTTCAAAGATTAAAAATAAAGGAAAAAAATGACAAATTGTCTGTTTTTAATTCTCCTAATAACTAAAAAATAAATAATTAATCAATAATTAATATTTATTTGTAAAAAGAAAATTACTTACAAATTCGGAATGCTGGATATCCATTAATCATCAGCTTGAAGATAATAATAGCAAAAACTCTCAGATTTCTCAAGGTATTCCATGCAATTAATAACGGCAATTAAGGGTTGATTATTTATATATACCTTTATTTATGATTTGGTTTCCAGGACAAAACTTAGTTTGCCTATTACTATAATTGTTCCTTGATTTATTTTTTCTATTACTTTAAGTACTAACTAATTGGAATGATCTTACCTTATATATTTGTAGTGATCTATAATTTGAAACACGTTAAATAAAGCATTTTCTTCAACTAATAGCCTCCTCTTACTATCTAATCAACTAATAATAATAAATTTAACAGTCACATTCCTAGTGGAGTAAATAACATATATAGTAACTAAGTATTTTATTAATTGATACGCTTCTCCCTTATCACCAGATCAGCTTGATAATGGGATTGGAATAATATGCACACAATCTTAAGTTTAAATCTTATTAAATAATAAGAAAAAAAAATTAAAATACACAACAGTCAAATTCACTTATAAAATATATATATATATATATATATATTATTTCTTTTTCAAATCTTATAATTAATTACTTAGTTATTTATGTATTGATGTTATTTATCAAAGGTTAATTTCCTGTTACTCCGTCTGTTCATCATTTGTCAATACCTCTCTTTTTTTTCCCCTACAATTATGATATGGAATAATTCATATATTTCAGCACGATACATTTATGCGAATTTGGTAAGTTAACGCTTATATATTACGCTATTAGCATAGAGTGAATAAAAGTAGTAGCAATCACTATGGTATTATCTTGTGGAATATACTCAATAGATACATTTGATGCTTCTGAACTTACCTTATTTTGATTTGACTTGGACCCCTTCTCATTCTAATTTGATGGATCCCACCTTCTTCTTGTCTTCTTCACCAGTCTCGTGTCTCAATCATCAATTATTTATCCCACAAGGATAATTTTAACAAGAAAAAGAACCTTAACGAAGTACATAGTACTCTTGACATTGTTGGTCTCAAATGGAAATGAATTACATAAATTTGGTAATAAAATCTTATAAATTAGGGCTAAAGTTTCTAAATTTGGGATTTATCAGTGATATGAAAATATAGAGGTCAAGTTGTCATTCACATCAGCCCATCCATATTATATTATACATGGCAAGTTGGATGCCACTTGCACAATAAAAAAAAATGGAAGGGTTATCTAGAAATGAAAAAAAAAAAAAAGAAGATTTTTTTGAGAAATTTATTTTTAAAAAATAAAAAAAATCATAAAATTTTGAAAAATTTATTTAACCCATTGGGGTATAATATACTAATTAAAGAGTTGTTGGGCATTGAATTCTTACTACATTAGAAAATAAAGAAGCACGATGACTTGCTTCACAATTGAAGATCAGCAATTGACCTATGACTATGACAAGTGACATGCATTTCTAATAATCATTGAGCATCCCATGTACTAGTGTTATTTTATCATTAAAAGTTTTGTTTCAAAGTTTTTTATCACTATCCATACATATTTGGATTTGGACAGCAGATAAAAAAAGTATTGGGTCAAAAGATACAAATTTAATAGTGAAAATACTTTTACTACAATTGTTTTTTTACAATAATTATTAAAAAAACTTTAATAGTGAAACTGATCTCTTGCAAATTAAAATGGAAGAATAGATAACCATTGATTCAAATTTGGTTTTAATATTCTATCATTAAATTAATTATGTTCAAGAATTAATCGAAATCTTCCATTTCACACAAATTTCAAAAATGTTCTTTTAAAAGTTTGAATTCAAATATACATTAATTATATCAAATTCTTCGTAAATTTTAGCGTAGATATACATAGATCATTGTAAAAAAAAAAATATATATCATAACGAGATTAAAAATATTATTTGTTCTAGATGAGTTTTATGGTGGTCCAAGTTTAATTCAAAAAAATCTAACGACATGAAAGATTGGAACCTTCGTTAATTTATATATGTGATTTTAGATAATTATCATTTATATGTTATGAGTCCTTTATCAATATTTATAGGAATCGTAATTAAGATTCTATATTCGTGAATCTTAGAAAAGATTATTTCAGGCTAAAAAATCTTAATATATCATATAGCAATTATGATCTAAATACAATTCTATTTTGAGTCTAATTCAACCTGACCAATAAGATGAGTCTGATGACTGGGTAATAAAATCGGTTCTCATCCCAATCCAATACATTATTTATTAACTTGTTCAAGAGGATAATAATTACGAGAATGAAGTTATGATTCTCAACTTTGTAATTTTTAAATTATTAGTCTCGATGATGTCTCATTATTTTAGTGTGTAAATGCATTTATTAACTTTTTTTACGTTAAACTAAAATAGAAATACGGAAATGCCCTAATAAAATAATATGCACAAAGTTATGGTCTTCAAATCATGCACGCTTTAGATTTACGAAATTCCATGAACACATTATTTATTCTTATTGTACATAAAGGACTTTAAAGATGTGGAACAATATATGTGGTTCTCTATCATAATATCAATGAATTCGGTTATGCTTTTGCTTTAATTTTTTCTATCTATTTTATTGATAAATTAACACAACAGATGTTATTATCTTTAAAATATATCTCTTCTTAAAATTTGTAATAATAAATTTGTTGCAGATGAGCATTGGTGTAATTCATATGAAAGGTTTATCAACAAAATATTCTTTAACACACTTACTTTAATATTTTCATTATTATTATAATAATTAATTAAAATTTACTAAAAACTATAAATCATAATAAAGGTTCATTAAATAAGATAGAACTCAAAAAATCTTGTGATTTCTGATGAATTTCTGACGATAAGAAAGTGTATATTAAAAGCAG
Organism: Hylodesmum podocarpum; assembly: GCA_026586105.1. Lineage (NCBI taxonomy): Eukaryota > Viridiplantae > Streptophyta > Magnoliopsida > Fabales > Fabaceae > Hylodesmum > Hylodesmum podocarpum. Next base: position 2,696,193 of record JALJEV010001437.1, on the reverse strand, counting down.
TTTCTTACTAAACTTTCTCATTCCTATACTGATCAATCTTGACCAAAATATTGACTTATACCAAAATTATAAGTGTTAATTTTATGGTATCTCAACTTTAATGAAGAGCTAATCAAATCAAGAAGGCCTCATGTTTCATTTCAGAACACTCTGGAAAGCATCAACCAAAACTCAATCTCAATCAACAATCCATCATCTCAAACACATTATCTAAGTCAATTTTGGACAAATGAAAAATCATAAAAACCAACTAAAAATTATCACAACACACACAACAAAAAAATAAAATAAAAAATAAACGTTGGCAAGAAAGTATGATAGAAATCTGATGATGAGTAGATGTTACTATCAAAAATAATATATTTTGGATGTATGTTTTGCATGTTTCCATATTAAGTGAGGTTGTTGACAGGCCCACCTGCAAGCTAGGGTGACTATTCATTGAAAATCTCTAAATACTAAATATATGATATATAATGCATTCCTGTTTTCTAACAATTCTCTCAAGAGCTAACATCAAAATTTATGAATGGTGGAACCCATACATAACTATCATGCACTTCCCAATATCCATAACCACAATATATAAATGGATAACTCACTTTTAAAACCTCTTTCTATTTCCCATAAACTGTTGCTCGCTAACTAATACACGCTTCACCAAATATTCAAATAACCACACGTTTAGGTCTGGGATTTTCGTTTTCACCTCATGTTTTTATTTTTTTAAAATTTTTAAAATTGAGAAAATATATTTATTTCTATTATAATTATGTTTTTATTATCGAATTTTCATACTCGCTTTTTAATTCTAAATTCTAATGAAAATATTTTCTTTACTTTTAAATTTATTTTAAAAATTATTTCCAGAAAAAATATCTTTAAAACTATACAACAATTATTTAAAAATAATATACAACTGTGTACATCTACCTAAAAAAATATACAATTATACAATTACTTCTCCACCAAACAATTTCAAATTAGAAATGTACAGTGTTGTATTTGTATACAGAGAATGCATGAATTATTCAAAGTTGCAAGTGTCTTGATGCGCTTATCATATATATTTGAATATGGCAACAGCTCAAGTCCCTCGTGACTCGTCCCTATCAAATCATAACTTTCAAAGCTTATACCAATGGAGCAAGGATTAGTCTTCCATAATGTAGCTAATTGAAGTTTAAATTCCAGAAGAAAGGCACAGTGATACATGAAATTTTTGTTGACCATAAATATATTAGTTGAGATATGTAAATATTATTATTAATTGACTAAACTGTTTTATTTTTTCTATGAAATATTTATGTAATTTAAATAATTTCTTAGTATTCCTCTGCAAATGAATATATTAGTTGACATGTAAATATGTGTTCAGGATCATCACTGGAAAAAAAAAAGTACTTTTGAATTCAGTGAATCAGTGTTCAAACAAAATTTCTATAAAAAATATATGTAAGTAAAAAAATTTCAAAACTTATGAAGACCAATATAATGTATTGAAGAAAAAAAATGGAGATTGATGGTGCAGTAAGTCGGTGAGAGAAGTTCAAGGCTGACCCGTATCGAAATGAAAAGACTATACAGAAGAAATTGGGTGAATGAATTTGGTACTAAGTACATTGTTAGATACTAGATATGACATGGCCTTCAATATGGTCCATTTTCTTTTTCTGGTTAAAATTGTTAGGTTAATGCAAACGTGAACTTTGCCTTTTAACCTAAAATCTATTTGACCATACTGGAAAACTTTTGTCCACAAAATCAATTAGTTTTGTGCTAAAGAACCAATTCAAGACATATTTTACTCCTGATATTTTATAATTCATTTGCCAATTTTCTTCATCACATGTTTACACTTACCTTGTCATATAAGAAAGTGATATTTACACCCGAATGGCTTAAAATTAAGACGTATAGGAATCATCTATTATGAAGTAAAACAAAGTGATATTTAACAGAAATCTTGAAATAACTACTATTACATCAGTTCAAAAATGAAGAGCATGAACCCCTTATGGTAAGAGGGTCAGAAAAGTGAAAACCCGTGAGTCATGGATGGACTACAGATCTAGTAAAGTCACGAATTATCACGAAAGTGAAACCAGTGAAAAGGGGACGTTTACCCAGAAAAAAAATGGAAAGTGGAAATTGTAGACAAGCAAAGTTACCTAACATTAAGGGATTATACCTTTTTAATGTGATGGAACTGAAATCCCAGCCATGAAAACTTTAGAAAACCACATGGCCACAAAACATTAAAATCATGTGGGGCAAATGATAGGACATGAGTTACAATGTCAGAGTTTGTAGTTTAAATCTCTTTTCATTTTCTGATCTTAGATCTAGTCTTAGTGCTCTGAAGATCCTCTGTCAAAAAGATACAAAACCCTTTTCTTATCCATTTCTCCCTTTATCACTCAAATCTCAGACCAACTCTGCCATACTGAGTCCTTATGTGCTTTTACAGCTAAGTTTGTTCCTGAAATTTGACACACCTTCAAAGTCCAAATGCATTCAACTCAAATTCAAGGTACATAGAACCAACACGCCTCAGAATTCTCTGAACTTGTATGAAAGCTGCTTCTTTTCTCATCCCAAGGTACACTTACTCAGTTAGTTTGCCCCATACCAGTTTGTTCTTTAGCTAAAACTTGTTCTTATCTTATGATGTCTGTTTTTTTCCTAGGTATATAATATCACTTCAGTAACTGAGATCGTGTGAAGCACAAGAAGTTAAATAAAACTTTATCTTATTTCAGTCTGAGAAACTTGATCTTTGATTAATTAAAGGGATTGCCAACAAAACTATGGTTAGATCCTGCTGGAAACCAACTGTGGTGGGTGATGATGGAGATGTGAATGGGAGAGTTGAGGGGTTGCTTTGGCACAAAGATTTGGGGAACCATCTTTATGGGGAATTCTCAATGGCTGTTATTCAGGCTAATAGTTCATTAGAGGATCGTAGCCAACTTGAATCTGGACCCTTGAGTTCTGACTATTTGGGTCCTCAAGGAACATTTGTAGGTGTATATGATGGTCATGGTGGCACCCCAGCCTCCCAGTTTGTGAGTGACAATCTTTTCAACAATTTCAAGGGTATGCTATGCCCTCAACTCTGTTATAAGCATATGTGCATTTATTGGAAGTATATAGTTTTCTCTCTGCTGCTTTCTAATGATTTGAAGACTGTCAAAAGGCATTAGTATGTTTTTCCTTGACCCCTAGTATTCAAAACGTTGGTATCCTTAAAATCATTCATTTCCAATACTCAATTGAATCTTGGTTTCACATACTAGGACCAAAATTCCAAACTAACATAATTTGGACAATGAAAACTGATTTGTTAATGATTTTAAGTATGAAAATCCACTTGGAAGTCAATTTGAAACAAGTATCATGTATAAAGGAAATGTTAATATCAAATAAAAATATAGATGTTTAAGAAACTTACTCCATAGCAGAGAATAAGTTTGTTCTCTAATTAATATCATTGTGGTATACAGGTTTCGCTGCTGAGCATCAAGGCATTTCAGAGAATGTTATACGAAAGGCCTTTTCAGCAACAGAAGAAGGTTTTCTGTCTGTGGTGAAGAAACAGTGGCTAAGCAAGCCACAGATTGCATCTGCGGGTACATGTTGTTTGGCAGGGATAATTTGCAATGGCATGCTATATGTTGCAAATGCAGGAGACTCAAGGGTGGTGTTGGGGAGACTGGAGAGAGCAACAAGGGAAATAACAGCTATCCAATTAAGCACAGAACACAATGTTAACATCCAAACAGAGAGAGATGAACTTCGCACAAAGCACCCCTTTGATCCACAAATCGTGGTTATGAAACACAATGTTTGGCGAGTGAAAGGCATCATACAGGTAGAAATTTGAGGGATTCACAGCACTTGTTAATGAATATGATAGTTTTAGGAATGAGCATGTCTTTAAAATGAACTGCATGTATTAGATTTTAGAGTAAAAAAGAATTAAGCAAAAAGACTCAAAAACTCTAAAGCAAAAGTAATTTGTTTATTCACTTATAGGGAGCTATAAGCCTATAACAAAAAGAGTATTTAAATTCCAAGTTAACAGATTTAGCTTTTGCAGGTTTCAAGATCCATAGGTGATGCATATCTGAAGAAAGAGGAATTTAACAGGGAGCCTCTTCCTCAGAAGTTTAGACTACCTGAACCTTTCTTCAAGCCAATTCTTAGTCATGAACCGTCCATATCAGAGCATAAACTCCGTCCTGAAGATCAATTTCTTATCTTTGCTTCTGATGGTTTATGGGAGCAACTTAGCAACCAAGAAGTTGTCCACATAGTTAGCACCAATCCACGAAATGTAAGTTTCCTTTATGATCATTCAAGGATGTAAGTTTCCTTATCATGCAAGAGTTCCTTTCTCAGTATTAATTGTTAGTGATTCATGTAACAGGGAATTGCCAAGCGGCTTGTGAAAGCTGCACTTAGAGAAGCAGCTAGGAAGAGAGAAATGAGAGTCTCAGACCTCCAAAAGATTGAACAAGGCGTGAGAAGACACTTCCATGATGATATAACAGTTATTGTTGTATTTCTAAATGCCAAACTCATTGATAATAGCTCTCTCATGGCTTCTCCTCTTTCAATCAGAGGAGGTGGATCTGCCAATTTTTAGTTCAAGCAATTATTGGCTTCTGTTTGCTGAAATTGTTACAAAAAGCAGATATGCATATATAACATAACATCACACTTTCACTACCGCAGCATTTTTTTTTAATGTTCTTAAAAGCAGTTTGTAATTATTGTTCAAGCTTCAAGATTATCATGGAATAAATCTTTCAAAACCTGTTATTAAAGTATACTAAAAAACGAGGTACAACCATGAAGGTTGTTACCAACTCGGCCAACGAAAAAGATAAACAAATGAATAGAAATGTCATTAGTAGTATAGTATGACAATGTGCTGATAGATGAAATTACAAAAAATACTAAGAATTTATTGGAAATTTAATATTGGACGAAATTATAAGGGAAGTCTATCATCACCCAAAGCCTATTTCTAGGATCGATGAAGATGTTGAGTCACCTCGTTGTAGGGCCAATATTGGACCACCCTTAACTAGTTTTCACGCTCTCCAGTTCTCAGCGTGAGAGAGGTGTGAAGTCTAACATCTTCTAGAGATAGAGTCTGTTGCATGAATATAAATAGGGTACAAATCTCACTTTATAAGTCGGTTTTGTGGGGGTTGAGTTAGACACAACCCATGATTTCTAGAGAATTTGTGTACATGTAAACTTTTCTTAGCAAAAGGAAACCTTTTCTTACCAAAAGGAACATTTCATCTATGGGGGAGCTTAGCCGGGCTGTTAAGGTTGGTTTGGGTAAGGAAAGAGCTTGATTTGTTAGTAATGATGTAGAGACCTACAAAAGGCACTCTAAATATTAAATCAGTCGTAACTTTATGTAAGATTATAAGAAAATTTTATTAGACTTAGAAATACTTCCCCATTATAAGTTAAGTTTGGCGCCTTAACTACATAGGTGCTCGCCAATCTTAGTAATGTTAGTTAAGTCTTGTATAAGTCTAAGACATTAAGGAGGGACACGGGTCATAATTGGTAATGATGAGACTGTTAGAGGTTTATCTGGACATGCATATGCTTCTATTAGTTAGTCAGAGATTTGATACTTGTCGAGTGCATCATCATTGTTATAACTTTTCTCTAACTGCACATAGACTAAAATAAAGCAATTATCACCATAAGCAAGTAAGTTTAATAAAATCTCTAACTATCCTAGACATGCGATTTGTTTTATGAGCTGATTAACGAGAAATATACTTAACGACGAATCTACGGCCTTAGCCCGCTCAAGCTCAAGCAAGGGCGCATAATAGAAATTTCTCCATTATTACCGTTACTGAGAACAGTGGACAAGATAAACTAACGTTGTATAGAAAAATATTGTTGCTTCTCTCTCTCTTGGTTCAATGTTGCTGCATAAGTGAATCATAAAGTTGTGTTATCAAAGTACAAAACGTTAGGTGTTAAATGCAATTAGCCAAACATCTATCAGTGAGAGCATCATCGACTCGCATTTGGAGACAATTGATTTTTTTCTTTAACTACATATCCATTATTCTTTCTTCATTGACGATTAAATTTTTGTGTGTTTAAAGACCATTGACTTGTTAAATAATATTACCCCATCCTAAGTCAACAAATCTACTGTATTGTGAGTTTATTCACGTTGACGACAAAAAAAAGTTATATAAAATTTAACTTGTGATTTAATTGACAATATAAAATATTTTACATTATTAGTACATGAACATCTTTTTCCAATTTCTTTTTCATCCTACCATAAAATTTAAAATATAAGTATGCTACAAATACAATACTTTACACAACATTTTATATATAAAAAAATAATAATTTGAAGATAGTCAATGATATGTAATAAATTACATAAATACTATTTCTCTTAACATAATAACATCCTGATGTGTTAATTCTCAAAATAAAAGCAACTTACATTATTGAAGCAAATGAGGTAAGTCTTAAAAAAATATTATATAAAAAATATTACCAAGTTGCTAAAAAATTAAAAAGCACTTCTCTGAATCACAATGAAGATTTTTGCAAGTTGAGAATACAATATGACCCACTAAGAATAAGTCAACTCATTGGTAGCAAAATAATTTTTTTATAAAGATGGCTGGAAACACTTTGCTATCACAATACTATATTAATTAAAGTTTATTTAAAATTAGAAAGGTTTCAAAGTTTCATACATACCTCCCTCCCTCATAATTTTGTAACTTCAAATGAATTTATAATCAATAGGTATGTGTTAAATAGAATAATTTTAAAATGTGTTGCTTGAACTCCTCAAAAAAAAAAAGGCAAGACGAAGCATTACCATTCAGTTTCGAGAGAAACCGGAAATCTCAAATATCAATCACCAAATACATAATTTTCAACATGTAATAAGAAATTAGCATTAATGAAAATAGCCCATCGGAGTTCTCTGTTCCCCTCGTTAAGATTGGGAGAGATCCGATTGGGAATTTGAAGGAAATTCACAGGTTATACATACTCTTGCCTCGTAAACTTAATAAGCTCCCTTTCCTGTAGTTTTGCTAGTGGTCTTCATTCATGGCCATGCCAGAGAATAATTAAACGTAAATGTGTTTACTTAAAAACATGGAAATAAAATGTTTTACATAAACTGGCAAGGTCATTTACATAGATGTAAACGTATGGCGTAAAGTAATGATCCTTCCGTTCATTTATTCTAGCTAGCAAAATATTTCAAACTCCAGATATAGGTACAGACATAAAGCATAAGAGTAAATTACAAGGTTATAAACCTAAAAGTTCCCTCCATATCCAGCCCTACAAATGTACAATCCTAAATTTTAGCAAACCAGTAAACTAAGAAACACCTTCAAAGGGTTAACTTATCTTAAGGCGACAACAAAGATGATAAAATTTGGAAGCTACAGCCTTGAAAATAAAACAGTTTTAAAACATAGTTGAAAACACATAATGAATTCAGCCACACCTTGAGTTTTAAAACATTCACCCTCATTTTTTCTTTAGTGCCAGAAGATAGTTGCCAGGAACGTGAGCTTAAACATTTCTGCTGATCCAGTAAACTAGTGCAATAGCTCTACACCAAACACTAACATTTCTACAAGAAAGATAACATACTTTATTAATCCCCTTTTCAAGAAACATGCTTCTAATCCACGTGATGTGCATTCATAGCTCTACTTTTAAATAAGATCTAAACACGACAAAGCTCTTAAAATAACCCATAAAACACTACATTAACAACTCTATGATGAAGAAAAACAATTTCACACACAAGACAAATCAGAATTTATGCACCCCGCCTCCCTATAACCATTGCAAAGGCAGAAAAGGAAAGAAAAGTGAATGAACACTACAGATGATGAAATGTTAACTCTAGCCCCCTCCCTTCCTCCAATGCCCAAAATTGTTAAGCATTAATCAAAAACAAGTTCATCCTACGTGAGGGCCTATTTCCTCATTTAATCATCACTCCTCAGATACATATTAAGCAACAAAACCTATCCTAACATCAATAAAGCCTGGATCAGAGTGATGTCAAAACCAAAGAACCAACCTGGTACTACCTTTCAGCATCATGATAATGCACATTTCAAAAGCAGAGGGTAGATGGCAATGACAAGGTTGAAAATATCAAGAAAAAGCCATGTTCCCGTATACCTTTGTTCAATTAAATGTTTTTAGGCTGTAGATTCCAAAATTCAAATCTTTGCAGATTTTAAGATAAGTAACCCAATTAAGAATTACCCCGGAGCTGTAGCATATAAAGCCAACACTACAAAAAAAAAAAAAAAAAAAAAAAATGCTTCTTCAGACCACTTGAATCTTCTCCATCTCATAGAGGAAGGCATCAGTGAACAAATGAGAGATGGATACTTCGGGGACTAATATGCTGAAAAGTAGAATCAGTGTGGAGGACTCTGCGAATCTTAAACGGCTAAAAGCTAAAAACTGCAGAAAAGGAAAAAAAAAGTCTCAAGAGTTAAAAAAGAAAATAACATTCGGGTCAAAATTGAAGACATACAATAAACCAAGGGTAACTGACAAGAGCAAAAAGACCATTGACTTACGAAAAAATTCCTACACTTAAGATGCAACCTTCCATTCAGGTCCCTCCTCCAGCATTGCTTGCAATAGCAGCCTTCTAGTTCGAAACACAACAAACAGAACAGTCAACACCCAAATATATTTTTTTAAACCAAGTCCTCAATTTCATCACTAAAGTATTGCCCTCTCCCCTATACGGCCCTTAAAGTTTAAAAAAATAAAAACTACTATATAGGCAATCCCCAAGTATTAGAAATCATGCCATGTATTGCCCTCTCCCCTACACGACCCTTAAAGTTTAAAAAAATAAAAACTACTATATAGGCAATCCCCAAGTATTAGAAATCATGCCATGTATTGCCCTCTCCCCTACACGACCCTTAAAAGTTTAAAAAAATAAAAACTACTATATAGGCAATCCCCAAGTATTAGAAATCATGCCATGTAGTCCCCCTAATACTGTGAAAAACTTTTAACTTGGCCCCTGGACATGAGTAAAATATATCAAGTTAGGAACTAAACTGATAGATATTCAATACTTGGGAGATTACTTATATACTTGTATTACATTAGGGACTACTTAGAAGAAAGGATAATAGTTGGGAGAAACCAAATAGGTGGTTTATTCCAAATTTTCCCCATAATAATATAACCTAAAAGCATTGCAAAAGACCTAGGGTCTCACCGGTGGTTCAATCTTTCCCTCTCCATCTAGTGAAGTTGACGATGGATTTGCAAACCTGCAAGCAGAGAACAGAAATACTTGATAAGAAATCATGCACGTTTGATTCTTATGAACAATATAAAATTGGAAAACCAAATTATCACATGCACCGACCTAAGTGCCCTTGCTTTCCTTTTATCTTCTTCCAAAGGATCGGTTTTGGAAACGGGTGCAAACCTAGCAAGTCGAGCTTTCTTCTTTGCCTCATCATCTGCAGTTGTAGTTGGACCAGGCATTCCAAACCTGCGACACAAAATCAGTAACACAACAATGTTCACTTGCATTCCCAGTAAGAAAATAAACTATTCACAGTTAACACAACAGTTTTCACTTGCACTCCCAGTAAAAATAAACGATTCACAGTTAAATGTCATAAAGAGAAAAAGTGGAAACCTCTCAGCCCTAGCCTTCCTCTTTAGCTCCTCCGATTTTGATGACTCTGATCCCTGCGGTGAGGACGCAGTGCCAAACCTGCATGTGAAGAGAACCTTCAATTGAGACAACCCTAAATCCTGTTATACAACTAGGGTTACCGAATCAATACGTGAAAAGCTAGAGACAAAAAAGTGAAATAACACGATAATTGAACGTATATTAGAAAAAATCAAAGCATTGGACCTTTCAGCTCGGGAATTGCGCTTCTCTTTCTCAGACAACTGGACGGAAATCCCGAATCGCTCGGCGCGGCGCATCTTCTTCTGAATATCAGAGAGCGGCGCGTCGGTTCCGGATTCCGGCGTCGGAGATGTCTTGGCGTCTTTGGCGGTGTCTGGATCCTTAGCGTCGTCGGAGTCCTTGTCGGCAGGGGTTGGATCTGGTGCGGTGGGGTCTAGGGTTTTGTTAGGGTTTTCCAATTCCTCTGTTGGATTATTGTTGTTGATGTTGATGTTGTCGTCGTTAGTAGTTGCCATTGGAAGCTGAAGATCGATGGAAGGGCGAAGCAGAGAGAAAATAGAAGAGCGTGTCACCGAAAAGGAATTACAGGTTGCGTGAGATTCCTTACTCTTCCGTATACACTGTGAGATTGTTGGGTTCTTGTTCCTTTTCTAGATTGCAAAATACCAAAGTATTGTTGTCATGACACGATAGTTATAACTGGGCCTGTGGGCTAGACTGGGCCTGTGGGCTAGACTGGGCCTCTGATGTAGTAGTGAGTTCAAACAAGTACCTGTTACCTACCATTTTAATTTAGATTTTGTTCAACTTTGTTAATTAGGTTACATTTTTTAATAAAATTTTAATATATATATATATATAGTATATGTTATTTTAATTTTTTTTATTTTCTTAATTTTTTAATTTTATCTAGATTTAAATTTAAATGATATACCTGTACAATCGCATAAGCTTATGTTGTAGGAAGTCATAATCCCATGAATATTTGGAAATGTTATTCGATACTTGCCATAACTCATGACTCATCCACTGGACAATTATATACTGATTAGTAAGTTTACGGTTCATGAATGTTTATTATAACTGCCTTTAAATTTCTCGAACCAAATTAATCTCACCGAACGATTAAGAATATTTCTTGTATTCATATAGGTGCCAAAAAAAAATCTAACAAAATTACAAGAAACAAATTCTAAATTATGGGCTAAAAGATAATATACTGATTCCCTCACATTTAAGTCTCAGTCCATCATCTATCCACAAATAGGACCTACTTAATTAGCAAGCAGACGAAGTTCGGCTCAAGAAAGGGGATACCTACAAAGCTTTGACCCAAATGAAAAGCATTACAAAAAATTACTAAGTAAATAACAAAGCAAAATATAAAGGGTTCTCTCCATACCCAGCCAAAAGAAAAATCTAAATTTGGGTAACTTGACATCTTGGTGTTCACTCATCACAAAGATTAAAATACAGGTTACAATTGAAGACAAGTAACTTCTGAACACAAAGGATAACTAGTAACTTCACATTGCCAATACCTTAGAGATAATTCAATTTTATTTTTTTTTTAAAAAAAAGAGTTGATGATAGATCTGAAAACCCGAGTTGTGGAACTCGATTGGGGCTAGTTTTTAAAATGCTTTAGAAGCCAAATAGAAAATTAAAAAAAATGAAAATAGAAATAAAAGGCAGCAAATTATACACACAATTGCAGGCTGAAAGCTTAATTCATCAGGTGGGAAAAGGATCCTGAAAGGATATGCGATTCACCTCAGAATTAAGCTGATTCTCCCACTGGGGTAAAACCAGCCCCATTCCTATCATCATCTGCAGCTCCTGAACCCTGATGAGATTTTATTTTCCAATAAATGTAATGACGCATCACGGAAAGGCGGGATCTATTTTAGCATATACGAGCAAAGCTTCTTAATAATTTCCACATTGGCATCCAATTATCCAAAAAATACTCAAATGTTACAAATATAGCCTAACAGAGATCTAAAGAACAAATAGTAAAAAACCAAGGAACCTACTATCATATCATCATACAGAGTACAACCTAAAACCTAGAACACCATTTTTACAAGTGCATTTGATGCTTCAACTGCTCCATATTGCATCCAGTCCTTGGTACATACAAGGGCCTCCACTGTCTCGGGTCGCAAGGAACTTCGATATGGATCCATCTCTTTGCTTTTATTATCAAAGACAGAGTCAGAAGGAACAGTAGAAACTGGAACAGATAATATGTCACGGGCCATTTTGGAAAGAGTAGGGTACTTGAGTTTGTTTAGCTTCCACCAACCTAATACATCAAAGTCTGGAACCCGAGGCAACAGTGATTCTTCCAGATACTGGTCCAGTTCAGACTTATTTTGTTGGCTAGTAGTTTCCATGATGTAGGCATCAAAATCTGTAAGACCATTATCTGACAACAGAGTTCCTCCTCTGGATCCGTCCACTTTCATGTGGCCAGCACTTCCATCTTCAGCATAAGTTGGTGTCAGTGGCAGGGGAAGGGCTACATATTCATCAAACAGCTCATGAATTCCATCATCAACAACCTTAATATATGTATGAGCATCATCACCGTAGATTTTCGTGAAACTGAATTCAACAAGCTTCATCTTGAAACGAGGATCCATAACAACAGCAGCCACCAAAACCAGACTACAATCTCTCCAGTACTTATCAATCTTTTCTTGCATAGGTTTAGTAAGGTTGCTAATGAAGGGATCCTCATTCGTTGTAGCTCGAGCCAGATCCAACTGCAATTTCCAAACTTCATGGAAGCAAGAAATAGCAGTGGGACGAGTTGTTGTGATAAGAATGTTTGCTAAGTCAAAAAGCGGCTTCAAGTATGTGCAGAGGGTCTCAACAAGCTTCCAATCTTGAATAGATGGAGCTCCTCTATAATCAGGATCAGAAGTGTCCAAACAAGAAAACACTTCTCTTAGTTCAGAAGCTGCAACCAGCATTTCATATATAGTATTCCATTTAGTTTGATCATCAATAAAAAGGGTCCTTTCACTAGGGACCTGAAGTTGCTGCTTGAGCTCCAGGAATTTTTCCTCATGTGATTCTGAAGTTTTCACATATTTGACACTATTGCGGATTTTATTGACAATGCCTTGTGCTGAGCTCAACAAATCATTTGCAACATAACTTAAAGTACGGGCTATGCAATTTCCAATGAGCAACTGGCCATTGAGGATAAGTGGATTCTTCACACAGAACAAAGGTCTGAGATTTTCAATGGCAGCTTCAGTCAGTGTCTGACAAGTGATAGAAAAGAGCCTGCCCTCCAAATTCCAATCAGAAAGGCAAACCGATACAGCATGGCTGATAGCAGAGTCAGAATCAGGGTATGGCTCCATGACAACATTGAGAATTCTCTTCTGCAACTTCCAATCATTATCCACAAAATGTCCGGTAATAAACACATACCCTACAGATTGACTTGAGGTCCAGATGTCTAGTGTCAGACAAATGCGTCCAGGTAATCCCTCAAAATACTTCATAAGGCTTTGCTTTTCCATCAGATAAGTTGCAACACAGTCTCCTTGAACAGTGTTAAAGGTCACCATGTTGAATTGGGGCTGCAAATTTTGGACAAATGCGACAAATCCTGGATGCTCAACCATGTGAAGGGGGTAGTCATGCATAATGATCATCCTAGCAATCTCATTGCGACAACGATCTTGGTCAAAAAACATATAAGGAGTGCTAGGGGATCTATAACGTCGCTTTGGTGTATTGCTAGCATTGCTAACACCAGTTCCCCTTGAACGAGGAGTATATGGAGTCGTTTGGTTCGGATCTTGACTACGCAGAAGAGCCGGGCATGCTCCCTTGGCAATGTGCCGTTTAAGGTGGCTAGTACCAGCCACTTTTGAACCAGTACTGTAGGCAAAACTTTGCTTGCACTGCTTGCAGCATGCTCTTCTACATCCAGCACTGACAGTTTCTATGGTGAAGTGTTCCCAAACTATTGACTTCTTTTTCCTCCTCTTATTTGGCTGTGTTTCTGGGGTATTTTGCTCAGTGTCTAGAGGAGTTTGAGCATTCACTATCTCATAGCTAGGATGCATATTTGCGTTGACTATCTCATAGTGTGATTGAGAATTGACAAGCTGATTATTGTGCAGTGTTTCATTATTTGTCAGCTCATAGTGAGTCAACATATGGGAATGGTCTAGCTGATCATGAGACAATGTTTCAGAGTTATCTAGCTGATGGTTGGCCAGTGCCTCAGAATGTTCCAGATGATTGTTGGGCAATGTATCATACTCAGGCAGATGATTATGGGGAAGTGGTTTCATGTCTATGAGATGACTGTCTTGTAGTGGTTCAGAACTAGCTGGTGATTCTGAATTGGGCAGTGATTCAGGCTGCGGCAGCTGCTCTTCAGTAATTATATATTGATTACTGAACTGATGATTATCAGGAAGAGTTTCTGGATGGGAGAGCTGATCATTGGGATCTGTTGTAGAATTGGCCAACTCATTTTCAGGTAGACCTTCAGACATGACCACATCTTCATTGATCTGTGCTTCATCCATGATGGTCTCATTGCTAGGTTGAGTGTCAGATAAGGCTATCTCACTTCTGGGATGTATGTCAGACATGGCTACCTCACTACTGAGCTGTGTCTCAGACATGACAGCATCATTGCTGGGCTGTGCTTCAGACATAACGACTTCATTGTTTTGCTGTGTTTCTGACAAAACTGTCTCATCACCATGATATGTTCCAGATTCAACCAACTCATTGCTTTGATGCGTTTCAGATACAAGCACCTCATTGCTGTGCTGTGTTTCAGATACAACCACCTCATTGCTGTGCTGTGTTTCAGATACAAGCACCTCATTGCTGTGCTGTGTTTCAGATACAACCACCTCACTGCTGCATTGCGTTTCAGACACAACCACCTCACTGCTGCATTGTGCTTCAGTAACAACCACCTCATTGTTGCATTGAGCTTCAGATACAATCACATTATTGTTAGTTGGAGTTTCAGAACTAACCACAGCATTGTCTGGAAGTGTCACAGAATTGATCACCAGGTTGCTAGCCGGTGCCTCGGCAGCAAGCTTCTCCTCAAGACTAGCTTCAGAACTAACAATCGGATCATTGGATGTTACTTCAGTGTTGCTCAATGGATCGTTGAGCACTGACTTTGAATCATCCGTCTGATTGCTGTCAGTGGCCGCCCCAGCAGTGTCCAAATGGTTGCTAAGTAGTGATTCAGAGTTCTCTACTTCATTGTTTGAAGATTCTTTGTGGTCCAATTCATTTACATCAGCACTAGGAACCTGGGCTTCAGGTGCAAGAAGTCCTTCGTCAGGCTTTGTTTCGGGATTGGAGAGATCATTGTCAGGCTGAGACTCGGAATTTTCCACATTACTGTTGGACAAAGATTCAGAATTTGCCAAGTCATTGATAGGTCGAGAATCAGTACTGGTTGAATCACTTTTTACATCAGGAGTCACCACCACTTTGTCTGCTTCAAGGGTAGCCATCTTGTCTCACTATATGTCCTAGAAGAAACATTTTCATTAGAATTGAGAAGCAAATTCCGCATATGGATATAATAGAGTACTGCAGATATGATATGATAAAAAAGAACATCATTGATACATAAAGTATCGCGTTATCCCTCCCATGAAAAATTACACAGGATTTAATGAACATAAACAATTAATACAATAGAAACAAAAAAGTTACGCATGAATTATCACTGCTAAAACTGGTATAAAGTATAAACAATCAGATCTTCAATGAATTATCACTGCTAGAACTGGTAAAACATTACGCATCATACATTTAAAGTTTAAAAACCCATAGATCGAACTAGTTCAACCCAGATTTTAACGCTAAAATCACAGAGAAAACAAAATCCAGTCACCACGACAAGTAACCACGCGAAACACTAAACGGAAAGACGACCTAGATTTCAGGAAAACTAATATAAAGAACTAATTAAGTAGGAGAAACACAAGTGATTAGTTATTCATGATTATTCATAGAAAACGAAGAAGAGAGTGAAAGCAAAAGAGGGTTCAGCTGAAGAGAAAGGTCTAAGAAGTTTGGAGAAATGGAAAAGTTAGGGCTGGAGATCTACCAGCTATATATGAGGGATCGGAAGTGCCGTGAGCGGAAGCCCGGAAACCGAGATTCGGGGCTGAGCAGAGTGAGATCTGGGTTTAGCAAAGGGGTGAGAGAACGTGATTGGGCTTCGTATCGAACCCGTCAAAATTAATTGGACCTTGGTGTTGGAACGGTGCTACCGATATTCGCACGTTGGTTTTGGTTTGGTTTGGTCTGGGAGATAAGGTTCTGAATAGAATTAAAATTAGAGCATTCGTGTAAGTAGTACTACTTTGGAATTTAGAATTTGGACTCTAGGTCCATTGTTATTATTATTTATTATTTTTATTCATTTTATTGTGTCTCTCTGTATTTGTTTTTTTAATCTTTTCTAGTTTTTTTCACATAGCCCATCCGTACATGTAAGGCGTGCGGGAGAGTAGCCCAGCCAATGATGGGACTATTGAGGTAAGCAAGTGAGGGAGGGGCCCAACCATCA
The DNA here is from genome assembly GCA_026586105.1 of Hylodesmum podocarpum. Taxonomy (NCBI): domain Eukaryota; kingdom Viridiplantae; phylum Streptophyta; class Magnoliopsida; order Fabales; family Fabaceae; genus Hylodesmum; species Hylodesmum podocarpum. The sequence goes on along the minus strand of JALJEV010001437.1, from coordinate 2,679,859 downwards.
TACATACATACATGTCCATCACCTTGTCTTCTTGATTCTTTTTTAATTTTTATTTCGTGGTATATCATTCAATGTGATCCAACTACTTTCTCTTACTTTTTATGCCTCTAGGCTTCCAATCCTTCTTCTCCGTGCCTTTCTTTTAACTCTTTTTTATGGTTTTGAAATTATAATTTATAACTCCTTTGTATACTATAATAAAAAAAGTGTGTATTTAGGATTTTAGTGGTGATTAGGATTAGCCTTACAACTAATTAATAAAAGTCAAATTATTATAACTTTTAATACATGTAATTATTAAAGAGGATTATTTTTTATTGTAGACTCAATTAAATCATTAAGGTGAACTCATTTATTATTTTATAAGTTGATTTAGATAGGAGAAGAATAAAGTATTATTGAAAAAAAAATTGAGGTGTTTAAGATACCAGAGTAATGAAAAATAAAATGGTACTAGAATTAAAGAGATTTTTTAATAAAATATTTATTAGTGGGGTGGTTGTGATTTATCCTTTCGTACACGTCACTCCTTGTCAAATTATATGATAAAAACAAATTGTTAATCTAAATATACTGAATTGATTAAAGATTGACACTGATCTCTTTTAGGATGATTCAATTATAAATTTAAAGGACTTTACATATAGGATATATATTATATAATAGTTGGTTGATCAGGAAAATCAGCGTATTAATGAAATATATTTTCTGAGTCTTAATGATAATTCTTTCTCTTGACTATACAACTTATTAAATATAAATTAAGATTGAACATCATCTAAAATTAATTTTATTTGTAAAATGTAGCTTCCATTCATTGATTCACATCAAATTTTTAATTCCAACAATGTAATTGGGAAATGCCGACCAAAGGAAATCGTTGAGATTTATCCTATTATCAAGGCATGATAAAGTGAGCAAGGTAAATGAAAATGTTGAAAGAAATCATACCTTAACTAATCATCAAGATAAAATAAACATATAAATAATATAATATGGGTAAGGTCAAGTGGGTCTTAGAGTTTTGTAAACATAATTATGTTCCTGGTGTCATTTTCTATGCAATTTCTTATCCTAATTTATAAACATTAAACAACAAAAAAATTTCATGTGTAAAATTGGAGCTTGTCATCGTGTAAAAAAAAATAAAAATATGTAAACAACTATTGCTTAAATAGCAAATGATTGCTTAAACCAGCAAAATGTAAAAGTTAAAGAAAAATTGTAAGACCTACAAAAGTAAATTAAGAACTCTAATAAGAATTTTTAGCATTGAAGTAAATTTTTTGTGTAATTTTTAAATGTGACATTACATTATATAGGCCAAAAAAACTCATTTAAGCAGCCAACATAGTAGACTATCTTAATGAATCAAATTGATGTCAAAGTTTGGTCAAATAAGGATAGTTCGAATTTGCATTCTATGATTATCAGTAACATATGAAATATAATTTGTAATTATTTTTAGAATATGTATCTATAAATTTTTTCATAAATATTTATAAAAAAAATAGAATAATTTTCTCGGTAAAGGGGCTAAAATTGTCTTATATAAGTAAAAAATAAGTTTTTAGATAAATTATTATAAGTGAAATTCTATAAATTAACTTATATATAAATTATGTTAATTTATTCAAAATTGACATAAATATACTTTTTGTCTACGTACTTTTGACCGCTCTTTTGTTTTCATTTTTAACCTTTATTTTTTTCACATTTGTTCTTAGACATTCTGATTTTAATCTCTGCCATTTCCATTAAAAAAAGTATAATCCAATAAATTGTGCTGCCATATGTGACAACTATTAATCGGTAAAATACCCATTTTAATTTTTTGTTTTGTGATCATTTAAAACTGACACAAAATATGAAAGTTGAGTTTCAACCATAATCACCGTACACCAAACAATGCCCGAAACTCTTTAGATTATGTAATATATTTTCATCACTTCCATAAACTTTAATGTGTCTACCACCAAGTTCTTCATATCCATGTTACTCGGTTGAAGCTTAACTTTCACACTCTATGTCAGTTAAAAATTAAGTTATATCTCATTTATAAGGTAATTTTTCACAGAGATATTAATCAAAATATCTCCAAATAACAAGATTAAACTATAAAGAGTTTATGGATTAAAATAAAATGAGTAAAGCGCACGTATATAAGATATATAACCCATGATTAACTTTTACCTCATTTATTTTTAAAATTTCATATATATACCCTTATAAAAATTACTCTCAAAATTACGAAGTAAATATTATTTCTATGATGGTAAGAAAAGAATATTTTTTTTTCTTTTATTTTGTTGTCCAGTGAGAATCAAAATTATTCAGTGGTCAACCTATAAATAATATATATATATATATATATATATAAAAAGATAATTGTATATTTTTTATATAATTATTATATATTTTAAAAGAATATATAATAATTTTAACTGATAAAAATATAAGTTGATTAAATAGACGCATCAAAATGAAGGAGAATTATTTACCACAAGCCCAAGACTACTACGTGGCCATTAGCCGCCAGATTATAAAATCTGAAATGTACCTAATGCTCAGTATGCCGCCCTCCACTATATAATTTCGTCACTGCTTGCGACTTCAACCTTAACAGTTAACAGTACTATAAATTATGTCCCCTATAAATACTACATTCTCTTCTCTCTCAGTTTCATTCAGTATTTTCTATACGTCCATTACCTCACATATTTTCAAAAGAGAAAGATCATATATCAATGGCAACTTCGTAAGATATATATCATATACTACTTTGTTACATTCTAAACAACTTTCCTGCATAGTGTTTTATTATTTATTAATTCGACCATTTCATTTTTTCTAAGCTTGTGTCCCTCTGTCATTTCAGAAGCGTGTTAGGTGTTCGACCTCCTCCATTAACTTCCATCTCCGAACCACTCCCATTTTTTGATGGAACCACAAGGTTTGGCATTCATCATCATTTAACTCTATTTTAGTTTATTAACTATAGTCTTCCATTAATCCACTTCACCCTATTGTCCATTATTTGCTTCTTAATATTAACATAATTTAAAAGTGTCTTAACTTGGATTGTCTTTCTAGGTTGTACATTTGCTATATGTGCCCTTATGCACAACGTGCGTGGATAGCTAGGAACTGCAAGGTTTTTTTCCTTCTCTTTCTTTGACTTCTCTAAAAGTTTAACTGTATTTAGTTTTGAGAAAAAAAGTTCATTTTATTTATTTTTCTTAAAAATACTGATGGGAAAGTTTACTTAATATAAACAGAGTCAATGTTTGGTTCTTAGAGATTAATATCAATGAAAGCCATGTCCCTTTTGTTTATTAATTACTATTAGTGATTGATTTGTGAATTAACTACAGGGACTGCAAGATAAGATCGAATTGGTTCCTATTGACCTTAAAAATAGGCCTTCTTGGTATAAGGAGAAAGTTTACCCCCAGAATAAGGTAGATATAAATGTGGTCATTATTTTAACTAGAGAAAGCTATTTGATTTGCTTGATAGATCATGCACGTTCTTCTTGGATGTTATAGGTACCGTCGTTGGAGCACAATGGCAAAGTTTTAGGAGAAAGTCTTGATTTAATTAGATATATAGATGCCAACTTTCAAGGTCCACTTCTATTTCCTAGTGTAAGAACTAAAACTATACATTAATTCTACACATTATTGTCTTGAAGATAATTATTTCATAATTAGTACAGATTATACTTTCTACATATTAGGATAGATTTGGTGGTGATTTAGAACAGATTTGGCGGTGATTTAGAACAGATTTGGCGGTGATTTGATTTATATCACCTTAATTACTTATTTCCTTAATTAGGTTGTACTTAGTCTATAAATTCAGATTGTATTCATTCTTTGAATAAGATACAGAAATAACATAAATCTGTTCTTCAATATGGTATCAGAGCAGACTCTGAGCCTGTAAATCTCCATATCCTTTCCAACGACCAAACACGGAATAACCACAGGAGAATCAAACTCGTCTTCATCAGTAACAACTTCGGGATCCAAAGTTCATGACACTAGCAACTATGGCGGGTCAGAAAGTACCTTTTTTCCTATGACTGAACGTAGGTTGAATGGAAGCAATTATCTCCCAAGTGCTAACTCTACTTCCAGCACTATTGGGACAGGATCTTTAGCCCAAAAAGGTAATCACCTAAGTGCCCTCAATGTAAATTCAGGAAAAACAAGTCCATGGATTATAGACTCAGGGGCATCTGATCATACGACGGGTGATGCTACTCTCCTGCACAATTACAGTATATCCCAAGAAAGTATCACAGTAAAAATAGCTGATGGATCCCTTTCTAGAGTGGGTGGAACATGTTCTATTGTTATTTCAAAGGATCTGACTTTAAATTCAGTACTTCATGTCCTAAATTTGGATTGTAATCTTTTGTCGGTCAGCAAACTCACCAAAGATCATAACTGTGTTACGAAATTTTTCTCGAATTACTGTGAATTTCAGGATTTGGATTCGGGGTGGATGATTGGCAGTGCTAAGGGGTGCTCAGGACATTTTCTTTTGAAAGTTGAGGAATCTCCTAGAAGACAAACTCATAAGGCAGTGTGTGTTGAGTCCACAAGTAAGTCCAATAATAGTCTTATCTCTTGTAATGATTCAGATAAGGAAAATTCAACCATGTTATGGCATTATCGTCTTGGTCATCTTAATTTTTTGTATCTCCAAAAAATGTTTCCATCCCTTTTCAGAAATAAAAATCCGAAACTATTTCAATGTGAGGTGTGTCAATTTTCAAAACATATTCGTAATTCTTATCATAGTATTCCGTATAAATCATCACAACCCTTCTCAATGATTCACAGTGATGTGTGTGGGCCATCTAGAATAAAAAAATGTCAGTGGGACTAGGTGGTTTATATCATTTGTAGATGATCATACTAGAACCACATGGTTGTTCCTCATGAAAGAAAAATCAAAAGTTGGAACCATCTTCAAACAATTTAACACTATGATTCAAACTCAATTCCAAACAAAAATCCAAGTGTTAAAAACTGACAATGCAAATGAATACTTTGAGAAAACTCTAGGTGATTATCTTACAAGTCGAGGGATTATCCATGTGAGTTCTTGTGTGGATACATCACAACAAAATGGGATTGCGGAGAGAAAAAATAGACACCTCCTTGAAGTTGCTCGGTCATTGATGTTTACCACCCATGTTCCTAAATTTTTCTGGGATGAGGCAGTTTTAACAGCAACTTATCTCATAAATAGGATGCCATCTCAAGTTTTGAACTTCCAAACACCTCACCAAGTCCTCCTCCAATCATTCCCAAACACTCGTATATTGTCAACTATTCCTGTCAAAGTACTTGGTTGTACTATGTTTGTCCACATCCATGCTCAACATAGGAGCAAACTTGATCCAAAAGCACTTAAGTACATCTTTGTGGGATACTCATCAAATCAAAAGGGGTATAAATGTTATTCCCCTGTGACACGAAAGTTCTACAACTCTATGGATGTCTCTTTCTTCAAAAATCAGCCCTACTATAAAGCTGATATTCAGGGGGAGAATTATACTCAAGAATATCAACATTGGGACAGTAACACCCCTTCTCTTGTACTTGCCATCCAAACAGATTTTGTGCAGCCCAACCTCCCTGTTCAAACAGAATATCTTAATGTCCAAATTGAACCAGAGGAAACTGAGCCCCAAACACCTCCATGTCTTGGCAACACACAACCTGCAAATGATGAGTTCTGTGTCTACACTAGGAGAAACAAGACCCAAGGAATGAAAGAAACACAACTATTAGAGCAAAGCTATGAATCTAATCCGAATCCAGAAGCCCCTAGTTCACCAGGTAACAACAGAACTAATTCAGCTTTTGATAATTCTCTTATTGATGATAGACCTATTGCTTTAAGAAAAGGCAAGAAAGTGTGTACTGATCATCCCATTTGTAATTTTATCTCATATGAAAAATTGTCACCCGCTCATCATGCATTTGTTAGCAAAATTGACAAAGTACAGGTTCCCACTACAATACATGAGGCACTTGCTGTACCAGAGTGGAAGGCAGCAATTTATGAGGAGATACAAGCTTTGGAGAAGAATGAGACTTGGCAGATATCTAATTACCTTCAGGTAAACGTCCTGTAGGTTGCAAATGGATTTTTTCAGTCAAACATAATGCTGATGGAAGTATCAACCGATTTAAAGCAAGACTAGTAGCTAAGGGATTTACTCAATCCTATGGGATCGACTACCAAGAGACATTTGCCCCTGTAGCTAAACTCAATACAATTCAGATGATTCTTTCACTTGCCTCAAATCTACATTGGCCTCTATATCAGCTAGATGTAAAAAATACATTCCTCAATGGAGATCTTGAAGAAGAAGTCTACATGGAAATACCTCCTAGACTCAATTCACCAGCTACTACCAACAAAGTCTGCAAACTCAAGAAGTCTTTGTATGGCCTCAAGCAGTCACCGAGAGCTTGGTTTAATAGGTTTACAAAAGCTGTGAAGAAATTTGGGTATGAACAATGTCAGACTGATCACACTATGTTTGTCAAACACTCATTGGCGGGAAAAACGACAATACTCATTGTGTATGTTGATGACATCATTTTAACGAGGAATCATGAAGAGGAAATACTCAAACTAAAAGGCTTCTTGGCAAAAGAATTCGAGATCAAAGACCTAGGAAATCTTAAGTATTTCCTTGGTATGGAGGTGGCAAGGTCAAAAGGAGGGATCTTAGTATCACAACGTAAATATGTGTTAGACATATTGAAAGAAACAGGGATGCTGGGATGCAAACCAGCAGCTGACACTCCCATGGACTCCAGCTCTAAATTGGGAAGTAAAGATAACGGGGCACCGGTTGACAAAGGGAGGTACCAAAGGTTGGTTGGAAAATTAATCTATCTCTCTCATACTAGACCTGATATAAGTTTTGCAGTAAGCGCAATAAGCCAATTCATGAACAGTCCAACCGAAGAATACATGGAGACTGTATATAGAATTTTGAGATACTTAAAGATGACACCAGGTTGAGGACTATTTTTCAAAAAGACATTTAACAGAGAAGTTGAAATATACACTGATGCAGACTGGGCTGGATCAGTAACTTACAGACGCTCAACTTCGGGTTATTGCACTTATGTTTGGGGAAACTTGGTCACTTGGCGAAGCAAAAAGCAACCACTGGTATCTCAGAGTAGTGCAGAAGCTGAACTAAGAGCTCTAACACAAGGTCTTTGCGAGGGAATATGGTTGAAAAGGTTACTAACTGAGCTGAAAGCTCAAGTTATAGGTACCATGAAACTGTTCTATGATAACCAGGCCATAATTAGCATAGCAAAAGACCCAGTACATCATGATAGGACAAAGCACGTGGAGATTGACAGACACTTTGTCAAGGAGAAGATAGAAACTGGTTGGGTATTACTCATATACACTCTAACCATCCAACAAACTGCAGATATTTTAACTAAAGCCTTACCTAGGAAGTCATTTGATGAAATTAACTCCAAGCTGGGTCTTCTCAACATCAACGACCCAGCTTGAGGGGGAGTGATGAAATCCATAATCCAGTTGGGAATAGTTACTATAAATTGTCTCTTTGTTATTTAGGCTTTGTTTTCATATTTATCTCCTAGAATAAAGAGATTCTGATATTATCTCTACAGAATCTCATTAGATTGTATTTTCCTAATTAGTTCCTAGAATTAAGGGAGTAATTTACAAATTCTCCCTATTTATTCATGTACGTTACTATTCAAAATTAAGCGAGAAATATTCATATGGTACCAGAGCTCCTGATCATGGGAGACTCTGCTTCCGCATCTTTCCCGGGCAACCTTCAATGCTGCAACGACATCTTTCCCGGGCAGCCTTCAATGCTGCAATGGCATCTTTCCCGGGCAGCCTTCATTGCTGCAACGACATCTTTCCCGGGCAGCCTTCATTGCTGCAATGGTTTTGTTTGCAAGCAGCCTTTATTGCTGCAATTGCATTTTCTCCCAACTGCCTTCATTGCTGCAACTGCATTTTCTCCCAGCAGCCTTCATTGCTGCAACCATATTTTCTCAGTGCCTAGCCATTGCTTCCGTCAGCCGCCACCATCATCCCGCCAGCCGAAAAATTTTCTGACAACCCATTTTGGACCAGGACCACCACCATTATAAGCGGAATTCACCGATCTGCAAAACCTAGTCAATTTCGTCTTCATCGGACAACCCAGTCGTCTTCCTAATCTTGCAAGCTGGGAATGATAGATATACATTCACCCAGCTTGAGGGGGAGTGTTGAAGATAATTATTCCATAATTAGTGCAGATTATACTTTCTATATATTAGGATAGATTTGGTGGTGATTTGGAACAGATTTGGTGGTGATTTGATTTGTATCACCTTAATTACTTATTTCCTTGATTAGATTGTACTTAGTCTATAAATTCAGATTGTATTCATTCTTTGAATAAGATACAGAAATAACATAAATTTATTCTTCAATACTTAGTATATGCCTATTTTTAATTGGAGTTAATCATACTGAGAGGAAAATTTTCAGGATCCTGCCAAGAGAGAATATGGTGAGCAAATGATATCCTATGTTGATACGTTCACTGGTGGCATATACCCTGCATTTAAAGGAGACAACACTGTACAACAAACCAGTAAGAACTGAGAATCTTAAAGTTTGAGTTGAAGAGAAATTATATTGAGGAATTGGATGGTTTAAAATTGATAATTTGAATCAGGAGCTGCTTTTGATTTCTTGGAGAATGCTCTTGGTAAATTTGATGATGGGCCATTCTTCCTTGGCCAATTTAGTTTGGTAAGTTGAAATTCTTATCAATCATGAAACTTTTTTATTTTAATAGGCCATTAAGAGCAATTGTATTCATTTCACTGGCAAAACTTTGTAGAATTCTGACCCTTATGTGATCTAGTTATATAGAAAGAAAGAGAAGTAGTCATATTATGATGTAATAAAAAAACTTTGTTATGGTATAAGCAGAAGTGCATGATATTTTTTCCCCAACATTCTGATGATTTATAAACTCTGATTATTAATATCAGGTGGACATTGCCTATGTTACATTTCTTGAAAGGTTTCAATTGATCTTCTCTGAAATTTTTAAGCACGACATCACAGCAGGAAGACCCAAACTAGCCACATGGATTCAGGTTTGTAGTTCTGTGATATCCAAAAGCATAGTAATTTGAATTTAGTATGCAATATTCAATGCGCTTTATAAGTATTAAGTGGAAATGGATTGGTCTATTTGAACAAGGCATAAGTTCCCTTTAATTCTGGTTTCTATAGATATAAGTTTGATTATTCCAAAATATGTACATTATTTTGTCAACTATGTTTTTGCAGGAGGCTAACAAGATTGATGGTTATAAGCAGACAAAAGCAGATAGGGAGGAGTATTTGGAAGCTTTCAAGAAAAAGTTTTTGGTATATATTATGAACTTCATCTACTCGTAAATAAATCTTAGATCATTGTTTCAAATTTGTCGTAAATTACTATCTTGCTATCTTAATTTTTTACTAGTTTCCTAACCCTTTATGTGTATTCTATGTAGGCTTAACTGTGAAAGTGAGTTGCTGCTGCACCAGTGTTGGAGATATATCAATAAAGATTTGTTTACATTTATGGAATGTCTTTTTCAATTTAAAAATAGTATGTTATAGTATTTCCTTTTTTGTGTTTTGATTTCTCGTGAAAGCTTTTGTATGGGACCATCCATTTCTTTAGTCCCCAGTCTAATAACAAGATGTTTTTGACTTGGAAATTAAATCGGTGATTGATGTTATGGGCTTATCATTATAATATTTTCTTTCGAAATGATTTTTACCATTAAAAGTGAAGGAAAGTGCGTGTTAGAGTATATAACAAGTGAGGTTAATTTCCTATTTGTTGAGAATGATCTTGATTTTTGACACAAACTAAAAAGATCAATTTCATTTTTCATCAGAGTATAAATATAATAATTATACTGATTATGGCCAACCAACGTAATTATTACTTGTTTGGTTTCATGGGAATTAAAACCTTTGCTAATGACAGATTTAATTATGTTTTTAATTTCTTTGGGGCTTGTTGATCAATGTTGCAAGGATATTGATTAATATATTTTTTTAAAAGATAATATATAAATCACCAATGAGGATAAAAATAATGGTGAATATCGTATTTTATGCATCTCAATGCGGATTTCTTTTTTAATTGTTTAACAAGAACACCGGTTAACATTTATTTACCTTTAAATTTAATTTCAGGGAAATTTGATGTACCAACTTTTTTTTAATTTTGGAAATTATGATTAACGTTCAAATGTTTGATTTTAAAAATTTTCATCGAGACTTAATTTAAAAATGTATTTTTATTAAAAGATTTTAAAAAATTTAGATGGTGTTTTTTATTTCTATTAAAAATAGAAAATGAAAATAAAAACGTGTTTTAGTTGAATTTTTTAAAAATATTTTCGTAAAAATATTTTTAAAATTGGGTAAAGGTAAAAGTGACATTACAATTTCATTTAACGCAATAACGTATTTATGGAATAAGTCACCTTCAAATCCTATGTATATCTAATCCCAATTAAAAAAAAAGAAAAATAAACTTCGAGCACAAGCCAAAGATTTTATATATATATATATATATATATATATATATATATATATATATATATATATGAATGTTAATATACTAAAATTTATAAATTAATATATAATATTATTTTCGAATTTCGTATAATATTATTTAAAATATTTTTAATATACAAAATAATTAAGCTAAACATATTTTATTGTTTTATTTTTTTTAAAACTAAAAATAAAAATAAAAAAAATGAAAAAGAAAAAGAAAAAATGTTTTGAAAAAATGAAAAATAAAAATAAAAATAAAATATAATTTCTCACACCAAACATTACTATAAAAAATTGTAATAAAAAAACATAACTAGGAAATTAATTCATAAAAAAGTTCAATTCCCAAAAATATTTTTTAAATTTATCATGTTCAACTTTCCAAGATTCCAAACAAACTAAAAGTTTTCGCAAAGTAAACGCACTCTTGTTGATCTATTCTCTGTATATTTTTCTTACTATAAAAACTTTAATTTCTATTTTTTTTACCTACCCATTTTCTCTTGTCAAGAAGCTTGACGGGTCACTGTTAATAATTTTTTCATTTATGTTTCTTTTTCCAAAATATTTGAATCAGAATCATTATTTAAAAAAGTAAAATCTTATTTACTCGGATCAACTTAGTATTAGAAAATCAAATAAAACAAATAGAAAAGAGCATCAGTAATTGTTATTCAACAATCAACGTTCAACATTCATCTCCCATAAAGAAGAAAAGAAAGCATTATTCTATACCAGTAACTTAAGGATTAATCTTTCAGCATTCAGATATTAAATTCTCCCCAATAACTTGGTCAGAAGTTGACTGTGTAGCTTCTAGATCTATCTTATTATTATTTTTAATCATAATTGTGTGCTGCAACAACAATATCATAACGTGAATATTTCTCTTTCCAACACAATAATTATTTATTTTGGGCATCTTAAATATTATAACATGAACATATTTTTTTAACATAATTTATTTTACACACAAATTGATTAAAATTTAATTCCTTAATTATTTAATACAGATATACAAGTTACTATAGTAAAATATGTCGGTTTAAATCTTACTAATTGACAATAGACATGGAATAATATAATATATATGTTGGTCTAGATCATGCTAATCGGTGATAGACATGTAATAATAGATAATGTAAAAAACATATTATATTAATTGAGTCAATACAGACCCAAAAAGATATGAATTGATTCACACTAATAATAAATTCAAACTTTTGGAACATTCACACTATAACAATTGAAACTAAAGGCCAAAAAGTCTTTATTGCTTAGGCCTGCACGGCACTAAAAACTCATTATAAATAAAACTAAGCAATGGTTGCCTTGAACATAGCAAGTAAACACTACTCTGTTCTGAATCATATCAGATTACTATCATTTCGCAACATCATTAGATCAATGGCTTCCGCGTAAGAACTTAATATTTCTAATTCAAAATTTTAGTTACTTTTTTCTTAATCAATTCGTTAATTTTCTCTAACGTTTTCATGTGTGTCGTTTAATCCAGAGTTGTAGAGGAAATTCGTGGTCCCTCGCTGGGTGCCACATCGGAACCACCACCTCTGTTTGATGGAACAACAAGGTTGGTTAATTAATTTATCATTTAATTTAACCATCACAATCTAATTCACACTGTTTCTATGGTTTTGCTTTTTCACTTGCCCTGACTTTGATTCTCATATTGGACTTTTTTTAGACTTTACTTAAGTTATACGTGCCCATTTGCACAACGCGTATGGATCACTAGGAACTACAAGGTTATTTTCTCTGTCAAACTTTTTGTTCACTCATTCATGTGTTTTAGATTTTGTTTTTCATATACAAATTAATTTAATTCCTGTATGTATAATTATGCAGTTGTAATTTTATTATTGTTGGAATTATAATATAGTTATATGTGTAGACCAAATTAAAAGTTAAGTTACGCCTAGCTGCTAAAATATAAAAAGATATTATGTCTTTGTCCTTATTAGTAGTTTTTTTTTTCTTTGATTTGATTTTTGTAAAGTAACTCTGGATCACAGTGATAATAAAAAAAGTAAAAATGGGTTTTTAAAAAATATTTTTAAGGAGTAATTAACTCTAAGATCTCATGCATTTTATGTACATGCTACCACTTATGTAAATAATTGATTTATTCTTTCGTACGTTAGGGATTACAAGACAAGATCAAATTGGTTCCTCTTGACCTTCAGAACAAGCCTTCTTGGTATGCAGAGAAGGTCTACCCAGAAGGCAAGGTAGGTAATCTTAATGGGGGGAAATTACTGATTTATATAAAGCAAATGAAATTTGACTGAATTATTTGATTATTGATTATGTTTTTCATATATGTTATAGGTGCCATCGCTTGAACACAATGGCAAAGTTTTAGGAGAGAGTCTCGACTTGATTAAATATGTAGATTCAAATTTTGAAGGACCGTCATTGTTTCCTAACGTAAGAATAAAAACATTAGCTTATTCATGAGAAAATTTCTCCTTCTCCTAATCCCTATTCTTATAAATGGGATAATCATGCTAAGAATGTACTTTTGCAGGACCCTGTCAAGAAAGAATTTGGAGAAGAACTAATAAACTATGTTGATACTTTTACCAAAGATATATTTGGTTCATACAAAAGCGATGATCCTATATCACAAACCAGTAAGAAATTTCTAAATTGTAGTGTGTGATAATAAATATAGAGTATGCCTTGTTTGAAATTGATCATTTGAATCAGGCGCTTCATTTGATTATTTGGAGAATGCTCTGGGTAAATTTGATGATGGACCTTTCTTCCTTGGCCAATTTAGTTTGGTAAGTTGAAAATTCAAAAGACATGAAAATTAGATAGATTAGTAAAATTTATTATTATTACTATTAACAAATATTAATAGTTAGTAATGATTAATTTTTTGTTTGTAAAAATAGTCATTTGATATGTTGGTGAAATTATTTTACAACCATGACTAGAAATTTTTCTTTTATAAATAAATAAATTATGTTAATTAATTAATTATCAGGTGGATATTGCCTACGTTCCATTCATTGAAAGGTTCCAAATTGTCTTCTCTGAAGTGAACAAGCATGATATCACAGTTGGAAGACCAAAACTAGCAAAATGGATTAAGGTATTACAGAATATTCTTTCACTTTCTAACTCAACCTAAATAATAATAATAATAATAATAATAATAATAATAAAATAAAAATAAAAATTCATTTGTAAAATCAAATTATTATTATTTTTTTCTTGAAGTTACCTTTGATCTTACTCTGAAAATAAAACTCTTATGGGTCAACATTTAACCACTTTTGATAGAAGGCCTCAATAATAAACCGTAGAAAATAATAATAATAATAATAATAATAATAATAATAATAATAATAATAATAATAATAAACATTTTAGTTGACTGGTTTAATTGCAATTGTTTTTTTTTACAGGAGTTGAACAACAATGATGCTTATAAGCAAACAAAATTGCTTAAGCCACTAGAGTTCGTTGAATACGTCAAAAAACGCCTCTTGGTATAGTATAGTATATATATATATATATATATATATATATATATATATATATATATATATATATATATATATATATATATATATATATATAACTAATAATTAATTTTTGTTGTAATTGATTCCAAGTTAATTCATACTTTTCGTACTTCTTTACTGATCTTAAATGTTATTATTATATATTATACAGGGTCAGTAGATATCACATGTACACAGTAGCAGTGTCTACGGCATTATCCAACAAAATGACATCTGAATGTACCATATAAAATGCTTCCAAGTTTTATACGACAAACTTTATAGACTCGTGTAATGGCCAGCGTTACAAATATGATTTGAATTTGTACTACAAATTTCTGTACCAACGTGTAATGCAGTGTGTGTGTGTGGTTTTTTAATGAATATGCAGTGTGCATGTAATATTTGTAATACATTAAATCAAATAATGATATGATTGATATGTACATGTAATGTTTGTGTTGGAACATATACATGTCACAAATTTATTGTAATAAAGAAGACTAAAGCGAATATAAGTTGAGTGTTTGATCTATTAATCTTGTGGATGACTATTTTATGTTTGAAGACTTTACTTCTTAAATTTAGAATTACTCTAAATCAACTATTTATTAGTAGTTGTTAGTGATTAGCAGTTAATATAAAGAAAAGGACTATTAAGATTTCTCGAGTGATCTGCGTCAGCAACCACGATTGATTTGGAAGATTTGGTAAGTGTAAGCGAAGAAGTCAAAATAAAAAGTTTGGCTCCGGTCATTGTTTCTTATATATATCTTCTAATAATTTTTTTAAGTATAAATTAAATTTCAACGGTTGAATTTGCATATCTTTATCAATAAAATTATATATATAGAATTTTATATAATTTAATTTTTTATATATATATGATTATTCTACCTATATATATATATATTAATATTTTAATATACATTAAAATAAAATAATTCGATAAATTATTAAATGATTTTAAAATTATACAAAAATTTATATACAATCTTATTGATAAGAATGTCAATTTAAATAATTGAATCATTTAAAATGATTAATATCATAAAAGAATCATTTGATCAATCCATACAAAATACTAATTACATGATTTTTTAATATATTTTTTGACATATTTTTATCATCAATAAAAATTAATTAGAAATTATAAAATTATATTAGTTGATCTCCTTATTTATTAAACTCACCCATGAATTAAAATGATAATGTTAAACTAACAAATACCATTAATGTATTTTCATCACTCCTTTTCATCGATAAATGTTAACATAAAAAACAACAACAGTTCATATTTTTTAATTAAATATTTTAATACTCAAATTAATCAATATAAATATAAAATATATTATGTTAAAAAAATATCCACGTTACATAAACTCAAGCACATGAGATTATACATTATAAACTCAAGCACATATGATTATACATGCTTCTTGAAAGAAAAAAAAAACAAAAAAGATAAACAAAAATAACTCCTCTTGGTCAAAATTAAAGTCGTGATAAAATGTCCATTCACACTTCTTTTTTACGGCACTGTCCATGGACACGCCTTTTAAGGTGTAACGGCGAGTGTTCACGAAATCGTTCGAAATATTTAAGTAATGAATTCACTAATTTTGTCTTAAAACAGTATCATATATTGTCGTCAATGGCAGCTAAGTAAGTAATCTGTTTCTTTCATATACATCTATTTAATTATTTTCCATATATTAATCAAGTTATCAAAATTGTTTCATCTTCTTCTAACATAAACATCTTTGATTGTTTTGCTGATTCAGAGGAGTTAGGATTCTCCCCTTGAAATCTACCTCCAACCCACCTTCCCTTTTCGATGGAACTACAAGGTTTATTTAATTCACCACTTTATTATATTGTTCATCTCTTTCCTTCTTAATAAGAATTTACATTAATTTTTCTTCAGATTTTTTCTTTCAGGCTGTATGTCAGTTATACAAGCCCCTATGCACAACGTGTATGGATCGTTGTCAATTATAAGGTTTTTTGGTTGAATCTCCTGCATCGTCTTGTAATCATTTAATTACGGAATATATAAGTTTATATTACTTGTATCAACCAATTTTAATTTTTATTATAAAGTTTTTATATATAATTTTAATTATATAAATTTTTATATTGATGTTTATTTAAACTGAATAATATTTTTGGTACCCCTCTCAACGTGGGTTCTGGACAATTTTATACTTTGATCATAGCGATGACTGATGACCACCATTTTTAGAGGCAATTTGGTGATTTAGATGTCTTTGATAGAATATTCTTGATGTAAAGTGTTAACCAAAAGATTTATCATCCTGTTTTTCCTTCTTGTTTTTGTTAATTTCTTTAAAATGGAACTTGGCCACTTTGTTTCTTAACGAAAATTGTTTGCTTTGATTTCCAATGGTGCACATAAACATGTATATAGGGGCTACAAGACAAAATCGAACTGGTTCCTATTGATCTTAAGAACAAACCTGCCTGGTATAAGGAGAAAGTCTACCCTGAAAATAAGGTGATGAAGTTAGAAAGATGTGTGGGTCTGTTAATTATAAACTTGGATGGTCGAATTGATCATATATATGAACCTCTTCCTTTGTTATAGGTGCCATCTTTGGAGCACAATGGTAAGGTGTTGGGAGAAAGTCTTGATTTGATCAAATATGTTGATGCCAATTTCGAAGGGCCATCTCTAGTTCCCACGGTAAATGCACCAAATTCTAGTTTTGTCCATGATAATAAAGCAAGAGAAACCTCTTTCTTTATTTTGATATGAAATGGTCTCAATGTTGAGGCTTATTTTTCAGGACCCTGCAAAGAAAGAATTCGGGGAGCAGTTGATAGCTCACATTGATACGTTGATGAAGGACATCTATGGTTCGTTCAAAGGACAAGATCCTGTGCAGCAATCTGGTAAGATCTAAGCCTTTTTAGTTTTATGAGAATGATATCCAAATGATTTAAATTTTTTTTTCTTCTTATCGTTAAGGTGCTTCTTTTGATTATTTTGAGAATGCTCTCGGGAAATTTGATGACGGACCCTTTTTTCTTGGCCAATTTAGTTTGGTAAGTTGAAATTCAAGACTCCCAAGTTTCAAAACTGTCGCACCTTAAACAACATTTGGGAAAATTACATTACTTCTATGATCTGGGAAGTACAGTGTTATTGAAGTTTTTCATTATAAAATAACTTCACTGCTCCTAAATTATCAATATTTGATTGTTCATTAATATTTTAACTTTATTAACTACAATTATTTCTTATTATTAACTTAGTTTAGGTAGGAATATATATTTTTTTAATTTTCTGTCTCTAATAGATAATAGATTTATAAAACTTGGTGATCACTAGGTGGATGCTGCCTATGCTCCATTTATTGAAAGGTTACAAATTACCTTTTCTGAGGTGTATAAGAATGACATCACAACTGGGAGGCCTAAACTAGCGACATATATTGAGGTATGTTTAAGCGTGAAATTCTTCTCTGGCTTATGTATTATTCAAGAGCCCGTACAGTCTTAAAAGCCCAAACTAGTAGCCTATGATGTATCATTAGTCTTCCTAATTAAGATTTTTCATTTTCATTTTGCAGGAGCTGAATAAAATTGAAGCTTATAAGCCAACCAAAACTGATCCCCAGGAGTTTGTTGAAGTCTTCAAAAAATGGCTTTTGGTAATATACACACAGTTCATCCATATATACTTTAATACACCTTTTCCCCGATTTCCCATCGGGGATTACATAAGAAATATGATTAAGAAACCTTAGTAAACTCTATTTCTCTTTCCTTTTATCCAGGCCCAGCATTGAGCATTTCATGAGATATATCGGATATTATACAAAGAATAAAGGGACACGTGAATGGATGCGATTCTTGTGCAGTGTAATATTGTGTTTGTGATGGAAGGTGGGTGCAATATGCTAGAATTGAAGTTACCTAATAGATTTTGTAACAATAACTATTATGTAGTGCAATCTGGAATCACAATGATACCGTTAAAGGTTTCATCTTTATGAATTTAGATCGTATTCTTCGTACAAGCTGAATGCTCTTCTTGTGATCTAATGACCTATTAAATATTTTTAATAGTATGGATAAAAGTTAAAATTAGAAGTACTTTTCACTTTGAACGCATATAACACACCTAAAGAAAAATTTACTTTTAAGACATGTTTGGATCAAAGTTGGATACGGTAGGAATTTCAATGCACATTACCAAATTCTAAGACAAACATACTGAAGTAAAAGTAAAACTGCTTCTAATTTTGCAACTGAAATCTAAACATATACTAAGTTGTAGAAATGCAAAAGTTGGAAACAGACACAAGGAGATGAAGAGATAAGGATGTATCAAAGTTCAAAATACCAATGAAATATACAATGAGACGGCCATCACAGTCCCTTCCTGAAGGCCTACGAAAGAAGCCTTCACCGTAAGGTGCAGGAATTGGAACTAATGAAGCTCATATGCCTCCGGTGGTGTCTGAGTTAGAGTTCCCAAAGTTGCAGATAGCAGAAAATGCGTTAGTGATGTTTGTTGTGCAAGAGTGAAAAATTCTTTTATATGATTATGGACAAATATATCACAGTTGTAAATTGTAAAGTAATATGTATAAAAATATGAGTTATTGTTTACTAAAGGATAGACCAAATTGAATTAACTATAAATTGAATGTGAAATGGTCTTAATTATGATTTTGGGCAATTGAATAATAAAATTAATTAAGATTTTGATTTCACCGTTATTTATCTGAATATTCTTCCTTCATTATTTAATTTATGTAATTGGATGTTGAATTCTTTTTCTTGGATTCATCCATATGAGGATTGAATACGTCACCAGAAGTTGACCCAACTATGACCGAATGTATTGACCTAATTATGACAGAATGTTCATCATTTTATCAGTATTTAAGAATTCTTTATCAATTTTATTGACTTATTAGAAATGAGACAAAATGTTCTTTTTATTAGGAGTTAAGAATTTTTTTGAATTTTATTGACCTATCGGAATTATGATGAAATGTTCCTTGTCCCTTTTATTGGTAACTATGAATTCTTGTGAATTAAAATGACTCATTATAACGTAATATCCCTTTTATCGATAGTTAAAGAATTCTTATGGATTCATTAAATATATGTCGGAATGTCCTTTTTATTGATAATTAAGAATTCTCTGTGAAATCTATTGATCCATCGGATGTGTGTCAGAATGTCTCTTTTATTAGTAATTATGAATTCTTTGTTAATTAAAATGACTCATCGTAAATACGACGAAATGTCCTTTTTATTGGTAATTTAGAATATTGACTCATCACGGAATGTCCATTTTATTGATAGTTAAGAATTCTTTGTTAATTCTATTGACCCATAGATATTATGACGGAATGTCTCATTTATTGGTAATTATGAATTCTTTGTGAATTAAAATGACCCATCGGAAAAATGATGAAATGTCTCTTTTATTGATACTTAATAATTCTTTGTGAATTATATGGACCCATCACCCATCCAATATATGACAAGATGTCCCTTTTATTGATAGTTAAGAATTCTTTATGAGTTCTATTGACTTATCAGAATTATAATGAAATGTACCATTTATTGGTAATTATAAATTCTTTGTGGATTAAAATGACCCATTAGAAATACAACAAAATGTCCTTTTCTATCTGTAGTGAAGAATTCTTTGTGAATTCAATTGACTCATCAAATATATGACGAAATGTCTATTTTATTGATAGTTAAAGAATTTTTTATGAATTTTGTTGACGTTTTAGGATTTTGACGGAATGTCTTTTTATTGGTAATTATGAATTTTTTTGTCAATTCTACACATGACAGAATGTGCATTTTATTTGTAATTATGAATCCTTTTTTGAATTCTAATTACTAATCGAAAATATGACCAAATGTCTCTTTCATCAGTAGTTAAATTTTTTTTATAAATTGTGTTGACCCATCGGAATTATGACATAATGTCTCTTTTATTGGTAACTATGAATTCCTTGTGAATTAAAATGACCCATCGAAATTATGACTGAACGTCCCTTTTATCGGTAGTTAAAAATTCTTTGTGAATTCTATTGACCCATCATGTCTTACGACAAAATATCCCTTTTATTGATAATTATGAATTCTTTTTTAATTAAAATGACCCATCCGAAAATATGACAAGATGTCTTTTTATTGGTAGTTAAGAGTTGTTTGTGAATTCTATTGACCTATCAGAATTATGAAAGAATGTCCCTTTCATTGGTAATTATGAATTCTTTGTGAATCAGAGTGAACCCTCATAAACATGACATAATGTCCGTTATGAATTCTTTTTGAATTCTATTGATCCCTTTTATTGATAGTTAAGAATGCTTTGTGAATTCTATTAATCCGTCGGAATTACGACGTAATGTTCCTTTTATTAGTAATTATGAATTTTTTGTGAATTACAATGATTCATAGGAAATAATGACATAATGTCCCTTTTATATAGGTCGTTAAGAATTCTTTGTGAATTCTATTGACGCAATCTGATATATGATGAAATGTCCATTTTATTGATAGTTAAGAATTCTTTGCGAGTTATATTGACCCATCGGAATTATGACGGAATGTCCCTTTTATTTTGTACTTTTAATTTCTTTGTGAATTAAGATAACACATTAGACATATGATGAAATGTTCCTTTTATCGTTAGTTAAGAATTCTTTGTGAATTCTATTAATCCATCAAATATATGACGAAATATATATTTTATAGATAATTAAGAATTCTTTTTGAATTCTATTAACTTATTAGAATTATGACTGATTTTTCTTTTATTTGCAGTTAAAAATTCTTTGTAAATTTTATTGACCCATCAGATATATGATATAATATCTTTTATATCGATAGTTAAGAATTCTTTTTGAATTCTATTGACTCATCAAAATTATGACAGAATGTCCTTTTTATTGGTAATTCTGTGAATTAAAATGACCCATCGGAAATAGTATGGGATGAGCTTTTCATCGGTAATTAAAAATTCTTTGTGAATTCAATTGACCCATCGGATATATGACGTAATGTCTCTTTTATTGATAGTTAAGAATTCTTTATGAATTCTATGGAGTCATCGAGTTTTGACAAGAATGTCCTTTTTATTTGTAATCATGAATTCTTTGTGAATTTTAATGATTAATCATAAATATGGAGAATGTCTCTTATCGGTAGTTAAATTTTTTTTTTATGAATTTTATTAATGTATCGGAATTATGATGGAATATTCCTCTCATTAATAACTATGAATTTACTTTGAAATAAAATGACGGAACATTTTTTTATTGATAATTAAATTTTTTTTTGAATTCTATTGGCTAATTAAAATTATGTAAAATGTCCTTTTTCGTAGGAATTATGAATTCTAATAAATTCAAATGATTCATTGAAAATATAATGAAATGACGTTTTTATTAATACTTAAGAATTTTTATATCTATCAAAATTACGATGAGATGTTTTTTTTTTATTGATAATTATAAATTTTTTTAATAAATTATAATGATTCATAAAAATATAACAGAATATCGCATAAAAATTCAAAATTTAGTGTGAATTCTATTAACGTATCCAATATATGAAATAATGTCCTTTTTATAAAGTTAAAATTTTTTCGTGAATTGTATTGAATCTAGATATATAACGGAATATTGTTTTTTTTTTTTTTATTAATAGTAAAGAATTCTGTATAGATTTTATTTATCCATCATACTTATAACAATATATCCTTTTTGTCTGATAAATATGATTTTTGTGTGAATTAAAATATTTAGAATATCTCTTTTGTTAATAGTTAAATTTTTTTATGTAAATTCTTTTAACATATCGTAATTATGTTTTTTTTTTTTTTTCAAGTGATCACTGCTAGCTAAGGGGAGAACACCCTTGTATCCTTCTTTTAATCAAAAGCAGGTTCTCTATTAAGTACTTTTAATTCAATGAATTAATTTTTTGAACTTTAATTACCTACTTTTAATTTTCAACGAATTAACTTTTTAAATTTCAATTACCTACTTATAATTTTCAACCGCTATCAAAATTTTCAACAAGTGTCACAAGAAATATGATGTCGTCCGTATTTCTAATCAAGCACTTAACTTGAAACTATATTTTCTTAATTCTAATAAAAAAATACTTTTCTTTCATAACATTAAATAATAATAATAAAATCAATATTATAATAATTTATTTATTTATTGAATATTTTCAAAATTATAATTCTTAAACGTTTACGATTTTTTTGAATTTTCTTTTATATACTTTTATTTTTTATATATTTTTCTTCATTTTATCTTTATTCATGAAATACATCAATAATTTAAGGTTTAATTATGTTTCTTATAATTTTATTTACTTTAAATTTGCTAAAATTTTATTTTTTGAAAAATAAATTATTTACCAATAATTTCATATTATCATCAAGTCAACTAATCAAAATATTTTACATCGATAATATTTAACAATTAAATTTATTTTTAATTATATAACAATTTATATGATCATCAAAGCTAATCATTCTTTATATACATATACATAGAAAGTATATAAAGACTAAAATCATAAACCAAGCATAAGAAAACGTAATCACATTCACAAAAAACTTGGCAGTTTCTGAATGATTTATTTAATAGAAAAACTATTGATCTCTATGGTGTGAAAAGTTTATGGGTTTAAGCGATACGTAATGCATAGTGCTTACAGTGGAGTATTTTCTGGAAGCACGGAGTGAGAGTGACACTTGGACAGAAAAATAATTGGTTCACCGCTTGGGATTCCTTCACGCGATGCTCTACTATAAAACGCAAACTCACTTGAGCTGAATGTAGACGCCATTCTGTACTAAAACACAATCACACAGAAACACACTCACATTACGCATCCATGGCTACTGCCGTCAAAGAACCTCGTGTTCCGCCGTTAACTTCAACCTCTGAGCCACCTTCTCTCTTCGACGGAACCACCAGGTGCTTCTTCTTCTTCTTCTTCTTCTTCTTCTTCTTTTTCATCATATGTTTTATTCTCTTGTGTCTCACCAATTTTATTTTATTTTTTGGATTTTTTTTACAGGTTGTACATCAGTTATGTTTGTCCCTATGCGCAGCGTGCTTGGATTGCTCGCAACTATAAGGTTCTTTCTGTGCTCTGTCTTACTCCTCTTTCATAAATTACTTATTCTCTGTTCATTTTATTTTTATTGATCCGTTGTGTAATTTATTACTGAATTTCTTTCCTCTTATGTGTCATCATGATAATATTTCATTAAATTAATTTCTCAATAAAAATGCCACCATGTCGATGGTGAGACATCAGAATCTTTTATGGGATTAATTTGGTTACAATTTTTTTGAGGACTGATATTGTGATGTTTGAGATATTTATTTGGTGACAAATTTTCTATTGCATGTGACGATTCAATTTTACTAGGCCAAGTTGAAATTTAGTAATTTACTTTTTAATTTATGGTGTTCTCTGCGACATAGTTTTTTCTCTTGCTTGAGTGATGATCGATTTGGTTACACTGTAGGGACTGCAAGACAAGATCAAACTGGTTCCTATTGACCTTCCAAACAGGCCTGCTTGGTATAAGGAGAAAGTCTACCCTGAAAACAAGGTGTTCAACTTGCTGATTGATGGAAATAAATTTGTCTATGACTCATGATATTGTAATTGATAGTGATTTTCTTCTTATGTAATATAGGTGCCATCATTGGAGCACAATGGGAAGGTCTTGGGAGAAAGCCTTGATTTGATCAAATATATAGATGAAAATTTTGAAGGGCCATCTCTGGTTCCAACTGTAAGAAGTGCACATTCTCCCTCACATGTCACATTTCTATTCTCTATTTATTGTTTAAAGGAGTTGGTTTGATGTTTTTTTTTTTTTTTTGCAGGATCCTGCCAAGAAAGAGTTTGGTGAGCAGTTGATTTCCTATGTTGATACATTTACCAAAGAGCTGTATACTTCATTGAAAGGAGATCCAATTCAACAAGCCAGTAAGTAAGGTTTTGGGTTTATAAATAAAGGAGAGGATTATTTGTGTAGGTATGGAATTAACTTTAAGAATTTCTGATTTTAATCAGGTCCTGCTTTCGATTACTTGGAGAATGCTCTTGGTAAATTTGATGGGCCATTCTTTCTTGGTCAATTTAGCTGGGTAAGTTGAAATCATGAGTCTTGAAAATGTTCCCTTTAGGTATATTAATTATTGCGTATCTATCTGCAAAAGATTCCAGCAAAGTCATATTAAAGCACCTAATGACCTGGTGGAATGAAGTATTAGAATAGTCAGGACTTGTTCAAATACACTATAAGATAAATCACAATATCCCATGACTATAGTTTTTCTCTCGTGATTTTTAAATGCTTGTGACGATCAGGTGGATATTGCCTATGTTCCATTTGTTGAAAGATTTCAGCTCGTCTTTACTGAGGTGTTCAAGCATGATATAACACAAGGAAGGCCTAAACTTGCTGCATGGATCGAGGTACACTTGATGCGGTTCTATGTAAATTGTTTTCTGGTTCAAAGAAATTCACCGGTTTACATTATATTATGTAATGAATTGGTCACGAATCATAATTATCAATATGTACATGAAGAGAACTCCATGTGCTGCGCAACATGTGAAAACAGAACGGTCCATTGAATGTGACCTGACTACTAACTGTTTCGTCCGTACTTGTTACAGAAGATATATTCATTTCTGAACATGTTTCTTTTGCAGGAAGTGAACAAGATTAGTGCTTATACAGAGACAAGAGCTGATCCTAAGGAAATCATTGATATTTTCAAGAGTCGTTTTTTGGTACTTTAAAATAACATTCACATACCTCTCAAGATTGAGTTTTGCATAATTGTGTTTTATTTCTGCAATTCTTATTCTCTTTGCCACTTTGTTGAACTTCTACAATTCTACCTTACAGGCTCAACAGTGAAAATTTGGTTGCAGTGGGCGTCTTCTAAGATGTAGATTGTTGACAATAAAGTGTTGTGTTTATGGGATGCTTCTTTAGTCAAATGTTGGTCTGTCTTCTAAAGTTGCTGCAAATAATTCAAGGGTCGGTGATGCTTATTTAGAAGCTTGTCTGATGTCATAGACTAATATATTGATGTGTGTACTGGCTATTAATACTGAATGGCATTGCATTATCCTTTGGTTGTTATATATTTGTATATGTAATATGGAATCGTAA
This sequence comes from Hylodesmum podocarpum, assembly GCA_026586105.1. Taxonomy (NCBI): domain Eukaryota; kingdom Viridiplantae; phylum Streptophyta; class Magnoliopsida; order Fabales; family Fabaceae; genus Hylodesmum; species Hylodesmum podocarpum. The sequence continues at coordinate 2,654,419 of JALJEV010001437.1, read as the reverse complement.
TAACTTTTTATGCCTCCCGAATGAGCAATGAATTCTGCCATTTTGCGATTTTATTTAAAGTAATATATAAATTTTCCATCTAAAATCACATGAACTATTAAGAAAAAGATTGATCCTCTTTTACTGTTTTTAGTATTATTTTTAAATTAATTAAAATATAATTTCTATAATTTACATAATGTCAATATTTAATTTTTAAAATAAAGATAAACAAAATTTCTTTAACTAACCACATTTAAAATTGAAAAATTATACATTTCAGACTTTCTTTTAAATTTTATTACCTGTTTGGTTATGTATTTTCACAACTCTTACCTTTTAATTCCTATTTAAAATTAATATTTATATATATATATATATATATATATATATATATATATATATATATATATATATATTTCAGTCCTTGTTGATTCCTGAGGTAAAGTTGGTCATGCCAAAGAGTATGGAGCTATGTGACATGTTATTGTCTTTGAATGCAATTTTGCTGCAAACTTCAAACACTATCATAATTTGCTGCTGCGGGGAACTAATACCTTTCCTACACATAACCATCCGAATCCTCACTTTGGTGTCGACAGCGACCCTTTACATGGTTTTTACCTTTACATGGTTTTTACTGTGATTTTTATTCATCATTTAAATAGGACGCGACACTAGCAATTTGCTTTTAAATAAGAATTTGAGGGGAAAAAGGCGAAAATCCTATCTTAGCTCCAACCAGAAATGGAAGCAGTTTTGAGTACCAGAAGTAGAACAAAATTCCTTAAAAAGTCTTTTATGCAACTGTGCTAAGAACTGAAAGAACATCACCAAAGGACAACTGATATTAACATCTATAGACCTATAACTTTAAGCTGAGAATCCCATTAAATAATATATTTGAATTTTTCTCCACATTATGTTATATTCACTAACAAGGTTTTAAAAAGTAGTCCGTGACTGTGATTTTGGTAGCAATGTCGAGGTTTTTGTAGTGTCCTTAATTTCCTTTCCTGCAATATCAAGAGACACAACGAAACTGAAACCACGACAGCATTTAAAACCTTGCCACCAAACATTGAACTCCATATCATTGTCCTCTCCTGGTTCTAGGAGGAGTACCGGGAGCGAGGCGAGAGTTCTGGACTGTGTGTGTATTGGGATCATATCTTTGTGCAGCAAGGTAAGACAAAGCTGTGACCACATCAGCTATAACTGGACGCATGTTAGCCTGCTCCTGAACACACATTGCTGCAACAGCAAGGGCCTGGTATAGCCCTCTTGGTGGATATTGACCTTGGAGTGTGGGATCAGCCATTTGTGAAAACTTTCTTCGATCCTTAAACAAGGGTCTAGCCTGCAGTTAAATCAAAATAGTGCATCCCATAGTTAATTACTCGTATAAGGCTGATTTATTTGAAACTAAAAGCCTACCATTAATTTATCGACAGTCAACTTTTATGTTTAGCCATTTATCTTGTGGATGAAAATATCCTTTAAGTTGTGTATGTCATTCAACCAAAAGCATTTTCACTCGTAGATTGTTCTAAAGGGTTGGTGTAAGTGATAATTCATATGCTGGTGTGCTGCTTTTAAATTATCAGCCAACCCTAGGTGATGTGATAACTGTAGGAGTCTCTTACCCAAGCAACAAGATTCTGCTCTCCTGCAGATCTTGAATTGTCAATTGCTTTCCTTCCAGTGATTATTTCCAGAAGAACTACACCAAAGCTATAAACATCTGATTTCAGTGTCAGTTGACCAGTCATTGCATATTCTGGAGCACAATATCCATAAGTGCCCATAACCCTTGTTGATACATGTGTGTTTTCCCCAACTGGGCCAAGTTTAGCCAAACCAAAATCAGATAACTTTGGATGATACCCTTCACCAAGCAAAATGTTGGAGCACTTTAAATCACGGTAGATGACAGGAGGATTAGCTTTGTCATGTAGATGTTCCAATCCCTTTGCTGCACCAGCAGCTATTTTCATTCGTGTGCTCCAGTCAAGTCGTTTTCTGCCAGGAGGAATATCTGCAAATAAAGCATATATAACCAATATCAACTAGAAGATAATATAAAATTTAAAGAAGGGGAAAAACAAGCTGCATAGTTGAAGTGCAAATACCATGCAAGTGGTCTTCCAAACATCCTAACGGCATATATTCATAAACTAGAAGCCTTTGATCTCCATCAGCACAATAACCAATAAGGTTGACAAGGTTAGGGTGGTGAAGTAGACTCAACATCAATACTTCAACAAGGAATTCCCTGTTCCCTTGCAGTCCATTTCGGTCAAGTTGCTTAATCGCAACAACCTATATTCAACATTAGAAAGGATGAAACATGTTACAAACTCAACCTAGATAAAATTTTCGCATAGTTTCCTGTTAGCAAAACTCAACCTATTGTTCTGGCTGTTACAAAAGATCAATGTGGAAAAGGGGTGAAATTATGAATAACAAAGAAAAAAAGGAAGAACCACTTTCTTTTTTTAGCACCTCTCCTATTTTGTCATAAACTAATAGCAATAACTAAATAATGAGAAAATAGACTCACCTGATTAATACTTTCTAGACGCCCTTTGTACACTCTACCAAAGCCTCCCTCTCCCAACAGACAATCAGCTCTAAAATTTCTTGTTGCAGTTGCCAACTCACGGAATGAGAATGTCTGTGCTGCGATGTGATCTGTGTTCCCATTTTTAGATGTATCTTTGGAATTTGTGGATGAATTCCTCTTCAACTTTCCTGCACTCAAGTATCAAGAATAATATTTAAGTGAGAGAAGCACAAGCTACAGCAGGGCTAGATTTGGCTTCTAAAAAACTTGCAATAATGAAAATACAAGCTGGCATGTTTCATTTTCCAAAGCCCCCAAAACAAATAACTAAAGATTATGCAAATATCAACCAAAACTGATTCTGCATGCATTATGCATCATTCCAAATTTACCATCAACAGTACAAATTTAAGCTTGGTATATACTTTGTAACTGAAGAAACTAACCAGCTGGTAGAAAACAAAACAAATGAGAAGTTTCCTATAGTTAAGAAAACTAACAAGATAATTTCAAGTACTTGGAATATTATAGATTGTAACTTGGAACATCGCCTGAATCCTAGTAGCACACCGATCAAGGGAATGTATCCAAGAGAGTAAAGAAAAGAGTCTAAAACGACTAAAAACAAAAAGATCAAAATGCTAACACAAATTCTGCAAATCCAACACCACATCAAACTAGCATTATAACTGAAAATAGAATATTATTAGATCATACATAGATATGCAGATTCCCCTCTCAAAATCATCTTTTTTATGTCTACAACATAAAAACATTGCAGTCATCAACCACATCAAATCCCAGCTACCTATTTCTAGAAATTCCACACATCCAACACAACAAGCAGGTGTACCTAATATATCAAACTAACTCAAATTATATTTTTTGAAGAAACCCCATAACCCCATATAATGCAAAAAGATAAATTTATACAACATATCATTGAAAAAACCCTCAAACTACTCTTAATTAAGTGAAATCACAATTTTTTCCAACAGGTTCTCACTACCATTATTCCATAAATGTCTCCCTAAAAAAAATAGTACCTGGGGTGGCTTTGATCTGACCAACGTGACTATCCTGAACTTCCATCTTCACAATCTTATTCTTAGTGCCAGAATATCCAGAACATGGAATCCAACCCATGTTTCTTCTTCTCTCTTCAATTGACGCAGCACAGTATTCTTCACAAACAACCTATCAATCAATCTCTCAATACCAGACCCGACCACAGGGTTCTCGAGCAGCTAACTGCTATAAAACAACTTAGAAAACAGCCTTTGTTCTCTCTCTATATATGTGTACCTTTATCATGTGTTTGTGTTTTGTATTTTATATTTGTGTCTTTTTTTTCCCTTGGTGTTTTAGTTTGAGTTCATTAATTTATTCATTGCCTTCTCTTTTGGTCGGAAAAACACCATGATTGGTTCAAATGTGCCTCACTGGATCACCTCCGAAACCAACTCCAAACTAATCTCACATAAAAAATTATATATTATTTTCCCTTTTTTTTTTATTTTGGCTAAACAAAATAAAATAATTGCTTTGCTTTTAAGATAATTTCTGTCATAGCATGTCATGCTTGCCACTCCTATTTGCCCTCCACATTATGCTTACGATCTACAATACGAATCTATAAAATTAGATGCTTTGTACTTCTATTGGAACAATTCCTACACATCATTTTTTTAATGCAAAAAATTATGTTAACTTTAAATTATACACAGTGTAGCACAATAATCATACCAGTAGTTTAATTTAACTGAGTTTAAGTCTTAATCCAGTGAAATATGTACATTTTATGTTTGACTACATTTTAAAAAAATTACATGAATTTTTTTTTTAAAAAAATCTCAATAAACATAAATAAAAAATACATGAAAAGAAAAAACAACTCAATAATTAAGATTTTGGCCGCCCTAATGGTTCAAATTTTGGCACAGAACTGAACAAGTACTAACAGCTGTAGACCTTAAAGACATTCCTATAATTCCTATAATTATTACAAATGGGACTAATCACAACACCTAAAATTAGTTCTCTTTCTTTTCTTTGATTTTCTCCTGTATTAGTCAATAATTCTTCGGAGGGAAACAAGAAATTGTCTTACCAACTGGCTTTTTTCTTTTTTCTCTTTTTTATTTTTCTTTTGAAAAAGTTATCAAAAGGAAAAATTAAGAGACTAGATCGAAGTCTGAAGAAGCTTTCTATCCATGTGTCTAATTGTATTTGTAGGACACATAGTAATGCTGTAAAAATGAAGGTTCCACACTTCTATCTTAAGGGTAATATTCATATATTTGTATAATACATTTATCATTCATTTTTATTATTCTCTTTTTTTTGTGTATGTCAATGATTTTTTTTTCTTTTGCATTCATCTTTCTTATTTTACATTATTTATTTATCCATGTAATAGAAAGTGAGAGTTAAGAGCAAATTCAATTTCCTTTAAGAAAATAATGAAAATATGGATAGAGACTACGTGTTTTAAAAAAATCTATTACAAGGAGACAGCTGGTAGCTAATGCCTCTTTATGAAAGTGCCATCTGTACTTGTAATGCAATCATGTGTTTTCTTTTCTTTTTCTTTAATAAAAATTGTATAAGTGATATACATTCTTTTTACAACATTAATAGTTTTGCTTGAGTAGAATCAATTAATCATATGATAAATTTTTTCTTTCAAATATTTATTCACAATTATTTTATTATTATAAGATCAAATTTATGTCAATTATTATTATTATAAGTGTTGCTTATGTCAATTAATAATTGATATATCATTCTCACTAATAATTAACCAATTGATAATTAATGATTACTTAACAATAATAGTAAAACCATAATTTCTTAGCTAATTTTTATTTTAGTTAATTGAAGTTATATTTATCTATATTTTGTAATTTTTTATTCTTGGGTTGCAGGCAAACCCATATACTTGGTGGGTTGTGCAAGACCAATGGAAACCAAGAAAATAGAGTCCATTTCTATTGCAAATTGAACCAACTCGACTTATTAAATTTTCGTATCAATGCGGCGGGCTGAGCCTAAATATGTCACCCTAACTTACATACCCATCTCTATTAGTAATGAATATTATCAAAGAGGAAGTTTCTAATTACCCCTGGTGTAAGGGTTAGTTTAAGTAAACTTAATAAGAAAAAAATTAATAAAAAAATGAAACTTATTTTTAAAAAAATTTAAAATTATTTTTTATTAGCTAATTTGTATAAGTTCTCTTTTTAATTTTTCTATCAGACGTAAGACTTTTTATAAATTATTTAACTAAAAAATTATATTAATTTTTAAAGAAGTAAATTTTTTTTTTTTTTTAATTTTTTCTTCTTGTAAGAGTATTTAAGGAAAACACATCCAAATTGTCCGAAAATGGATTTAATGTCAAAATTGAGATATTGAAGGATTGGAGATTAGAATAAGGACATAATTAACCATGTGTAGTACAAAATTGAAAAAATATATATATATATATTATAACTAAATAAAGTCTCAAAAAATCAAATACTAATTGACATGAGAATAGAAATTTGTGTCTCTTGAATAAGTAATCCACGATAAATATTTGTATTAATACAAATTACCAAAAATGGAAAAGAATGGGATTAAAAAAAATAAATTGTTGATCAATGACTTAACACCCAAGCCTAATTCTAGTTTTAGACTTGCCTATATTATCACCTTAGTATAATATTCCATGTAGTCTAAGGACAAAAATTTCTTTATATATATATATATATATATACACATATATTTTATTAAATGTAATCGTTTCCAACAACTCCTCTACTTTTGTTTTTCTTTTCAATGTTAGCGGATGATAATAATAAACAATTGCTTACTATGATAACGCGATGAATAAAAACATACAGACTAAATCAGATTACTTTCATGTTTATAGTTAGTACTGTGATGTTACAATAAAAATTACTAGTATATGAATGATACTCCACATTAAAATACGTATAAATATCTTAGTCTCAGTAGTTATTACTGTATTTGAGATTGTCAATATATCTCGATCTTTCTGATCAACTTCAATTATTCTGAGCATACCTTACCTTAGGATATAAAAGGAATGGATCCTCTCAATTATTTCATATGCCAATGACATAGAGTCATACTTGTTAACTTATTGAAGTCTCAATCATGGTTTATCTTTACTAAGGGAAGCTTGTGAATCTCTTTCGGAGGCCACAGTTCCTGTGCTCTTGAGTGGCATTTCATGATTGTGCTTTCCCTCATATGTAGTCACAAATGATCTTGGGTCATCTATTGCTCTCTCCACATGCTTCCGAACACTACACTTGATATTAGTACACCTATAGTAACTTCTGCAACACAAATTAGTTGATGTTGTCAGGAAAAAGTATCAGAAGGAGAGTACAAGAGATACTAGGCAGTAATTATTTGAATAGGAACTCAAACTCAATTGAGTACTTAATTTCAATGAAATTATTCTATCCTAGAAAGTAGATACTTATGGTGTACTTTAGAATCTTCTTGCATCCCTTAACTAAAGTATTGCAGCATTATTTATTAGTTAAGATTTCATCAAGGCAATGAATAACAAAATTCAAATTGTTCCTTTCAAAGTGATCTTAAAGCAAATAATTTAATGAAAAATATTTGGTAGACAACTGCAATACGCAGACAACCAGACAATTAGTTATAAAATGTGAAGACAGAGAAATACGCATACGTATAAAGTGTGAAGAGAGAGAAATACGCAGATATTCTGTGAATGAGTTGGCTGGTTGGCTGTGTATTACAGTTGTTAGCGTAATAAAGTTGTAATTTAAAATAGTTACTTTGATAAGAATGAAAAAACTTATATTAGTGTAGAAGAACAGGCTACAAGTATAAACCTGGGATATGGATTGCCCTTCACCACCTTCTGGCCATATTTCCTCCAGCGAAAGCCGTCTCCAAGTATTTCAGAATCTGAAAAATTTTGCATCACAATGCGTGGCTCAACCAAACCTTCCTCTGATATTGTTGCATCATTGGATTGATTCACATTTTTCCTGAAGAATGAGAATCATTCTATATAAATTAACTTATTAAAAATGGTAAATGACAAGGTAGTTAGCTCAAATACTAAAAGTGTACTAATATGTTACTGAATGAACAAAAACAGTATCATGAATCATGCATTCCAATCCAAATCTTAAGCTGTTAAATCAAAGACATGCGAATGATCTTTTTATATTACTTCTCTAATACCACTTTCATTCATGGATTCATGTAACCATTTAACTTATCCATTGGTCTGATATGAATGTCTCGTGACATTAGAGTTATTACAGACTATGGATGAATTACATTCTGCTTAACTTTTTTCAGGGAAGGGTTCTTACCTTCTTTTACTTCTTGGTTCATCTTCTTGTGCCTCATACCCCTTGCTTCCTTCCTCACATTCCCCACTTAGACCACACGAGTTTTCGGTGCTTCCTCCACCAGCATTAGTTGCACCAAAATTTAGAACAGAATCATTAGGCTGTGGAACTTTGACATGATAATCTGAAAGCATAGACAATCCTGTGTTCTCAACTCTACCTTCATTGCCTTCATTCCTCTCACTGTGACTATTACTCCACATATCTTGAACTATTCCATAAGACATCACTCCTGATCCTTGTGTCCCTGCTGAGTTGCGCTTAGGAAGCTGTGGCTTTGAATGGTTGTGTTCACCTTTATAAACAATTTCTGCAATTTGTCCATCAAATGATCTTTCAACCTTCTTTTTCACTGGACAATTAGGATGTGTGCACTTGTAATAACTTCGCGGATACTCACTCCCTTTCACTTGTTTCTGACCATATTTTCTCCAATTGTATCCATCATAAGATGGTCGATCACAATTCACTGAGGATGTTAAAGCCTTTTGGTCCTCCTCTATGTTCTGCTGCACCATCTTACTAGGTTCACTGGTCTGGTTTATTTCTGCATGAGGGGTGATACTCTGATCAAGATGTGAGCTCGTGTTGGTTCTAAATTTTTCATGGATTGAATGCTGAAAATTAGCCTCCATTGACTGCGGTGTTTGTTGCTGACTAGTACTGCAATTTCTCTTCTCCAAACCAAGAAAAAAGTACGTCAGAAGCATATGTTCATAGTTTTTCAAATCGTTACACTCATCATCCATAACAACCTATCTAGTTGAGAAAGTTTTCAAATATATTTCATTAAATTTAAATGTCAACGATCAAAATTAAAAGGAAAGTTATCTTTGAAAACCTCATGATAGAGATAGAAAAAGAGCAGAAATAAGTGATTAATATGATTGGTAATGTGAGACAAGAAAAGAAGAAAGAAAGAAATGAGGAGTATAAATAAGGTGTTTGCCGTGAGTATTCAAAAATAGACTCAAATAAAATACAATGTGTAATTTAAAAACTCATCTGATTTTCTAAGTGATTATGTAACTTTTGAAGAACTTTTAATTTTGACATCTATATTTATGATTGTACAGTCAAAATTTGTTCATCTAGTCATCTTAATTTCCTTTAAAAATTATATTCTCACAAAATATTGCACATACATATACTAGATGGCAAAAATTAATTCTTCTCACACTATTCATATTCTCTTCAAATATATCTATATATATGGATATCTCTGTCCATGTATCTATCTATATTACTGACCATATTTGCCAAAAGAGACACAGTTGTCTTTGACACCAATTTTGCTGTTGGCTTGTAAATGAGAGACTGCTTGGTGTCAAGTTTAGGACTCTTATCAGAAGAGTTACTAAGTGCAGCTCCAAAAGTATCAGCCTGAAACTGTAAAACACAACACCTATGTTGGAAACCAAGAAGAACAGAGTTAATTTGTCCTAGTGTACTAAAAGTTCACCTGAGAAGAAACAAACCCAGCAGGAGGGAGATTCACTGCTGGCTTGAACCTCACTGTCTTTGGTCTAATGGCAGAAACTGTAGCATGAGAAGATGCAATAGCTGGAGAAGCATTGATAGCACCTGCTAAGAGCTCTGAGAATGATCTGAAAGTAGAACAAGTAGGCCTTGAAGCAACTGGTTTTGCAATCACCACTCTTTCTGCTTCCTTAATATCCATCTTCAAAATGTCTATGTTATGCAAACTATGTTTGTTCACTTTACACGTGCTTCTGTTTGCAAGAAAAAGAAAATCAGCAGCAGATATGGTTATGTAACATTACATAATAATACATTCAAAAAGATATCTTATATCAACATTGAGAAACTCACCCTCGTGAATTTTTGTCACTTGCTTAAATTAGCCTAAGTTCACAATAGAAAGTAACGTAAGGAGGAGTCAGAAAAAAAGCTTACACATTGGACCACATTCTTCTGCATTCACAGTGAATTGTACTGAGTCGGGAAAAATCATCTTTTAATTTGTGCACGTGACAGAAAAAAGTTATGAGAGCTGTTTTTATTCTCAATCTAAATCATTCTTTTTGTTTTCCCCTCTTAAGTTTGGTTTCTATTTTTTCTTTCTTTGTTTCTTTAGTTTTTCTCTATAATTTCTTTTTTTCTTTATTATTTTTTAAAAAATATTTAATAAACAATTTTAATAATTATAAAATGTGAAAAAAAAAGAGTTACGTTTCTCTTTTCTTCACTCATACACCGAAAAATAAGTGTACTATTATTGTTACTTCCAACAATACGGAGTCACAATTTACATTGTCTCCACTCTAAAGGAACAGAACCGTGTGCTGCTGTGTTTTTTTCTTCCCTATTACTTTTTCATTTTTGAAAGGACAGGACCACAAATTAACATGATGTGTCAAAGTCTGAAAACATCCGAAATTAGGACAATAAGCCTGAGCATAGTAATAGCAGTAAGAAATGGCATAATCGTATCACATTCATCTTGCAACACTTTTGGGGTGCATAATTTTTCTCTCCCACAAATCATATACAAGGTTGTGGCTCTTTTTTCCTGCAGAATAGAGTTGCTTTTACTATTAATTCTGTCTCGTTTGAGTTGGGCACCATTGTTTTTACATGAGTAATAGAATAATAATAATAATAATAATAATAATAATAATATATAGATGATGAAAATATTTCAATGTTTTATTTCTCAATCATTAGGGATGCTAACCCGCGTGCATGAGGGGTTCAACATTCCCTGATCTGTCCGTAAAAGGTAGGACTGATTCGGGTTTATGTCTTTATAATTTGGTTAATAGTTTTGAAATTTGTCTTTATTTCATTGGATTTACGCTAATATATGGAGAACTTATTAAAAAAATACGTGTACATTTTTTAATATATGAATATGTTAAATTAAATAATATGTAAAAATAATAAATAATGAAATTTAATTATAAAAATTTAAAATTTAAATATTTTTTTAGTTAAGTATTAAATATTACCTTATCATTAAAATAATTAATTTGTATACATTTATATAATGAGACAGTGCAAGTTCTAAGTAGAAAGTAGTGTCTTTATATTCATTCCGACCTGTCTAAGAAGATTGAATAGATTCAAGTTTAATTACATGAAATATCAAAGTAGATTTTTCTGGTAATACCGAGACAATTTGCGTGGAAATCAATAAATTCAAATTTCTTTTATATATGTGTTTATCTTACTTTAGTATCATATTATTTATCACATTTATAATTCTTTATTTTTCTTTTTTTATTCTTTTTAAGTGTATTTTAATACAAAGTATTCATAAATATTTTTAAATCTAATAGGTAGTGATTGTCTAAAAGAAGATACGCTAATAAACATAACTCTCTGCTAATATCTCATAGAAATACAAACTAATGAATTCCATTTCCAAGTCCTAAAAGCTGTTTCTCAAACACGCCAAATTGTTATTTTAGACAAAGAAAGAGATATTTTGGTGTACAACCGGTCTAATAATGAATGAGGCTTAAAAAACTTTTGGAAGCTGTTTCTTTTTACATTAAATAATGAAGGTACATTAAGGTTTTTTTGGAAGCCTTCTTCTAACAAATGCTGTCTTTTTCTAATAAACGTGGTCTTTCTACTTTATAAAAAGGTTTAGTTGCTTTATTTTTGGGCTACTCATACTAATATATATATATATATATATATATATATATATATATATATATATATATATATATGTGTGTGTGTGTGTGTGTGTATGTATCTTAAGAGTGGAAGAGAGAAGATAGAGATAAATAAGTAAAAGATAAAACAAAATGTAGATATAGCTTTTAAAAAAGAGAGATATAAATGTAAACAATAACATGTTGAGAAGTTTAAATTGTTTAGAACAAAAATATTGTCTCATCCTTTTCTTTCTCTTTTCCTTCCCCCTCATCCATTCCAAAATGAGGTAAATAATAAATAATTTTCAAATACAAGAGTTGATATGTAAAAGGGTGTTACAAAAAGTATGTTTATTAGTAAGCCTATGTTTGAAAACCCATTCCCTCACCCTTAAAATTATTCACTTGTTTGACAGAAAAGATGGAGACGGAAATAGCGAAGAAATTAGTGCAGTTTTTTTTATATATATATATTTTATATTTTAATTTAAATAATTTGATTTTATTGTGCACACGGGTCTTAAAATTGCGTTCAATGGGAAAGTAACAAGGATGTTATTTTCATGAACTGTTGTTCATACGGTCTCCAGTGAAGATCAAACATGCAATAAAGATATATATATATATATATATATATATATATATATATATATATATATATATATATATATATATATATATATATATATATATATATATATATATATATATATATATTTGATAGAGAAGAAACAAATAGAAGAAAATTAAGAAAGTGAGGGTGCCTCTGAAGTTACAAAGAATGAAACATGTCATTTCAATTTGCTTGGTCCATGTTTGTGCATGTAATCAATTTTCATGCAATCTTTCAAAATAAAAAACTCAGACCTTTTTGGCTTTATCTGTATGAATGAGATAGCCATTGAGAATGCATATATAATTTGTAATTGAAAAATATTTCGTAGACAACTGCAATACGCAGACAACCAATTATAAAATATGAAGAGAGAGAAATACGTATATGTATAAAGAGAAAAATATATAAATATTCTGTGAGTGAGGTGACTGCGTATTGCAGTTGTTAACATAATAAAGTTGTTTGTAATTTATATAAACAAGGACTGCCTGCACTGTCACTTACAATCTATATAATTTGTAATTTTACTGAAACGCAAATTGTTTTTATAACATAATTTAAGATTAAAAAATATGTAATCACAAATCAATTAAACTCAGCAGCATTTTTTTAAATGTGTTTATTGTAATATTGTTACTTAAACGTGTCATGTCATTTTTATTTTTTCAAGTTATATTTTTAAACTTTTAAATTTTTTTAAAAGTATAAAAAAATTATGCATAATTATCAGATATACATTGTAGAATTTACAACAAAAAGGTATCTTTTGAAAAGATTCATATATAAACACTTTGTAGTCATCTATATTTAACGAGAACAAGAAAAATGATGAGAAATGGATTGAATTTGTCTAGAACATGTAGAAAGAACTAAAAAGAGTTTGTGTTACTTGTACCACTGCATATATGTGGTGTACGAAAACCAAATATAATCGTATTTGATTTTAGGGTAGCAAAGTCCCGAACCGTGACTTGGACCAAGTTTTGTCTAAAGTCTAAACCATATATAGTTTGAAGATTTATAATGGAAAAACAAAGAATCTCATCTAGCTCTTGATTTTCATTCCCTATTTTGTGTTAAAGGAAATATAGAGCAATCGATAATTGAGAAAACAAAGAAGAAAAAGAGTAGAGAACTAACCAGAAAGGCGAGAAGTAGCAACATGCTAAAAGGAGGAAGCTTGGCTAAGGTGAATTCTCATTTCCCAGCTCTCTGTATGTATAAGAAGAAACTCAATTTAATAACTCTCCTGCATTGCAAGGTTCAAAATTTCATAACAAAATAAAAGCCCCAATATATACATGCATATGTCTGGCAACCAAAAATATAGATACCAGGTATTGAAAAAAGGGGAGAAAATGATTGAAGCATATATATAAGAAACCTTGATATAATGTTTACAACTAAGATTGCATGGCTTATCTAGATCCAACGAATTAAGAAACCAATGAAGAAAAAGAGGAACTTCAGCTTCTTCTTGGTATCTTCTCAAATCTCAACAGTTGTCAAAGACCTTAATACAAAAAATAAAATTCTGAATCTAGAGGATAATGTTCCCTTTTCAAAAATAAAGAACGCATGCTATCTGCTTCATAACAATATGTTAAAGTGAATGATTAAAAATATATTTTAAAGTATAAAAAATAAAAAGAAAAAAAAGTGGATGAATATGGTTGCATTATTATTGGATATAGTAAGAAGAAGTATGAATCTTGGGATTGGTGGTTCGCAGTGGAATCCAACCTCCAAAACTGTACGGACAACTACCTGTCTCTGTGTTCTCTTTGACCATTTGCTACGCAGATAGAAAAGTAGGAACATGTCATCGTCATGTCATATAGTGATTTTTTTACCTTGGGTAATTTGCTATTCAAAAATTGGGTAATATTTTACAAAGATTCTCTCTGTCTCTCATTTAAATATCTCTTTACTTACACTTGTATATCCATCAAATATTAGATTGTTATATGCTTTAAAATGGTATATATTTTCAAATTATGCAACATTTTTTTTAAAAGAAATATATATAATAATCTTTAAAAATATATAAAAGTATACAACTACTCACTAGTAAATAATTCCTGAAATCAGATAAGTAATGGTTTGAATTAATATTCTGGTACAATTAATAACTACACTTACACGTAACAAAGTACATCATCTAACTCTTAAAAAAATATATGATTTATGTCGAACATAAGAACACAGTATAAAGTCGTGAGTCGTTACACGATACAAGAAAAAATATATATAAATACAAAATACAATTTATGGCAGGAAAATTGTGAATATAAATTGCAACTTACCATATTTCATGTATTATTTTTTCAAAAGATGCCCTACTTTCCTTATTTGGTAATCAACGCAAACAGTAGTGTTCACATTTGACGGAGGAGATAGATTCTGTAAAACATGTGCAAGAAAAAGTGTATGTAACTTATTAAATACGTCAATTGTAATGTCATTTTCAGTTACTTTCACAACATTTATAATTTTTTACACCATTCTATTATTGGATTGTTCCGCTTCGCCTGAGGTTTCTCTTTTCTCGTGATAATTAATGTTATTATGAAAAAACACAGACATGAAATTCTAATTACTGAGTCTTACAACTCTAATAATTGAAAAGTTTATCATAGTGATTTCATCTTGTCCAATTCACATCATGATGAAAAAAAATAGTGAAATTTGTGCAGATGGATTGAAAAAATGTGATATTGGGTGGAAGCTTTTAAATTTAATGTGGGTCTTAAAAGAAAAAAATTTATCTTCTCTCGTGTGAGTGGAAGTTAAAAGTTTATTAGTTTAGCTCGGTTATTTTCATATTTGTTTCTCTCATGTCTTGCATTTTCACGTATATCTTGTTGATATAATTAATTATATATAGTTGTATAATTAATCAATGTAAATAAAGTTTTAAAAATAATTTTTCAAAAAATAATTATTCAAGAAGAAAATAAGATTTATTTATTTAAAAAATTAAAAAAATATTTTTTAAATAAATACATCAATAGAAAGTTGTTTATTTTATTAAAATAATATATTTTAACAGATAAATTTAACGGATATTGTAACACTGAATGTATGACATAATTAACTATGATGTTATTGCCAACAAACATAAAGAAAAATAAAAGATAAAAATAAATTTTTGTCATAATTTGTATATTTTTTATGGATGTAATTTGATCACTAAATTTCTAAAAAAAAAAATTACCTTCGTTATTTTATCATTCAAGTTTCGAGACTCTGTATATTAACTGACGTTTGTTTTATTTATCCAATTTCATTCCCTGAATAACATTCTTGGTAATAATATTCAAGCACAACACATTTTATATATCTCAATAAAAAATATGCTTTTTTTTTTATAACCAGTATTTTAAAGTTACTAGCTAATATTTAATTTAAATATTTTTATCAGCATTCTTAAGATAGTAATTAGTATTCAGCATCAAAATAATATTGTAGTGATGAAAAAGGAACATGACTATGTGGTGTTGCTTATGGATGACTAAGTTCAAAATTAGGGTTTTGATAGGGTTTGGGTTATGACTGGTAGTTGAGAGGGCATTGGAATGTTAGGTGGGAACAGAAACGGGAAGTGCACCAACATATATATATATATATATATAAACAGACTCCATAGTTGTGTTGTATGCCCCCACACATGGAATTACATTTCTATCCCATCGTTCATGAATATGTCAAATGTGATTTGAAATATCATATAATTCTATTGTATGCTAAAAAGTCAAGATCTAAGTCAAGGCATCAGACAGTGACATGAAATAATTATTTTTTATTTCTTACTTTAATATTTTTTTATATGCATACATTTTTTAAAACATTCTTTCCAAAGATAAGTTTTGTTATTAAATAATAATAAAAAAAAAGCATCTGCTGATTTTACAATGAATATTGACAATATATTTAGAAGAAACTGTTACCACCACGAACGTATTTGCCACTGTAAATTTGTGGATTACCAAAAATTTTTTGAGTAAAATATTATACTTGTTGTGTCACACAGTTCCGTTATAAATGAGGAACTCTTATATGAGATTGGCAATTAAATATAGAGTTTTTGGGTTGAAGGGGTGTAAAACGTTATATGTATTTACGGTTTCATAAATTTTTAAATAAATTTGTATAAGTTAAAAGATTTTAATAGATTTTTATGCTCCTTGAAGGTTTAATTTTCTCTAAATTAATCAAGTCTCAAATTTTCCAAAAGAATAAAAATCTAGTTAATTAAAAGAAACCGAATCTAATATTACTGGACAAATTATCTAGACAAATTGTGCAATGTATAACACGGAGTTGTGAATTTGCATTGTCGGTGTGCAAACTTTGTTCCAACAATTTAAGCCAGTTCATTGCCAACGACAAAATGCCCAAGTACACCAAAAGTTGTTATGCATGAAAGTTATGTTTTGGCACATTCAATTTTACACTTTTTAAAATCTTAAATCTGAGTTCCAGTTAATAGACATGAACAAAAGCAGTTATATTTGGATTACCATTTCAAACATATGTTTAAAATAAATTGTACTTTTGTTAGCCTATCTAAATTTTTTATTTTTTTTACATTTATTTTACTTTTACATTTCATCTATTCGATTTATATGGGAATACGTGCATAACATTGATTTTTTAACAGTAACTCCAACATGTTACATGGTGAGTATAACTTTAAAAAAACTAGTTTATTGGTTGTCGTTTTTTCTTAAATATGTTCAGAAATGCTCAAGGTGCACCATGAGTGCATGTTCCCTTATGCATCATTATTTTTGTCGCTTACATGTGACTGACTACACCAAATCCAAGAGGACTCATCCAATTTCTGAATCAAATGACAAAAATGTTGTTACATTCACTTAGCATTCAATTTCTTTCTTTCAAATCCATTGACATGCACAACTTAATTTCTTTTCTGATATCATACATCATACACGGCTAACTTTTCATGATGGACAAATACTTTGTGATATAGTTGAATATTTTAGTAGGTAGATTCTCTGTGCAACTTGCACAAGAATGAATTCCCGTGAGGTCATATACATGCATATATTCAAAGGTTTGCACTTGCAGCACAAAACTTGTTCTACGACATATTAGAAGTAAATAAATGTTGTTGGGTTGGTTCTCTACACGTGAGATCTAAACCTATTGCTTTAAGTAGGTTCATTACACATGGCAGACTTAAAAATAATGTATTTACATTTAAATTAAGGTAAAAAGAAAAAAAACTAAGTGGTCTAGTACATATCATAACATACATCAAACTTTCAACCGCTGAGCCATAAAAACTTTTCTCCATTTCTTGTAAAATCATTACCGAAGAAAGGAAGATCCTGATTCACTTGCACTCACATGCAAGGAAGAAAGGGAAGATGCAGAGTTTCTCTAAGAAACTAGTTAGGGATCGAAGTAGAAAGAGAGAGGTTTTGTAATATCATATTTGTCATATAATTGAATGAAAATCAATATACTGTATTTATACAAGATATGTAAAGGACTATAAAACGGAAAAACTACTAAGACCATTAAATCAGAATTATATCTAACAATCCCCCCATAATTCTAATTTCTATATAGCTTCATACATCAATTTGTTTCTCAGTTCTTTAAATCTGGCCTTTCTTAGAGACTTTGTCATCAAATCTGCAATGTTGTTCTCAGACTTATAGTAAATCAACTTGATCTGTCCTTTACTCACTTTGTCTCTGATAAAGTGATATCTGGTTTTAATATGTTTGTTGTTCCCGTGATCAATTGGGTTCTTGGCAAGATTTATAGCTAACTTGTTGTCAACCAACAATGTGACAAGCTTCTTCCTATGAATGTCTAGTTCTTTGAGCAATTTCCTTAGCCATAATCCTTGGCAAGCACCTAGTGAAGCTGCTATGTATTCAGCCTCACAGGTTGATAATGCCACAAGGTCTTCCTTTCTTGAGCACCAAGAGATTGGTGCATCTCCATACATAAAGAGGTATGCAGCTGTACTCTTTCTATCGTCATTGTCCCTCCTCCAATCCGAGTCAGTGTATCCTATTAACTCTGCTATGGTGTTACCTTGGTCAAAAGGAAGCAAAATTCCAAGGTGAATTGTGCCTTTTATGTACCTTAGGATCCTCTTGGCAGCCATCAAATGAGGCATCCTAGGACTCTTCATGTATCTGCTGATAATTCCAACACTATAGGCCAAATTAGGTCTTGTATTGCACAAATACCTTAATGACCCCACCATCTACTTGAACTTTGTAGCATTAACCAGTTCACCCTCATCTTTCAGGCTTAGAGATAATCCTGCTTCAGCTGGAGTAAAAGCAGCATTACAATCCATCATTTTGAATTTCTTCAATATATCTTCAGCATACTTGGACTGGTGCATAATAATACCAACTTCAGTTTTCATGAATTCAATCCCCAAGAAATATGAGAGCAGTCCAAGGTCTGTCATTTCAAATTCCTTTAATAACATCTTCTTAACATTGATTATTTCACTTCATTACTACCTGATCAAGAGATCATCAACATAAAGGCACAAAATTGTTACTTCAGTAGCAGACTTGATATTCACATAAACACCATGCTCAGAGGGACACTTATTAAAGCCTGTCTGAGTCAGAACACTATCAATCTTCATGTTCCAAGCTCGAGGAGCCTACTTCAACCCATAAAGAGCCTCTTTTAGCCTATACACCATAGATTCTTGACCAGCAATTGTGAATCCTGGTGGTTGGTCAACATAGACCTCTTCTTCAAGGAGACCATTAAGGAATGCTGATTTCACATCAAGTTGGTGCATTGACCAATTCTTCAAGCAAGCAATAGCAGCCACAAATCTGATAGTCTCAATCCTTGCCACTGGTGCAAAAATTTCTCCATAATCTACACCTTCTTTCTACAGGAAACCTTTAGCCACTAATCTGGCCTTGTGTTTGATGACTTCACTACTTTGATTTCTTTTAAGTTTGAATACCCATTTTACAGCTATGGCCTTTTTTTGCTTAGGCAGAGACACTAACTCCTAGGTTCCATTTTTCTCAATGGAATTTAATTCTTCTTTCATTGCAGTTACCTATTTTGGATCCTGCAAAGCTTCATCACAACTCGACAGTGCCTTCGGTTCCTCGCAAACAATGCCATGTGCACAAGTTCACCACCATCGGTAATTTGGTCATCGAATATACTTCATATTCTTTCTTGTTAAGCAGGCAAATTTGTCTCAATCTTTGTGATCTTCTGATAGCATCCACATTTGCAATAGTCTGAATTGTATCACAATTTGGTGTGCTCTCACTAGAATCATTCCAGGTTACTTGAATCTTGTCATTATTGTTCTTTGAATCACACTTCCACTCATAATTCTGTGATTCATCAAAAACAACGTCCCTACTTATAACAACTTGATTTCCCTTTGGATCAAGAAGCCTATAGCCACCAATGGAGTGATATCCAAGAAAAATCATCTGCTCAGACTTGTCATCTAATTTCTGCCTGAGCTGATCTGGTACATGCTTGTAGCACAATGATCCAAAAATTCTGAGATGAGCAACACTTGACTTAGAGTCTGACCAGGCTTCAACCGGGGTTTTACCCTTCAGTCTACTTGTTGGACACCTATTTAGAATATAGACAGCAGTAAAGGCAGCTTCACTCCAGAGTGTATGTGGCAAGTTTTTGGATTTCAACATACACCTAACCATATTCATTATGGTTCTATTTCTTCTTTCTGCAGCACCATTGTGTTGTGGAGTGTAGGGTGGTGTGAACTCATGAGTTATGTTTGCTTCTTCACAAAAATCAACAAATTCTTTTAAGGTGTATTCACCACCTCCATCAATTCTCAGAGTTTTAATATAAACACCACTTTGTTTTTCAACAGCTGCTTTAAACCTTTTAAAAATACTGAAGGCTTCACTTTTCCTTTTTAACATGTAAATCCAAGTTTTCCTACTTAGATCATCTAGGAAAGTTATGAAATACATGCTGCCTCCTAATGATTCAGTTTGCATTGGCCCACAAACATCAGAGTAAATAATCTCCAACTTCTATTTTGACTTCACTAGGACATAGCTTTTGAAGGAGTTTCTGGTTTGCTTGCATTTTAAACATTCCTTGCACTTCACTGATGATGGTTTTAGTTGAGGGATTCCTTCAACTAGTTGATGCATGTGGCTGAGATCTTTGAAATTTAGGTGTCCAAGTCTATAGTGTCATAGCCACTTAGACTTTTCTGCTGTTGACAGTAAGCAGTTACTTTCGAGAACATTCAGACCAGCTTTAAAGGTCCTGTTTCTTGATAGAGGCGCCTTTAATACCAACCTTCCTTGCTTGTCATAGATTCTCATCAGTTTGTCTAGTAGAGTCATTTGATAACCCTTTTCAAAAAGCTGACCAAGACTCAACAGGTTACTTTCAAATCCAGGGACATATATCACATCTTCAATGCATGATTCTTTTCCATCTCTTCTCTTGATCAAGATGTCACCAACACCACCAGTTTCATGTGTACTCCCATCTGCAAATCTCACTTTGTTTCTTATGCCTTCATCAATTCTAATGAACCAGTCTTTATGGCCAGTCATATGAGTTGAGCACCCTGTATCAAGGTACCATAAACCATCATTTACATCACTGGTTTGAGTTGTAACCATGAGCAGAATTGGTTCTGAGTCTGAGTCTCCCTCAGCAGCAAGTTGAGCCTCATCATCTTGATCTTTGTCCCTGTGCCAACACTCATTTGCATAGTGTCCCTTCTTTCCACAACAATAACAATCAATGTTCTTCTTATCCCAATTCTTCTTTCCACCTTTTATTCTTGACCCAGAGAAATCACCTCTTTTCTTATTCGAACCAGAATTCTTTTGTTTTGATTGTGGTTTCCACCCTTCTTTATAGTGGTTACTTCCTTTTCCTCTTGTATTTTTTAATCTCCCTCTGCCTCTCTTACCCCTATTGCTATCACCAGAGGCATCTCTTGAATTGTCCTTAGCTTGAAGAGCTTGTTCAACAGTTTATCAAGTCACCCTCTCTTGAAGCCTTTGTTCATGTGCTTCAAGGGAACTTTGCAATTCATCAACAGTGAGGGAGTCGAGATCCTTTGATTCCTCAATGGCAACCACTATGTGATCGAATTTTGGAACCAAGGTTCTCAAGATCTTCTCAATTGTCACCAAATCAGAAACTTTTTCTCCACAAGATTTCATTGAATTTACAAGAACCTGCAATCTGTTGAAATATGCACCACTCGATTCACTTTCTTCCATCTGCAATAGCTCTAATTGTCTTCTCAGTGTCTGAAGCTTCACCCTTTTCACCTTGTCATCACCAGCATATGCCTTGTTCAGAATATCTCAGGCTTCTTTGGCAGTTTTTGCACCTGCTATCTTCTCAAAATGAGCATCATCAACACATTAATGTATCATCACGACGGCTTTGAAGTCCTTCTTCTTCAAATCTTTAACTTTCTGGGTATCTGAGGCTGAATTTTTGGGGGGTTCTGCGCTATTTTCTATGACATTAGTGAGATCTTGAAAGCCAAATAGTGCTTTCATCTGAATTTGCCATCTGCTGAAGTTTTTTCTGGTGAGGATAGGAAGGTTAGCCGGGAAATGTCCATTGGAGGCCATGATCGCGTGAGAAAGTCTCTTCTTGATCGTACCGAAGCTTGTGATACCAATGTTAAATCCTGATTCACTTGCACTCACATGCAAGGAAGAAAGGGAAGATGCAGAGTTTCTCTAAGAAACTAGTTAGGGATCGAAGTAGAAAGAGAGAGGTTTTGTAATATCATATTTGTCATATAATTGAATGAAAATCAATATACTGTATTTATACAAGATATGTAAAGGACTATAAAACGAAAAAACTACTCAGACCATTAAATCAGAATTATATCTAACACATTACAAATGGCAGACTCAAAAATAATGTATTTACATTTAAATTAAGGTAAAAAGAAAAAAAAACTAAGTGGGTGTATAGTTACTTTGTTCAGAAATTCTTCGGTAATGATTTTACAAGAAATGGAGAAAGGTTTTTATGTCTCAGCGGTTGAAAGTTTGATGTATGTTATGATATGTACTAGACCAAATATTATTCATGCAATTGGTAAGTTGTCATTAGGTTACGGAAGTGTGTTACACTTTCTACTATAGAGTCGAGTTTATTACAAGCAACTAGAGTTTGTAAAAATTTATTGTGGATAAAAATTTTCTTCTGAAGCTTGAATTCAAGCAAGACCGCTATATGTTGTTTTGTGACAATTAGTGTGTCATTTATCTTGGTAAGAACTCTAATTTTCATGCATAGTCTAAGCACATTGGTGTTAGATATCAGTGGATACAAGATGAGTTAATTAAATTCTATGTTTATGGAATTAAAAAAAATTCATATTGATGATAATGGGTGTTAATACAATGACAAAGGTGTTGTCTAGGAAAAAACATGAAACATATTACTCTATCACTAAATTGGCAAGGGTCTCAACCTAGTCAAGAAGAGAGAGATTTGTTGGGTTAGTTCTTTCCTTATGAGCCTCAAACCCATCACTTTGGTGTATCCGTGATAAATTGATACGTGAGAGACTTTGTTGCACGCAATGACCCATGAAGATGCCAAATCATCTCTTTCTAAGTTTCCTAATTTGCACACAATAAAGAGTCAAATAGTTTCCTAAAAATAAAATATTTGATTTCCCTTTTAAAGTATATTTGTTGCCAATTAAAACAGATTTTACGTGATTTGTTATTTCTTGTTGTTGTATAAATGCATGTTATTCCATTCAATAAAAAACACAGCCTTCTATAATTCAATATATTTTTTTGTTCTTGCTATAACCCTATATGTAACGCCCCGTTATAATTACTTATGTTACTTGTATTTTAATTAGTAATTTGTAGTAAATAAAAGAGAAATTTAGGAAACAATACTTTTATTTCATAAAATTTAAAGTTCATTACAACTTGATTGCATAATTATGTCATATTATTATTTTACATAAATACCTTTCTACTACCTTAAAACATTTACCCAACCCTTCTACATAGCAAGCATCTTCACAACCAGATAATAGTAACAACCAGAGCAAACAGTGACAATCTTCTCAATCCTGTCAATCTGCTCCCCCGGACATTATCCGAGATCATCACAGGTGTCAAACCACAGACACAAACACGCAAGGGTAAGTTCCAATATCTTAATAAAAATACATATCATATAAAAATATCAATATGATACACGTCATAATCAAATCAATAAAGGATGAATTATGACTTAAATGAAATTTCTATATGATGAATGCTCCAACCTCAACTCCAAAAATATGCAATGTGGTACCATAATAGATAATACGATTATCCGCTTTGTGAGCCCACTGTCCATCGGGTCACTCACGCACGTTTTAAGTTTATTATCTGTCCCTCTAACCGAGGCCACCTCTTTTGAGGCATGTATGCATGAATGAATATTTTACCTCCCTTTCTAGAATATCATTTATAATCATTAAATACCAAGAATACTAATAAACATTATGAAACCAGGAAATCAAGAAACACCAAGAAAACACCCATCAAAAGTAACATATACGTGAATAGTACCGTATACGTGAATGTGAACAGTACCGTATACGTGAATAGTAACGTATACGTGAACAGTCATAGTATCGTGAATAGTAATGTATACGTGAAACGATCCGTATACGTGAATAGTAACGTATAAGTGAATAGTAACGTATAAATGATCGTAGTCAAGTGAATAGTACACCGGTTAAGTTCCCAGGAAAGAGGTGGGTCACTAATGGACACACTTAAGTACCAAATCTTTCCTTAGCCAGAACTTTCCTAGACATGCACTTCCACATTACCACCCTTTTCCTAACAACAAGAATAATTCTGTTCTGATGTGGAAGATCGGACAAAACCGCAACCACAGAGCATACTAAGAATACATGAATAGTACCATATACATGAATAGTAAATATTGTATACATGAATAGTAAAATAACGTATACATGAATAGTAAAATACGGCATACATGAATAGTAAAATACGGTATACATGAATAGTAAAATACGATATACATGAATAGTAAAGTAAGATAAGGACAACTCCCCTTACCAATTTCTCCTACCTTCCTATCTTCCTCTACCTACTTACTTCTCTCTTGAAGAGATTTCTTCCTAAGAGATTTTGAGAGAATGAAAGAATGTTCTTGAATTTGTGATTATAATTGAAATTCTAGGCCCTATTTATAGAATTTCAAAAGTTACTATTTGCACAGTAATTTACTATTTACAAAAGTTACTATAGTAATTTCAAAAATTCAGAATTTTTAATTATTTTTATATTTCTCTCTGTTATAAAAACCTCTCTTAAACTATATTTAAATTTTTGGGATGTTACACTATATGTTTTTTTCTAAATAACCAACAAATTGGTAATCAAAGCAAACTTCTTCTTGTGCTATGGATACTAAGACAAGCTTTTCATATGTTGCTCCTCTTGTGTTTAATGGAGAGAACTACAACCTTTGAGCAGTGAGAATAGAAAATTACCAGGAGGCTCTAGATGTCTGGGACGCTGTAGAAAAGGATTATAATGTTCCTCAACTACCAGAAAATCCTACAGTCGCCCAAATGAAAAAACCAGAAAAGTAAAAACAAAGGCTTATCTGTTTGCTGGAGTCTCAACAATAATTTTCATAAGAATTATGAAACTCAAAACTGCAAGTGTCATCTGGAATTATTTGAAAGGAGGAGTACGAAGAAGATGACCGGGTACGAGACATGCAAGTTCTGAATTTAATTCAAGAATTCGAACTACAAAGGATGAAAGAGTCAGAGGCAATCAAAGAGTTTTCGGATAAACTGTTTGACATTGCTAACAAGGTGAGATTATTATGTGTAGAATTTGCAGATTCAAGAATTGTAACAGTTCCCCAAAAATATGAACAACTGATCTATCGCAGATGACTTTGTCAGAAGTTTTGCATGCTTTAAAGGCACAAGAACAGAGAAGGCTTATGAGGCAGAAAGGATCTATGGAGGGGGCATTTCAAGTCAAGTTGCAAATCATCAATGATGGAGAAAGTCATAGCAACAGATATGAAGTTTATGCAAACAACAAAAATAAAAACAGCAACACTCAAGTATATCCACTTTGCCTTCATTGTAAAAAACTAATCACTCACAACAAAGGTGTTGGCGGAGGCCAGATGTCAGGTGTCATAAGTGTGGTCAGTTAGGGTATGTTGAAAAAGTATGCAAATTTCAACAACAAGAAGCAATCAAGGTTGCTTAGGACCAATTATAAGAGGAGCAATTGTTCATTGTATCATGCTTCCCTGCCAATAGCTCTACCAAAAGTTGGCTCATTTACAGTGACCTGTGATCATGAGCTCTTTACAGAACTTGATGAAGCTGTTCTTTCTAAAGTCAAGATAATGGAGCATACATTGAAGCAAAAGGCAAAGGAACTGTGGCGATTGAAGGCCACACAAGTTTGAAACTAATTCTTGATGTTTTGTATGTCCCGAAAATTAACCAAAACTTGTTGAGTGTTCCTCAATTGCTCGAAAAAGGTTATAAGGTGTTGTTTGAAGACAGACATTGCATGATCAAAGACTCAAAAGATAAAGAGGTGTTCAATATTCAAATGAAAGGCAAAAGTTTTACCTTGGACCTCATGAGCAAAGAGCAAGCTGCAATGCACAAAAAGGTTAATAACACAGTACTTTGGCATAAGAGATTGAAGCATTTCCATCACGGTGCTCTAATGTTTATGAAAAAAAACAATTGTTAGATCAAGATGATTAACATCTTAAGTTTTAATTAATTACAGAACAAACGGAACATATCAAACTAAAGCATTGCAAGCCAAAGTCAGACTGGACAAGTACAAATCAAAGGTCATTTATGGTCAAGTCATTCGTCTGTCCCAAAGCCACATCATCAGACGAAAGCATAAGACGATATGCTCTAGACAAAGTCTTCAAACGAAGCTCAAAGACGTTACTCAAGACTGAAGATTGGGAAGTGCATCGTCTATCAAGAAAGTGAAGTTCAGACGGAGTAAAGCGCGCTAATTTCAAAATTCAGCTATTACTCTCACAAGTTTCTAAGATCAGTATGGAGATTCGAGATAACTTCTTCAACACGAGAAGGTAACATCCTTTGTCTCTGTACAAGTCAGAAAAACGTTCTGAGCGCCACCAAATCCGTTGTGCAAAACATCACATCATTGATTGCACTTTAACACCTTTTGAAGACTTTTGCTTGGAAAGCTCAACGACACTCTTCATGTCTCTAACGGATCTTTGAAGACTTGCCTATATAAGGACTTCACTAGCTCAAGATCAAGTTGGCGAGCATGTTATTATCTCTATCTTATTGTGATTTCGTTCACTTGTCATTTGAACTTCATTGTATACCCCTCTCTGTGAAGAGGAACTTATTTTCTTTGAAAAACCTTTTAAAATCCACTTTTGTGGTGTTTTATCCTAAGGAGGTTGTGTCTCAAAAAATACCTGAGGAGGCTGAGTTTCAAAGAATACCTTATTGTTTAGCCTGGGAAGGCTGTGGCCAAAGAATATCTTGTTTTAATCAGAAGTGACTGGGTGCAAATAATACTTACAACCATTTCACGGTTGGTAGTGAAAACTCAGTGGTTGCTGAGTAACTGGACGTAGTCTTGAATAGACAAACCAGTATAAAAATACTTGTATTCAATTTTATTATTTGTTAACTAACAAAAATAATCAAAGTTAAACGTTTGTTATTAAAATCAATTTCGTCTGACTGTCTTTAAACTAACAGAAACGACTAAATTTTTTTAATTAACACAATTCAGGTGTTAATTAAAGTTCTTGTGTTTTATCTTTTATAACAATCTTGCAAAGAAATCACTTGAATCAGAAGCAGAACTTCCTGCGTATGCTACCTGCCAATATGGAAAGAAAACAAGACTCCTTTTTCCACAAACTATAACTCGGAGGGCTACAGAAAGGTTGCAATTGATACACACAGATGTTGGAGGACCCATAAGAACACCATCAATGAATGGGTACTTGGAGAAAAAAATCTTCGTTAAACAACCAGAAGGAAATCTTAATGAGCTTATTGATAAGTTCAAAGAAAGAATGAAAGATGTCTTTAAATTGACAAACGTTGGAAAAATGTCATTCTTCCTTGATAAGCAATGCAACAAAAGCATAATGAAATATTTGTATATCAGCAAAAATATGCAAAAAGAAGTCATCAAGAAGTTCAGAAGAATGGAGAAGTGCAACTTGTTCACTATAGAACAAAATATCAAAAAGAATTTAACAAAGGCACTGCCCAAAAACATATTTGAATTCTTAAAGAAAGAAACTTGAAATATACAATTTTAGTGTCAAGGAGGAGTGTTGAATACAATGACCCATAAAGTTGTCAAATAAGTTTCCTAATTTACACACAATAAAAAGTCAAATAGTTTCCTCAAAATAAAATATTTGATTTCCCTTTTTAAATATATTTGTTGCCAATCAAAACAAATTTTCCGTAAATTTTGATTTGTTGTTGTATAAATACATATTATGTCATTCAATAAAAAATATAGCCCAATATTTTTTTTTCTTGCTATAATCATGTATTCTTTCTTCTAAATAACCAATAAACTTTAAAAAAATGCATCCACATTCTAATTCCTAATTAGAGTAAAAGAAAAGAAAAAAATCTAATGCAAGTGGGTGTGTCATTTTCTTACTCTGATCAACCTCAGTTGTTTTGAAGATCCGATGGTCAAATCTTATCGGATGGAGCTACAACTTTTGTCCCCTGGAGGTTTGGAAAAGCGTCAAAATTTTTGTGAAGTATTGCAGTCCACAGTAAATTCTTGTCGGCACCAATGTTAATTGTTTCGAAGATTGGTGAATTTTTCTCTAATTTCTCTGAAATTCTTATCAGAGCTTTTTCACTCGCAGTGTTTCTTTATAGACAATCAGATTCACAGTTAGAGTTGAGTTGTTCCGAGAAAAAATCATTAATATAAGCAATTTTCTGGTGAGAAAATTCTTGGACTCTTGTTGAACTTCAACTCATTGATAGTTTAGGCAATTGTTGGTGATCATTGAAGAGTTGAATTAATAAGATCTATATTGTTCTATTTTTTTAAGCATTAGTAGAATATTTACCGTGCGGTTATTTTTTTTAATCTCTGATGAAAAAAAATTTCTCACATTAATTTTTTAGTGTTTACTTATTCTCTGTCTTTAACTGCCTATTGACTATTATTTAATTAATTAGTTGCATTCATGTGTTTTCATATTATTCTGTCAGCAATGAATCTTACCCGACTGCCTGGTTTCATCGGTCCTTCAAATCCATTTTCTGACATGCACTACTTAGTTTCTTTTCTGATAGCATACATCATACATGGCCAACTTTTCATGATGGACAAAAACTTTGTGATATAGTTGAATATTTTAATCCGTGAAGTTAAGATTCTCTGTTCAACTTACCCAAGAATAAAGTCATGTGTGAAGACATATACATGCATATTCAAAGGTTTGCACTTGCTGCACAAAACTTGTTCATGAGACGGATCAGAAGCAAATATTCCCGTACATGTGAAATAGAACACCCTTCATGCATCTACGAAACAATTATAGAAATAACAATAACCTGTCTTGTGAACAGGTTGCTGGAATTTATAAGGTTATCAATAAAAAAGTTATAAATGTTTACATTATTTACTAGGGTACTCTACATTTCATCCTTGGATAGTATTTATTGTTTAATAAGATTTTAAATTCCTATATCAGAAAAAAAAAATGCATTAACAGTTTCTTTTCTTTTGATTTATTGGAATTAAACACTGATGTTGAAAATTTATAATAACTTTATTATTTTATTCAATTAATAAACTATATATTATATATACGTACACAAGAAGAGAATAATCATTGCATTGCCGTTCACAATAATTCAAGTTATATCTATCATCCTACCCTAATCTATGCATTGACTGATTACTAGGACATGAAAAAATCTTAAGTTTCCGATCATTATTTGATGCACGGTCCATTCGTCCTACTAACCCTTGAGCATGGCGGAGCCACATTGTGGTGTAGGGCCCAAACTTTTTATATATATATATATATATATATATATATATATATATATATATAATTTTTTTTATCTAGTACAAAATGAAATATTATTGTGTGATCACATACTTACTTCCTTGCATATTCATACTTGATGATGGAGTTAAATGAAATGGACGGGACAATTATTAAAAGTAAATTTTATTTTTTAAATTTAATTTAGTTTTTCAGCCTAAAAAAATTTTTGTGTGATTAATTAGTTTGCACCTAGCCAATCCTTACTCAAAATAATGAAGAAAAAAAAAGGAAAGAAAATTTTAATTAAAATAAAATAAAAAATATAAAAAAAAATTAAATAAGAAAAATATTTCGTTCTTTCCGAACTTAAATTTTAACTTCACCCTATCTTAAAGAGATAACATGCAACAGAATGGATCTTTTATTATACTCAATTAAAGATAACATATAAAGTTGAACAAAATCTTAAAATCAGAGTATTTCCACAATTCTCTAGTATATTCCTCATTACATAGTACCCATTTCTCAAACACATAGACCCGTAAACGAACTCTCGGGACAACCTCTGTAATTCAGTCTAAAGTGTACTCGTGTCTTTCAAGCATTCATTCTAATAAATATATACACATTGATGATAAGGTATTAATTAATATACTGTGTTTATTGCCAATTCTAATGTAATATATTTCATAAGTCATGGGTGGCTTATAACACATTGAATAAAAATTAATTTCGTTCCTAATGTGTGATTATTAGTAACCGTGGAAAAAAAATTTATGTATACAAAAAATTGAATACTGAAATGGATATATCATTCTCCTGTATAAACACAGTATATTTGGCGCAAATATTTATCCATTAAACCCGTACTAATATTTATTGTCCAATAAATATATCAAGCACACTTCTATTAAAATTCATCTAATAAAATTCGTACCAAATTTTTTTAAAAAATAAAATAAAAATCGTACCAAACGCATTTATCCCATCTCTTTATTATCAACTTTAATTTTCACACCTGCCCATGATATACACGCAATCCACGGGGACGAATTTATAAAGAGGGCAATAATGCAGAGTAATTATTCGGAAATGGTTGAAATAGACGTGAAACCAAATATTTTTAATAATTAATTATATATAATTATTATTATTATTATTATTATAATTGATTATAATTAAGATTGATTTTTTTAGGTAAATTTATTAAAAATAGTTAGAAAATCATTAATTTTGTTTGTGTGATAAAAGAAATCAGCTTTTACGTAATAAAAGAGCATAGAATTAGTTGAAAAGAAAATTATTATTAAAAATAATTATAAAATTCATATTTTCAAAACTAAAAAATCAGCTTATTTTCGCAAGAGTGGCTTAAAGGATTAATTAAGAGTGGCTTAATCATATTTTTGTCTTACTAATATGCCTTGTTTCTACTTAGTCTTAATAAAAAAATTTAAATGACCCTAATAATATATATATATATATATATATATATATATATATATATATTATATTATTCGTTCAAATTTCTAACATGACAGTATGCGTCTTTTTCTGAAAAACATAAGTATATATTGATAGAAAAAAGAGCACCAAATGTGATCCAGAAAGTAGACCTACTTTAGAAAGAAAGACTAACAAATAACCGTAAAAGAAAAATGGTACGGGACACTAAACGAATGCTAACTAATGGCAAGGAATATAACAAAACAAAAATATGTTAATATATGAACTAATTTGTGTATAAGGATTAAAAGAAAATTAATGTATTTTATAGAGATTAAAATATTATTTAAGTGTAAAACATATTTTGATATTATAAATATATTTATTAATTAGATATTAATGCTCTTTAAACGGACAACGTATTTACTAATTGGACCGTATTGATGATCTTCTTGAACTTGAATGCTTAGAAGATATTTCTATCTTTAAAGCAATAAATATTTCCCCTTTTTTTTTACATTATAATTAATTGTTATGCATTGAAATTCAAGAAAAACAAATTGTTAAAGGAGTCTAGCTCCGTAAGTCATCATCTTCGATCCCCGTATATATAGAAAAAGAAAAAAAAAAGAATTATATTTAAAAATGAGTTAATTAAGTTTTTATCCTTTATCTTTTATAAAATTCTATATTTAGTTTTTAACTTTTTTCTTATTTTAGTTCTCATAAAAAAGTTTCATCCATGTTTGTGGTCCTTCTCATTAACTTCTCCATTAGGTGATTAAATGAAAATCATTTTCTAACAGTTAATACAATTCTTTTAACGGTGAAAATCATGGTTCTCACTTAATTAATTAATGAAAATATAAGAAGAAAAACTAAAAATAAGACAGGCAATTTTACGAAAACAAAAACTAGAAAAAAAGAAATCTGAAGGACTAAAAGTATAATTTTCAAAGAGACAAAGAACTGAATATTTAATTAATCATTATAAATTTTTAGGATCAAAGTACACGAGTGATTCTGTGGTAGGCTTCTTCCATTCTTATCGTCAAATTTTGCAAGAAAATTAAAATTAATAAATCTTATTAAACGATCAAAGAGTGTAATTACTCATCGATAATCAATGGATCTAATTTAGTTGGTTAGGTATAAATTTCTTGATATTTGTATATCATTCTTAATGATAAAAAGTGTGTAATTAACATTCAATGTCCCACGTCTAAGTCAATCCTAGGAATTTTTTCAATTAATATTTATTCATCTTAAAAAATAGTGTATGTTAAATAAAGTTAATTAATAAAATATCATACTTTTTATAATAAATTTACAAACTTGATCAATTTAACAACATTGATCAGACAAATAATTAGATTATTTTTAATATTATAAAGAATTTATTAAGCAAATTTAGGTAATAAAAACTTACACATGATAACCAACGTCATCGGTCGGGATGAAATAACATAATTGAACAATCTTCAAACTATATTCTTTCTATCCATAATACTCAAAACTCAAATACGAAGACTTTTCATTAAAACAATCCAAATAGAATAACACTTTAATTAAAAAAAGTATTATAAACTGTACAGTATTACCTATTTTCAGCCATTTTCAACGTTATTTAATAGTGACGATTTTTTTCAGAATTGTATATTTGTTCAAATTGATCAAATAAGTTAAAAAAAATAATTTATAAACAGGTTGTAATATATTCCCACAGGCTTATAAAAGTAAATAAAGTATATTAACATTGACAACAGTTCACATAGTAGTTTTTCTAAAAGTATTCTAACAAGGTAAATTAATATTAACAATTTTGTCAGTTTTTAGCACAACTTTTTATAATCAATATTCAATATTCAGTTCCACATACAATAAAAAAAAAAAATAAAAGGGGGAAAAAACTCCGCATTCTGTAACTCCTACCCCTCCCAGAAGAAAAAATGAGTCAAGTGAACTGTTGGTGTGTTCAAACAAAATATTCACCTTTCTCTCAAAGGAACATATAAATGCAATTTTTAAGTGACACTAATCATCCTCATTCTTCCTGGCAAAAAGAAATTAACCACCCTTGAATGAATTGCAATAGATGATGACAAATTCAACATGTTCAAAACAATTAATAAGCAAAAATATGGCTAATATGTGTCCATTAGAAAACTTCAATCACAAGGTCATGCATATAGTCCAGACCCAAAACCAACGCATGATAGGATAAGAAAAAAAAATAAAGAAAAAGAGAGAGACAACTTAGAGGCAAGTGCTTCTGCTTATATTCTCCTATTAGAATCATCTTGCTAACCATTCATGCATACATTAATTATACAAATCATGAATGCAAAATTCTAAATTTTGATTGGAGAGCAGCACTAAAAAGCACATAAGAAACAGCATTGAAGTTCTGCCCAAAAAGGGACTAGTGACAAAGGTGGAAGAAAAAGGAACTTGTGACAATTGAGATAAAATGTAGGGCATAATCTATCTTGCACCACAAAAACTTGAGCAGTCAAGAGCTGGTACTGTGCCCTGTCTTAATTTAGCAGCTGATTAAACTTACTGGCTCACAAACACTTAAGCAAACCAGCTCGGCCAGCTGCAATGAACACCCCACTCCTTCACAAATTCCATCTAACCCCTAAAGATGGCTACCATGACAGAATCATTGAATACATCTATAAACCCATATATCAAATAAATAATCTTGAAGACAAATAAATTTATCATAACACAAACAGATATGAGTAAGCCACATCCCTGTAACAATAAAAAATAATTCATAGGATTCAAACCAACCAAAATATGCATATATAGAACAAAACATACTCACACCAAAAAGAGTCATTGGTGAGGATTGTGAAATGGTAGGCAAGGCGAACCATCATAAGAAATTAATGCAAAAACATCAGTTCATTCATATTTCGTGTTTCATATTTCAGTTACAACATAATAATTATGTGCCAAACTTATTGAGGTCTAATGGCTAAATGCTACACAATCAGCAATTCTGCCAGAAATTAACTGTTCCCAACAAAATTAGAAAAGCATCAAAACCATTGTTATACATAACTGATTGAAATAATGGAAATCCCAAAAGGAAAGAAATTATATCTGGTTCTAACACTTCGTGATATTTTTATTTATCCAAATAATACCAATGGAGAACTCCACCTTCTTTGGTTCTATTTCCTGCAAAATTGTCAAGCATGCAATACAAACATGCATGCAAAGAATGAAATACTATAAAATACTCATATTTGTATCATATCCTTTTATATCTTATGCTGCGGCTGATTGCTTCTCCTCGTAATCATCGAGATTGAGAGCTTGCAGCAACTTAGGCCAAGATTCTGGGATCCCTCCTGGCAGCTCAAACTCCAACAGTTTTCCTCTACTACGGTAAAATTCCTCCACAGGCTGACTCTGCAAGCATGATAGAAAAACAAATTATAAAACTATTATAGAAGATTGGGGAAATTTGACAAAATAATAAGATAAATAAATACCATTTCATTGTATATACGAAGCCTTTCTTTGACTACTGGTTCAGTATCATCTGAACGAGTAATGAGCTTTGACATACAATGTTGAGGGGGTAGAAGTGGAGCCATGACCATTCCAGGGCGCCCATTCTCACCCGTGATGCTAATGGAGGCAACATTAAAATTTCCACCACATTGATTGCAAATTCTTCGACCAAGGCATTTGGCAAGCAGTGCTTCTTCTTGGATCTTCAAATTGACCACCAAG
The DNA here is from genome assembly GCA_026586105.1 of Hylodesmum podocarpum. Lineage (NCBI taxonomy): Eukaryota > Viridiplantae > Streptophyta > Magnoliopsida > Fabales > Fabaceae > Hylodesmum > Hylodesmum podocarpum. The sequence continues at coordinate 2,619,898 of JALJEV010001437.1, read as the reverse complement.
TCAATGTCTGTTACACCTTCCAATATTTCCTGAGCACACAGATTTGAATCACATTATAAGTAAATTTGTTATGAAAAGTAAAAATGTCACCAAATTGTCACCACTTCAAGACACAAGAGACCAAAGGGGTTTGAGGAGGACCAGAACTATAGCTGCTTATGTGATTTGTTATTCTCTAGAAACATCACAGCCAATTACAAGCACTTGCTAATCAATATAAGGACATTAGGTGAGTATCAATACTCACTGCTTGCTTTATTGTTCGTGGAAAACCATCAAGAATAAATCCTGATTCGCCTTTAGCTTCCCCATCAGCTAGCCTCTTTGACAATAAATTTATGATGATTTCATCAGACACCAATTTACCTTGATTAACAATTTCTGATAACTGTAAAAAGACGAAAAAAATATCAGAGAGCAAAATGGATGACTTGGTAGACATAAAAAATAAATAAAAAACACTGTCCTCTTATAATTCCTTTGGTTAAATAAGATGTTACTTCTTAAAAGCTCAAACCATGCTATCTACAATTCACACTCGTCAGCTTCCAATGAACAGATAAAATTAGGGTACACTATCTGATGCATTCTACAATTGAAATACCATAACTATGCATAATTAAAACCTTAAAAAGATATCATTAATAGCAAAAGAATCCAATATCTTGTATGGTTAAAAATGGAAAAATAAAAACAAGGAGAAATCAATAGTCAAGACTTCACTAATCCAGAAGTCAGACAGACAGGCTTTCCGTACAACCTACTAAATAAATTTCAATTATGCAAGTAAATGCGAGAGCATTAATAATTAAACTGTTTAGAGAACTGAAAAATCAACAAATCTCAATTGTCAAAAAGTTACCCAACAAGAATAATAAGCAACAAAAATATGCCATACTTCTTGAGGCATGCTAAACAAGTGAGTAAAAAATATCATTTTAGTCCCCAACTTTCAGAAATTAACAAATTATTCTATCACTTTTAATTCATTACAGTTTGGTCATCAAAGTAGTTTAGATAACACTTGTTAACAGTTATAAAACATTATCTAAACCACTTGAGAACCAGATTGGATAACAAATATGAATGTCAACAATTTATTTACTTAGGGACTAAAATAACACCGTCCCAAAAGTCAGATACTAAAATGTCACATTACTACTAAACAAGTTAAAGCTCGAATATCCAACCAGAGATTTAAATTGCATTAAAATCCCTTAATTTGCACTCTAACAGCCATACATTTTTCTGGAAGGTGACAAATGACAAAATCTGGATCTCAAATTCAGCTAATAAAATCCAAAGTTTTCAACCAAAATAAACAACTGACACGAGACAACCTAGTACCATACTCATGAGATACTGTAACTAACAAAGGCAAAAATTCTTAACAATACTTAATAGCAATGCCATGATTTACTCCGAGTACGGATGTGTAATTCCTCAACAAACAAACATATCGCGTGCTCAAAATTAAGCATTAGATTTGCGTTTCAAACTGCATAACACAGCACATCAGCGAGCTAAATTGAAAGTCAATGAAATCAAACGAACAATAACAAAACAGTGAGATTTACAAACCCTAAAAAGTGAAAGAGAGTGTGTGGGACCTGAGAGGAGAGAGGGCCGTTGGATGAGAGCTCGTGGCGGACGAGATCGCCGGTGGCGATGTGAGGGACACCGAGGAGGCTGCAGAGACGGCTCGCATACGTGCCTTTTCCGACACCGGGGCATCCTAGGAACACCCACTGCACGTTCCTCTCCTTCTGCGGTGGCGCGTGAGATGAGAATACACGCGCCGCGGAAGATAATGAGTAAGGGACGCGCTTTACGAGGCGGGTTATGGCCGCCATTGGAAACGCAGCGAGAGAGAGAGAGAAGCACACAAACACAACAACGCGAAGGCGCAAGTAATAGTAAGTAGTAACGGTGGTATTATTACAATGCTGCGTGCGCACACTTGATCCTTCTTATTTACCTATTTGTGCCGTCTATTTAACTGTGATTAAATTTTTTAACGTACAGGGTTGCTGTTTTTATTTAATTATATATAACACTGTTGCTTAACTTTTAAGCCATCTTCTATTTATTTAATCTTAAATTTTGGCCAGGAATTTTTAAAAGATTCTTACAAGCATATTCTACCAGTAGTATTCTCTCTCTTTTTGTTACAATAAAATCAAGTTTAATCTTAAGATTAATATATACATTAATAAATTAGTTTTTTTAATTAATACATGAGAATAATATAAATACCATACAATGATCATATATTCTAACCTAGTTAGGCCTCATTTGGTCAAAATAGATAACTATCTTTAAAAGTTTGGTTTAAAATTTTGATGGTAATTCTAAGCAACCAATCCTCTTTACAGCATGTAAAATTCAGGTGCTGTTTATCAGTGACCTGATAAATTATTTAATAAACATTTTTTTTATTAAAAAATATCTGGTAAACAATATGTATATAAATAATAAAAATATAATATATATATATATATATATATATATATTATAAATGAATTAGTTGGTTAGACTGTATATTGTAATTAATTTTGAAGTAAAATTATTTTTAAGATTAAATATATTCTGTACAGAGGATTGGATTAGTGGTAAGATTAACTTTTGTTAGTTTGCTTATGTTTTATGGTTTACAATTTTTTCATCGTTGCATAAACTTGTTTTTAAGTTGTTCAAATTTTTTAGATAAGACTAAATTTTATCCTAATTATCGTCACAGTTTACTATATTAAATATTAACAAGGGGAACTGTGAAGGTTAATATTCTATTTAAGCTTTTAGTTGGATCTGCCATGCATCTTTTACATTATTAGCGTAACTTGAATGGAAAAATTATTTGTGTCCATATGTTCCTTAGGAAATTTTGTGCCACAGAATATGCCACGTTTGTTGATTATCTCACTGGAAACACACAAGTTCTAACACGTTCTACGTTCACACTCCACATCACACATCTGATTTGTCGGTTTTTCATTATGAAACTAAGATAAACAGAAAGAAGGAAAAGTCTTCACCATTTGTTGTTCTGATTCCTGAGACCGTGCTCCATGGCATGCTCTCCCTCTACAACGCTTTTGTCCAATTCTCTTCACCTTAACAATATCACAAGTCTGTGTCGCCTGCATGTACATCACAACACCCTTTCACTAAATCAAAACCTTCCAATACATTCTAAGAACCTACTCAAATTCTCAACAACTCAATACCATGCAACAACCAAAACTTTTTCTGCAGGCAAGTTTTGTCTCACTCTTTACTTTTTTCTCTTTCTAAAGAAAAATATAAGTTTCCGAAATAGTAGCATCTAATAAAATATTATACATTTTCCTGTTCTGAGGTGGCCACTTGCCAATTTTGATGACACTTAAATTGTTGAATATATCATCACATAACCAATATGAGATGAATTTAATACGCATCATCTAAACATATTATCATGTCCGTGGTAACTGGTGTTGTTGATTTTATAATAATTACTGAGAGTCTTAAGGTCATGTAATAACAGTTCAAAACAGTTTTACATCATCCAATCATAAATTTTGTTGTTAAAGTCATCAAACTTAATATGGTGGGTTATGATTAGTTGATCATGTAACATACTTTACAATGTTAGTACTTAAATGTTTTCTCTTACTGTAAAATCTATGTTATTTTTTAATTAGCTTAACCGTGTAAATGTAAAAGTATATACGTTTATCAAAATTAAACTCTTTAAGGTTGATTGTTTAGAACAGGAGTTGAGTCGCCTGTGTTGAGTGAGGATACCACGAGTTTACTGGATTCGGTGAAAGTGTTTGATTTGAATGGAAACGGGATTCCAATTTCTGACTTGTGGAAAGATAGGAAAGCCGTTGTGGCATTTGCACGCCACTTTGGGTGATTTTATCATACTTACTACACATGTTAAGTTACCCTTTAGCTAGATGTGGCAGCTCTTGTTTATGAGTTTGTTTGACAACCACTTGTGCCCCCTTTTTTTTCTGTACATTTACAGGTGCGTGTTTTGCCGCAAAAGAGCTGATTATCTTGCATCCAAGAAGGTAAAGTTTCCTATATCATCTTTCTCATTCCATGGTAAATGTTTAGTGGTAATTGAAATATTTCTAACATGAATATGTTCTGTCAATAGGATATAATGGATGCATCTGGTGTGGCACTTGTATTGATTGGACCTGGGAGCATTGATCAGGTATATCAGAATCAGAGGAAATTATAGTGAATATCTGTACTTTTAGATCAGATATGTTCGGATGGATTGTATTTTTCTTTTTCATTCTATTTTCTAGTACTACATCCATCATCTTGTTTATAAGGTTCATTAAACATAAATCCTCTCAGAACAAGTTTTCATAAACTATAATTTTTAGTGGAAAAGAGTGGAAATATTAATTATCTGCTGATTGATGACTAATGTTTACTTCACTTGGTATAATTCTCGGTCCAATGGTTGCAAGTATTTGATTTCTGCTTTCTCTGATCATCTGAGTATGCTGGAATTTGTTGCTAATACCTTATATTTTGTACAGGCCAAAACCTTTGCTGAGAATACAAAATTTGAAGGAGGTGCTTTGCAGATAACCTTATGCTTGTTCTAACTTTAGTAATTTAGCCACTTATATCAGAACTTTGACTGACAGGACCATGTTATCTCTTCTAGAAATCTATGCAGACCCCTCTCATTCATCATATGAGGCCTTAAAATTTGTGTCCGGACCTTTAACCACATTCACCCCTAAAGTAAGTCAGAAGCCTCCACATCCTTTATTTTAATGAAAAATGCATAAAATTCCTGTGGCTGAATGTTACATGTTCATGAATTGAGATTTTTGTTAACTGTAAAAAGGAAAGGATCTCCCATGTGAAGTTAATTTTAGCTGTTACAATGCAGGCAGGTCTTAAGATAATACAATTATATAGGGAAGGTTATCGACAAGATTGGAAGCTCTCATTTGAAAAGGATACCGTGACCAGAGGAGGCTGGTATGTAAATTATCTCACGAGAAGTCTTAAACTCTTTGTTTATGCTGATTTTTCAGGGTTTGCTTAGTGAAAAGGATCCTTCTTGATGTCCTCTCTTCCTTTTTGTTTTGAAAAACTTATAAATAGGCTCTCCTACTTAGAAAAGCAGATACCAATTTAACTTAAGAGCATTGGTCCATCTAATACCAATTTTGCATATAAGCCCCATGATTTCTGCTGAGATTATAGGCTTTTGGTTGGGAAAGAACAACAGGAGAAAATAAACTCTGAAAGAAGAGATATATTAGTATTAATATGATGTGTTATGATTATGTTGTGACAATGAATTCGTACTAACCCATATTGTATTTATACTGATACTAGACTCTTAATCCTAATAAAATAAGCCAACAAATTATAAAATGAAAACCACTCCTAAGGTATCTTCTAAGACATTTCTCCGGTCTATAATGTTATTGAAACTTGACGAGATCATGGTCTCCCTTCTGTGCATGGCTGAGTTTCTCTCAACTTTTCTTTGATATATGATTTTGGTATTGTGGCAGGAAACAAGGGGGAATTGTAGTTGCAGGCCCGGGTAAAAATAACATCCTATATATTCACAAAGTATGTGCAACCCCCTAATTTGCTCCATCTTTTAAATAATATATTTCCTTGGTACTTGTAAAGTTAACTACAATTATTAATCAATCAGCAGAACATTCGTGGCATATAAGCACTTTCCTGATATTATTATGTGAAAAATGTTCATGTGAGCAGGACAAAGAAGCAGGGGATGACCCAAGAATAGAAGATATCTTAGAAGCATGTTGCTCGTGAAGAAAGAAAAGAGAAGCCACTTTTTCTCTGCTTTATTTACCCTGCTTCGTAAAGTGTGCTATTTGCACCATACGGCATTGTACATCACATTTATGTAGCTTCTTATGGTGAACAGTAATTTTTCTCTGATGTTCAGCTAAAAGATACGGTTATTACCATTTATCCAATGAAAACTCACAATTTGGAACCAGTTACTATGCGACCTAGGTTAAGATTCTATTGTTTGTTTCAAAATCTTGTGCACAATGTTGTACCCTCCATTTCGAGAGAAGGTGGTTTCTTCTATTCTGTTCTTCCTGCTGATGGAATGGAGGAATAGGCTGCATTAGTTTTGTATCATTTTATTTCATTTCCAATATGGAAAGGGCAGGACTTCTAAAACAGATTTGCTTAACTACTTTCATTAAAAAAAAAATATTATGCTAAGCGTTCGAACCTTTTCAGACCGACTTTTTCTATATTTGCATGTGTTTGTTTGATCTTCATTTTTATTTTTGTTTAAAGTAAACGAGGCAGTAGGTGCTATTTGAACAAGATTCAAAACCACAATGCTTCTGAAATGCTTGAGTTTTTCTTAACTCTGTTGGTGATCCTGAATTGAGGATGACAAGTACAACTGGACACAAACACTGGATAATTAACTACATGAAGTAATTCCATGGCACTTATGTAACAACTATTTTATTACAGATACATGGGCAGCTATACCCAGATGTAATATATACATGTCGAAGGGGTGCTGGGAGAAAAAAATTGGCATCTCTTATTTGTACAAAATTCTTATAAATTACAATGAAACTATTTTATGCTTAATTCCTGTGCAACCAACTGTATAGTGATTTTCTTGTGACCTTGATCCTTAATACAACTGCAGGTCTCCTTGTCTGAAACCCCGTTGTTATGGGTAATGCCTTCTCTCCTGGTACTGCTTCTATGTTGAGATTTGAAAGGTTGGGGTACTTTAACTTTGTTGCGTCACTTATTGCTAATCTGGTTCTGGCTGGAAGAACTTCAAGCCCCAACTCACTCCTAAGAAGTTTTATTATTGCCTCTTGCACTTCTAATATGTGTTTGGATGGATTTTCGTCTACTTTAGTAGCTCCTATGATGATCAAGATATCATCATTAACCGAATGCCCTGTGTCCACAAAATGCCAACTGAGTTATATCTAGTTACATGGATTTCTTTTTCTTTTGGTGTTTCCACCTGCTTCATTCCTAAGTTCATACGAAGATGAATGCTTGTAGAAAAAAGAACGTGCAAAATGAGTATGCAATGTGACATTGTATCATTATATATCTAATTCATACCTAAATCGTAACTCTCTTTGATCATCCGAAGAACTGCAAGAACAACCAAACGAGCTTCAACCTGTTGACACCGTAGGTTTGACAACAAAATGTAAGAATTAAGGCTTTCCAAAATCCAATATAACTTACAAAATGTACTAATTTATATTCTAAATTTGACAGTTGAGACAGAAACCCAGAAAAAAAATATTTAACTGATCAATTGCTGAAAATATGCAATTAACAAGAAAAGAAATGCTAGCAATACGTTCTATTATTGACTGAAATTCATGTAAGAGTGTAACATTCACTAAATCATATTCCACTTCCTATTTAGTGGGACTTGCAGGAAATTCATACAATACTTAAGAGAACGTTGAAAAGATAGTATTGCCAGCATTTCTATTAACAAAAATGTTGTTGCTTTAAGTCATGCTAGAGTTGAGACAGATGTATGCCAAATATTAACTGAGGAATTTATAGGCACCTTTGTGAGCCCTTGAACATCAATTGCCAGGATGTCAGCTACCCTCTTTAGCAGGTGAGCTGCAATTTTTTCAAGAAGTAAACTTTGGGGTCTCTCTAGTTCAGATTTATTGCTGGAAGAAAATTCTCCTTGCCTCTCTCTGTTATCTTGTATCACTCCTTCACACCACTCTTCAATCAGTTCTTCAAGATAGTAGTCATTGGGTCTGTACCTGCAATACATAAGTTATTTAGTTTGAAACCGAAGGGATGTTGGTGTCAAATGACATTTTGTTCAATACTTTGTATGCTATAATATTTTGGAACTCGTTATATTGTACCATAAGGACAGGGAACATAAAAAAATTTGCATCAGAATCCCCTTTCTCGTTAGACAACGAGGGATTCCTGTTCCTTCTAAATTCAAGAAGACCCAAAGAGGGTGTATACGTATCACTTCAGTAAAACATATTATGTCATCTTGAATTTGGGTTGGCAACAATCCCAAAAACTAGCTCATCACGTGAAGATTACCTAGTCTTTATAAGCTCTACTTTGACCATATTTCTAGTTGCACGTAGGTAATTCATTTCAAATATATAAAATACATTCCACTAACAATATTCATTGGCAATACCTTCTCTTAAAACCACTAAGAAGTGATTTCCCAAACACCCAATGTGTTAAAAAGTTATTAACATATGATTTAAATGGAACACAACAAGTGACAGATACAAATAATTTGTAAAAGAAAACAAGTCCCAAGGTAACTAGTTAAGGGTTTGTTTAAATAAACTTCTTTATAAACACTTACAGGAGAAAAAAAATAGGAAGAGAAAAATGAAATAAACTTCTCCATAAGCTAACCTGTAAAAGTTTTCTCATATTAGCTTTTCTCCAAAAACTTGTTCCTAACTTGTGAATAAGCTAATTTTAGCTTATAGAAAAGTTTCTATCATTTTTTCTTCTTATTTTTTTCCTACTGTAAGTGCTTATGGAAGTTTATCGAGATAGACTCTAACTATAACGTCAGTAAAGCTAACATACCCTGCCTTTCGCATATCCTGGTATATAGCCAGGCATTGTTGTACCTCATGTATAGAGCCATATTTACTGCGTGCCTTCAGAAGTGTGTTATATGTCACCTGAGATAATTAACAAAATTAATAGAGATAAGTTGACAAAGCATACTCAGTTTTTTCCATAGATCACAATAAAATTGTAATTTCCATTATTTTAAGATATTTACTGAATTGTGAATTGTTTGTCATTTCTTTTCTTCATGAGTAGATACATCAACCATTATACTTATATTTAGTTGGTTTGGGATTGTGGAGTCTTAGAGCAGCCTCGTCCAAGTTGCATAGAGTTAGTGGATAGTGCTATATAAGTTTATCATTTTGTGAAAAGAATCATATTATGATATGATATTGCGATAACAACTAAAGTCACCAAGCACTCACCCAATTCGGATGTATCTCATAGCTTTTCATTTCTTCATATAATGTTAATGCTTGCTTAAAATCCTTACTTTCAACACAAACCTGTGAACCATAAGGTAAAATTTAATTACATGTGTCAAAGGCCATATAATCTTTAAGATAGTGAAAACTGTCCTCTTCAAGTGCTCAGGTAATTTCATCATAAAATAGAATGAGCTGTTTTGACAGAAAATCTGCGGACCTTAATGGCTGTTGTATATGCAATAACATCAGGTTTAATTCCAGCATCAACCATTGTTTTCAAAATCTGCATGGAAACAGTCATCACATCAGAGAAGTGAGATAACTAAATGCATTGTCATGATATGAAAAAGCTGACTCCAACAATCTGTACTCTGCATATCCGATATTCACGCAGACAATTACTTCTCACTGATTATTGTGAGGTCTAGTTTTGTATGAAATTTGACTTCATGGTAAGGTGTTCTGATTAAAAAATGGCCCTATAATCGGTTTCCATGGCTTTAATTTAAAAACATGATAACTTTGCAGCTGCACTATCATTTATCTTGCACCTATAATTTTGTCTTAAAATATTTTGCTTAACATTTTGGAGAAGGGTTTTCCTACTACATGTTCTATACCTTCATAGTTTAAATCAATAGTCTTTTATCTAACTATTTATCAAGCTTATACATTCATTTGTACCCAACCAAAAAATCAAATATATCAGGCATATTTATGAGATTAACAAATTTGTAGCTTTTCTTTTGGTGTGATGAAATAATGCAAGTGATACAGAAAAAATGCCAAACATGATAAGAAACCCACAGGGTTACCAAAACACCAATCCTGCTACAACTAGACTGAAAAGGTTTTCAAAAAATTATGCAAAAACACAATATTTTAGATAAATTATATTTTTACCTCAATGGCACCCTCCACATTTGCTGATCCTCCACATATATCTATCAAAATTGACCAGCTTATTTGATTAGGGGAAAGACCTACTGTTTTCATCTCTTTGATTAATGCTTTTGCATGGTAGTAATCAGTACCACAGGCCTTCAGTAAGATATTGTATGTTGTTGTAGTTGGTGTGAAAGGGAACCTCTCAGCAAAATTCAAGATATGTGGATTAGAAATGCCATTTGGCATAGTAGTAACAGTATGCATGCGCCCCTGCCCTATATTGCTATTGTAGCCTTCACCAAATGACTCCAACATCTTATTTCCCTTCCAAGAATGGAAAAAGCGAAAAGCCCTGTCATACTGGCAAGCTTCAACGCATGCATTTAAAATGATGTTGAAACATTGGGTATTAGGTTCGCAGCCAGCCAAGAGCATTTCTTCAAATAACTGAATTGCCTGCTCTACAAGCCCTGCATGTGCACAGGCATTGATTAATGATGACCATGCAACGATATTAAGAGAAACACCAGCAGACAGCATGTCTTGCTTGATTTTTAGAGCCATCTGCCAATTTTTCGCATCTGCAAAGACCTGAATTGGTATTTGTCAGGAGATGCCAAATATTTTGTACTATAAAATGAATATGTGCACATGTTCCTTCATTAAAGAGAGGTGAAGGAGGAGGTTGTAGGTACCATGCAATATCAATGAAATTATGGTGATTCTGTATCTACAGTAATATGTACCTTTATAATTGTGCTGTAGGTAAAGACATCTAATTTTAGCTGTCCCACTGATTCTAAATGCTTGAGTTCCTTATAAATGTCTTGAGCCATATCAACTCTTCCAGCAACACAGCATGCCTTCAGTAGGATGTTATAAGATGTTGTATCCGGCTTTAAACCAAGATTCTGGATTTGTAGAAGGAATTTAGCCAATATGCAGTATTTTCTCAGATGAAGAAAAACTTTCATGCTCCTGCCAACTCATGGCATGAAAATGAAAGCATGTGCTGTCAATTAATAAGTCAAATTATGCAGAACAAAGTCTAAGTATTCTTTTATCATTTTTATGGAATACCAAATGAAAATGCTAGTCATAATTCGTTTGATGTGGTTTATTCCGTGCATGAAAAAATAGTGAGAAAATAGGAACTGTAAAGACAAGCAAAGTTTTCATAATCTCTATGAAACTACATATGCATGAATGCATATCTCTGTTCTAGAATTCTGCCTTTTTCTCTTTGGGTGTGTGTGCCATATTTCAGGTGTATAATGCATGCAAGCTAAGATCATGAGCATTCAAATTCACAAGACTGTTACCTGCATATTTTGATATAGATTTAAAGTGTAGCTAAGATCATGAGCATTCACATTCATAAGACTGTTGAACACGTATATATTTGGAGTGATCTTCTGATTAAGCAAATCCTGCACCAGAAGTTCAAATGAATGCTATAATACACATCTGAGAAGTAATACAAAAATTGTAATCTTGTATAGTGCTTGTCATTCAACATTATAACCACTCGTATGGTATTTATCTTTCAGAAAAATCAAATTTCGTATTTTGAAATTCTACGACAGCATAACAATAGTGCTAGTTGTTGAATCATAATGCCAACTCTCTAGCCATCTCTTCCCATTTCCCATCTGACAGGACTATTGTGCTTGAATGCTTCCTTATACTGTTTCATATTCAACTAAACCATGGTCACTGGAGAGGATGAATTTTAGAGTTTAATTTTTATGCACTGTCAATCAATCAGACATTATAATAAGTATGATTTTCAATAAAGTTACTGCAGAAGTTAATAAACTTAACATATATGGTCATTTGTAATTGGATGACAATATAAATCTCTTTTTACACTGTCAGTAAATATACTATTTACTCTTAAATTTACGAGCCGGTACCAATAATCCTTATTGTTTATACCATTGCGCTAAAAAATTTACTATTTATCTGTACTGCAATCTGATGACCAATCAGCTGCATACTCGTAAAAACTTTTAATTGAAAATGTAAATTAATCCAATGCAGTGTTGGTATTCATCAAGATAGCTATATCTATGAATGTCACCGTTCAATTAAGAGAACAAGAGTAAAAGCAAGGGCAAAAGAGAGCATAAACATGAAGGTTTCCAATCATTGACTCAATCCCATTGTCGAACCAAACCCCAGTTAGTGAAATACAGAGGTACCTGTGACAGAACAGGTCAGTCTAGTCTTTCACAATAAAGTGATAGATGTAACTACCAACTGATATTGTTGTTAAGTAAATGGCATTTGTATCATAAAAACAACACCAAGGAGGATAAAACATTAAATAGAACTCAACTCTTTGAATAGGCCTTTTGTTTTAAGTCTTTAGCAAACAAGTTGAAGTCAATGTAAACTGCCTTAGAAAATACCTCATATATGTACCTAGATTTCTTGTAATCACGACAAAGACCACAAGCATCAATTGTTGCCCGGTATATGTACATATTGGGAGTACTCATGTTTTTCTTCGATGCCTCAAACACTTTCAGAGCAGAAGCTAAATCCCTCCTTTTGCCAAATTCAGATATAATATTGCAAAACAATATATGTGCATGCGGAAGAAGACATGCATACCTGAAAGACATGATACTGTCGTATTAAAGCTGATTATATAGAGACACAATCAACATATATGAACTATCTATAATACCAAAGGAAGTGCAGTTTTGAAGATATAAATTAAAAACTATGTCACAAAAACAGAACTATATATATTAAAAACCATTAATCAAAGACAACACATTTTAATGCAATCAATATATTGTCTTTTACAGCAATATAAAACGATACCTCACAGCTAAAATTGGTTTCCGACTAAGAACACATCGTTTAATTATGTCGGACGGCTGAACAAGTTCCCTGATTGATATCTTGAAACCTGAATGAAGAAATTAATGAATTTCAATTTATCACAAAAAGCCACAATCTTTGGGAAACCGCACTAAGCTTTCTATTTTAAGTCCCCTTAAAAAAGAGTTTAATCAATGAATGCATAGCATGAATGTTATATATTTATAAAGAGTAAAACACCCATTAGAACTGTTTCGGTTTCTTGAATCCTGGTAAGAATATGTATACATTGTCTGTGTAAATAGTATCATCTTCTGATGACAAATCACTGCGTGCAGAAGCTTGTTAATTTTACAATAATTACCTTAAAAATCATATAAATAATTATTCATTAGTCGATTATGGATATTAAACTCTTAGAATATAATAATATTTACTTACAACCATTAAATAAAATCAATGATTGATCTTTAATTCACATGAAATTTGTAATTAGACATGCAACATTTCTCAGAATAACTAAGAGAACTACACCAATTGTTTAACCTCATTTTTAACTCATTGCTAAGTTATACAATATAAAATATGCAACAACAAAAAAAGTAAATAGTGACAAAAAAATTACGTGCGAGAACCTCCATGAGTTGAACAGCGTCTTCGATGTGACCGCACGTGACCAAGCGGACACACTCTTTTGCAATGGCATCAGAGCCATGGAGATGAGAAGACAAAGAAATTCCGCGACACTGAACTTTGTTGAGAGCGTTAATGACACTCTCAACCTTGTTCCCTCGAATTGCCAGCAGAAGCACTTTCAACAGAAGCTCAGAGTCAATTTCAGAATGAAGCGCGTCCTGAAGAAGCGCGTCGAAATCGTGAACGAGCTTGGAAGGGGTGAGAGTGAATGGGGCTTGGAGGGCGCAGGAAATGCTCCAAGTGGAAGAAGAGAAAGGGGCGAGATTTGGAAGAGAAGGTTTGTAGCGATGTTGATGGAAAGGAAAAGAAGGAGTAACAATGGAGGAGGATGAGCCAAGGATCACAAAATCTCTCATTATTGTGTTATGATTTTTTGACCAACCGTTTTGGTTTGTCAGAGAAGTCACAAGGAGGGGTTTATATGGGTTTTGGAATTTTGGTTTGGATTGGATTTGAAAGGCCATTGTTCAAACATTATCATACTCCCAAAATTCCTTTTACTTTTACCCACCAGATATTTTTTTTGGCAATTTTTTTTTTTTTTATGATTGAATTGTTAATTTAATCTTGAATGTGTGTTTGAATGGTGTTATTATGTTAGTCTTTTAATATTTAAAGAGATCATAAAAAAAGGATTTTATTTTTGGTTTTTTTTTTATCTATTTTTAATTATATTAGCAAAAGCTCAAGGCAAGTCAAAGGTAACATAGAAATAAAAAAAATATTCATAGATAAAGATGTAACAAATAATTTTATAAATTTAAAAGGATAAAACTGTTTAATAAAGATAGAGACAAAAAAATAATTATGAGTATTTATAAATGAAAATTAAAATGATAATAAATCATAAAATTTTAAAGGAAATGCTCCAAGTGTAAAAAGGGAAAGGAGCGATATTTTTTTTTAGCAAAATGTTTTTTTATGATTAAATTGTTAATTTAACCTTGAATGTGTGTTTGAATGGTGTTATTATGTTAGTATTTTAATATTTAAAGAGATCATAAAAAAAAGTAATTTATTTTTAGTTTTTTATCTATTTTTAATGATATTAAACAAAAACTCAAGGCAATGGTATTGATATACAAAGACGTGACAAATAATTTTATAAATTTAAAAGGATAAAATTGTTTAATAAAAATGGAGATGAAAAATTGTTTAATTAAAATAAAAATAAATTATAAAATTTAAGGAGTATAAAAATAATATTTTTTTATATGTTAAAGACAAAAAATAAATAAATAATTAAAACATTGGAGACTATATAGAAAATGAAAGAAAACAAAACTTTATTTGTTTACTCACGTTATCTGTCTCACAATGATTAAAAAGACACAAAAATTGGGAGGCTGTACAAACCTAACAACATTTTTTTTTCTTGTTTTGATAATTGAACCTACAATTAATGTGGATGCAGCTGAACCCCAATGTTGGATTCTCAATCATTTCATTTTCCATGAACCGTGACTCACAATTTCATGAATTCAAAGACACAGTTATTCTAAAAGGTAGAACAGTTGGACGTGTTGGCATTCTAAAAGGTAACAATTTAAAAAATAATTTCTTCTTTTTTAAAAATTCTCTCCAAAAATTTAAAATTAATTATTTATTTTAATAAGTTAAACTAGTAAGACAATTATTGATATGGCATAAGAACTATATGCTAATTAGAGATTTACTAGCATATCAACATTTATGTTGGCTTGACTTTCAAGAATTCTCCCTAGAAAGCACATAATGTGATCAAATTGTTCCATATTCATATCTCACATCAGCATGCATGAAAGTAATCTGCAAATATGATTGGCTATGAAAAGCCAAAGACAAATCTTGAGTAAGAAAATTGTTTCAAGTAGGTGAAAAAACAGAATTACAGCAGAAAAGGGAAATCCATGAATTACATTAGTAAAGGATTTACATTTTCTGCAAAACAATATTTCAGTTCTACAGTTATATTTAAAAGAGATCACTTGATTGGTGCAAGAATGGTGTACAACAAAAGAAATAAGACAATTATAATTGCACCCCCTAGTGTGAAAGTGGGACTATTCCAGAACTGAAGGTTTGATCTCTCTGTTCTCTTTATAGGATCAACCTCTTCAGAAAGTGGGAACTCTGAACGCCTAGGATTCCAGCTCACATACTTATCTGAAAATTTGGAAAAGGGTTTTTGTCCTTGCTTCTTGAATTTTGACCATGCCTTGTCCCAATCTGTTGAAGATTTATCACCTGACACATTTAAGGAACAATTATAATAAGTTGTTGTGAGTTCTACATTTTGTTTTGGGAAGCAATGGAGAGAAACACAGTTATTTTCAATGTTACAAAAAAAGCATATTCAGTCCTATATATGTTCTATGCAACATTCTAAGAATAAATACTATTTTATCACAGTAATTTTTACCTAAAATACTCTCACTGTTAATTTGATTAACAAAATAGAATAAAGACATTTTAGATAAAAAAATAAATATTTAAATAAGTGATCATCAACACATTGAAGAAACATAATGTATGAAATTTCAAGAGCAAGTTATTCCGGTTCATGAAATCACAAAGAACTCCAAAATCAACATTAGATAAATTCCTAAGAAAAAAAAATTACTATACTATCATTATAATAATAAGAGAAGTATGGAAAAATGGTAATGGTACCGTTGTTATTAGATTCCTTGTTGTTGGAGCAGACAAGTTTGTGAGGGGAATAAGAAGAAAATGAAGAGGATTGAGATCGTGAAGAAGAGAAGCGATGAGATAGGAAAGTGGGTAATGAAAGGTGTGTATAAACATCCATTTGCATGCAACTGAATTTGAAAGATTCAAAATTTGCAGGTAGTTTAGTTTTGCCGGAACACACAGGAAAAGGATCATCACCTGTTCCTTATCCTTTGCCTCTTATTTCGATCTCAAAATTCACCACCTCGTCACACGTGTCCTTTCTTCTTTGCCTCAAACTCCATCTTATAATCAATCACCTTCACCTGTAAATTTTTTTTTTCCACGTGAATTAACTTCACCTTAACAAATTTATTACTTTTATATTATTATTATTACTCTGTACTCTTATAAAAACTTTATAATTCTTATTTATTCTAAACAAATATTTTTATCAATTTTTATATTAAATTAATTCCTTTTTAATTGGATAAGTTTTGTAATTATTTTAATTAATACTAAGTATTTTTAATAAATATTAAATATAGTGAAATATCTACAGGTAATTATTTTTAATAAAAAAAATTCATTAGTTAAGTTAACTTTTATGAATTTTAAAATTTTAAATTTTATATTTTGATTCATATCGTAAAATAAATTTTTAAATATTTCTACTTTATTTTAAAAAATATATTTACATATATTTATAATGCATAATGAAGGACGAATCTTTTAAAATATGTCAAACGATAAAGTAGAAACTCCTCTTGTCACAATATTTTTTCCATGTGCATGAAAATGTGTATAAAAAATAGCCATGAAAAATATTAACTTGCAAATTAAATGGTAAAAACTTATATATTTTAGTCAGCAATAATATATTAGGAGAGATAAAAATTTATTTTATTCAATAAGTAATAACGAAGAAAATATATCATTTGATTTGATAAAAAGATAAAAGCTTAAAATACATGTTTATATAATATTAAAACAAAAAATATTATCAAGTACATTAATTAAATCCGGTACTTTTGTGTCAACATAGGTTAATACAAGTGGTGTCAATAATCTAAAGTTAGCTCCAGATATTTTAAAATGTTGGCAAACGGAAGGGACCATTTTGTAAATGTTTCATTTTATAAAGGGACGAAGACATATTATATATATATATATATATATATATATATATATATATATATAAAAAAAAATTATCTTCAAGTATATTATATTTATAAAGTTCATCAATCAATTTTATTTAATTATGTAATATCTTTTTAAAATGTAAAAAAACATAGGAATAAAATTATGTCCTTAATACTTCTTCATTTTATTAAGATGATGATATCCCGATATTCATAGATCAGATTTATAAATTTTATATGATAAAAAATATTAAATGGGTAATTGATATATATGAGTTGGTTATAAATAAATTAATTAACGGCTTAGTTATAAATATTTTTTAATGAGCTTAGTTATAAACATTTTAAAGGTTGGTCTGTTTTGTAATGGACGCGAAAGAGAAAAAAATATGTTGCATGGTATTTGAACACTGTGAGAGAGAGCATCATTAGCCAAGTACGTTGACCCATCAACTGAGCGCCACACAACAATGGAGACCGCAAACTATATCAAGATATGTCTTGTAGGACAGTGACTACAACAACGGAAATGCAGACTATATGAGTATGAGGACACGTCTTGTAGGATAGTGACAGGTTGGTGTCTGCGCGCTTGATGTCTGCCCCCCCGAGCGCATGGTGTTCACTTTACTCCTTCCTTATTTTCGTTTCACTTTCACGGCCTCCTTTTTTTTTTCTTTCTCCCCCATTTCTCCTTCTCTTTCCTTCTACTAGAAATGAAGTCAAATATATCTCCTAATCGTGTGTGTTAACAAGGTGAAAAATTTGGATGACAGGGAATTAGATCTTCGCATTTTTTTGAGTTTTTAAAAAGTTGTTTTTTGTGCCTTTTGGTTTCTGGGTTGCTGAAATTTGTTTGATCACAATTGTGGTGCTGATTGGCCCTCCACTTACTTCTGTTTCGAGTTTGCCACTTTTGAGATTTGATGTGAGAGAATTGTAAATTTTTTCAAGGTTTGTGAAACATGAGTGATGGGAATTATAGATCTTCGCCTTAAATTACTAACCCATGATTTTTTGAGTTTTAAAAGTTGTTTTATGTGCCTTTTCGTTTCTGGGTTGCTGATATTTGTTTGATCACTATTGTGGTGCTGATTGGTTCTCCACTCCCTTCTGTTAAGGGGTTGACACTTTTGAGCTATGATGTGAGAAAATTGTAATTTTTCTTCAGGGTCTGTGAAACATGAGTGATGAGGGAGAGAAAGAAAGAAGGGAGATCCTGAAAGTGAAAGGGAAACAAAAATGAGGGAAGGGTTATGCCCTTAGGGCCCAGACGTCAATACCATCTTACAGATGCACCCTCATGCAGTCTATATCTCTGTTTTTCTAGTCAAACTTCAAAGCCTCAAAGCCACGGGCGCCCAATGTACATGGCCAATGGTGCAAATACCATGCAAAGCGTCCATCATCCATCACAAAACAGACTTCCCAACCTAAAATGTTTATAACTAGGTCCATTAACAAAATTTGTTTCTGTAACTAACCCACATATGTTAATTACCCTTGAAAAGTAGAATATGCTTTATTATTAGTAGAACAAAATGAAAAACTGAAAGTATATGGAATAAAAAAAGGTGGAAAAAATAGTTGAAAGTGTTATTATTTGATTAAGAAAAAAATGTGATGATTTAAGTAATTTTATAAATAAATTAAAAAAAATTATTTACAATTACTAAAATAATATTAAATTGTTAATTTATTTTTAAAAAAAATATATAACATTGAAAATTTGATATATTTCTCTTGCCTTTTTAAGATGTCATGATTAGAAAGATAAATATTGGTATTAGAGATTCTCTTATTCACCTTAACAATTTGTAAGTTACACTGATTTATCACATCATGATGACTAGTATTACAAGACTAACACATCACATTAAAGTTGTTAGTGAAGTTAAACTTACTTAGTCATGAATAATGAATCTGGGTAGGACACATGTCCTACTATGTGCAATCATCGTCATCCTTTTGAACTATCATTACCTATAAAGATGACCGAGTTACTCTATAAAATTACATCTACCACAGTCCTTAGTCGACATGTCAACCAGTGAATGACCTAAGATCCACTTGGTCACACCACTTGATCGGATAATGTCAACTCCCACAACTTACAGATATTCATTTCATTACCATAGAGTACGTTCGGAACCTAGTATAACTCACTCTCATTTCTCTCTACAATATTATACTTTCTCGCTCTACAATATCTTCTCACTCTTACTAACTTAAGCATCATAAGGATATCGCATGTACACTCTCACTCTCCCTTAAGAAGACAATAACACGTCATCTACTCCAACTTTTCCAAGCTAAAGATCAACTCGGACCCTCTATATCCCCTTAGAAGGCCTATAACTCATATCCGGTAAAGAACATAAATAAATAAATGATTTTCTCGTTATAGGATTCATTAGAATTTTCACAATAATATCTTTTCCAAAAAATTTAATAAGAATTTAAATGTTATGCATTTAAAATGCATGTAACTATAAAATAAATTTTATAATTTTTTTTGAAACATTGTTATAATGTCAAAAGATTACAATAAAATGATGGGTTATGACCGATTAATGGTATAAAATAATTTTTCCTATTTTAATATATACTAACAAGGAATAAAATCTATATAATTTTAAATAGTTAATAAAAAAAAATCAGGTTTTGCAGCGTATTCTACCGAACTAGAAAGAGAGGGAACAATAGCACATGACATGAAGTTGTAACCGGTCTTGTAGTTTCTGGTTTTCACACACATTATATACCAATCTTTCAACATTGATGTTCACGTTGTGACCCACTACTCGTTTCATTTCACTATCATTTCCTCATGTTCACAAAACATTGCCCCTCTCAACACCCCATATGTGTCCCTTCTTTTCCCTTATAAGCCCATACCAATTACCACCTCATTTCTTTAACCCTCGTCGTTTATCTATTATACTATCCATTATCTATTTACGCCGCCAAATTATTAGACACCATTTAACCATATTATTGTCGTATCCTTATTTACGCTAGGAAAAAAAAATGTCATGTTGCATTATTTTTCATGTTATATTAAGACGGTGTTTCTATACATGCCTTGTTTTATGATAAGTTCTTAATTTGTATTGAAATTTGTTTATTCCATGTTGGAAGAAATTTATATTTACACAAGTGGTACAATTAAATTAAGTGATTATTATAGTGCTTTTCGGGTGTGCCAATGAAACGTGAGGATGAAATGGACATGGTGGAAGTTTGGTTTTGTGGCACTGACCTAACATTAAAAACTGTTCTCCTCAGATAACCACACAATCCAGCCTGCCATTCCTTTTCTTAAAATTTAGATCTAATTCTAATTCAACTTTAAAAGTTAGTTTATAAATATACATTAATTTCATTATATCATTAGTGAGATCTATGACATACTCCTTCATGGCTTAAAAATTTTGACTTCAAACGTGAAATTTATAAAATTAAGTGGTTCAAGTGAACTGATAGGCCAAATAATAATTACTAAGATAGACTATGATATATTATATGGGTTTTTTATTATATTTATTTTTTTCATATGAACCATAACAAAACTTGGAAGTTGTACGTCAATCAATGGCAATGGCACCTTCAACTCCCACTAGCGGGTCTGGCAAGAAGGTTAGAAAGCCTTACACTATTACCAAGTCTAGGGAGAGTTGGTCTGAGGAAGAGCATGACAAGTTCCTCGAAGCTCTTCAACTGTGAGTTCATATTTATAATCATAAGTCATAACCATGATGCCCTTCACTTCACAAATTTTTATTTTTATTATATTCTAGATTCGTGAGTTTCATTATCTCATGTTGATTCTTTTCAACTTTTGGATAGAAAAGGTGCACAACATAACAAATTCATTGGCCATCTTGCTGGTTCAGTTCTTTTTTGTCCTACCTTACATAAGTCTCCTTGCTTTTGAATGTTTGAGTGAAGTATCAAAGACATTCTGCTATTGAAATATTGACTTTTTTATATGTTTTGCTCTTCAGATTTGATAGAGATTGGAAGAAAATTGAAGATTTTGTTGGTTCAAAAACAGTTATTCAGGTTAGTAACCAGTTTCTCAGCTGTGTCCTAATTGCTCTCTTATTATGTGTTGTATGTCTCAGTCTTACTATGAGTTTTCTTCAGATTAGAAGTCATGCTCAGAAGTACTTCTTGAAAGTTCAAAAGAATGGAACAGTAGCACATGTTCCTCCTCCTAGGCCTAAGCGCAAAGCTGCACATCCTTATCCACAAAAAGCATCAAAAAATGGTTTGCTTCTATTTCACACTATGATGATGTTCTGTTCCTTTAAAGAACAACATGCACATTCTTGACACATGTTGTTTTCTGGGTTGGCAGTTTTAGTGTCATTGTCGGCTTCCATGGCTAATGTTTCTTCCATTAGTACCCTTCCACCTGGGTATGCCACATGGGATGAAAATTCATTGCTCATGAATGTTGGATCCAACAAATTGGTGCTGTGTCAAGATGAACTCGCCAATCTTCACGGAAATGAAGGCATGCACACTTCTTTTTGTTCTTGTTGTTGGTACAATTGTTTGTTTGATATGAAGAGTAATTTTCACCACTTAATATGCTATATGACGTTACTGATTCAGCTGATATTGGATCAAAGGGGATGATACAAACTGGCCATAGCAGTCTTAGTGGTGTTGGGAACTCTATTAGAAAGCCTCATGCTACCAAGATTTCTAAACAAGGGAAACAGGCTCAGGTTGCTCATGGTAATGATCTTACATGCATGGATCTTTGTTTTAGATTTGTTTCCTCAATGAAATTAGTAAGTGGTGGTAATTGTCTTGTGTTGGTCAAATTTTACAGGTTTGCCAGATTTTGCTGAAGTTTACAGCTTCATTGGTAGTGTTTTTGATCCAGACACAAAAGGCCATGTCCAAAAGCTGAAGGAAATGGATCCTATAAATTTTGAAACTGTGAGTTGAATAAAACCTATCAATATTGCCACTCAATTATGTAACAAGCAGTAACGGAAGCAATATGGAGGCTAAACTTAGCTGTATAATCAAATAAGGATCGATTTAAGAGAGATATTTCAATATTGTGAAACAGAACGAAATTGACAGGATGCATGGTAAATTTATACTGGTTATAAATAATGAAAAATTTCCCAAGGCAAGATTTTAATAGTTGTCATAAGTATATACCTAGGGTTGAAATACCAAAATGGTGTGACATAATTAACAAATAATTTTGTCCCTGATCATGTGGTTAGGGATTCAACCCAAGTTTGTGTATATGAAAAAACATCGTTAGAAAAAGTTAATCCCTTAAACGAATCTCGGTAACTCGAGAGATTAATATTTGGTTTTCAACAGTGAGATAACTTAGTTTCATCCAAAAAAACGTAGTAGGTTTGAAATGAGAAAGGCCTTGCAGATGTGAAAGTGGAGAGAATTAAAGCGTTATATGCATTCTCTTAGTGTATTAAGTTTAAATTCCTAAGGATCTTATTTCCTGAATTTCAATCGTTGATCATCATTAATTATAAGGCATATCAGAATTAAGTTTTCTTAAAATTACGTTACCTGTCCTTGAGCTTTGCATGAACCTGGCAGATTCTAATTGTCACCAGGTATAGCTATGTTCACATTTAGGGGAGTTGTGAGCACAAGGATAAATGATGCAGTGGTTGCATTTTAGTTGCCAACTAAACAGCATTGCTTTTTTTCTCTCTGATCATTTCAAGGTCAAAAGTAGGAAACATCCTTCAATTTCTAGAATTGGATTCAACCTTCATAAAGGGAATGGTTCCATTTCTTTCATAATAGATTGGCCCCTTGTTCCCTGACTCATATCCCCTCCCTCTTCCTTGTTTCAGTTGTTTGAATGTACTAGAAAAGCTAAATGAGGCAAAAAAAAAAAGGGACTAAAGATTAATGAGTACACAATTACAAACTTCTTTTTATTATCTGTTGGGCCTAGAATTGACTTGCATATATTTGGTGTTCTTCTGCAGGTTTTGTTGTTAATGAAAAACCTCACTGTCAACTTGTGTAGTCCTAACTTTGAGCCCGTTGTAAGTTTCAAATTCAATCCCAATCATTCTTTATATGCAACATACATAGAGATTTGTACTATTTTCACTCTAATTACTCATGTCTGGTGAATTAATAGCCTTTGCTGAGAGATAATTGACTTGATCCATCAAGGTGAAATGCCAAATGTGCAGTTGTTACTCATCTGGCTTTGCAGTCATCGCCACATGCAACCCTTCTTATTTCATACTTCAATATTTGTTGAAAATAGAATATGAACTTGTAATATGATCCTTGTTTGGTAAAAATCTTGTACCAGGGAGAAGATAGTGATGCCCTGTATTATTTATAACATTCCTTTTTTTTTTTTTTTTGAAAAATTTTAACTCTTAAGTAATTGTTAGTTTTTTTGTATTATTCATAATGATTGTCATCTGTTCCAATTTTATAGAAAGAAAGGAATGGATGGTTTAGTAAGTTGTTTTATAAATAAATTTGGATGAAAACTTTGTAAACATTGTCTTTGAATGTGAGATTAAACCACTTCATCTTTGTTATTTTGTGTAGAGGAAGGCCATGTCATCATACAATGTGAATTCAAAGACAGTAGGAATTGACATCAAGAAGCAGACAAATGATCTATCATGGCAAACAGCTTCACACCATTAAATGAACTTGTTAAGTGTTTTTCCTCTCACGTTTTGTAGCTTTCTTTTGTTTTCCCTATTCCTTCGCATTGTTGTAATGTCTCCTATTATTTACAGTTAGCTAGCTGAACCAGCAGCAATGTATAGCTGGTAAATGCAACCAAACCAACCATCAGCTTTTGTAATTAACCACAACCAAGAGAGTGTAATATAGAAATGCTATCAAGGCCAAAAAAATGTATTCTTCAGGTAACTCTAAGGTGCACACGGTTTTGCAGTATTGAAAGTGATTAAATAGTACCTATTTATAAGATGTAGTTTTCAAGTAGTGGACACGTGGGTCTAATAAATAGCAAGATAATTAAGTTTGATGCTTTCATGTATATCATTATCAATTGGTGGTGGTTGTGGTGGGGGGTTGGTTATTGTAGCTTTCGGTGTAGCCTTACTTTCAATGTAAATCATAAAGAACATCATAACGGGACCCAATTTCTAATTCTATTCAGTATTTACTTTTTTTTCTTCAATAATTGCAATGCTATTGTAACTTAACAAAAACAGTTCAATAGGGTCTCAATGTTTGACATCAAAGATTGGATTAGTGCTTTAATGTAAAAGTTGTAGCTCCAATTGTTTGACATGAAAATGAAGTACCGCTAGATTATGCAGTAGAAGTAGAATAGTACGCTTTGCCAATTAGTACTGCTTTATTCAAAATCCAACAAGTTTGAAATAGAACAAACAGGTTTACTCATGAAACTACGTGAAAACAAAATGCCTATAGAATAAAGAAATTGCCTTTGTAGCGTCATTTTCTCTACTTTCATATCAGATTCTTGTCAGAAAGAATTTCAGTTTTTCTTTTACTATAAAATAAGTATCCAGTTTTAAAAAATCTAATTATATAAAATAATTCATAATCGACTAAACCTGAACTACTCTTCCGATTGACTTTATATTAAATTTAAATTCTAAATTCAGTCCAATTATTTTGGATATGGATATTTATTTTAATTTTTAGTATTAAAAATTAGGATGATTATGTTAAGAACAAAACAATAATAAAAGAAGAAGTAAATGGAAGAGAGAAGAAAAGAGACTTAAAGATTTAACGTAGTTCGGTAAATTGTTTACGTCTATGAGCACATAATATATATTTCCTTTGTTTTGTTGTGTACTGTGCTGCAATTCTAACACTTTAAAACTTTACAAAGACTTGTTTATATAGACACATAAGAGCAGGGACTATACAATTATGTATTAACTAATATTAAACTCTCCCACTTGGAGTTTGATTTACATCACAAGTTAATG
Organism: Hylodesmum podocarpum; assembly: GCA_026586105.1. Taxonomy (NCBI): domain Eukaryota; kingdom Viridiplantae; phylum Streptophyta; class Magnoliopsida; order Fabales; family Fabaceae; genus Hylodesmum; species Hylodesmum podocarpum. The sequence goes on along the minus strand of JALJEV010001437.1, from coordinate 2,594,665 downwards.
TAATGTCTTCCACTTTGGTGCTCAGTCCACCGACGGATCCTTTGCCCTGTTCACTAACGGGTCCTCTGTAAAGCTCTCACTGTTTCTCTTCTTCCAATGTCATTAAAACTCCTCCCCTGTTGTCAATGATTGGCCATTAGAACTTCCATCACCGCGACAATTCTTGAGTTTCACATTGTCATCGATATGTCGTAGTTCTTATACCGTCGTTCTGGTATAACTTACATCAACAGCACACGCAACCTAGCCACTCTTGCTAGGAGGACTTTCGATACAAGGATTTCCACAAAGTAGGTCCATCTGACCTTCACTTAGATTCACTCCTATCATTACTCATCTGAGTTGTTCGCCAAGTCGAACCATCAGCTCTATCACTTGTTGGGTAACCATCATTGCTCATCTGAGTTGTTCGCCAAGTCGAACCATCGACTCTACCACTTGTTGGGTAACCTGAGAAAGACTTCACTTCTTCCAATGCGCCATTGTTCTTGCTGTTTTCTTAGGAAAGCTCTCACGGGAAGCGCTCCCACTGTTTCTCTACCATGAGGCCATGAGGATAAACCAAATCTTTTTTTGATGTGGAAGATGAGACTAAGCCGCAACCACAGAGCATACTAAGATATTGATATTGGCTCTGATACCAATTGCTAAAAACAAAACAAGAAGAAGTACATGGAAGAGAGAAAAAAGAGACTTAAGAATTTAATGTGGTTCGACAAATTGTCTACGTCCACGAACACACAATATATATATTTTCTTTATTGTGCATTGTGCTACATTTTGAAGCTTTATAAGGAATTGTTTATGTAAACAACTAAGAGCAATCCCCTCGTCATTTACTCGATATGAAACTATATAATTATGTATTGACTAAAATTAAACTATATATTTTTAACAGATATATAACTAAATGTGAAAATATTGTTTGCTTCTACGTTAGAGTCACCTAAAAAATAATAAATCAATATCGATAAAAATATCCTAGTCACAGTTGATTAGAAACAACTCCAAAGTAAGGTAAAAATGTCTTTAATCAAAAACTTCCTAAATCGAAATCAAATAAAACCTTCTCGGATCGATCGACAGTTGAAAAGTGCTCCATGTCGTCAAAAAATAATCATCAAGTCGATCGATTTATTCTTGATTAGCATTGCCTACAAATTTCCCTGCCCGACATTAGTTACAAGTCTATCGAAATAGGTGAATTCAGCCAAAAAAAAATAAAATAAAATAAAAAATTGTGTTGTTTAACATGTTTGAAACTTCCTCAATTTATATCAACAAAAATCGAATCCTTAACCACTAATAGGAAAAATGTCCCACTTGACGTCAAATAAAAATGATTTTGATCAGCATCAACTCCAAATTACTCTTATGGATTAAAAGTAATTTAAATATATACATATCTATATATAATTGATATTAACTAAAAATAATCCTAATTAATTTAAAAATAAAATTATTTTAAATTATAAATTAATTTAAAATCAATTTTTAAAATCCAATCTAATTAAAAGAATATAAATTTGAATCCATGTAAAAAGATTTAAAATGAATAAAAATCTAGAAGAATGCTTCCTGCATATAAATTGAAAACGCATCACCGTATACGGCAACATGAAAAATAACTTATGTAAACCTTTTCTTTATATAAATAACAACATTTTAAAACTAGATAATAATATATTAACTATGGACTGTTTTAAGTAGTGTTTGTAAGAATCTAGTGCATCTTATGACTAAAAAAAAACATGAGCAGAGCTTGATCCAGTAGTGAAGAAAAATAAGGCCAAAACATGTGAACGGGCCTGACTAGAACCAAAGTGAAGTATCGTTTAGGTTTTTATTTTCTTACATTTTTGGGGTTACATTTCTTTGTAGATTTTATACGGTTATTATTTTGGGGAGGAAAAGTTGCAGATTTATTTTAGGACGTGTTTGGTTTCACGTTATGAATGTACATTCTTTTGGCTGTCAATTTTTGATGTTGAGAACATATGTTGTTTCCGTACTTTCGAATTTCGTTTTTCAAAATAAAAAATTTTGTTTATCATTTTCAATGTTCTGAAGCAACGCAGTGTATATGGAAAGTAATATTTGGATTGAAGTCCTGATCCTTTTTAGTTTTTACATGAAATTGAAAAGTTAGTGATTTCTTTTGAATTGAGCGACCCGTAATTACGTGAGTGCGGAGGAACTAATTGAGAAATTTGGAATCATAAATTAAAGCAGAATTTATTATAGAAATTTTATAGAAATCAAATATATATATATATATATATATATATAACTTGAACTTTATTTTTTAATTTCCATATTTTTAATACTTTTTCAGATTTATTATTAATATTAAGTAATAGTCAAAAATTTGTGTCCATTTTTTATGATATTATACATGGGGGGTCAGATATATCGTTAATTTATTCTTTACAAGTTGTTAAATTTACGTGAATTAAGTAAGTTGGTTGTATAGTTTACCAAGTTAAACATTTTAACTTGCATAAATCTATATTTGAATGAGATCACGTTGCAAGACTTGAGTCCATGCAAAACTATATGTTAAGACGCATAAAGCAATTCATATATGTAGATGCATCTAGCTAGTCTAGTAACAAATACGTGATGAGTTTATAAAGAAAAAAGGACTCGAATTTGATTCTCATGTAATATCACTGAGGAGGAACGCAAAATTTTAAGTTTGTAATGAATTCATAAATCAGATATTAATCCCATAATCAACCTAAAAGATTAAAATTTGTGGGAATATTTTAAAGTCTGACAAAGAAGCCCAAAGTTATAGAACAAAAAACATGAATACATTGTTAGAAGACATTTATGAGTATAAACGTATTAAATACATATCACAATATTAAAATAACATTCTATAATGTATTCCGCGTGAGAAGGTTCTAACTTTTAACGAGGATTGTCCACATTTTAGCACTATGCCAATAATAATCTATCCTAGATAAAATTACTTGAAAATTGAAATTAAATATTGAGCTTTATGTTTTAGCTAATGTTAATAATTAGGTTTATATCAGAAGTGGGATTTAACTTATATTTCTTTCCCTCTTTTTTATATTTACTTTTTCTTATCTTTAAATCAATCTTATTATTTTTTAGAATTGCTTTAATTGCATTTATAGTTTCTTAATATCAACAGTTAATTTTACCATAAACACCCTTTATTTTATAACTTATTCTTATCATGGTTTCCTTTTTCATCTATTTTTCTTTTTGATTGTTCATCAAAACATTTATTATATCTATCATATTCATTCACATTTTCCCTAAGATTTATATACATAGTCTTTCAAAAAATCTCCCCTCCCCCTCTCAAATGTTGTCCCTTAATTATTTTTTAATTATTCAAATCAAATCCTTCTATCACCTTTTCTTTATATAATATCCTTTAATCCTTATTTTCTATTCAAATAATTAGAGATTTTTTATATAAAACTTTTTAATCCTTAGTTCTACTAAAATAATTAGAGATTTAGGATGAATTTGAGATAGATATAAAAATTTTGAAATATGAAGGATTTAGTTAGGTGACGAAAAATAGAGATTAAGATTTCAAATTGACTAAAATCTGAAATCTTGTAGCCTAGAGGGGAGTATGCCCACATGGGAGAGACTTAAAATAAATTGAGAGATTATTTTATTTTATTTTAAATAAAAGAGTTTTATATTGAGTCTTTTTGCAAATATACATGTCACCTATTTTGCTTTATAAAAATGAATAGCAAATATTTGAGTGGACTTAATGTTTGAATTTTCATAGCTTTTTATGTCTTTCCTTTTAGCCAACTATGGTCTAGAGTAAAATAAAATGTTTTTTATGATAAATTTTAAGAGATGTTTTTTATTTATAGTATTCATCAAAGGAAGGAATCGAACACTTCGATATTAAAGAAATTAAAATAAGTCATACATATTGTCTAACCATGGAGTCACACTCTCCAAACGTTTTATAATAAGCTTAAAATAATAATCACAAGTTAAATGAATAAATTTAAGTAAAACGTTATCAATAGATAAAATCACGCGTTATCACAAGAAATAGATACAGATAAAAGTCTAACTTTATCAAACAGTAAACGCAGTTTTACATGACTATATATTTTTCCTATTTCGTGCCAGCAAGAATAAAAAACGAAAAGGGACAAAATTTATGTTTCATCATGAATGCATATTTGTTTCATGTGATATCCTTATAAGTTAAAGCAACGATGGCCGTGCAATTTTTTAAATGATACTATTTTAATTGGAATAAACAATAGATGTATTAACGGCGTAAAAACTCTTTTACACCATTATCTAACTAATACTAGAACTGATATTTTTTATAAAATTACTATAATATATAATTTGTTTATTACTATAAAAAAGAATGTTATTTAATTTATAACTTTTATAATGAGATTAATATTAATATAAACAATAATAAGGAAAAAAAATTATAGAGTGTTAGTATAATTGAAAATGGTTCTCGTCGATAAGAATTATTTTTTGTTGGTAGACTTGAAAAAAACGTTGATGTAATAATTTGAATTGAGGTGGACTCATGTGTTATTGGAGAGGTCGTTTCATAGAAGATGAACACTTTAAGTTGGTGAAAGTGTTTAAAGTAAGAAAGTAATAAGAGTAATAATAACATCCAAATTAGAAAGACTTTTTGATAAGATACGTATAAGTGGAGAGTGTTATGATCGGTCTTTTTGTATGTGTGACTTTTTGTTAATATGATAAAGTATAAGATGATCCATCAAAATTATTAATTAAGTAAAAAAAAAAAAAACTGGTATTACCATAAAACGTGTCTCATGTAACGTAATAATAATTATCTTTTAAACGCCACAGTCATATTTATATCTATTGTAAGGTCAAAAGAAATATTTAAACTAAAATAAATTTTAAAAGATGAAACTCGCTCTTATTTTTATTTTTTTTTCCTATTTTGACTTCTTTCTCCTTTATCCAAATATAACATTAATTACAATAATCAGATCTTATTCTAGTTTACCACGTATTAACAATGTTGGTTCGGAAATTAAATCCGCTCAAACATTTCATATAACATAATACGGAGACGTTAAAAGAAAATATAGCTAGCGATACAAATTGAGAAACATGAAACAGCATAATACATCTAGTGCGGTTACTTTCCCTCTAAAGTGACATATAACTGTGATTGGTCAGTGAAGCACTAACTAAGAATTAATTCGACACTGATCCAACCTGCTTTTCAACCATTGCAAAGTGAGGTTCACTTTCATCCGTTGGGCTTACCTGCTCCCATTACGTGGAACGCAAATTGGGCTTCTTCTAATAACTTGGTTTTCGTCCATAAAGGGAAACCTGGGGCGAACCTATAAATTCCCGAAACTAAAGGTGAATTTGGACCACATCAACAAATAGCAACTTGCACTAACAAATGTACCCCCAAAAAGACCTTCACTAACATAGAATAATGCTAAGGAAATTATGGTTCTAATTACGTCAACCAATTCATTTCCACCTGATTCATAGCTAAGACGTTCTTTATTGGCATTTGTTTTTAAAGTAAGCCCAAGTGGTTCTTGATATAGATTTAGATACAATGCATAATAAATATGTTTTTTGTTGCGTCTTAATCTCATCCCAAAATAAACAGTACCTTTGACTTTATGCATTTTAATATCACTAAAAAACCAAGAATTAGTGGGATCTTATAACATATGGACACTGTCCAATTGTTTCAAGTATCCCACTTCAATAACTTTATCATACAATTTTATTTTTCACAAAACAATCGTAGTAGTTTTTTTTACCCACTTGGTTTTCAGTATATTTCACATATTTAAAAATCTCACGCAGTACACTTACCAAATTATTTTACTAGTCAAAAGGAAATAATTGTTGGCTCATTTGTTCGTACATAAGAAACATATTCAGCGGATTTATTCTTTATTTATTTACTAACGTTTATTTTTTATTTTTTTTACTTGTATAAAAGGTGATATCCACCCATACAAAAAATTTAAAGAACGAAGTATAATTAGTTTGAATATAATATTTTACTAATCATCATAAAAAATTATTATGAAATATTTTTTGAAAAATATCACCATTTTCATAAAATTTATAATATCAAATAATACATACCCTAATTTTTACTAGATGTTTCCAGGTAAGAAGAAGTGAGGGGCAAAGTAATAAATTGAGAGGAGAAACAGTCCCTAACTAAGAACCCGAAAGACATGAATACGTATCGATAATTGTTTGGTAGAAAATTTGTTGGTGAATCAACTCATAAAATATATTGGTATCATTGTAAAATGTATTGATATTCTTTTTAATAATTTTTTTCTTTTTTTTTTCTTCGTGTTTTATAAATAATTGACATACATGTTGAAGTACTTGTCTATTAAACATTACTCAGCCCTAAATTTATATATGGCCTTACATGGTGTATCCACAGTTGGTTTTGTGAGATATTTCAATTCATGTGCAGTTATTATTGTTACAGCGAATTCTACCATGGAACAATTACATAAGATAATATTTACTTAGTGCATTAGATTTCTTTTTAATGAGTGCTGGTACTGTTGTAAGCTATACATGCAAATATTTTATTATATAATTATGGGTTTACCCATTTCGAAAATGAATGCTTTCATCAAGAATGACACATTACATTACGCGCGCATGTACTTTCATTGTGCTTTAACAATCTACTTGAATTCGAGTTTTGGGTCTGTGGGAGAGCTTTGTGGGTCACAGCAATTCAACCTATCTCGAATAAGATTGCTGAAAGATACATGCGATTTCTTAAAAAGAAGAAAAAAGAAAAATTTCATAGTGAGGTTGGGGTCCCCGTGAAAATATGGGATCACTTTAATTTATAAATCAATTTAAAACATTCACAGTATAAAACAATCTTATACTGATAATTAGTTATAAACTAAATTTTATATAATTTAAAGAAATTTTATTAACAAATTCAACAAACATATTGTAAAATAATGAATTGTAGTGGATGACCGTTATGTGTATTGCCCTTCTTTTAATTAAGCCTCTGTACTTTTAAATTTTATATTCTAAAATTAACCAAACACTTGAAAATTAATACTCTTGAGTTAAGCTTCAGCTAACGGAAGTTAATTTAATGTAGGTTACCAATCCTAGGGGCATGTTTTGAAATTAATGTGGATACATGAAAACACGTTATCATCAATTTGAGGAGGTTGTTCTTTAAGCAACATTCCCTTACCAAATGGAACACTGTGTATACCACTTTGCACAAAGGAGAGAATTTATAATAAGTAATTTTGGTTATTGACAAAAAGAAAAAAGAAGTATGGTTAATATTACAACAAATTATTACTCTTTTTAACCCTGCTCATTTGGTCAAGTGTATGACAAAATAAACATATATACTAAGTACAGCTAATTAAGAACCTATAAGAATAGCTGAACATGGTTTTGGTTCAAGTCCCATCCCTCGTGCTACCCTTTTTTACACTAGCCAAGCTCATCAGTTATGTATAGTATGTACTCGTGTCAATTATGAAGCGTGCATGTTTAATAAATTCTTTGTAAGTGTGATTGATTAGTATATTCAAAATTAGAAAAAAATTATCATTATAATTTAATATTGATAATGTAAGAACATAATATTAAATTAATAATAACCTCAGTTATGGAGGTTTTTATTCTAATCTTCATCCTAATCCTCAGGGAAAAATTCCTGCTTAACACCCCTACATGGAACATGACTAAGGTTGCGTGAAAAAAATAATAAAATTCAGAAAAATATTTAAATTAAAATAAATTATATATATGTAACTCATAAGTATTTCCTTCGTTCCTTAATAACTAAACAAGGGGAAGTTACAAAAATTTAAAACTGCAAATGCTTAATTAATTTTTTACAAATATAAATTTATTTCAAAATTTAATAATATTACATAAATTAATTTAACAAAGTAATAATTTAAAAAAGTTGTTGCCTCTGTGGCTCATTTGTTGTTATGCTGTTAAATTACTGATGTAGTACCCCATTCAATCGCACTTGAAACTTGCAACTGCCAACTACTGTTGTACCACCTATGAACCTAGCCATTTAAAGTTTAACAACCAACGGAGCTTAATTAATTTCCACATTTCTCTTCCACTTGAAGAAATCACCATTCTATACCAACCTTCAATAAATAACACAAATCATGCCCAAATTTTTTGCCTAACTGGCTCAAACAAATAAAAAAATAAATAGTTAGAAGGCGGAAAGTTGAAAGTTGGTAATTGAAAACTGACAAATTTAATTTATTGAAATAAAAATGTTTGATAAAATATTAATTAAATACATGATAAATATAAAATAATATAAATAGACATATTCACATGATGTTTTTATAAAAATATGAATATTTTTTATATTTTAGCATAATTTAATAAAATATATCTATAAAATAATTCTTCAGTAACAAAAACAATGCAGTGCCATATTAATTATTTGACGAGTACCTTGAAACGTGAACAATAGAAGATCATTGCAAGTAATCAACTTAATTTATTAGAAATCTTAACATATAAATATCTCTCGTGAATGACAACTTATCTTTTGTAAAACTATTTTCGAAGAGTATTTTAACATTTTTACACCTAAACACTATTGTACTTATTTCTCTTTTCTATGCATTATCACTTTAGTTAAATATTAACTTAAATACAGAGTATCTTCTGTAGGTATATTTCTTATCCGACAGATTAGTACTTAAATTTATGTTAAGATTGTTTCATCGACCTAATTCAGTATCTCATTCCTATCATTAGCCTATCTCGCTCTTGTTGTTACCGGACTCTCACATGATTTTTATTCCTGGTCGGAAAATGTATTATTTCTATTTTATTATCATGTTCAATTCATTGCCAACGCCAATTACATCATCTAGGTTTGATTGTTTAACAACTTTACTTTGTTAACAATACAATACGCAGTCAACCAACCAACTCAATAACATAATATATACGTATTTCTTTCTCTTCATATTTTATACACTGTTCCGGTAGGAATCTGATGGCAAGACTGCTGCCGATGAGTCACGCCGACTTGATCTGAGGTCGATCTCCAGAGGTCGGCGGGTGTACCTGCAAAGATACTTCAACGCCCAAGTCAGTAGTGTTTTTGTTTTTTATGTTCTTTTCTTTGATATCACTTACCTTTGACTTGAACAATACACGCTATTTATACCGTGTACTGTTATGATTACTTCTATCCCTACATTGGGGGGTAGCATGATGATGAAGTGGGAGAGTGATGACGTGGTGAGTTCCCGAAGCTGCACGTTGCCTATCGCGCATGTAGTTGTCCCTTCACTGGGCATGCACCTCCATGCTGGGTAGTTGGCGCGTGTCTCGATGTAGATATGGTTATGATTGCCTCAATCTTTGGTACCGAGTTCATCCAAGAACCTTTGAGTTCGACATCAGTTTGAACATAGCTCCTCGGCCAAGTGCTCTTCGGAAGAGGTCGGATTCGACCCTCACATAAGCCCCCCAAGCTCGGTGTTCTTGAGAGAAGGCCGAGGTTATTTTAGTCTTTTTGGTGTTTTGGCGGTTTTTCCTTTTTCACGTTTCAACTTTCCCTTGCAACGGTTATATTTAGTCTTTTCGACTCCCCTAGTTATTCCATTTGTGCCCTCCGGTATCTAAAGCGTTTTATATTCTCATTGCACGCGGTTTTTCTTCCTTTGAGTCATTTTGCTTTCCATTTTCGCAACCTTTCGTGTTTTCACAGCCCTTCATTCTTCTTCCGGTGTGAACAAGTTTTCTCTCGTCTTCTCAACTCTTCCTCTATAAGGTACGTTCTTATGACTTCTTCTTCTTCTTCTGCTTCTAGTTCTCCCAGGGCGGTTCGCTTAACCGCCCGGGAGGTTTCTCCGATAGAGGGGGGCTCCATTTCCTCGGAGTCTACCCCCATTCCTTCTCCCTCTGTACGCCGTTCTTCCCCTCTTGCTCTCGCCGTCGGGGCCGATGCGGAGGCTGCTCCACTAGGGCGTCCCCTCGGTGGCCGGAAGAAAAAGGTTTTCCCCCCCATCCATATGGATTACTCGTGGGTGGCTGACGAGGTTGGGGCTTATGCCTCCATTCTTAGCGCCTCTCGCATTACAGAGGTCCTCAACTTTTCGCCTCTGTGTGATTCGACCCAAGGTCATCTATTGCGGGTTGCTAACTGTTCCCCCGATGAGCGGGTCTTCATGAGGCCTCGGACTGGGGAAACGCCCTTCACCTATTTGTATGAATGTTTATTGCTTGAGTTTCGTGTGACCTTTCCTTTGTCTCCACTGGAGTGTCAAGTGCTCGGCATGTTGAATGTTGCTCCTACGCAACTTCATCCTAACAGTTAGGCGAATTTGAAAGCTTTCCAAATTCTTTGTCCCTTTTTAGACATTGAGTGTTCGCCCAACGTGTTCGTGTACTTTCACCAGTTGAAGCATGGTGATCGCGTCGGTTGGTGTTCTCTGAATGGGGCTCAATATGGGTCGATGTTTACCCTTTTCGCACAATCTTTTAAGGGTTTCAAAGACAAATTTTTTAAAGTTTCTTCTCTCCCGTCCAATGGTCGGACATTTTATGACGAGAAGGGCTCTCCTTCCTTCCCCTTTTATTGGTCAACCCCGAAAAAATTTAAGTCTATTCCTGATAAGGAGCTGACAGCTCCTGAGAAATTATCTGTGGAGAGGTTGAAGGCCTTGGATCGTCCTCTCGACGTCCGACGTGTTCTCTCCCTGGCCGACACCGCGGATCCCGGGGCTGCTTTTCTAGGTATCTGTCATCGGTTTTATCCTTTATTGCTTACTTGTATTGACCTGTTTTGACTTTATTTCCTTGTGGTGCAGAAATCATGTCGGATCAGAAGTCTTTTTCTAGGAGCGCTCAATTTTCCCGACCTGCAACTAAAGGGCGACCTATGAAGAAGCTAAAGGTGAGGGCGACCACCGAGCCCGCAAAATCTGTTCCCGCTTCTCCTGCCGTCATCTCGGATTCCTCAGCTCGGGATCCGACCTCTTACGAGCCTGTCCCCGGGGAGTCATCGACAGCTCACGGGGGGCTTCCTCCCCCCGTTGAAGTCGCCGGAGGGGAGACGGTGGCAGCCGATGCCGGGCTGGTGCCGACTACCTCCTTGGGTGTGTCATCAGGCCCCGCGGCGGAGGGTCCTCGCCCTCTAGTTGGGCCGAATGAGGGCCTTCGTGCCCCGGTCGGGATTACTTCTCCTGCGCCCGAGCCAATTCCTTTGCCCGCTGGTGGTAGCGTGCCTCCAGGCTTTGTTTGCCAAACGCGAACTCCTCGTCTTGAGCATATCACGGTGAGGAACTCTGGGACGTCTTCCCTTTGGAACGCTGGTCTAAGGGGTCAACACTGTTCGAGTTCGGGAGGTGGTTTCCCGACCCCTTACGATATTGAGCTCATGAATTTTGTGGGAGCTCAAAATTCACTAGATGGCATCCACATAATGCTCATGAGGTGCCTCTCGGTGATCCAATATTTTAAGTAAGACTTCTTCCTCTGCGCTTCTTCTTTTGTTTCCCTTTGTATTTAAGTTAACTTTGGTTCTTTGGGTTTTCTTCGTAAGGGCGAGTTTGCACGTGGGAGCAGTCTTTACAGAAGGTGGCCGACTTGGAAAAGGCTAACCAAGAACTACAAAAGAACCGGGTCGAGGCTGAGAAGCTCTTGAGTTCTCAAGGGTTAGAATTAAGTCAACTGCGAAGTCGTCTTAGTGGTTCCGAAGCCGAGAAGGGGCTCCTCCGTGGTAAATGCCATGATTTGGAAGGCCGCATCTCTGGCTTGGAGCGGTTCATTGAAGATCTGAAGAAGGAGGTTGAGGAGGTCAACGAGTCTTATGTAGAAAGGGTGTCTGAGCTTGAAGACGAGGTAGACAAAAGGAATGAAGCTGGTCTTCAAGCCTTTTCTGAGGGTTTTAAACGGGCAATAGCTCAGCTCAAACTTGCTAACCCTGATTATGACACTGCTCATTTTGATGAGACCAAGGCGATAGTTGATGGCGCTTTGGTATATGATTAGCTTTCCTGTGGTGATGGGATGTATCACCTTTATTATTTCTTTTTTCTCGGAACTTTAAACTTTCTTAGGAACTTGCGCCATTTATACTATTTCTTCTGTGCCTTTTGGATATTCGGGCCCTTCTTTTTGCGTCTCTTTGTTTTACTTTGCGTATAAATATGGCCCTCGCACTTTCTTGCCTTTTGTACTTATGGTTTTGAACATTTTCCTTTTGTTTTTCCCTGGGAATGCTTCCATTCCTTTTTCATGTGCATCCTTTTAGGTGATGTCTGGAATGAAACTCGAAGGTGGCAACGATTGCCCTGGAGCGCGAGACTTGTTTTGGGTTTCATGCTCAAAATCAGCTCCAGCTTCCATGGTTCTCAGGCCACTGTCGTGCCCCTCTCCCCCATTGTCGGGGGTGACGACTGGTCGTGTTCATGGTTTTTCCTTGAGCAGCTTTTGGGCAGCTAGCTAGGGTGAGGAGGATCCTTTCTTCTCTTGCTCTCTGGCCGAGCTGTCCTTTTGTTGTTCAAACTGCTTTGTTGATCGTTGGATGATGTTTGGAATGAAAAGTTCTGGTTTTGTGGGTTCTAGGACGAGCTGCGGTGGGTCAAGGTATTTCCGAGGACCATGACTTTGAGGGTCCCAATCTCTTTGTGTATCTCTGTCCTTTGCCCTTTTCTGCTCGTTTGGCGTCCTTGGAGGTGGATGCGGAAGTTAGGGCTTCGCTACTTCCCGTATCTTATGGGATTTCCTAGCCCCCTTCTATTTGTATTATGCCAGAATATTAAGCAAACACATTTATCTCATTCTTCAAATTTTGTATGTCGCTGCATGGTTCCGAGCACTTGTAATGGCAGTAGTGCTTTGCTCACTTTGGCTTATGTATATACTCGAATTATTACGAGGTTACATTCATAGGTATTGCTTGAACTTTATGTTGTACTCGAATTATTACGAGGTTTTTTGCATTTTCGCGAGGTTTGCCGAGCTGTATTTTATACTTGAATTACACTCGAATTATTACGAGGTTTTACTCTTCGAACTTTATATCGTACTCAAATTATTACGAGGTTTTTTGCGTTTTTGCGAGGTTTGCTGAGCTGTATTTTATACTCGAATTACACTCGAATTATTACGAGGTTTTACTCTTCGAACTTTATATCGTACTCGAATTATTACGAGGTTTTTCGCATTTTTGCGAGGTTTGCCGAGCTGTATTTTATACTCGAATTACACTCGAATTATTACGAGGTTTTTATTTTTTTGTAAATCCCTTGATTGTAAACGCTTGTTTAACATAAAGTTGGTAAACATTCATTAGCACAAAGGGTCAACGGGTACGCTTTTAACTTACATTTTCAACTGAAATACTGCTTTAAATGGGTTGCGTTCCATGTCCTCGGAAGGGGCTTTCCTTTGAGTTCAGCTAACTTGTAGGCTCCATTCCCATACTTTTTGAGAATGCGAAATGGTCCGTCCCAATTTGCTGCCAATTTCCCTTCGCCCTTGAGCCGGCGAGCTTCACCAACACTTCGCCAGACGAGATCGCCCTCCTTGAACTCCCTGGGTTTTACTCTAGAGTTTTACTTCCTAGTGAATTGGTCCCTCATTGCCGTGTTGTATACGAGGGCCAACTCCCGAGCTTCTTCCAGAAGATCTAGATCGGCTCTGATTTTTGCTGAGTTAATGTCTTCTCGGGCACTTTGTCTCCTCCAAGACGGCTCTCCTACCTCTACTAGGATCATGACATCCGTCCCGTATGTTAATTTGTATGGCGTTTCTCCAGTAGAGGTTTGGGGCGTACAGTGGTATCCCCACAATATGCTCGGGAGCTCCTCGGCCCAAGCTCCTTTTGCACCCGACAGTCTCTTTTTTAGTTCGCGCAGTATCACCTTGTTGGCGGCCTCAGCTTGACCGTTCGTTTGAGGGTGTTCTACGGAGGATACTCGATGGGAAATTCTGAGGTCCTTGAAGAACTTCTCGATACTTGCATCGATGAATTGTTTTCCATTGTCCGTGACTATGGACATCGGTATCCCATGACGGCATACAACATTCTTCCAAATAAATTTCTGGACTCGTTGGGTTGTGATGGTCGCGAGGGGTTCTGCCTCTATCCACTTAGTGAAATAGTCGACTGCCACGATTATGAACTTAACCTGTCCTCGGCCTAAGGGGAAAGGGCCTAATAGATCTATTCCCCATACCATGAAAGGCCAGGGGGAACTCATTGTGTGGAGCTCGTTGGGTGGAAGTCTGGGAATATGACCGTTCCTTTGACAGTCCTGGCAACGTTTGACAAATTCTGCGACGTCGCCCTTCAAGGTAGGCCAGAAGTATCCTGCTCGGAGGACTCTTTTAGCCATCGTCCTAGTCCCGCTGTGCATTCCACATATTCCCTGATGGATTTCCCTCATGACGTAATTGGCTTGGTCGGGATCGAGACATTTGAGCAAAGGGGCGGAGAATCCTCGTCGGAACAGTTCTCCATGGAGGAGAGTGTACATAGTGGCCAGTCTCGATAGTTTTTTTGCTTTTTGTGGGTCTGAAGGCAACTTTTCCTCCTTTAGGTATGCGATAATTGGCGTCATCTATGAGTCCGGTGCCGAGGTTATTGCATTATAAATAGGAACTTCCCAACTTGGGTAGGGGAGGGTCTCTTGAATTAGTGTCCGATGTTGTCCATTTTTCTTAGTACTTGCTAATTTGGACAACACGTCGGCACGCTCGTTGGCAGTTCTGGGGACATGTTGTATCTCGAAGGCGTCGAAGTCTTTGATTAGCTGTTTGGCCAAGGCGTGGTATTTTTGCAGGACGGGCTTTTTGGCCTGATATTCATCTGCCATCTGTCCAGTAACTAATTGGGAATCTGACACACATTTAACCGATCTTACTCCCATGTCCCTTGCCAACCTGATCCCAGCGATCAAGGCCTCATATTCTGCCTGATTGTTGGAAGTGGGGAATTCGAATCTAATGGCTTGTTCAAGGACAAGGTCGTCTGGGCCTTCCAGTATCACTCCGGCTCCGCTCCCTTTTTGATTTGACGAGCCGTCAACGCTGAGTGTCCACATTGTACTTCCTTCCTTTTTAAAGGGAAGTTCTGTTAAGAAGTCGACCAGAAACTGAGCCTTCATTGGTCCACGGCTTTGGTAGGTGAGTCCGAACTCCGATAACTCAATGGCCCAAGCAGTCATTCTTCCTGCCAAATCAGGCTTCTGCAGTATTTGTCGGAGTGGATGATCAGTTCTTACGGTGATGTCTCGGCTTCTGAAGTAATGCCAGAGTCTTCGGGCCGAGAAGATTAGAGCAAGGACTAATTTTTCAATCATCTGGTAGCGTTCTTCCGCTGGGAGGAGAGTCCGACTAATGAAGTCAACGGGCTGTTGACGCCTTTCCTCATCAGTTGCCAGGACTAAGCTAATGGTGGAGTGAGCCACTGACAAGTATAAGTTCAATTTTGCGGTCGTCGGCCGCTGCAGGACGGATATGAATGAAATCTGCCTCTTGATTTCTTCAAACGCCTTTTCGCATTCTTCGTTCCACTCAAAACTTTTAGGTCCCTTTAATAGTCCGAAGAGAGGTCGGATCTTTTCAGCTAACCTCGGGAGGAACCTTGAGAGAGCGGCCAGTCGCCCATTGAACCTTTGCAGTTCCTTCAATGATTCAGGGCGCCGCATTTGCAAGATGGCTTTACATTTGTCCGGGTTTGCCTCTATTCCCCTTGCTGTTAACATGAAACCCAGAAACTTCACACTCTTTACTCCGAATACACACTTCTCCGGGTTAAGACGCAGCTGGTGGGATCGTACTCAAGCAAATACTTTGACGATCGCAGATGCATGGTCATCTTTTTGTGCAGACTTGACGACCATGTCGTCAACGTAGACTTCTATGGTTCGTCCTATCACATTTTGAAATATCTTGTCCATCAGCCTCTGATAGGTTGCGCCAGCATTTTTCAACCCAAAAGGCATCACTTGATAGCAGTAGTTGGCCGTGTTGCTCATGAATGTCGTCTTATCCTCGTCTGGAGGATACATCTTTATCTGGTTGTACCCGACGTAGGCATCCAAAAAGCTCAACATTTCACATCCCGAGGAGTTATCAACAAGTCGGTCGATGTTGGGGAGAGGATAAGTGTCTTTCGGGCATGCTTTATTCAGATCTGTGTAGTCGGTACACATACGCCATTTCCCATTTGACTTTTTCACCATGACCACATTGGCCAACCATGTGGTGTACTTGATTTCCCGGATGAAACCTGCCTCTAGCAGCTTCTTTACTTCTTGCCCTACGGCTGTTCCTCTTTCCTCTCCTAACCGTCTTTTCTTCTGAGCTACCGGCTTCGCTTGTGGGGACAGGGCTAGTTTGTGGCATAGGAAATTAGGGTCTATTCCTGGCATATCTTTCACGCTCCAGGCAAACAAATCAGCATTTTCTTTCAAAATTGCCTTCACCTTTACTTTGATCTCCCCATCCAAGCTCCGTCCGACCTTTAGTGCTTGGTCCTCTCGAGGTCCGATCTGTACGAAACATGTTTCCTCAACGGGGCGGCTCTTGTCCTCTGTGGTTTGAAACCGAGGATCGAGCTCTATTTCTTCCTCGGGGGCCTCTTGCACCGAGTTGCTGGAGGGTTTGTCGCTTTCTTCTCTTGCTCTGTTGTAACTCCGTTCTTTGACTATCTGTGCATAACACTCTCTTGCTGTGCGGTAATCGGCATTTACCGTAACCACGCGATCTCCAGACGAGAACTTCATGGCCAAGTGGATTGTGGAGACCACTGCGCCTAGTTGATTAAGGGTCCGACGACCTATGATAATGTTATACGAGGTCTCAGCTTCGACGAGGAGGAAATGGACATAGATCGTCCATCGTTCTGTCCCCCCGGCGAAGGTGGTTGGAAGGTCGATATAACCCTTGGTGTACACCCTTTCGCCTGCAAAACCGAGCAAAGGCTCCGTGTAATGTTGGATCGAAGCATGGTCGATCCCAAGCCTGACGAAAGTGTGCCAATAGAGGATGTCAGCCGAGCTTCCTTGGTCAACCAGGACCTTATTTACCTCCCACTAGGCTATCACCACCGAGATTACCATCGGATCGTCGTGATCGCGCCCTGGGATACCGAAGTCTTCATCGGTGAAAGTGATGGGAGGCATGCTCCGGGTATTCCCTTTTTGGGCCACACTGTTTATGCTCCTGAGATGTCTCTTTCGGGCGTTGTTAGAGGATCCTCCTCCTCCGAATCCTCCAGCAATAGTGTTGATAGTCCCTCGTAACTGAAATTTATCTTGACTATTGTTTTCTGTACTTTGTGTAAGTCGAGCCTTATTTTCTCCCTTTTGATATGTGTCGTGCCGTGGTTTCTTGTTTCTCCACTTGTCTTGAGTAGGATTTTTGACTTCCTTTTGGCCATCTTTTCGCACGAAGCGGATAAGGGCTCCTCCTTGGATTAGTTCTTCTATGATATCCCTCACTTTCCAGCATTCTTCGGTGGTGTGCCCGTAGTTCTGATGGAAACTGCATGTCCTTTGCTGGTCGGCGTTGCGCGGGGTCGGACATGGGTTGGGTAACCTAACCAGGTCGGCATTAAAAGCCTCTCTCAACACAGTTTCCCTTGAGGCGTTGAGTGAAGTATAAGTTGCAAACTTTCCTGTTCGCTTTCTTTTGGGGTCGACTTCTCACTGCCTTTGTGGGTGAGATTCTGTTTTGTTTGGACGGTAGCCTCTGTCCTTTCCTTGTTTTCTTGCAGTGGCATTCTCCTCAATGCTTATGAATCTGGCCGCACGAGCTCGCACCTCGTCCATGTTTCCAGGTGGTTTAGCGTACAGTGAGTCAGAAAATGGCCCGGGCTGAACGCCTACTTTTAGTGAGTGCATGGCCACCGCGGGGTGCAGATCGGGGATGTTCATGGTAGCTTTTGAAAAACGCGTCATGTAGTCTCGGAGGGTCTCTCATTCTCTTTGGTTTACATGTTGTAATGAGGACGAATCGGACAGAACCTGCTTGGAGTCTGCAAACCGAGCTACCAACTTGGTGCATAGGGCCTCAAATGACTCTATGGATAAAGGCGGGAGAGAATAATACCATTCTAGGACCATCCCTTTCAGGGTAGTGGGCAGTAATCTACAATGGATGCGCATGTCATCGGAAACCATTCTCGCTTGGGTTAGGTAGGTTTTGATGTGCGAAGTTGGGTCCGTGGTCCCATCATATCTTTCCAAGCTGGGCCACCTCCAATTCTCGGGTAACCGACACTACATCACGTCGGGTGCGAAGGGATGGAAAGTAGTTAATCTCTGTAACTCGGGATTCTTCGGCACACTTACTTCTTTGAATGAGAATTCTTGGGGAATCCATGTTTTTGCGGCAGGGGGTGGTCCCGGGATAACTGGCTCCGCCGATGGGGGCTTTGGAGGTACTCGGTCTTGTTCAAGAAGGGGAGAGTTATCCTCCATCGTGCGGGGAATTCCTTCCTCAGCATCCATCATTCGATTTTGGAGAGCCTCCATCTCTTGCCTTTGGTATTCCCTCATTTCTTCGAACTCTTTTCTGTTAGCTTCTCGCATTTCCCTTCTGTCATCATTCATCTGTTGACGCATTTCCGTCACTAAAGTTTCAATGGGGAATCCATGTTTTTGCGGCAGGGGGTGGTCCCGGGATAACCGGCTCCGCCGATGGGGGCTTTGGAGGTACTCGGTCCTGTTCAAGAAGGGGAGAGTTATCCTCCATCGTGCGGGGAATTCCTTCCTCAGCATCCATCATTCGATTTTGGAGAGCCTCCATCTCTTGCCTTTGGTATTCCTTCATTTCTTCGAACTCTTTTCTGTTAGCTTCTCGCATTTCCCTTCTGTCATCATTCATCTGTTGACGCATTTCCGTCACTAAAGTTTCAATGTGTGTTTTCAATGCCTCAAGGGCTGTTGGATCCATGTTGTGGGTGGATACTGATGTGTAGCTTCTAGTTTTCACCATGAACCTTGGAGTCCCGGGCAAAGTTTTACCGGGCCCCACGGTGGGCGCCAAAATGTTCTGGTAGGAATCTGATGGCAAGACTACTGCCAATGAGTCTCGCCGACTTGATCCGAGGTCGATCTCCAGAGGTCGGCGGGTGTACCTGCAAAGATACTCCAACGCCCAAGTCAGTAGTGTTTTTGTTTTTTATGTTCTTTTCTTTGATATCACTTACCTTTGACTTGAACAATACACGCTATTTATACCGTGTACTGTTATGATTACTTCTATCCCTACATTGGGGGGTAGCATGATGATGAAGTGGGAGAGTGATGACGTGGTGAGTTCCCGAAGCTGCACGTTACCTATCGCGCATGTAGTTGTCTCTTCACTGGGCATGCACCTCCATGCTGGGTAGTTGGCGCGTGTCTCGATGTAGATATGGTTATGATTGCCTCAATCTTTGGTACCGAGTTCATTCGAGAACCTTTGAGTTCGACATCAGTTTGAACATAGCTCCTCGGCCAAGTACTCTTCAAAAGAGGTCGGATTCGGCCCTCACATACACATATATATTTCTTTGTCTTTACATTTTATAAGTGATTATCTAAATATCTGCATATTTCAATTGTCTCCTAAATCTTTTTGAATGTTTAATTCATACACCGAACCCTAGCCACAGAACTGTTTTAAATCAT
The DNA here is from genome assembly GCA_026586105.1 of Hylodesmum podocarpum. Classification (NCBI taxonomy): domain Eukaryota; kingdom Viridiplantae; phylum Streptophyta; class Magnoliopsida; order Fabales; family Fabaceae; genus Hylodesmum; species Hylodesmum podocarpum. The sequence continues at coordinate 2,574,959 of JALJEV010001437.1, read as the reverse complement.
GACAAATGTGAATGGTGTGAGATTACGAGACAAGACAAATCGGGCACAGGAGTATACTCTTATAACTATAAATGCATGTTACTTGTATACACTCCAAATATCCGATAGTATTTGAACTTATCAATTTCCTTGTACTTGTAGTTGTATTCACTTAAATAGCCTATCAAACTCAGCAATTGCAAGTTCCATTTCATTCGTACAATCTCAATAAATTCAAATAGCTACTTATTAACATTGTATATATATCTCCGTAAAAATAGGGGATCGTACTGCATGCGATTTTATTTCGTGTTTGATATTATACCAATTTCACTGATGTATTAGTACTCGCCAACGTTTAAATCTGAAGAACAATGACAAATCACATAAACGTGATAAAATGCTCTAAGAATACCGGTTAAAATAAATAAATAAAAACAATTTTTACTGCAATGTATGAAATTATGTTGTTTAACATTTTTTTCGTTCGTCCATTATTTATGTATTACTTTTTTTTTTTAATTTCTTATCTTAGCTAGTACCCTTACAACACTCCCAATATCTTAATTTTTTTTTTAGATGTTATTCATTCTACTCTTCAACTATAAGCGGAATTTTATATTGTTAATTTATATTATTGGATTTATATTAAATGAATATGCAATTCATAGAGGCAAACCTCTAATTTTAAAAGTAAGACAAATAATACCTAAAAAATTTTATGTAAATTTTGTTCCTATACGATTTGAAACACTTTGAAAGATAACATATAGTTATAGTTGTTGATTTTAATAAAAGATAGAACTTACATGATATAATTTCTTACATTCGCAATTGTATTTTATCATAATTTTTTAGCTGTTAATTTTTAATTAACATTTATAATGATTTATCATCTAAAATGTAATTTTGAGAAAATTTTACAAATATGTCTTAGATTTTACAAAATTACACACATACCCTTATTTTTTTAATTTCTATGCAAAATATTAATTATTTTAAAAATATTACACTTTACTCCTTTGTATATTACATTGATATTCTCTTAATTTTAAAAAATACTATATTAAGATTTTCTATAAAGTGTTAAATATAATGCTAAAAAATAAAAGGATATATAATATATGATATAATTTCATAAAATTTAAGAGATTCTAAATAATTTTTTATTTGGGTCATGGAGAAATGAGACATTAAAATAGCCCGTAAAATTCATACCCAAACATAATATCTAACTTAATTTCAGGAAACGTTTTTCTTTTTTTATTTTTAAATTTTGAAAATTCAAAAAATGTATTTTAATTTCATTTTAATTACACTTCTATTACCACATTTTCATTTTTCAAAATTTGTAAAAATAATGAAAATAATATTTTTTAAGTTTTCAAATCCAATCTTTATTTAAAAAAATATTTTTTTAAATTATAGAAAAATATATTTTCTCAATCATTTTCTGTTTCTTAGTGAAAATGAAATTAACAAACAAATAAAAAAAACTTTGTAATTTTTATGTTATGGTAATAAAATGTAAACTGTATACGAGCATCAATATTTTTTTGATTAACATTACATGATCACTTAATCTGGGTTTAGTCACAAGAATACCCGTACATACAGCTAGGTACCTCGCTTTCAATTTTATTACTTTGTTACGCAAGAATACCAAAACATACACGTACTTTGGTTTCAATTTATTACTTCTTCGTTACGCAAGAATACCTATACATTCATATACTTTGGTTTCAATTTTATTTCTTTATTTCTTTTCAATTAGCAACAGCAAATTATAGTACAGATATGGAAAAAAAAAAAAATACACTAGAGCAATAAATTTTAATTTACATACTTTAGCTTTTATATTATTTTTATTTTCCTTGGAGTTCTTATGCTATATAATAAACTTTTAATAATTTCAAACACATCTTTAATTTATAATTATCTTAATATAATCACCACATTATTAAAATAATTTCAATTATAATGTATATTTTATTACAGATATTGACACGCGCGCTTTTTTTCAAATTAACTCACTGTGTTTTTTTTTTTTTTAGAATTGTTCTTAAATTTTTAAGAAGTGTTTATAATTATTTTTCTATTAGCATGTCATCAACGTGTCAATGGCTTCGTACAATGCAAATATAATTATATTGCTGTTTCTCTTAAACAATTTAGTAATTCATTGTATTACACGTTAATTGTAAACATGGAAAATAAATAAATATATTTTAAATGTCTCCTAATTCCTTTCCCCCTTACAAAAGTACTAGTATATTAGAAAAAAAAAACAGTGGATTAAAGGAAGCCAGTTCAATGACCTTGTCAGTTGTCACTAGAATGCGCAAATATCAGAGGGATGCCACATTTATTCTTCTTTTAATTAACAGATTATAATTAATTAATATCACAATGACACAATGCTTTATTAATGCGATAAGTTAATACACTACAAGTTAATTAATAATGTATTATTTATTAATCACGTGCGTGCATGCATGCGTCACTCTTATGTTGGTATTTTTCGGTTCCACTAGGAGCTAATTTTATTTTTCGAACAGATCTTGTGTTTCTTATATATATACACTGCACGCTATAAAATATCTAGTTAACAATTTTTTTATACAGTGTATCATTTTTATTCTATTTTTATCTCTAATAATATATAGGTACGCATTATTCAAGCAATGTTTTTCATTTTTTAGTAACAAGTAATTAACTCTCATGAATAAATAATAAATTATGAAACCTCACCTTGGTAGGAGAATTTGTTTGTCCCAGATAAAGAAATAAAAAGAAAATAAAATTAGAAATAAAAGTGTGAGTTAAGAGTGGAGAAGAAAAGAAAAGGAGGCCCAGTATGATTGAGTGTGGTGCTTGTTTCATACAAGAACAAAACCCACACTCTCTTCAATTTTTAAATCTCACTCACACCACACACTCTCTTCACTCTTCGTCTGCATGAAATTCATTCCCTCCTATTGTTACACGGTTCACTCGCTCACTCACGTTCATTGAGCAATGATGTGAACAAGTTGTTACCGTAGCAGATTGCAACCCTTTCTTTCTCACTCACTTCCGTTGTAACTAACTTTACTTTCCCTCCAAACATCGTTAACAGTTTTCTAACAAACTCTCGGGTCGGGTCGTAACGATGCTGGATCTCAACCTCGACGCAGATTCCGCCTCCGACAACAACAACATCAACACGCTGCCGCTCTCCGCCGCGCAAATGGAGAGCTCCGGCAGCTTCAATTCCTCCGTCGTCAACGCCGCCGACACCGAAGACTCCTGCTCCTACGGCGACGCTGTCGCTTATAACTTCGCCATCCTCAACTCTTCCACCGCCGCCGCCGACGACGCCGCCACATCGGACACACCTCACCTCTCCGCCACCGGCCAAGCTTCTGTCCGTACAATCCAGCTTTTTCCGGCGGGCGAATCCGGTGCCTCGCCGGGATGGCTGGATCATCGCGGTGCTGCCGCGGCGGAGCAGAGGATCACTCCGCGGCAACCGGCGGTGAAAAAGAGCCGGCGAGGACCGAGGTCGAGAAGCTCGCAGTATCGCGGTGTTACATTCTATCGCAGAACCGGTAGATGGGAATCGCACATTTGGTTCGTACTTAGTATTAGTCGACTATGCTTATTATGCTTCTTATTATCACGCCACTGTTTCTGAATCTGTTATTTTGTTTCGTGTGCAGGGATTGTGGAAAACAAGTGTACTTAGGTGAGGACGCAAGTAGAAGATTCGTTTTATATTTCAAGTGCTTCGGTTTTATTCATTATTGCTTTTCCTTTTTTCTCGTAGGTGGATTTGACACCGCACATGCTGCGGCGAGGTAATTTTGTTATCTTGTTATCGTGTTTTTGATTTTCTTTAAGCTTGTGAAATCTTTCGTGGAGTTTATAATTAATTTATTTTGTTTTAGGGCGTATGATCGAGCTGCGATCAAGTTCCGTGGAGTTGATGCGGATATCAATTTCAACGTTAGCGATTACGATGAAGATATAAAGCAGGTTGTGAACTGTGGAAGTGATGGGATTAATATGTTGATTCTTTTGGAAACTTGAATGGAATTTGTGATTGTGAATTTGATTTTCTGTTGTTGTGTTGTGCTGTGCAGATGAGTAATTTCACGAAGGAGGAGTTTGTGCATATTCTGCGGCGACAGAGCACTGGTTTTTCGAGGGGAAGCTCCAAATACAGGGGAGTTACTCTGCATAAGTGCGGGCGTTGGGAAGCTCGTATGGGACAGTTTCTTGGGAAAAAGTGAGGAAACAAAACCTTTTGGTTGAATTAATTGATGATTGAACTTGACATTGTTTAATCACCTTAATTGCATTTTAATTAATTTTATCAAATTTCCATTTCCATGTGCATTAAGTGAGATTAAGTAGGTTGGTTCCGTTAGTGATGAATTAGAATTTCAGTTTTTTAATTTGGCCAAGGATTATTGCTTGCTTGCAGGTACATATATCTTGGGCTATTCGACAGCGAATTAGAGGCTGCAAGGTTTTGTACCAATTTTATTCGGAGTATCTCAGGCTAAATTCATAAAGATCATGAATTCCATACATTTACAGACACACGCTTAGTGTGTTACTTATTGACTTGTGTGATTATTCCAGGGCGTATGATAGGGCTGCTATAAAATGCAATGGAAGGGAAGCAGTTACCAACTTCGAGCCCAGTTTGTATGAAGGGGAGGTAATTTCCCAGTCTGATAATGAAGGTATCACTTGTATAAATTGTTGAGGATCTTTTATTTATTTATTTATTGTAGTTGGTTCATTATCTGCTTCGTGATTTATCTATATAAAGTTGTGGATTAACATTTAACAACTCGTTGATTCTGACACTATTCAGATAGTAAGCAAATTCTTGATCTTAACTTGGGCATAGCTCCCCCTTCTTACTCCGAAGGTCAAATCAAGAACACACCCAGCAATAGTTTTAAAGTTCCTCACAGCTGGGATGATATCTCTGTTGATAAGAGAGTTATGGTAAGGCATATGGTTTGGTTTAATTCTTCTGAGTCTCCAATTTTCATAGCTCCTCTGTTTTTTGTTTGTTTGTTTTTTTTTTATTATTATGTGTGTATGCATCGCTGCCTTGTATTCTTAATTTTCATGGTGTATATTTTCATTTTGCTAAATAGTTTGAGCACTCTGGAAAAAGATCACTGAATGTTCAGCCATCTCATGGCTTCCCCATAGCATCTCAGCACCATCCTCCTTCCGTCTGGAGTGCTAGCAATTTCTTTCCCATCTGCGAGGTGATTTTCATGTCATTTCGTAATTATTTTGGCCTTAGTGTCTTATGCATTAGTACTTATTCCTTATCAGTCATTTTCATTCATATCTACAGGAAACAGCAATAGAGAAGAGGGTGGAAGCTGCTCCCATGACAAATTGGGCATGGCAAGTCCAAGGTCCTTATGGCGGGGCAACTCTTACTCCACCGTTCTCTACTGCAGCATCATCAGGATTCCCTTCAACAATAATACCATCAGCTGCGGATACTCAAATTCATTTTCCAAACATGACATTCCTCCCATCCCATTTTCCACCAACAATCACTAACCCCAACACCATATCCACTTTCTACTGCGGTAGCTGAAAGTACTGCCAGGTAGAGAAATGCAGCTGGAGATTCAGCACTGCCAGGTAGAGAAATGCAGCAATTGCAAATCTCCAGCGTTATGGTTGACAAACTAGTAACACTACAAGTAGTAATCGAATTGCTTGATTCTACAGCTGTTTCTATATGTCCTTTTAATACACTAATTTTCTTCCATGTAAAGAAATGACATGCCGCGAAGGCATGTTGAAGTTGAACTTTGTTTTTACTGATTTGAGACTATTATAATTTGCAACGATTTACTTTGGTATCCAACATTCAATCTCGTGCTATTTCTATCATGAAAACTACCTGAAAAGATGACGGTGATCAATGAAGAGACAGAATTTGTACAATTTAATCGCATGCTGAGTTCAATCCGTATTTGTGGGTCATGTTTTGAATTTTCCATGCGTCTGTTAGTTAGTCACCGGTGTTTATTATTGCCGACAAAACACTATTCACAATATTTGGCTTGAATCTCATCACATGCTTATTCTCATTTTTAAGGAACACCAAAGCTGTCTTATGGTCTTTCCTAATGATTCCTCTCCCATCCTAGGCCGAAGTTTATACAATGGTTTTGTGCGCACGGTAGAACGTCCAAATCACTTTATGTCCCATTCCCCTGTACATTCTATACATTCCTTGCTTCTTTCAAGTTATTATTATTATTTTTCTTTATAACAATTTTTATTTTTTTAACTCTTAAAACAAAAATCTATAGTTGTGCGAAATAAGCATCATTGTCAGAGACTTCGGAAACACTGTCCGAGGAGATAATGGAAGAAGTAGTAAACCAAACAGCCTAACAATGCATCATTGCCGACGCTTTACAAGCATTATAATATTAACGCAAACCAGACAGGCACGATTTCCTATATTTTTTATTATTTAATTCTAATTCTTTTATAGCTGATGCATCTTTACATGCACCTACTTTTTTTAAAAAAAGGTCAAAGTGTCGTCAATAAATCAATATATGCAGAAATGCTTACCTTCGATTCAAGTGAAAAGCAAAAATTAGTTCAGATTTGCCATTAGATTTGCCATTGTACAATAGGAAGGAGAAAATGTAATGTATGGTCGGAGATTGCCAATGCAGAAAATATTGTAGAAGATTTGTAGTGACAAAGAATGTTGCATGCATAGAGAAAAGTTTAAATGAGCTGGATTTACTTTCAAAGTTGACTTTTTTTTTTTTGATAAACTACGTGGGTAAGTTTTTAATTGGAACGACCAAGTGTTGATTATTAGAAAATCTTTGTTAATATGCACGCAAAGGAATATTTTTTTCTTAATGCAAAGGCAACAAAATGTTATAAATGTTCCAAATGTTTGGATTCGCCAAATTTGTGGCTGAACCGTAGCCTTTTACTCAAACTACTTTTCATATCATTAAATGAAGCATGCCAACAGTTCAACGAAGAGCTTCCAACATGCAAATTATAAGGAGTAAAAACCATGTTTGAAAATAAACGTGATTTTACCAAAAAGTGTCAAACATAATTGCACTGTGTGACCTTTTTTAAGTACTATGATACTATTTTTAAACGGAAATGAATTTTTGCTTTGTCATAATGACAATCAAGGATTCGTATCTCTGTACAGCGAGAAAATAAATTACACAAATTTTTCAAGTATTCTTTTAAGAGTGTGAAATTAGATATAGTTGTCAAAATTATAATTATAACATTGTAAGTCTTCTTAAAATTAAAGTTACTATTCCAGAATCTGATTCCATATAATTGAAATGTTAACTAAAATCTATTCTCTATTCTTAATTTTACCATATAGTATATAGACTCTTTCCCTATTTATGTTATTTCTACCTCTCGTCCTTTTATCACCATTATTGTTACTCATATGCCTTTGTTTTCATAATTGTTGCTGCTACAACCAATTCCCCATCCGACCACTGCCACCTTATCCCATAATCACCACAGCCTCCATTATCAATTCGATATCTATAGTTATTGTTACTGCAACTCAAATGATTTTCTTTTTTAAAATAAATTCGATTTAAGTTTACTCATTATTGTTTTTACAAGAAGCATAGAAATTAATTTCAAATTCAACATATAATGTTTGTTTCATATGCTCCGTGAACTCGATATTTTATGTTTTTTTTTTCTAATATTTACATACAGTAATGTTACAGTAAACAATTATTTTTAAATTTGAATAGAAAAATCTTTTGACTTTTTATTAAATTCCAAGGACATAAACAACATAAAATATAATTCACATCCACATATAAAATAAAAAGAAAAAAAATTAAAAAAATAAGAAAAAGAATTGAAAAAAAGAAGGCATGGGATGGCAGATGCCAAAAGGACAGGCGGTACGAGATTGAAAATGATTTGTTTGGGGGGTTTTGTCCCATGGCATGACAATTTTTGGACACGTGTAGAAATAGGGGCTCGCTATGTCCCGTCCTTTTCCTGGTATTAAAGTAATTCCGCATTCGTCGGCTTTTGTCAGAACCTTAGGATCAGAACTGACTCCTACATCTATCTATCTATCTTCAAAACCCCAAACATATAAATAAAAAACTTATTACAATAAATTGAAGGAAATAAAAGATGGGTGTGGGGGGCAATGCAAATCAATATAGCAATAGCATGATGCAGCTGTTGAGAATTCATGAGCAGCATGAAAAGCCTGTACCTCTCTCTCTCACTCTCTCACTCTCTCACTCACTCACTCCCCCTCTTGGTGCAGTGTACTTTTTAGTTTCTATATGTGAATAGTAAAAAGTTGATTATTCTGGGAGGGGCCACACTTGCTCTAAAAAGTAGGTGACCTATCAAATCCGTACCAAGTTACTACTTACTGACCCTATCTCTCTGTCACTTTTAATTGCCCTCTCTCTGTCGTTTCTCTCCAAACTTGAAGGTTGCCAATGAATAGGCTAATCCATCACACACTATAACTTTGGTTTTTCCCCTTTGTTGGTGGGCTCTATGCTCTACTATCTTCCTGTTGCTATTGCTATACCATCTATTCTATTATCATCTATCTATGCTTACTGAACCTCATCAATTTGTTAATTCACATCGCTGACGATCGCATCTGCCCACATCCATCATTATCCTTTCCCCATAATTACAATTCTTGTTCTATTCACATCAATTTTATTTATTTTCTTTATCTACCTAAACATTGATCTACCTAAACATAAAGAAACAAACAAAATTTACCGTCTCAGCTCACTATCATGACCTCTAGCTAGCTTTGCAGTGTGTACAGTACAAAAGTTATTAGATTTCTTGTACCTCTAAAGTTTTTATTTTGATTAATTAACTTTAGTTAATTAATTTATATATTAAATTCAACTTAAAAAAAGTTGAAAAAGGCACAAATTTAGTTGTATTAATTTAATGTCTGTGTGACATTTTCTTCTTCGGTAACATAAGCCAAGTGATATAGTCAAAGGTTTTACTTTTACGGACAACCATCCCAGTGCACGGTTTCTTTTGACAAAATGTTGGGGGAGGGACAGAAATTTTGGCAAAAGAGATTTTGGTGAGGTAGAGTATAAAGTAATTTATTTTAATAAGAAAATAAATACCATGTTAATTAAATTTAATTAATATGGTATAAGTATATTCATAAGATCCAACTTAAGGATGGTTGTTGGGTACATGCGCAGATTCGGAGAAAAGAATATGATAAACCAATGAAGAATGGAGTGTACCCTTTAAATTTTATTTCTTATCTGGTGAGGCTATATGTAAAGTCAATTCACTAAGCTTATGAGTTATGATAGTTTGTGTTTTGTCTATTCAGTAAGAATAAATGTGTAAATTTTAGTATGAGCTAAAAAACTAGGTTATTGTACCTCACCTAAGTTGCCTCCTAGGAGGTAATTTTCATCTCAGATAGTAAGTTTTACTGTTGCGACTCTTTGTGCTTCACCCTCTCAAGTAATGCGCATTTATGAAACGATCTCATTTCTGTTACATTGACAAGACATCTCATGCATGCGATACACGTATACAGGAAATTATTTTATATGTGATTCTTATCTATACTATTTAAAATATTATTGACTAATTTAATTTAAATTTATCATTGGATTCAAAAAAAGTTATTGTAGAAATTAAATGTGTGAAATTTTAGATTAATTTATAATCTTTTTGATACCTAACTTGTATGCATAAATTAATTAATGTAAAATATACTTTAATGCATGAAAATAAGAACAATTTGATAATCTTCTTTTCATTCAGTTTTGTAAAATTTGACATGAATAATTTAAATAACAGAATATATATAATTACTGATTTGTTATATTAATAAAAAATACATTACATATAAATTAAATTAATAATGCAAGAGTAAATGTAATTTACAGCATAGGTTGACGCTTTTTCTCTCTCACTCATGCACATAAATGTAATTTAATTGTAATATATTATCTAAAAAGCTATTTATACTTCTTACATGTGAAAATAAAGAATGTGTATCAGAGAACTTATAACAATTTACTCCTCAATTAATTCAACCATATTCTCTTAGTAGAAAATTATTTGCATGTCAATAATAGAAAAAATTATACTACTATTCCATAAAAATAATATAAGAAAATTGTTCTTGGTGGATTATGAGGAGGTGGTTCGTTACTTTGCAAATTCTGAGTGCACATTATTAATGTCTCGTGGTGGATATTAATTATTCTTGTTTGTGACAAAGTCATTCGTTACTTAGATGTTTTGAGTATTGATATTTTGACGCTTGCATGGACAATGCACTAATTTGAGGTTGGATACCTATAAAAACATTCAAATATTAAAGTAGAAAAGTTTTTATGTTATTATGCAATATAAAGATACTTTATCATAGAAGGAAAATAGTTTCCTTGTATACCCAGTTAAGGCTAAGATCGTTGGGTAGGTAATGATGACTTACCTAACTAGGCCGGCATGTTAAAAATGATGATGAGAGGAAGGTAGATAACCTTCGGTCCAACGCATACATGACGTGCATGGAAGAACAGTATTATCTAAAAAGGAATGTCTTGTATCAGTTAGGTATGTGACTCTGTGTAATTATCTCGTCATTTTAACAAATCAACTCTGTGCACAGTATTATCTAAAAAGGAACCTCTTTATCAGTTAGGCGTGCGACTCTATACAATTATCTCGTCACTTTAAGAAATCAACGGAATATTTAGTGAGTCTAAGTAATACCTTAGCCAAGTTAAGACCAAAACGAGTGACATGTTGACCACATCACATTTATCCACTACAAAGATATTTTTAATTTTATTACAATTATATTAAATTTATGCTTACCGTATGTTTTAATAATATAACTACATCAATTTATAATTTCCAGAAATTACAATCATAAAATGTTTTACACTATAAATAATTAAAATATCTATGTTTAATACTTTTAAATAATTGTTAACTGTGAAAATGTCAACAATTGTTAATTATAAATACGTGTTCCATTATAACCTGACATACAATTAAAAACTAACGTTTTTAATAATGATTTAAAAAATATGATCTAAATTGATTTTTAATTAATTAGCAGTATAAAAGAATTTAAAGTGACTAGGTATGAAAATTAAATCATATACCTAAAACAGATATATCAAATGAGAGATTTTTTAGTTACAGGATGGATAAATAAACATTAATTATTAACTTCTATTATGAATGACTTAATTGAAACTTATACATCATATAAGTTTTCTTTTTCTAAATAGAAAAATTAATCGCATAACCTTCTTATGTCATGTACTTTTTTTTTTTTAAAAAAAAAACTATTTGTATATAGTCAAAATTTAATTTTTTTTATATTTACTTTTATATAGAAAATCCTTTAACAGATACATCCTGGATATATATATATATATATATATATATATATATATATAATATTACGCTTTATTATTTTATGATTTGTCTAAATGCTATTAAACTTTAAATTTATTTAAATATTATTTTCCACTTTTCTAATTCAATTTTGATTACCTTTAATTTTTATAATCACTAAAAATATAAACTAATTATTGTAAAAATTAAATAATTTAAAACATAATAACAATTAAAAATAATTAAAGTTAAAATTATATATTTAACTAAAATCTAATTTCATTTAAAAGTGTAAAATAATAAAATAAGAAATAGATATAAAATTTCGACTGATTTAAAACAAAAATAAATACAGAGTATAAATCCTAAACCCTAAATCGTGAATCTTAAACAGAAATAAACCCTAAACCCTACATCCTAAATCATAAACCTTAAACCCTATTTCTAAAAAAACATTAATATATTTATCATCAACAGTTAAATATTAATATTTTTTTAATTATATCGTTTAGTTGTTATATATAAGTATAATAATTGGGTAAGTCCAATATTTTCTGCCTCCAATATTATGAAAAAAATAAGATGAGCTTGAAATCAGATTTGAAAATATGGATTTTAAAAATTTTAATTGAAAAATTTCATTATTAGGTTAAGAAAAGAATCTTTAAAAAACTCACTTTACTTTTTATAATAAATTTCAATTCATTATATAATTTTTAATAAATCATATATTAAGTCATTAAATATATTTCTATTTTAATAATATAAATATAAAATTAAATTCAAGTTTAATTAAAGTATATATTTATATATTTATTTATAATGTTTTTAACACAACATAAATCCAATTACTTTCAGTCAGATCCGAGAAAATTCAGGAGAAAGTTACTTAATTTTTTATATTTTTTTGGCTCAAATTTTAAATAAATTATTTTTTATTATTAATTATATTTTAATTCAAATAAAGTTTAAAGTTTAAAATTTAAAAATAAAAATAAATTTAAATTAAATATATAATTTGAATTTCATTTCTTAATTATTATTATATTTAAATGACCTAAATTTTAAAATAATGAATTTATGGATATTGTAGGTGACGGGATTCTTCGTAATTATTAAATGTGGTCCTAGCAGTAAACTCCCGGACTAACAAAGCTTAGAATTAGTTGGGCGCATTATTGGCCTTCATTATTGCATAAGAATTGCGGAACAACCTAACCTTAACATGCATTAAAAGCGACTTCTTCTCAGACCTACATTATAGAACATGTTGTTACCAACCCCTGTCAAAATTGGTTTTTTTTTTTTTCTTCATTTACCAGGGAAGAACATGTTGACCGCTTTATGATTGAACAACCTACATTTTACCATCCCAACTGTAATTTTTCCTTCTTCTTTTTACATGGGATAGGCTACATGTAATAATCTCATATCAAAATTTTCATGATCTGGTGTCATTGATTCGGTGATGGCTCATTATGAATATTTCACAATTTCTTTGGTAAACCTGACTTTTAATGTCAATTGAAAGATAGTATATATAAAATTCAATGTAAAAGGGTGCATCTTCAATATTCTTTACACATAAAACCCTAGATTCCATTGCTAGCACAGTAGGTCATTTCCTCTACATGATACTTATACGGTTTTTCAATTAAGAATTGGTTATTAATTTTATACATACATTCCATTGGAGTAAGTTGATGTGACATTTAGATGAAGAACTAATTTTGTTGTAACAACATAAATCAACCCATAGATCAAATAGCAGAAAATAGAAAATAGTATAAGGGAAATAAATTACAATAAATAAGAATTTATTGGAGTAAAAATTGATTTAAGTTGTTAAACCTTAGGTATGAAGAAAAGATTAGAAACCAAAATTGAATTGACGGAAGAAAGCGGCTACAAACAAGTGAACAAACTATTGGAAACACAGAAAAGCATGGAGATGCGGTGAACACACAAATGTCCAAACCAAGCTAGTACCTTAGGTACAATGAAAGCTTCAAAATTCAATTCAATTAAGAAAGTGATCCTTTTACATACACTAGATATCCCTCATTTTTTTGCAGCCTTATATTAGACATTGAATTGAAGGGTTAAGGAGTGAGTTAAGGTTGGGGATAGGGTATGTTCCTTGTCGTGTCCAAATGCGTTGTCGTTGGATGCAGGACACACCTTGCATGTGTATGTCATGTCACGTGGAAACATCACCCTTTTTGCCTTCAATTCTCTCTCGGTGAGTATCTCTTCAACTCTCTCCCCCTTTCAGTCCAAAAATTGTCGTTGAATTGTCACAATTAAATCACCCATTATTGGTACTACTACCATACCTACTGCATTCTACTTACCTTCCACGTTTCAACTTCTTCCGCATATTGTTCTGCACACACATAATTCTTATGTTAGATGCATTTTGCAAGCTTTAAAGAGATTCCCACGTTTAACCATTGGGTTTTTACATTATAGTGTAACTTTAAAGATTTTTTTAAGGCATGATATATCATAAGGTGTTTAATTTAATTCTCTTTTAACACAATTTTTTTCATATTTAAGACTATCTAAATTCAATTTTTTAAATTCTTTTAACAAGAATGCAAATTGCGTTTACCTGTATCGATCAGTATTGGTTATAATTTTCATGGATGTTGGTGGAAAAGAAATAGAAAAAAATAAATGGAAATTTAAAATTTCATCAATTAGCTAACAAAAAATTAATTTTAATCATGAACATGTATGTTCTTAAACTTATCTGAATATCTTCTCACGAATATTATGAAGTGTTCATCTATCGTTTTCCTAGAAAATGAAGTGTTAAGTACCTAGAAAATGAAGTAAATTCGCATCTTTGAAGTTAAACATGTATATTTTGTATCTATTTAATTTTTGGGGCACAAGCAGTGAACCATTACGTTGAACATTGTTCGGTACATAAGTGTGGGTTCAGGAATCAGGCTTTGTCTGGTGACGCGAACGCCATACATTGCACACACAGCACACAGCAAAAGCGTACGAAAGAACGTTCCCTCCGCGCAATTTCATAGTACATTGTTTTGCTTGGTTTAGCTATTTTTCGTAGTGTATTCAAAGCAGAACATGCATTCAGAAATGGTGAAAGCTAAGCAGTACGTACCGTTAACTGTACTTTACAGTTTATCTTACCATACTAAGATTTTTTACTACACAGTATACAAAATTCCTTATATTTAAACAATTATTAGAAATTCTGCATGTCTTCTATTCCCATTTATATAAAAAAGTTATATAAAACATTTTTTTATTCAAAATAACATATGTAATTATAAAAGAATTACGTAAGAATATTTTCATGAAATTTCTTATAAAGATTTATATAAAATTGCTTTTCCGTTTTTTTTTTAACAGTAGCGGCAACAAGGTTTAATAAAATGTTTGGTAAAATTATTGAAATAACAGATCAATGTGAAACAGCAGAAATAAAAAAAAAATAGTTGAAAGATATCTCTATACAAATTTTAATTGATAAAAATACAGTTTTGAGTCTTTATTATTTTTGTTTTCTGATTTATTTTCATTACATTGTTTATTTTCAACTGTTAACTTTATATATATATATATATATATATATATATATATATATATTGACACTCTACTATTAACCATACATTATATATTAAAATATTCTTAATTGAGTTTTAATAAAAAGAACACACTACACACTTAAGTAGATGTTTTACTTCATGATGCTGATTTTTGTAATGATTTCCAAAACATAACAAAACATTACTTATTTTCTTTAAAAAAAAAAAAGCAAAAGAGAAATGCAATAAGTATTATAAAGACAAAGAAAAGTAAATAAAAAGGTTAAAGTTAGAAATGAAGATTTTAAAACATTCTACTTGAAGTAATTTTTTTTTTTAAAAAAATAAGTAACGTCAAAACAACTTTTCAGCACATAAAAAAATAAGGAGGAAGAAGAAGAATATTTTCAATCTAAGTTTAAATAAAAATTGCACAATTTAGTAGGCGTCAAATAATTCATTATGTGATTTCTGTGATGATATTGAAAATATGATAAAACCTTACCTCATTAAATAAAAAATAGAAAATAGAAATAAGATTTTAAGAAATCTGAGTTAACTACACATTTTAACTTGATGTGGAACATGAGAGACAAAATGAGTTAATTAAAACCTTCAGCCATTGTGGTTCATGATCTTTCAATTGGTATTTATCTGCTTCGGTATCTTCATTCTTCAGTGTCGTTGGCCCATAGTTGCATGGGTTAATTCACCCATGGCTCATTTTGGATTTGGGCCTCTTGGTTCTCCTTCTTGAAAAAATAAAATCCAACACTGCAAGTACTGCATGATCTTAAAGAATGATCAGATTGTTATTCAACAAAATTATATATATATATATATATATATATATATATATATATATATAAAATAAATAAATAAGTGGTTATATGAACGTACAACATTAAGAATTATGTACTGGTAATGTAGATGTAATCATCCCATCGTAAATAAAATTTTGTATAATTTTTAGAAAATTTATTTCGAGATTAACAAACTTACCATATTAATTGATTTTATAAAGACATTTTACAACGTGAGTATATATGAGCCTTTTTATACTATATCTTTTGGTATTATCGCTGCTTTCACTCTTTACTTCAATAAGAATTGTTCACTAAAAAAATGGGTGAAAGCCAATGACTTTTATCATAACTGCATAAGAATCCAATGGCAATTGGCAATGGGGAATTGATTAATGGAGTACCAATTGAAATGCTTTAAGATGTTACTGTGTGTTGATTAGAGATTAGTGGGACTAATCTGGCACAATGCATAAATAAACTTTTAAACATGGGGAAAATTTAGATGTAGTTTTATATAGTCCAAACCAAACTTTTTCATAGCTTGATTAACTATAGTGAGTTAATTAGTACTAGTATTGAAATTGCGTCTTGTTAGTTTATGTTAATGTTTCATGTAAAAACATTAAAATATTACCGTAAGAAAACAATAAAAACATCTATAAAGTGTATTCTTTATAATTTAAAAGGGAATAAAATTGTTTGACCAATAAGTTCACTTAAAGCTCCTGACTTTTTTGTCGTAAAAATCCAATGGCAGTGAAGACCAGTTGAAATACTTTAAGTTATTACTTTGTGTTGGGTAAAGGTTGGGTACAGTGGAACTAAACTGGTCCAGTACTAGCACTTTACTTGGTTGGTACAAAACAATTAATATATATTTTTTAAAATGTATTTTTGTTATTGATTGGAATCACTTTATCAATTAATATCTCATAAGCAAGATAAAATAATTCAAGAGTTAAAAATAAAATAATTTTACTAAGTACGCGATATACTTAGTATATAATAATATTAAACCATTTAGTTAATATATCACATTAATGAAATATTCTTTTGATTTGATTATAATAACCACTTTTGTAAATAATCTAATCATTAAAACCCCCTAAATATATCATATTTTTCAAGATTAAAATCATACTTTACAAGAATATATAATCAATCTTGGTTTGAACAACCATTAGAAATCCTTAACCAGGCAAAGGCAAAAAAAAAAAAAAAAAACAGCAGCTAGTATTTTAGAAATCAAAATACGTTGCTCTAACGTTTTTGATTCCATGGCAGTCCAAAAGCAAAAGTGGGAAAAGGCTAAGGCAACTAAAAATCATTATTATAATTCTGTCATCTTTTTGAAAGTTAAAGGGCATGCTCATATCGAATTGTTCTTAGTTTTGTCAATAAAAGAGAAAAATGGATCGATCATGCTTTTCAGAAAGTCACCAAAGTGACTAAACATGATAAAAAGGCATGTGGGGATCTTTATTGGCCATTTTGTTTCTTCCTTCGCATCTTTCTTCTCATCCCTCAACGTATCCATTTCTCACTAAATCTTTCTTTTCTTTTTCTAATTGTAATTTCAGCGTGTAAGTTAAGAAACATAATACAGGGTTAGGTATATTATTATATAACCCATATATACATATGTGCGTCCTTCACATATTTTTTCCATAAGTTATGATCATAAAAAATATAATTATATATTTTGATTCCTAAACTTTTAAAATTTTAATTTGATTCCTATTTTTCTTTTGAAATGATTTAATAGGGGTTATTTTTACAGATTTTGCTATACCGATGCTAATAGAGAAAAATGTCACACGTTACATTGTGTATTGTATTTCCATTAATTGTTCAAATGACACTGCCAACGAAGACAATATTAAATATTTTAAAACATATAGAAACTAAATTGAAATTTTTTAAAATAAAAAACAAATTATTATTAAATTTAATTGAAAATATGTATTATTTTTAAGTTAATGTAAAAAAAATTCCTGAGATTACTTCTTAATAAAATTTGAAAGGTTTTTTCTTAATATTTCTTGTAATAATAATTAACATTTAATTAGTTGATAGATAATGATGGTAATATATATATGCGTGTATATATATATATATATATATATATATATATATATATATATATATATATATATATATATATATATATATATATATATATATAGAAACCAAATTTAATCAAATTAGAATTGTAGTTATGAAATCAATATAGTTATATAATCTTACTTTACCATCTGTTTGAATTTTAATCAAAGAGATATGTTTGTTGATTCTCTTTAATAATGAAAAGTATAATAGTGCAATTGAAGTTGACTACTTTAGTTTTGTCTTGGAACTATTGTCCTCTTCGGTTTTTTTAACTTAAGCATTAAGTTTATTTTTAAAGCATGATGTATTCGTTTTCTTAATCATCAAACCGTAATATATATTGATTAATAGTATCAAATTTCTTTTAAGAAAATTTGTTATAAAAATTCTGAAATTTAATATGTCAATAATTTTTTTTTGTCTTTCCATGAATTTTTTACTCTCTTAAACTCTCTTAGGAGACTCCTAATAATCATATTCCCCATTTTAATAATGTCTGTCCCTCTTAGATTTCAGTATATTAGCTGTACGACACATTAACTGCTAAGATAACACTAATTATGAATATAAGGACTAATAATAAAAAAGTTGATCTCAAATATGATTGTTTCATTTAGTCATAAGTCATAACTATACTTTAAGATCAGACGCATAGAACTTTAACTTTATTTAACAAAACAATTAAGATTGTAAAAAGAATACCATAAGTTCCAAATTAATGTACTAAATCGATCATGATATGTTTTCCATTGTATTATATGATACTGAATTGAAATAAGATCCAATAAAGTTTAAAAAAGTAAATTATTTTTAAAATTTATCTCCACTTTTCATGAATTAAATAAAAAATATATATTTCCTTTTTAACCAAATAAAATATTAATTATTAGTACTATATGAATTAATTTTTTGTTAGTACAAAAAGGCCAAATCCATGACCTTCTCCTTCTGGGTTCCCTTTTAACCATCAAATATTAATATCATTCTCAAAGGACTATCACTTAAGTTAGACCAAAATGCTTTAAAGAACAATTTTACTTTTTTTATTATTACTTTTTGTACTAACAAATGAAGAAAAAAATTAAGTGTTCACTTTTAGCTCTCCCCCTTTTCTTTTTTATTTTATTTCTACTAAAACAAACACGGGACAAATTCTTTTAGCAAATTATATTTCACTATCAAAACAAGGCATAAAAAAACTCATTAACGATTCTAAAAATCTAAATGAGAAAAAAAGTAAATATGGAATGAGAAAATCATGCATGTAAGACTATTTTAGATTATATGATAAGTTTGAGTTCAAAATTTGAAAATATAGATTAACTGCCACTCATTTCTTTTTGGATATACAAAACTAATATTAATTTTATTTAAAAATAAAAATATCTATACTCTATAAGAAAAAATGTTGAATGAGAAATAATATAGTCAATGTAAAATAATTGGGAGTAATGGGTACTCGTACGACACTGTCGTTCTATCATGCCGCGGGACCCAAGCACCACAAAGCACAATACGACACTGAAAAAGTGAACCTCTAGCTATTGTTATGCCGTTATAATGCTACTCCAGCAGCATCCCAATACCCTAATTCTAGTATTTTATAAACCATTGAATTAGAATATTCATTCTCTCAATTGAATTCATATTTTTAAAAAATCAAATGTATAATTTTTGGTTGACTGAAAATAAATGACAGGATATATTCATGTAAATATTAATAGCATTGAATTTCATTTTTTTATCAAAGAAAAAACCTTAACCATTGAATTGATAATAATGAATTTTCATAAACGAAACTAACAATACTTTTTAAATAATTTATTATGCATGACAAATAACACAATGTGATGAAATAATATTGTTATAGATTATGATTATAAAGTGATAAAATTTTGAGTCTGAGCCAAAAAAATTATCACTGATAAAATTCACAAATTAACCTTTGCATCTTATAATCTTTTGTCATGACAAAAATAAAAAAAAGAATTTCACAAATAAAACCATGAGTTAATTATTATCCCACATGCCACAGCTGGAAAGCAATAATTATATAAAACTTCTCTGAAGTTACCATTCAAAGAGAATCACTCATCATTATAAACTAATTTGAAATTCTAAAATAAATCTTATTTATCCAAACTTTAAAAGTAAAAAAGACAAATACAGTGTTCATATATACAATAATTTTTTGTCGTATCATCAGTTATAGGTATCGATCATTTTAATCTTTAAATGCATGGATCAATAATTTTTGAAAATGAATCATGTGAGTGACACTTATGATTAGTAAACATCAAAGTAGATTTTTGGCATTCTTAGAAACACATGAATTCTCACTGTCAAAAAAAAATAAAAAAAAATACATGAATTCCCCTAATAAACTTATAAAACATAAAATTATGTTGCGTCTCATCAATACAATTATATTTCAAAGTTTATACTTATTTCGTATATTATTTTCGAAATTCACATGTATATAATAAAACTACAATTTTTCCAAATAATTATTTTAAAGAATCATGTATAGTTTTTGTCATATGTTTTTTTTTTTTTTTTAATATCTCTCACGTCTTTTCGTGACATTATTTATTTCATCCCCAGTGTTCTCTGGAAGTGTGTTCTTTTAGTGCAGTAGTAGTATTATTGCGACCAAAATTGCGACCAACAACAAAAAAGCAATACTAAGTTGTAGTGATTAGCATGCTATGTTATATACTACTTTCCTTTTCTCCTTAGTCGTAGAAAGAAACTGAGACTCACCCATTGAATTTCTGTGTTGAGTTTAGCCATTTTCATGGTTTCATCATAGCAAAACCACTCACTGTAGAAAATGGAGAGTACCTTACTCTTCCTCTTCCTCTCACTTCTACTATCTTCTCCCTTTTCCTCTGCTCAGATTATGCAAGGTAGCTACCTCTCTTTCTTCATTCAACTCCAAAGCCTTTTCAGCAACACTTCCTATACTTCCACTGCCAATGAAATCTTCTTTAATAATTCTGTTTTATTTTTGTTTTTGGTTCTTGTCTCTGTCTGTGTCCTAAAGTGCTCATTGATGAAAATCAAAACGCCTTGTTTTTCTAAAAGTTTTTAATGTAAGTCTTTTTGGTCAGGGTTAGTGATCATTATTGACACTTTTGCACAGTTCAGATATAAAGAATAAACTTAGGGGAAAAAGAAAGATTAAGATCTAAGCCTTGATGATGTTGATTTATACAAGTTCAGTTGGGTATAAGATCAGCTATGATCAAGTTTTTCGGGTCGTTTAATATATGTTTATATCCTATCATTTTGCAAACTTCTTCCAAAAAAACTTGTACTAGTTTCAAGTTTTGATGTCTCTGATTTGTTATCTTTTTTCTAACAATTAGTCTTTTGAATTTTTTGCATAATGTTTTATTTTTTAAGTGATTTGTTTTGTTAGTTTTATTGGGTTGTTGGAGATTGGAATTAACTGGATTCATTAAGGCTTTTAAGAGTAACCAAATATGTCATCTTAAACAGGTTTTGTAAGTTTGGATTGTGGAGGTACAGAAAGTTTTACAGATGAAATTGGTCTTCATTGGACTCCTGATGATAAGATTACTTATGGTGAAGTTAGTACTATATCAGTTGCAAATGAGACACGGAAACAATACACAACACTGCGACACTTTCCTGCGGATTCTAGAAAATACTGTTACACTCTTGATGTTGTTAGCAGGACGAGGTACCTACTGAGGGCTACCTTCTTGTATGGGAACTTTGACAAGAACAATGTTTATCCAAAATTTGACATTTCTGTTGGGGCTACACATTGGTCTACTATTGTTATATCTGATGCTTTCAACATAGAAATGCGAGAGCTTATATTTTTGGCTTCAATTCCTACACTGAGTGTGTGTTTGTCGAATGCAACAACCGGACGACCATTTATATCTACTCTTGAACTTCGCCAATTCAATGGTTCAGTTTATTATACACAATTTGAAGAGCAATTTTACCTCAGTGTCTCTGCAAGGATAAATTTTGGTGCAGAGAGTGATGCTCCAATAAGGTACCTTAAACTAGTAACCCATCAAAATTGGTCCCTAAATTGTCATCCTCTCTCCTAGTCCTAGATAGTCCTTAAAGTAATTAGAAATTTTATTAGTAGTCCTTAAAATATTGAAACTCATGCTGCATTGTCCTTAAAGTATAGAAAAATCCGTCAAATTAGATCTTTAGAGGGACTAAATTAATCGATTTTCAATACTTTAAGGACTACTTATACAATTTTATTGTTTACGGACTATTTAGGAAAGAGGGTAATAATTCATAGATCAAATTGATGGTTTACTTCCTCAAAATATGTTATTGTACAAAATATTCTAAAGAATCTAATGTTAAGTGTGTGGTATGGATTAATTTTGATGGACTAAGTGTGTGTAAGAATATTACATGATCAATGAACGAATGGTAGCACTTGTTTAAAAAGTTTAAATACACAAACATGATCTTTCCACATAGACATCCATGTTCACTAGGTAAAATCACGATTATCAACTGATTGTTACTATTTAAGAAGTTTATAATTCTGCTATTTCAGGTATCCTGATGACCCTTTTGATAGAATTTGGGAGTCAGATTCTGTGAAGAAAGCTAATTACCTTGTTGATGTTGCTGCTGGAACTGAGAAAATTTCTACGAAACTACCAATTGATGTTAACAAAGATGAAATGCCACCAGAGAAAGTGATGCAGACAGCTGTAGTGGGTACAAATGGATCTCTAACTTATCGGTTGAACTTGGATGGTTTTCCAGGTACTGGTTGGGCATTCACTTATTTTGCAGAGATTGAAGATTTGGCTCCTGATGAGTCCAGAAAATTCAGGCTAGTACTTCCAGGCCAACCTGAGCTTAGCAAGGCTGTTGTAAATATTGAAGAAAATGCTCAAGGAAAATATCGCCTTTATGAACCAGGATTTACCAATATATCACTACCCTTTGTGGTCTCTTTTAGATTTGGCAAGACATATGATTCTTCTAGGGGACCTCTACTAAATGCCATGGAGATAAATATGTATCTGGAGAAAAATGGCGGTTCTCTAGATGGTCAGTCCTTAATAAGAAGCTACTCTGACTGTATGATTTGCTTTTTGGCTAACTTGCAACCGTGTAGAGTAACTACTTAATAAGCATGCTTGTTTAGAGCATTGGAAAAATATAATTCATGTATTATGTGGATTGGATGTTTTGCAGGAGCAACTATTTCTAGTGTACTTTCTCATTACTCGGCCGCAGACTGGGCACAAGAAGGTGGTGATCCATGTCTGCCTGTTCCATGGTCATGGATCCGATGTAACTCAGATCCGCAACCAAGAATAGTTTCAATGTAAAGGTTAATCCTTCTTGAGGTTTTAATTTTTCCTACGTCTGAATTGAATTTTAGAAAAGAGAAGAGAAAAATGCAGTTTGCTTCAGATAAAGAATGTCACTGTATATGTTTTAAAACTTAAAAGAGTGTGCAAGTGATCTTTATAATAGTTTTCTTCTTCTTCTTTTTTTCTGGCGGTGGCAGCTTGTTATCCAATAAAAACTTGACTGGAAATATTCCCTTGGATATCACCAAATTGACTGGTTTAGTTGAATTGTAAGTTTCACCTTAATTTCTTATTGTTCTGGATTAATCTCTCGTATTTGGTCCATTACACTTATATTGTTGTAGTGATATGATTTAATCCTTGGATGCAGATGGCTTGATGGAAATACGTTGACTGGCCCATTACCAGATTTTACTGGATGCATGGACCTAAAGATCATGTAGTCCTTGATAACTTCTTCCTGTTGTCATGTTATGCAGTAGTTAGCTAACAACAACCTTTTCCTTTTGCAGTCATCTTGAAAACAATCAATTGACAGGTGTGCTTCCAAGCTCTTTGGTGAACCTTCCAAGCTTGAGGGAACTGTAAGCTTTCCATTAAATGTGTATCTTTTTGTGATGACACTAGAGATCGGAGTCATGTTTGAAAATAATACTTTAATTATTATGATTTGTACTTTTGTTTTATTTTTTATATAATTCATGTAATGGTTACAATATTTGCAGGTATGTGCAAAACAATATGTTATCTGGAAAGATACCGTCAGATCTTCTGAGCAAGGATTTGGCTTTGAAGTGAGTACAATTTTAACATTCTGTCATTCTAACTAAAACATTAAATGGGACCATGCAACATTATATCACATGAGAAAATAAAGGGAAATATTAACTGGTTTCTTCTAGATATTAATCTGTACCTGGATCAGGCAATGTGTGAGTATTTCTAACAACATGAAATATATCTGGCTTCTTTGTAACTAGAAAAGTAACAACCCAAGTTTGATATGCTAAGTTGAAGATTATTCAGCGTAAATGCCTAATTGTGTGTGTACATTTTTTTTTCTTCAATAGTTTATTGTCTTATACTTGTGTTTAATTCTGGGTGTCAATGGGCTAACATAGAATCACATTTTCTCCCCCTACACTTTTTTTTAGTATTTTTTTCTTTTATATTTACCCTTATCCCTCTCCGTTTAGATGTTTCTCATTTAATCTTTGGTTTTTGGCTTTCAACTCTGTATCATGTTACTTTGATTGCTTAGATAAATAATTTTAGTATTTATCAGCTAATCTTCTGAGTAATATTGGATGCTACATTCTATCTTCAGTATAGTTTGGAATTTTTGAGTTTTTTGTCTCCTTAGAATGCTATAAATTTCAAATCTCTAATTAATAATATATGTTTATTCTTCTATTACAAATTTTCTTATTTCCTCCTCACCATATTTAAGTGATAACCGCTACCTTTTTTCCTGTCATCTTGAACAGCTACTCTGGAAACATTAATCTTCACAGAGAAAACAGAATAAAAGGGCACATGTATGTTATTATTGGTTCATCAGTTGGTGCATCTGTTCTACTCTTGGCTACTGTTATATCTTGCTTTTTTATGCGTAAAGGCAAGAGAAGATATTATGAGCAAGGTAGAATTCTAAACTCAGTTATTTATCGTGCTTGTCAGATAGTTGAGATGATAGAATGTTAATATGTTTGCACTCTTCATAGACCGCAATGATTCTCTCCCTACTCAAAGATTGGCTTCTTGGAAGAGTGATGATCCTGCAGAAGCTGCTCATTGCTTCAATTTTTCTGAAATACAAAATGCTACAAATAACTTTGAGAAAAAAATTGGTTCTGGTGGTTTTGGAGTTGTATACTATGGGAAGCTAAAAGATGGAAAAGAGATAGCAGTAAAAGTGTTAACTAGTAATTCCTATCAAGGAAAACGAGAATTCTCCAATGAGGTAACTGCATTTAATAAACCTCTCTTAAGTATTCCAGCATTTCTCTGTCTCATTATTGTGCTTTGGTGACCCTTCATTTTAAAACCTCTCTTCAGTTTTGCTTTGTTTGATGAATGTAAAGTGGATTTTTCAATAATTTAATTGACGTTTTTCTTTGATCCAGGTGACTCTTCTTTCAAGAATACATCACAGAAATTTGGTACAATTGCTAGGGTATTGCCGAGATGAAGAAAACAGTATGCTTGTTTATGAGTTCATGCATAATGGGACTCTCAAGGAACATCTTTATGGTAAGCCTGCATGATTT
Organism: Hylodesmum podocarpum; assembly: GCA_026586105.1. NCBI lineage: Eukaryota > Viridiplantae > Streptophyta > Magnoliopsida > Fabales > Fabaceae > Hylodesmum > Hylodesmum podocarpum. The sequence goes on along the minus strand of JALJEV010001437.1, from coordinate 2,549,439 downwards.
CAGCCAAGGAGAAGAAATATATAATCCATTTGATCAATCATGTCTAACTTCTTGTAGGCCCATTAGCTCATGGACGGAGCATCAACTGGATTAAGCGCCTTGAGATTGCAGAAGATGCTGCCAAAGGTTTATGCTTTATGAATTATCAAGCTAATGCATTGTTTGAGAATATACACAATTGCTTCTAATTTTCTGATTGAATGGCCCTTCCCTTATGATCAATCACATGATATTAATTAACTGTATTCTTCTAATCCTTGTTCAGGGATAGAATATCTTCATACCGGTTGTGTTCCTGTTGTTATCCATAGAGACTTAAAAAGCAGCAATATTCTTCTTGACAAGCACATGAGAGCCAAGGTTTCAGATTTTGGTCTTTCAAAACTTGCTGTTGATGGAGTTTCCCATGTTTCAAGCATAGTTCGGGGGACAGTAGGATATCTGGATCCTGAGTAAGGCCTATATCTGTTTATAGTGAGTTTGTGTGTTCATGCAAATAAAGTTTATTGTGTCTTGATCTTGGTTCTATTAGTTAACTCAATTTGCCTTTTGTCCAAGTAACCTCAAACTTATCCTTGAAACCTTTTGTGGAACAGGTACTACATTTCCCAGCAGCTCACTGACAAGAGTGATGTTTATAGTTTTGGTGTAATTCTTCTTGAACTCATATCTGGTCAAGAAGCAATATCAAATGAAAGCTTTGGTGTAAATTGCCGAAACATAGTTCAGTGGGTAAGTTTTGATTTCTCTGCAAACATAGAATTTGAGTATATAGGAAGTGTAGTTTTTTTTTTTTTTCCCAAATAATTTGTATAGTATTTAATTTGCACCACTTAAAAAAGTCATTAAAATTTAACATGCACAAGTTGGCAAGCTGTATGATTCTTTTGTATCTCTATATTCTATTCCATGTATTCTTATTATAAAAACAAAAGTGAATTCTTCCCTAAAATTAACATAGCAATATTTCCATACTATAGAGTGACAAGTACCATTGAATGAACTATGTAGACATGAAAACCAGCCAAATTATGTTAAATTACATCTATATCAACTAAATTTTGGAAGCATGCATCAATTTTTTTCACAGGCGAAGTTAAACATTGAGAGTGGAGATATTCAAGGTATTATTGATCCCTTGTTGCGGAATGACTATGACTTACAATCAATGTGGAAAATAGCAGAGAAAGCATTGATGTGTGTTCAGCCACATGGACACATGAGGCCATCGATTTCAGAAGTTCTAAAGGAGATTCAAGATGCAATATCTATTGAGAGACAATCAGAAGTATTAAGAGAAGGCAATTCAGATGATATGTCAAAAAATTCTTTTCACTCTTCCATGAACTTGGGTTCAATGGATCTAGGTGGAGCTGAGAGTTACTTGTCAATTGATGAATCAATTACACAGCCTACAGCAAGATAGATTTCTCTTGTAAACAAATGCAAATTTTCTTCCACTTAATTTTTTTCTCATTACTACTACTTTGTGTGTGGTGGCCTTGTTCATATGTATTTATACTGGGGTTAATGTGTTCTGCCTTTACAAGCACGCATGGCATTGTGTGCATTTTTTGGTTATCATATTATAGGTAAAAAGTTACTAGCAACTTTGCCGATAACTAACATTGTTGAGTCTTTTTGCTTTGATTTCTGAAACAAAATTATCATAACAGAAGTTGAAGTTTAGAAAACGAAAAATTACACGAAAGAAATTGGTTCCTCTCAAGTAAGATTAAGGTAAGTAATTTTAACTATTGATGAGAAAATCAGTAGTTCTCTTTTTCGGTAAACTAGTAAAATCAATAGTTGATACTCTAAATATAACATAATTCAGTATTCGTAAGTATGTGAGATTAACATTTGATCTTGTAAAAATAAAAGATTAACACTTGATTTTCTCATTAACAAATAAAATTGTTTAGTTTACATTTTAAAGTAAGTTAAATACTTTAGGGAAGTTTCATCCCTGTATTAAAAAAGATACATGAAATTCCTGGAATAAAATCTGAAAGATCAAAACATGGGTGTGAGACAAATGGTAAAAAATTTTGGAATTCGGAGATGAATAGAAAGTACAAGTAGAACATCAGCAGAAGATGAGAGAGGGAAAATCACGATAAATGAAAAAAAATAATCTAGAGTTATATGATTAGTGAGAAAACTACAATGGTGATTAGAAAGTAGAAACAAGTTAAGCTGCTAAAGGAGTTTATGACAACGAGTAGTACTAATGAAAGAATGTTAGAAAGACCGAGAGTGGAAATATGAATAGTTTTCATCATAGAGAAAAGAGAAAGAAATTGAATGAGGAAATAAACATTTATTTTTGCAGTTTCTAAATTGGGAGAAAGGATATGCAATTCATTTTAGATGGAGAAATATTTGAGGATAAAAAAAAATCCAAATATATAAATTTGATTTGATTTTTTTTTGGTTAAATATATTTGTAATCCTTAAATTTTTATAGTATTTTATTTTTCGTTTCTATTCTTAAACTTTTTCCAATATTATGTTTTGAATCTCTATCAAAATTTTGATCAATTTTAAACCGTAAATATTATTACATCAATATTATTAATTCTTAAATATTTGTTACACTAACATTTTTGGTCTCTTAATATTTGTTAGATTTAATACTTTTAATTGCAATAAAATTTAGATACTAGAAGTAATAGTGTAACAAATGTTTAAGGAAAAAAAATATATTGTCATAATTGGTCAAAATATAGTGTAACGTTGGTAAATAAGTTTTAATATAAATTTTTATTGTGCAAAAGCATCTTATATTAGTTATCATTTATATTAAGATTATTACTAGTTTTAATGATAATTATATTAAACGGTGTAGTTTAACGAAGAGGTAAGATTAACGAAGCATTAACTAGGAAGCGCAGAAGCAGGAGTGAGTGAAAGTACAGTACAGTGTCCAAACACGTGGTCGAATCAGGCACATTGTCAGAATCATTTATGACATTCACTCACTGAACCACCTAATTTTACTTATTTTATTACTATTTTTATGCTAACAAATCTTAATTCTTATTTATTACTCAGTAGACGAGACTAAGGGACCTGAATCCGTAAATTTATTTATTTATTCAATTATTTAAGAATAAATAAAAAAAAAATAGAAAAGAGAAATAAAAAGGGAGAGAGAAGTAAGAAGAAGCGAAGAGAAAAGAGGGGTAGTGTGTGTTGTGTTGAGTAAGTAAAAGAAAACGAACGGTGGTGATAGACCTGAGTCTAGATCTCAATCGTCTCCACCTTCCTTTCTTCTCCAGCGTCCGATTCCCTCACCGATCTCGCGCCAAATACAAACTAACTCGTTACACCAAAGGTATTCTTATCATTTCCTCTCTCTCTCTCTCTCACTCTCTCTTTCTCTTTCTCACACGCTCTAGGGTTTCGCACTTCCAATTTCACCATGTGTACCAATTCTTCTTCCTTTCTCAAATTAGGGTTCCGGCGAGTATGGCCGACGGTCCCTCCAGCCCCGGTGGCGGTAGCCACGACAGCGGCGACCACAGCCCTCGCTCTAACGTCCGCGAGCAGGATAGGTACCTTCCAATTGCTAACATAAGCCGAATCATGAAGAAGGCGCTCCCTGCTAACGGTAAAATTGCTAAAGACGCTAAAGAAACCGTTCAGGAATGCGTTTCTGAGTTCATCAGCTTCATCACCAGCGAGTTAGTGTGCTTGCTTTTCTTGTCCTCTGTTTTTTTTTTTTTTTTTTTAAACTTGACACCTTGCATGTGGTTTAATTTCGATGTGTTTAATTGTGTAGAGCTTCTGATAAGTGTCAGAGAGAGAAGAGAAAGACTATTAATGGTGATGATTTGCTTTGGGCTATGGCTACTCTCGGTTTCGAGGATTACATCGATCCTCTTAAAATTTACCTCACCAGATACAGAGAGGTAATTTTGATTTTAATTCACAAAATGTGGCTTAGTTTGTTTTTTCAAGAATTTTTCTGGTCCCGAGAATAATGATAATAAGGCCTCAAACAAAATTGTATACGGTGTGGTTTGTATTTTTATGATTTTTGGAGGTTTGTTTCTTGTTTTTACTGATTGGTATTTTTTTTTTTTTTTTTTTGCTCTTGATCATGGATTTTATTCACGGATGGATTCGGAATGTTGAAGATGGAGGTAATTTTGAATATCTCTAACTTTCAATACTTGAATAGCTATTCTATTTTGTGATTGCGCTGTTTGAGTGCATCTTTCCTTTCTGCATGCGACTGTTATATTTTTTCAATGTGTGGTTTTGCAGGGTGATACCAAGGGCTCAGCCAAAGGTGGAGAGACATCTGGCAAGAAAGATGTTCAATCAAGTTCTAATGCTCAGGTTGAATGTGCAAACACATGCATGGATTATTCTTCATTGCATTTTTGTTAATTTGTGTAGAATACAATAACATCTGATGTTTGCATTTGAATTCTGCAGCTTGCTCATCAAGGTTCTTTCTCACAAAGTGTTAGTTACACGAATTCTCAGGTAACTCTGCTCTATTTGTTTGATGATATCTATCCGTTCTTTCTGTACTTTGGGTTGTCATTTTGAATTTTGAATGAAGGTTTAAACAATATTTGTTATGAATTTATTATGGCAGAAGTAGGATGTGTGGACTTATTGAACTAAGTTTAATCGCTTTTCCTTGGAAATGTTTTTAAGCTTACTCTAGTTAAAATGCTTCACACAATACTGGCGCTGATTCCATTTTGATTTGATATTAGAAAGCATACTTGTGCTGCATATTGAAAAGGTCCGTCTTAGAATAGGTTCCTAATGCTTCTTGTCAACGTGTCAGCTACTGTGGTTGGTAGCACAATTAATTCACACATTAAATTCCTTGATAAAAAGTTGTGTGGATTGCCAATTTTTTATTTTGATTTAATGATACTCTCTCTTGGTACTGTCTCACACTTTCTTAAGCATCTTTTCGGTTGTTTGAAAGTTATTTAATGTGTGGTCCATCTTTGAAGGGCAGTCTTTCTCAGTTTGGTGGGGCACTGACCACTGAGTGTTATTGGAAATTCTTCCTCCTTAATGGAATTTACAAAGTACAAATTATAATAAATGCCGATTTGCTGTGGCCACTGGTTTCTTTAAAATTTCTATTACATAATGCAGCATTAGGATTGAATTAGGTTTTGTGGATCTTGTGGTGGTGGTTGACTGGAGGTTTCTTAGCAGCTCAGAGCTCAGACCCCTATGTTACATAGATTTTTGTGTTAACCAGCCTTGAGGTGTGTGAATGATGCTTTTGACATCAGTACATGACTTAGGGATCGGTGCATCTATTGAATTGTGGTTAAATAAATTTTGTTTCTCAACTGTTTAAGTCTTTTGCCCCTCTTAGATTTTGTCATCTTTTAGTCCCTCACTATTTTTCATTAACATTCTTAGTCTCCCGATGTTAAATTGAAACAAATTGTTAAATGCTGACGTGTCTACACATGAAGGTGCCACATGACACTTCTTTGTCAGTATTGACAGTTTCAATTTAACGTGGAGAACTAAAAATGTTGGCGGAAAATAAAGAGGGGGAGTACAAGTTAACAAAAAATTTTAGAGGGACTAAAACTGAATTTTGAAGTAGTTAAGGGATAAGAAACTTATTTAACCCTTAATTATATATATTTTTTTGTTGGGATTTTTGGCTTGAATGGTTCAAGCTTTGCTCCCCACTTTGTTTTTACTTGTTACTGAAGCATTGTATTTAGGTTTCATTGAGCTAGTTCTCTTCACTATTTTTAAGAACACAATGGGCATTCTTTTGTGGTTGTGTTAAAAGAACATGTAGTTTACCTTAAGATATGTATATTGTTTCCTGCAAATGCATCACGAAGAATGCTAGTAATTATGACTTTAAATTAAAAACATTTCTGCTGTCAATTCTTGGTGAATGAAACAAATTCAACAAGTTATCTTAAGATATAAGGTCTCATAATCCTCAAATTGTAACAGATGTGAGAACTGGATTTCCTGATGTACTGTCCGGAATCATTTTATCATTGCTCTGCATTGGTTTAAGTGTTTTTGTCTAATATTGAAGCTAAATTGTGTTTGAATAAAACGTCCAAAAGTTACAAATAGTTGTTTCTACTTTTTCATGGTAGCACCATGACTTTAAAAGGTAAAATTGATTGATCGTCATCTAACACTACTAATGTGGGATATGATTCTTTGAACGTTGGTATCGGCGACATCCCATTCTGGATGACTTTCACTTAAAGCCTTCTAAGGCAATTATCCTTTCCCTTTGTTGCTCCTTCCTCGCTGGCCAACTCTCAATGGAAATACAAATTGTCACATTCTGCATAAGTACACGACCAATCCCTAAAGACACCACATTGGTGGGACAACCTTGTGGCTTAAGTGTCCCTTGAACCTCTCTATATTTACTTAATGAGGGACATAAGATTGAGAATACATACATACATGTATATATACAGATGTTTTTCCTCTGTATATTCTTTTTTATCGTAAATTGAGGAGTTGATGTTACCACAATAGAACTCTTGTCGATAATTGATTTGTGATATTAATTATTTTTCATTTTTTTCTTTTTCTGAATCTTCTTCTCAGGGTCAACAACATATGATGGTTCCAATGCAAGGCCCGGAGTAGGTATCAAGTCTCTATTAACCCTCCTGTTGTAATGTATGTTTTCTACGCCAGTAAGCAAGTACTCGCGGCATATTCAATGTCTTTTTATGTTATGTGAATACTGACATAGGAGATGTTGGTTCTTGTGTCCAAATCTTTTTCTAAATTAAGGTTTGTATATTATCTTTGTTGTCGAATTTTTATTTGAGTTGTTTTATTGTACAATCCTAGAGCCGGGTTGTCTGAATCCATCAGGCGGCTTGGCACAGACTGAATATTTTAGGACTGATTGTAAGCATAAATCGGAATATTCTTTTCCTTATATCTTTCTAAAATAATAATGTATGAAAAAGGTATGAACTTTTTCTTATATCCCTCTGTTACGTGATGCAAGAGGAAGGTTTCGTACAGATAGTGTAAAATAGTTTTGCATAATCATCTAATCCAAAATCGCATTTTGTATGATTGGTAGGAATTTTGTTATTAAAGTTAACAAACTTATCATACATGGTGAATTATGATTGGTTGACTCTGTAAAATATTTTACATTGTTAATGTATAGATTATTTCTCTTGTTTTTATTACAAATATTAACTGTGTAATGCTTCCTACAATTAGAACTTGCAAGTTCAGATATCCACAATTCTGTTTCACACCTACAATACTTCCCCTGCATGAGAAAGCCACCACTGAAGAATTCTGTAACATTTATTCTAGCTGCCTCAAAACCATTTTCCATTGTTTTCAAGTGGTCCACGTGTGAGTCGAGTCATTGGGTTTTTGTGTGTTCTATCTGTTTCACAGCCTGTTCAAGAACGTTAGCATCAGCTCAAATCGTCGAGTTGGTATGAGTTCGATGACACTGAGTAATGCGATCGATTTTCGCACTACCTGTTTTCACTAACCTTTACCGATTTTTTGTTCAATAGTACTTATTATCAAATATTGTTTTTGTTTCAGAATTTAAAATTTTGAACTATTGGAGAAACTTGGCCTTTTCAAAATCATATAAAAGAAATTTAAAATTTAAATTCTAGAAGTGTGCTTTAACATAGTTTAGGTTCAATTTCTGGAAGTCAACTTTTTTTCATAATTTCAAAATTTAAATCGAAGAACTCAAATTATAATGACTTCATTATTGTTTTTACAATTGAATTAATGTCACCGCCCAAATGGAACACTACTCAAATATTGATTTGTTTAAATAAAAGATAACATAAAAAATATAGTTTTATTTGGTTAGGTCTTCTCCCATTTGTGACATCCTCCTCAATCAAATGCCTTCCGTTATCAAACATAAACTAGATATTACCTTACTAATTCTCTACAATTTTTCCTACAAATAAACATTTATCGCATTAACAAAAGAACTGTGTAATCGTTATAAATACTATCTAAGAGTAAGTTCAAATTTAAGATAAATAATTCTGTATTACTTAAGAAATTAGTTAATATTATTTAATTTTATTATTTTAACTAAATCTTAAAATATCTTTTATCAGAATTTATATCATAAATAAAAAAGCTATTTAAAATAAGTTCTAATTAAATAATATTTTTAGAAGTTATATTAGCGAATAAGATGAAATTAATTAAATGTTTATATTTTAAAACGTTGTACATGAATTTTCTTGTTTTTTTTTTAAAAAAAATTGTGTTGGGAAAAAATGATGCCTTAGATTACCACATGATGTCTTAGATTCCATTGAGTGCCCTTATCCTAATTTATAATCTACTCCCACTTATTCAGTGTCTTGGATTCACCAATGCACGGATATATAATCTAACAGATAATAATCAATTCAGACCAGTCTATTAGTTTACTTATAGTAATCAAATACAATGGATTGATATAGGCTTGCTATTTATGCAATTATATTAACATAAAAGTTGAAAAGAATATTTTTAAGAATTCCAATGCACAATTATGATATATAATACACAAAATAAAGAATACATTGTTTTGACAATATATATCTTCCCGATTAAAAGTTGAACATACATTTACATTTTTACTATAAATTTACGTTAGAACAGAATGACATTGCATATTGACAATCACATGATGAAGCGGTTAACAGGTTATGGATTAGCAAAGACTAAAAAAGAGATGAGTACTAGTATTTTGGGCAGGAACAGAGTCAGTTTAGCCCCTTGTCCTAAACGGTTGGCTTCTTGCATAAGAAGAGGACAACACCTGCAAAAGGAAAAAAAAAAAAAAGAAGATGCTCTTGTCACGAAAATTTTGGGATTTGGCCTCAAAAAGAGATAAGTATCAACATCAAATCATTGATAGAAAAATTATTATCCAGATAGTAATAAAAGCTGCATAAAAAATTACGAAGTTGTAAGAATTTATTTTATTATTTTCAAGTCATAGTTATAACTTCACAATCTATTTTCTGAAATGTATTTTACATTATTAAAGGCAAAATCTTAAAAACTCTGTCCACGTAAAGAGGTGGATTCTTGGTGTAAAGTCATAGGCTCATAGTAGAATAGACAGAAAGACACGTACTAACAAAGTGGGAAGGATCAAAATGCTACTATAAATGAAATATCTTGCTCCCTTGACAGTGGAAGATACAGAGATTTGAGATTGTAGTAAGCTAGTAGCCAAGAAAAACCACAATAGACCTGAGAGTAAAAATGCCATCGTACCTGGTATGTCTTTGGTCCTTTTTTTATAAGATAACCAACGCTGTTTAAATTCTCGATGAAAGTGTCAATATCAGGAACTTTCAAACCAATCCTATCTGCCAAACTGTATATTTCCTGAAAAGTAAAACATGTCTTTTACTAAGGATAGAAACTACAGACAGCAAAAATGCAGCAGGGAGAAAAATGAGAGCACGTACAGACACTGAAAAGATATCTTTCTGTTCCAGTTCCGATTGCTTGTTGAGGGCATTAAGAAAGCGTTTCGCCTCTTTCTGTTGACTCATCCCCCCACTTCGGCCAAAATCCAAAACACCATGCTCGTCAACATATTTATCATATAGGGATTCCTTCATGATTTCGACAACATCCTGCACCCCAATTGTCATAACAAGGAATCAAGAAAGACACCAGAAATTCATGACAAGAAAAAGCACGGTCATTTGAAACTTTATGGACAGGAAACGTTCAGTTGTTGACACTCTCCTCACTTGGTATTGGAAATTCTATAGAATTCTTGCCGCATACTAGTATAATTTAGGGGCAGGAAATATTATTGGTCAACTAAAATTGCTTCCCTTTTATTTATTAGTGTTCAGCAGAGCTTCTTTGTTCTTACGATATTTGAATGGTGACATTTCGGCTGCTGCAAGAATTACATATTAGCCTCTATAAACTAATTCCGACAATTCTACCAACCCAACAAACAAGTCTTTTCCCACTAATTGTCACAGTATCGTAATGTCCTATTGTGAACAAAGTAATGGATTTGTCTATAGTGTTCTTCCTTCTCTCTTCCTCTAGTGTCAAAATTACCGTCTATCTAATCAACTTCTAAGACTTTTATAAGTCTTGCCCGTGTATGATTAGGCCATTACTAGTATGAGAACTGCGAAGGGTGAAACTATAAAGACTTTCCAATAGAAATAGGGTTACATCAAGGTTTAACCTTAAATCCGTGCTCATTTATTCTAGCCTTAGATGTACTTAAACTAGGGGGAAACAAGATTATCCTAACTGCATGCTTTTTGAGGATGATATAGTTTTGGTTGAAGAATGAAAGAAGGCTATTAACTTTAAACTTGAGATTGGGGAACAAACTTCTGGAAACAAAGGATCTCACTCAATATGTTATAGTTTTAGCAAGAGGGATATGACTTGGAAATAGTTGTGAGAGAAGGAAGATATCATTCACAAGTTTTTATTTGAATATTTGAGATTAATAGTACAAAATGGTGGAAAAAATAATGAAGATGTGGCACAGGACATAAGCGAGATGACTAAATGGGATATATATCTAGTTATACTTTATAATAGTAAATGTTGAACAAGTAAAAAAAACAAGAGCAACAGAAATAAAAATGTTAAGATAGATGTAATCACACAAGAAAGAACAATGATTGTATACTAAGAAACATTTATGTAGCACCAATTGAAGAAAAAAATAACAGAAAAACGCTTGAGATGGTTTGATCATTGTAATTGTCTTTAATACTTCGCAAAAATTCTATCAAAAATAACAAAAGATGTGAGGGTTGTGCAATTAGAAAAAAGGGAGGGCAAAAAGAAACCCCTGGTACATTATTCAGGTCATACTAACATCACGTAAAAGTAAAACTAACCGTTGCGTCCTGTGCCGTTATTTCTACTCTCAAGTCAAGCCGAGCCCGAGCTTCAGCTAGCCTCACTAGACTTTCCAGCTGCCTAGCTGTGATAGGAGTACTGTCAGCTGAAGTATTATGATCTCTCAGTTTTAGGTAAAACTTTTGTAAGATTTCTGCTGCTGGCTTTGTCATCCTAATAAGAAATAAAAAAGAAAAGAAGCAGAAAATAAATTCTTAGACCACGAGCATACTTGGAACAGAATCATATGGTATATATAAGACACCAAATCACCTAGGAAAGACAAAACTCCTTGCATAAGCAATGTATTTGCGAAGTTCTTGACCGGATAATGGAGAAAAACCACTGTCTCTTAGTGGGTCAAGTCTCAACCGTGAAATTAAAGATCCAGATCTAACGCCAAGATCTACTACACCTTCGGCATTCTGTGATACAGCAGCTCTGGAATCAGATGGATCTGATTAAGAAGAATATTTACTATTAGTAAATCTAAGTAGAATGCTCTAGTATATTTAAAAAGGCCAATGCTAACCTCCACGTCGCTTTTTCGGTGCCGGTGAATGTTGTCCATTCCTTCTATGATGAAGCTGCAAGATACAATTGAAACATTAACCTTTAGTACCAAAAGAACCATATATAGATCAAATGAAAAATAATAAAACCATAACATTAAATAATATTCACAGAAATGTGAAACAGAAACTGTATCATGACAATAACATTAACAACACTTACTATTGAAAACCTAGTAATATATTCTATCATCACAATAATAATCAAGATGAGAAATAAAGATGTCATTTCCAGCACCAATGAATGAGATATGATAACACGTGTTTATGTGCAGGCAAGCATCGACACAAAGTAATAAGACAGTATTCACTTACAGCCATAATGTGCTCGGAGAGTCGCTTGTCCAGAAGTTCATCAGGTTTGTCCAGCAATATGAAAATTAAATCAAAACGAGACAGCAGAGCAGCACTCATTTTCAAATTCTCATTTACAGTTTTAGCTCGGCTGCAATTTGGTCACATGACTGGCATTATTTTGATAGTAAATGTTAGAATACAAATTTGTATAAATTAAAGAACCTCCAAATACTCCTTACAAGACTAGGACAACCTTCCTCCTTTTGGGAGCTATTTTGGCCTTGTTTACGTTAAACATATGGTATCAGAGTTTATTAATTCTTAATGTTTGACAGGACGTAGATGCCCAATGTTACAAACTTTTACATATATCTAATCCTGAAGCACAAGGGAGGTATACAAAGATGTAAAAAGATGGGAACGCAAGGGACCGACACCGAATTTTCTTCCGATTTCTCTCCTGCTCCTCTCTACCAATTACCAAACAGCGGGCCATGATTTGTGATTTATTACTGTTTAAATATTACTTTATCGCAATAAATCTGACAGAATACCAAAAGAAGAATAGCTCGCTGAAGGAAAATTGAGGGAACAAAACGAAAATAGAAAATGTTACTTATAATGACCGCCAACGGGGTTTGCAGCCGCTAAGACAGAAGTCCTGGATGATAAACTTGCTACTAATCCAGCCTTTGCAATAGAGACACATTGTTGCTCCATCGCCTCTAGTAAAGCCTGTATTATAACAATTTATTCACAATAAGGTTTCAGTCAAAAGTTTAAAATATATTACAGTAACAAGAAATAAATCGGCCGTCCCCAGAGAACAAACCTGATGCTCTGCTGACATTTTATCAAACTCATCAATACAGCACAATCCACTATCAGCCAGGACCATAGCACCTAATTGCACAAGTCATCGACACTAGATAAGATAAACTAACCTAATTCTACAGAGCTTAAGGAAACAGAACAAGCACCAAAATAATACAATATCATCATTTAGATAGCCTACCATGAAAGGAACGACCCATACTGCTCGATCAATGACTAGATAATCAGGCTTTAGACTTATTGAACGCAAATTTTAAATTCTACATTTATCATACAGAGGCAAAGATCTCAAAATATAAAACAAAGAAGAGCAATTTTAATTTTGCAGAGTTAAACAATAAAACATAACTTGATAAAAAACAATTTAAACAAAAAAGTATCCTACCAATCATTACCAATCAAAAACAACCTCTTAATTCGGGTAATAGAACACTACACATTGAGCCACAAGATCAAAATTTGATTTAGTACAGCCATAGAAAGAATTTAAGAGCATTTACCTGCCTCAAAAGCATAGTCACTTGTCATAGGATCCTTCACTACAGCTACTGTGAGGCCAGCTTTGGTTGTGGCATTACCACAGACATAGATACCACGTGGAGAAACAGCTGCTGCTGCTTGTAGCAACTGGCTCTTACCTAGACCAGGATCACCTAGAAAACCAAAATTACAATACTAGTAGTTTGTCATCTCTTCTCCATAACTTATTAACGTGTCTCCATTGCATCAACTTTAAGCTGAAGAAAACATTTTTGTAAGAAATCCACTTCTCTGTAAAAAAAACTATGAAGGTTTGATTCTATTTAGAAGGAAAGAAGAAGACATTATGCATACCAACAATTATGACATGAATATCTCCCCGCACAGGAACCTTATTCTGATCCATAGAATGCTTTCGTACACCACCAAATAATGACAGAGTTATCCCAGCTGTCAAAATGAAAACAAACTACTATTAGATTCAACCCTCAATTACCTTGAAACATTTTACCAAATAATTCCATTAGAGGAACGAAATAGCCTGAGTCAAATTCTTCCCAAACAGTTTCTAAAAATGCACATGTCAACCAATGGATTCATAAGATAAAAGAGAACTAAAATATGTCAACCAGTTTCTAACAATGCACATGTCAACCAATGGATTCATAAGATAAAAGAGAACTAAAATATGTTGGGCTAGTTAGATTATGACCTTTTGAATGGGAAACATTAACAAGGCTATACTAACAATTACATAAAGCATAAGAAACGTATCAATAAATGAGCAACTAGAAGGGTGGATCCATTTATGACATTTCTGCTATTGAAATGTCTGGGGAAAGTCGGATGTACACAATCTTATCCTGAATGGAGAGGTTGTTTCCAGGATTAGAACCGATTACCACCAGCACCAAGTCGCATTTCATTATCTTTTATGTTTACCTTTAACAAGCTCATGCCCATAGATAGATGGGCATATAGATTGAAGGATATGCCGAAATAAGTCTGGACCATGCTTCTGCGCCAACTTCACAACAGATTCTAAATCCTTTGAAGAAAATGAAAACAAATCAAACAGCTCTGTTGGTCTAGCTTTGGGATTACAGTCTTGCAGATCCTCAGGTGTGGACTGTGACTTTGAATTTTTTATGGATACAGCTTCAAGGTACAAATAGTAAAATCCTTGGCTTCTGTTCTTTGACTTTCCTGCATAAATACCAACAAGCTGCATGAGATACGAGAAATGCCTGCAAATGAATAAATTTGCATTTTATGTAAAGTAATTAACATACTTAAAGCATAGATAATATCTAGCCAGACAAAATACTGAAAATAGCAACAAATGCAATAAGTTGTTTGAAGTCCAGCATCAACCTCACCAGAATATTTGTTTAAACTAAACCAATAAACAACAAATGCATTATGATTTTATATTAAATAATTAAATGCATATTTGTGCCAACTGTCAAGTAATAGGGTGCCAATTATTGATTGATGTTCATAAATTGTGTAAACGAAGTCTATTTAATAATTTCTTCCACAGCATCTAGCAGTTTACTTCATTGTGATTGTCATGAAATAATGTACGTTGCATACCTTTGCATAGATTAATATTATAACTATAATTGTCTTTGTAATCGAAATTTGTAAGCTTTGACGCTATACAAGTTTAGCATACTTTTCATGCATCAGGTTTTGGCAACAGGTGTGTAGCCTTTAAGAATGATGCAGAAGCTGGGGCAATACAACATCAGAAGAAAAGAGGAAACTCATGTTCTACAGAAGAGTATACAGATATGATGCTAAGACAAAATGATTAATTTTTTTCATGACTTCATCTTTGACAGAAGTATTCTATAATTATTGCCAGAGTTCCTAGTAATTTATTGGCCAAACATTACGGGTTCATCAATGATTTTGCATGTAGCCAAATTCAAATTCAAATATTAGTAAACATAAAGAAAAAAAAAATTAAAACAGTATTAGATAGATATTCAAGTAAAATTTCAGAGATAGGTATCTTCGCTAACAAACTTTAATTTGCTTTCCCCTCAACATCCAAGCAAGTGTTGAAACAGGGCACCATATATGATACATAACAAATACATGCAGGCTCAGGCATACCTCCTCCAATATCCATGTAAGAGTTAATTCCTCTTATAATTCCAGTAACAGTCACCACATCTCCAGGTATGCATGCATCAACAAGATCTTGGGTAAGCTCACATTCCACTGTTCGAGGCACCCGTCCTTCTTCATGGTCTTCAGGTTTTAACAATTCTTGAACTCTAGAGCAGCACGTGCATTAAAAATGGGTTTTAAAGGACTAAACTCCAACGATGAGTAGGGAGCAAGGGATGTCAAACGTAAGACGAAAGAATAGAGATAATGAATCAAGCACCAAGCTCACCTTATTTTTTGAAAATCAATAGTTTGTGCTGTAGATCGCAACGGGTTAAAGATTTTGCTCTTGCAGCCATTCAAATTGCAAGTAGATGGTGGAGAATATTTTCCATCAGGAAATATACGTGTAATTGATTGTTTGCATTTACTACATTGAAAACTCATTTCCGCAACCAAAGGCCTGACAGTGCTGACTTTCACAGCAGTACCACGAACTGAGACAAGTTTGTCTGTAAAATCACCAAAAGATGATAAAATTTTAAAACGACTCTTTTTCCTATACAATGGAAAAGCTTCAACCTTGGCAAACAAGCAAGAAAAACATTTAAATTATAAAAATCACTACAATGATTTTACGATATACCGATGTAAGCTGCTTTTAAGTTCTTCAGCGCAATCATAGTTCCAGGACAGTTATGAAGGCGAATATCTACCTTTGCATCAAGCTCCAGATTGTCAATCTCCCATTTGGAAAGTAAAACCTGTTTCCAATTCATTACTTAAATAATGTAAAACTTTGGCCAACACCAGAGGAACACCTGTTTCTACAACAACAGAGGTAACTCAAAGCGTACCTTGTGAACAGCAGCACTCATGCATAAAAGAGCAATTTTAGGTTTCTCCTTCAACATTTCATAAAATTCTGGAACACCACATGTTTTTTCCAACTGCTGAAAGTCAAGTGACAAGGCATAGTTTCCATGATCATTTTTCACCTGTCAGCATAACTCAAAAAATTATCCCCTGGATAACCTACTATCTGACAAATATTCAATTTATCACTCTTTCCAACACTATGGAGCTTAGAAAGCTTTAAAATTCAAAAGAATAACAATTCTGCTAGTTTTTCTTCCTTCTGTATTTTCACAAACTAAAGCACCAATCACTAATTTTAACACACAAAAAAAATTAAAAAATTGCACTATTTAAATCATCCTTATTTCATTCTTCTTACTTTAACCAGTATTCCAGTTCCCATAAGATACTAACCTTGTTTGGATCAATTTCTCAAAAAACACTTTTGAGAAGAAAAAAAATGTAAAATGAATTAAGCTTCTTTCATAAATTAAAATTAGCTTATGCATAAGCTAATTTTAACTTGTGAGAGAAGCTTGACTCATTATACCATCTCACTTTTATCCAAACAGGACCAGTGGATATAGATGTTACTTCTGATGCTCGTTTTATTAAACACACTCCTCTAATCTCTTGCTTATTTTGGCTCTTAAGGAATGCATTCGTTCGTTACACATTAATAGCTTGTTACTGACAACAAATGCAATAGCTAATGAACGCAGTACCGAAAACTCAAATCAAAAACCTAATCCAGGTCTATTATTTGGAATTTAAAATTCCTAACAGCTTCAGGAAATGGATTCAACGAATCTAAGGAAATTTAAAATGCGAGACGAACAAATGAAAGAATTGAAGAGAGAAGAGAAACTGCAATACCTGAGAAACGAGGTTTAGTCCCGGCGGTGAAGAGAAGAAGGAAAGAAGAGCAGAAGTGAGGTTGAGGTAGGTTTCTTCAACGGTGGTGAAGAGTTGTTGGGGAAAGTAAGTGCCGAGTATATCCATTAACCCGAACGGTTCCATGGATAAGGATCCAGAACCGTATCCGTATCCGATTCTCTGCACCGTCTCTTCCAGTGTTCCGTGCATCCCGTTTTCGTCTTCTCCCTTTACTTTTTCCACTGTTCCGGCACGAGAACTTCGTTTTCTTGGCGGGAAACTGTATAAATAAACTTGTTTTTGGGCTTCAATTAATAATTATTTATTGGGCCTGTTTCTGTTTAAAATTAAAATTAAAAAAAAAATATATAGAAAACTATTTTCTTAGAGCAGAATCAATTTAAAATTTACATAAGTACATATACAAAATTATAAAATTAATTAAAATGTTTTTTTTAACTAATTATGTTAAACAAACGGATTAAAACCGTATATCCACAGACTGTTCACCCAGATTAATCACGAGTATAAACATGATTAATTTTGTTTCATGAATAATTAATCATCATAGATATTTCAATATTAAGAACCTCACAAGACTTTTAATTATGTGTATAATATTTATATTTAGAGTTAACGTAAGAACCTCGTAATATTATTATTCATGACGCAAAATTAACCACAATTAGATAATTCAATAATCTCATGAATTATTAACTTTATATCAATAATTATATATAATCAAGTTTATTTATTGAAAGAAAAAAAAAATCAATCATGTATGAATATAAGCAGGAACTAGCATTAATCGTATGGATTATGGTCATATGGTGTGATTTATTGTCAGTGACCAATAACAACAAATTTTTATTTTTATATTTTAAAATTAGAGAATAATTTTTATAACCTTAATAAAATTTAATAGTAATATCATTTATTCAAGACTTTCATCATCAATCATTACCTCTGTTGACATATCGTATGGATTATGGTCATATGGTGTGATTTATTGTCAGTGACCAATAACAACAATTTTTTTTTATATTTTAAGATTAGAGAATAGTTTTTATAACCTTAATAAAATTTAATAGTAATATCATTTATTCAAGACTTTCAGAATTATTTTATTTTATTTTTTTAATTAACCTTTGTCATAAGTGGTGTTTCGATCTAAAAGTACAGTCATTCGTCATAGCCATAAACTAAAAATCCAAAATAAATTAAAACAAACGAAAAAAAATAGTGAACCAATCAGATATACTCTTATAAACTAACTAGCTGCACAGAAAATGTTAAATCCCTAAAATTAATTTAAATTTTAAAAAGATTAGATGCTGCATTCCAACTTTTCCTCGTACTTAAAGAGTTATTATCAACTATACAGATTTTCTCCTAGTATCCTTAAAAAAAAAATCAATTTTAAAATAATTCAATTCACATAAATATATATATATATATATATATATATATATATATATTTCTCTTTTCATATTTTATAATTTAATTATTTACGTGTTTTCATATTTTATAATTTAATTATTTACGTGTTACTACATTGTTTACTAAATAATCAACCTCCATCCGCTTCTCAACTTTTAAAAAGCTCATTCTAAGAAATAAAAGTTATGTGTATGATAAAATTTGATAAAATTTTGAGGACGTAGGAAGAAAAGGTTCAGCCAATATCATAGACCAAAATCATAGAAAATTTAAGCACAAATTATAAATTTAAATTTTAGAAAATTTAAATTTAAACGCACTATTTCTTTATTTTCCGTGAATTTTACACTAAATCAATAATGCACAATATGCATGTAGGTGAATTACCAACTAGTGATAATAATGTACATTCTTAACTTAAAAGAGACAAAGGTATATTTGAAATGGATTTTTTTTTTTACAATATAACTCTAATTAGAGGAAGAAAAACATAATAAAAATCTGTATATTCACAATTTATTTTAAATTATTTTAATAAATACTATATGATGGTCCATAAAAGACAAGTTATTGTAATTTTTATATAAAAATAATTTAACCTTGTTTTTTTAATATTTGACCGTATTTTATCTTTGTCATATAACTAATTTATAATTTTATACATGCATTGCGATAAGCAATTAATCAACAAATAGGTAATTAAACTTTTTATTCAAATATAAATTAAATCAAATAAACAAGAAATATAATGGCGTAAATAATTAAAATTGAATTAATAAATAGTTTAAATTACTTCAATATAAACAATTTAAAAATTATTTTATTTTTTTTAAAAAAATTCTGAAAAATGTTATTCTTTAAAAATCGAAGGCTTAATTGTATTCTTTCCATAATTATACCTTTTGTATGATTTTAGTCTATAAATTTTTGATTGAGTTAAATGAATCTTCAATTTATAAAAATTTATAATTAAGACCCTCTATCAATTCCTAAAATTTATATGATGATGAAAAATAACGTGATAGATAATATGTTGTTTGACATGAATACATAGTAATAACGTAATATAGTAAAATATAATTTGATATTTTTTATTTTTTATATTTTATCTGTCCATATTAATATCTATATTAAACAATATAGCATACAACTTTGTCACCCTAAAAAATTCAATTAATTCTGTAAAAAATTTATAAAAAAAACTTAATTATAAATATTGACAGTAAACTTGAAAAGCTCAATTAGATAAATAAAAAATAAAATACAAAAACCTAAATCACAGAGCTGGTGTGACTACTGATGAGTGATGACAAGAACGAGTGCAATTAAGTCAAAAATAAATAAAAATAAAAACCCACAATTCACTCACCTTAAAAACGAAACGCTCCCGTTTTAACGCTGTTCTTTAATCACCACCCGATACCATTCAAATATCATTCAATACGTTATTAACATTTTATTATTTCTTTACACAAAAAGTAGTAAGTAGGCGCTTCTTCAAAGTTCAAATTTCTCGAAACTGAAACCTCTCTTTCATTTCCCTCTTCACCACTCTCAATTCAATTCCTCCGATTCCGATTCCGATCGATCGATGATTTCAGAACCGGCGAGTTCGCTCAGAAGGAGCAACGTCCAAAACCGACGACTCAGCATCATCGACGTGTCTTCCGCAGACGATTCACTCATCGATGGAAACCCTCTCCAACACTCAGGTTTATCTTTCTCTTCTCATTTAACTGTAACATAAACGACACTAAATTATTTCCCGTTTAATTTACCGAGATCAAACGACATTCGTTTCAGAAAACCAAGAGGATGCGGATTTGTTGTGCACTCCCAACTCGAAGAAGTTCGAAGACGCCGCCACCAAACTCCAACAGTGGGAACAAGAACCTCCTCACTCCAACGACGCTTCTGCAATCGGAAAAAAACCTAACAAAAATAGCAAATGCAATTTGCGCAAGAGTTTAGCCTGGGACAGTGCATTTTTCACCAGCGCCGGTAACTTTTTTTTCGTAATTATAATTTCTTTTATTTGATAGGGTAATTGTTGACTAGTTTCTTTTGTGTGTTTGATTGATGCGTGATTTTTAGGGGTTTTGGATCCTGAGGAGTTGACTAGTATAATTGAAGGTGTTGAGAAGGATGAGAAACATGAATTACCGGATATTCAAGAGGACGTGTACAAATCGTGTGATTCTTTATCTACGTTAGCGAGTGATAGCTTGACTTTTGAAAGTGTGGAGATGGAAGGTGATTTGTTTGAGGATGTGAGAGCTTCCATTCAGAAATCTAGCAAAAAATCTACCCCTGCAGATGCAAAAACCAAAGTGCCGTCTTCCCCTGCGATTCGAGGGTTTCAAACTCATGACTGTAAGTCTTTTGTTCACTCTGTGTAGTCGGCCTAGGTCCTTGCAATATGTTTGTGATTTGTGAAGAACTTTTATAATGCATGGTTTGACAGGGCCAGATTAGTTAGTTCAATGATTTTATATTAAACTGTTATCACAGTTAGGGATTCTTTTTTGTAAGCAGAATCATTTAAAAGTGTTTTAGATTTTTAGTTCTAGATTAACATTTCATTTTTTTTCTTTAATTCTTGCCTATGTGCATTATGAATTTCTGACAAGTTTTTATTTTGTTTGTTGTACTCTACTTGTATTTTGGTGTACGGATTTATCCCCAATTGGTCAAACTATTGATTTCGGGATTTTATTTTCAGCTTCGAAGAAGGTTGGCACGGTTTCCCGCAATAAGGTAAATTGCATTTCTGATAAAGAATAGAAAATTTTTGTGATGAATATGCTTGAATGATTCTCATTTCTCAAGAATACTTGAAGAAATATGTTTGTGATGTCGCCCAAGTGGGTTGATTGACTTGGTTCAGCTTTAGGTTGGTTGTTCATTTGTACTAAAACTTCGGGTGCTATATGTTATGTGCCCGAAAGTAACCCCATCATAGAGGCATCCATTATCAACTCTGGGACATAGGTGCCATAGAGAAATGTGCATGGTGACTGGTGGGTAGGGATCCTCTCTATTTCTATGGATTTGAAACTTTAAGCAATTAGACATGATAATCTTTATACTCACAAAACCATAGAAACGGAGATGTCCATTTCCTATGAGAAAATGGAGAGGATCTTTCTGCTTGTGCATGGTGGTGAATACGGGTGTAATGTTTCCTGTCTGAAACAGTAATCTAATTGCCCACCTGTAGCACCATTTTGTAATTCCCCAAAAAAGTATGTAACAACTTTGTATTGATATTAGATGAAGGTCCCACCTGTTTCTAAGAATCCAAGTGCTGGCACGCAAGGATCTGGGAAGATGATGAAGAAGAATAACCCTATTTTTCCTCAAATTCCACAGGTATGCAATTCTAAATAGAATTACTGAAGAGAACTAGTGCCTTCTCTATTTTTTCTTGCTAATGATTTGCAGAGGACAAAAGCCTCTGGCTTGTTCGATGGAATTTTGAGCAAGTATACACTTGACTGTTTTTCTTATTTTCGAAAAGCCTGCTGCTACAAGGAGAGAGTCATCTATTTTGAAGCAATCGAAGGTACTAGGAAAGTCTAGTTTAAGTTCCACAATTTCATCCAAGAGAGAATCACTTGGCAGTTTACATGACAAAAGTGAAAGGGACAAGGCAAAACGAATAGTTGGTGGTTAGAACTTGCTTTAGCAATTTTTTTTTTCCATTTCTCATTTTGGCATAATGGTTGCCATTTTCTGAATTGCAGTTAACGTTTATTTTAATTTGACATCTTCAGATAGAGTCAGTTCAGTGACAAAAGCATCTGTTATTGGAGGTTCTCGTCGTACTGTGCCAAAGCCCATTCTACCATCCAAATCGCCTTCTGGTCCATCAGTATCAACCAAGACTAAATCAGTGACTTCCACATCTTCTGGTAAAAATTTATCTGACAATACTGGTAAATCTTCTTTTAGTTACTTAAAAAGAAGTTATAAGCCAACCTCATCTTGCTCAGCTGTCAAAACACCTTCAAGAATTGCTCCAAGAAATAATACTGAACTTGGGATTCCTAGTCTTTCTAGTATTTCA
This sequence comes from Hylodesmum podocarpum, assembly GCA_026586105.1. Lineage (NCBI taxonomy): Eukaryota > Viridiplantae > Streptophyta > Magnoliopsida > Fabales > Fabaceae > Hylodesmum > Hylodesmum podocarpum. The sequence goes on along the minus strand of JALJEV010001437.1, from coordinate 2,526,996 downwards.
CCTGCTAGCTCTATCAGTGACTGGTCTTCATCAGAGTCATCCTCATCAACTTCTGTGGCTAAACGCTTGTGTAATAGTTCAAGGTCCAGCCTTGATAGTGGCTCAAGAAGAAAGGTTTTATCAAACACTGATGCAGATCAAGGTGCAAATTCTCAGATTCCTAATAGTAATTCAAGCTTAGAAAGGCAAGAGGTTCATCATACTGAGTTTATTCATCAAAAGGAAGGGACAGCTCTTGGAGCAACAGTTCTTCCTCCAGCTCCCAAGAAACCTTCAGGCTTGCGACTGCCTTCACCAAAGATTGGTTTCTTTGATGGGGTGAGTTTTGCCTTGTTTATGTTTGATGTAGTTAGAAACCATGTTCGTTGGAGGTTAGTACCACTTAGGTATTTTATGCAGAAGTTTACAGATTTCACATCATTGTGACTTTGATCACACACTATTGGTGGTTTTTCCTAGTGCAATACGAGCTGCTTCAAATTAAGATATTTTACTTTTTCTATTTCTTTCATTGCCTCTCTATTACTATACATTTTTTTAATTGGTGTCATAATGTGCAGGTAAAGCCCTTAGTGCGCACTCCACGTGGGGGACTGCAACCACACACTGGTGTATCTGTTGGCCTGCCAAAACATGGAGAAAGTCCAAGTGAAGGTCAAAACAAAGCAGAACTTGGAAAGCTTCAACCTTCTAAATCTCTAGTGTCAACTGAAAATGAAAAACCCAATAACAAGCAAGCTCCACCTCCAAATCCTTTCCATGAATCATTAGATGTTAAAGTTAAGATATCTAATAGTGTACATAATGTCAGTAGCTCGTCTGACATAACCATGGGTGCCGTTGAAAATACATCATTCTACTCACTTAAGGATGACAATAACCAAGAAAATGCCCATCATGATGATCAAATTGATTGTTTGAGCAAACAAGTTGCACATATGGACATAAATTTTGAGGCGTGGGAAAAGTTTAATGGTGGTAGCTTTTCTTTATTTCAGACTGATATCGGCTCCCATGATAAATCCAATGTTCTAGAGTTGTCTAGCCACAAAGAGCTTATTGATTTTCCTGAGAAAGAGGAATTATTGAAGGGTTCATCTACTCCATGTCTATGTGTCTCCCCAACCAGCTTTGATGTGGCAGCTTCAATAAGGACACCCTTCGCTGTCAAGGATTCCTTTTGCAACATGGATGGAGTTGTCTTTACAGAGTCAACAGTTTCAGAGGTAAAATCGACCAACTTTCTTGTGCCCGAAAGCATTATCATGAAAGAAAACAATTGAGATTGTGGAATTCAGTAGACAACATATGTTCGTGGAGTTTGCTACTTTTTGCTAAAAGTGCAACCGTTGGAGTCTTGATCTTTATGTACTGTGTCCAAATCACGGATGGAAAATCTTCGTTAGTACTTGTTACACAATTTACTTCAATTTGTTAGTCGTGTATGGAGCTCGAAACCCTCATTTTAATTATAAAAAATAACATCTCTATTCACTTTATGAATGAAATTGGTGTTCTTTTTAATTTTTATAAAATGGGTACTAAAATTAATCCTTTACAAAATATATTCCAGAAGTATGGTTTATTATAAAGTATGTTAAATTTTAGACTAAAATACGTTGAAAATGATGAGTGAATGAAAATAGAAATGAAGAAAAAAATAGTCGCTCATTAGACAAATGATCAAAACTTGGATTTTGGCCAACTGTGCCTTTTAAAGACTTGACTTCGTAAAAATAGTTGTAAGGGAAATTAACTGGATTAAAATAAATTCATTTATCTTCTCCTGTCCGATGAAAAGATATTGCATATGCTTGTGGCTTATTTGAACTTGCTTGTACAATTTACTTGGATGGTTATAATTTATAGTTTCATTCTGTAGCAATTGAACAAAGTGGAGAGTGGCGGTAAGAGAGATACGATTTGCTGATCCATATGAATCCATATAATTTACTTTTGTTTTGGTTTGTAGTTAGAAATAAACACTCTATGAGATTATCAATTTTAGTTGTTAAAATTGTTAGCATACTAGATTGTTTATAACATTGCAAAAATTAGAAAGAAAAAAGGAGAAGTATGTTTTTATGCCTATAAAATTTGAAATGTTTAATTTTAGTTCTTTTAAAATATTTCATCTTTCTTTAGTCCGTCTAATTTAAAAATATAACATTTTTTATTCTTAAAACGTTTTTAGATATTAATAATTATAAAATATTATCTATACTACTTTAAGAATAAAAATATATATTTTTAAAATGAAAGAACTCAAATAATTCTTAAAGAAATTAAAAATAAATATTTTAACATTTAGATATTTTTCTTTGAGCAAGATATATTATATTTCTCTCACTAGCCAAAATCCAGGTCATCAGTCTACACGAAGGCAGGTGGACTATCCTCTCTTGAGGTTAGATTCAGTTAAAAAAACACATTTGTTGTCATAAAAGAATTAAAATGTTTGATCAGTGTCTTTAAAATATTTTGTTTTATTTTAGTCATTATAATTTTAAAATATATCACTTTTAGTTATTAAAGTAATTTAATCAATATTTTTAACTATTATAAAATGTTATCTAACCCATTTTAAAAATTAAAAATGATATCTTTATATTAGAGGAATTAAAATAAAACAAAAAAATTAGAGAAATTAACAAACAAATTACATTTTAGAAGAACTAAACATATTCTACAACAAAAAATACGAATATAATTTTGTATAATTTATAATTGAATAAGGAGCTTCTAAATAATAAATAATAATTAAAACCAAACGATATAACAAAATTGTTACAGCTAATAGAAAAATTAGATTTAAAATAATGATATAATAAAATTACTATAAACAATAAATAGTAAAAATTTCACTAAGTAATTTAAAATAAATTAAATGTCTTTTAAATAGTTTGTGTAAGATACAACATTTTATACCATAATTTATTAACAAACAAATATTTTTATCTGACCTCATCTATTTAATTTAAACCATTTTTTCCAAATGAAACATAAGACAAATATTTATATTTTACAATCCGATGATAATTTTTAGAAAATCAATCAAAACTTAATCATAGCTATAGTTCCTGTAATTTGAAATTAGCCCTTGTGAGCAAATAAGATGACGTTCAATAGTCAATCTAAATACCTATAGATGCATAAGTAGTCCACAAGATACTGAAGTAGGCTTTTATTTTTGTTCAAATTATAACTAAAAAACAACTTTAATTTTACAAAATTAACCCAAACTTCAAAGAAAAATAACATATAGACTTAAAAAATATGTAAGAAAATTCCATATATGGTCTTTATATAAAAAATAAAAGAAAGTATTTTTAAATTTTCGGTTTTTCCGATACTGTTAGCCTTTCTAATACCCATAATTTATTCTAAAATCTCCATATGAAGTACATATCTACCTCTTTTTCGTTATTTAAGAATAAAAACCAGTTCATGTAATGTCTAAAGAGTGGAGAGGAGGAAGTCCAAGGTATGAATCAAAATTAAGTTCAGAAAAATTGCTATTTGAGATACAAAATCGTCCATATAACTCATCCAATCTCACAATGCAAAGTTCATAATAATTTTCCTGAGAAACTATAGAGAAAGAGGTTGCGAAGACACATCACACAAATTTAAGACCTAGGCTTTTCCTTCTTTTCCTTGAAAAGAGCCAAGAGAGACACACCAGATACCTTGACAACCTTGAATCTGACACCGGGAATATCACCCACGGCATGACCTTTACGACCAAATCCAGCTATCAAGACTTCATCCTACAACCATCAGCCACAGCCCATATTATACAACAGCTTTTAATAAACTTTCAAATTACATGGCATAATGAGGATAGGTAAATCAGCACAACAAAGATCACAAAATAATGTAAATACTATTATTTGTTAATTACTTACATTCTCTTCAATGTAATTTAAGCAACCATCATTTGGCACAAATGCAGCAATCTTCTTCCCATTCTTGATGAGTTGAACCCTTGCACATTTTCGAATGGCAGAGTTGGGCTGCTTAGCCTCAATACCACTGCAGATAGAGTACCATAATAATTTCTCAACATCAGATTATCTAACTGAGGAAGTATTCAAGTGTAACTTACACAGAACGAATTAAACTATCCTTACATCTTTTCAAGAACAATTCCCTTAGCATGAGATGAACCAGCAAAAGGCTTTTTCCATTCATTTCCAAGATGAGACTTCTTGTAAGACTTGTCGGCCCACCTTTGCCTCCTACGGTGGGACTTCAGCTTGCGGGCAGCTCCCATTCCACGTGTCTTCCTGTAGTAAGAAACAAATAAGATATAACTTTTAACATTTTATGTTCATAGGTAAATACAATTACGAGTATAGTAATCCATATATATAAATAAGTAACAACATTCAAAGAATATCATCTCTAAATGGATGAATAACCACAGATTGTGAGTGGAAATAAATAAACTGCATTCCATTGATCTTAAAACATTAAGACAACAAAAATGAAAACTGGGCAGTTGATCTTAAACAATGAACAGAGTTGTAGTGAATGCAATTACAGTATTCAATCTCTAAAATTCAATTACAGTGTTCACATGAATGCAATACCAAAGCCTAAAACAACAATAGAAAGTTGAGTAAGGGCCATTAAGAAAAGGACTGCCAAGTTGCGAACCAAATCACACAGCACAATCCCTAAGTCTCACACTAGAAAATTACAAACTTATCATAATACAAAAGCTATGGGAATATTTTACAGGACATGGATCCAACCAAAACAACAATGAATTTATGACTCTACCACACACACCACTGAATACAAACTCTTCAATGAAACAAAAACTGACCATAAATATGCAAGTCATCCGATGTTAATCAAATTCGAGCAATAAAAAGATTAATAACGTAGAGCATTCCCAAAGTGAACAAAATTATCAAAATTTGGAATCACAAACAGCAATTGCAGGAAAATTTTGCAACAACAATAATAATAATAATAATAATTGTCGAAAAAGTAATGTTGAATTACCCCATGGTGATAGAGGTTTGGTTCTGCGCAGATACAAGTTTAGGAAATCGGTTTGAGGAGAACAAGTAGCAGCCGCAGTGCAAAACCCTAACTCTATTGGGAGTGTGGTGTTTATATAAACATTAGATACAGTTTATCTGGGCCTCTGTTTCTGGATTACTGTGTTTCTGTTAACGATTTGGGCCCACCTTATTTGGGCTCTATTTCAACATAAAAGCCCATTTCTCCTTGTATCAATAATTATCATGGCCTTTAAAAAAATTGATTTACCCCAAAATACCCCTCTGATTGTGTGTTGTTTAACGTTGTCCCTTGTGTTATAGATTAGGCATTCCAGGAATATAAATTTTTTTGTTTCAGAATATTTAATCTGTAACATATTTAACATATAATTACGCAATATGGAGTATATAATTTTGGATTACCAAAAATCAATCTGAAATAGCATATTCACCTTCAATGCTATAGCACCACTAAATTAATTACCCTATGCTCCTCCAGCAGAAAACCACTTTCCAACATTGGGGTTAAAAAGCACTGTTTGTTGAGAAGATAATTACATGATCAAGACAGAAATTAATAAATAATAAGTATAATCCATAAAAATATATAAATTTTAATAAATTTTACCAGATCTCACCAATCATAAAGAGTATGTCAGAGAGTATATTGTTAGAATTTCTTTTTCAGACATATCATGTTTAATGTAGATTGAATAATATTAAATATTAATTAAAAAACTATGAAATTAAAACCTTTTATAAAATGATTAATTAAGAAGTAAAATGTTCTCCATTTTTCCATGTTTTTACGAGTGAAGAAGTTAACCCTAATCTTGCCAACGAATTTTGTTTTATCACGTTGTTAAAAAAGTTAAAAGAAAATCATGATCCCTACTCACACTTTCCTCCCTTTTATTGTGTTCCATTTTATGTTTTTTAAATGTTCGTTATTGTCTTGCACCACAACTTTATTTCCCTCTAATACATAATTTTTTTATTAATTTTTTCTCTCTTTCTTCAGATTTAATAACCAATCATTGTCTAAGTATTGTAAATAGCTCTCCATTATACAGACTGACTAACAGTTTTCTCCAGTATCCCTTGGATAATTGATGTTTAGAATTAAATTATGGATCTGTGATCTGTCCTATATCAACTTGAGATGCCACTACCCTTAAGGGAACTTAAAGAAAAGGTTGAACTCGTCCTTTTATTGTGTTGAATTTCTTGTTTTATTATTCAAGTCTCTTTCTTTTACCAGATGTATTCTATAACGGTGTGCAATGCCTTTTAGTTCTTGTATTTTAAAATTAATTTTAGAAAATCTTGCATTATTAACCGATTATAGGACCGAAATGTGAATGAAACATATTTCCCAAGGAAAATAAACTAAAATAACAAAAATAAAAGCTGTTGACATTCTTTATGCCATTAATGAGCTGCACCATTTCTGCAGGTTCGGCATATCTAACTACTACACAACATCAGTCACGAGTTTATCACAAATTTCCCAATGAACTGCTTAAATGGTCATGACTCATGAAACTTGATACCACAAAAAACCTAACAATATTACAATAAAACCAGACAAGTTAACCATTTAGCCAACATATCAAAATGTAAGCAATGATTACTAATACTGCGACTGCATCTACTTAATGATGGTTCTTCCTCCACAAAACTCCAATCTTTTTCAACATGTTTGTATTTTTCTTCTTAGGTGATTCATCATCGGTGTCTCCTAAATAAGGTGAATTCATTTTGCCAGTAACAGAATTGAAACTACTTTCACGGGAGACGTTTCTGTCTACAAATTTCCCATTGTTACTGGCAGAAAGTATAGATGCAGCTGCTTCAGCTGCCTTTCTCCACTGGTCTGATTGAACTTTCAGTCTCCTTAATTCAGCTTCCAACTCTGAATTTGCAGCCTGAGCAGCATCCAATTGCTCGGTCACCCGAGCTACTCTTTTGTTACTTTTATCAGCTTCTTCATTTATGAGGTTGAGTTTTGTCAGAGCCTCTTGCTCTGCTGCCCTTGCTGCTTCAGCTGAAGCAAGAGCTTCATCTGCGATTTTATTCTTCTCCAACTCCTTTATTTCCATCTTCAGCGCACTGTTCTCTGTAACAATATTTCTCATTTCTGTTTCTCTATCTAGTAACCTCATCTTCAACTCTGCAATATCAGCATCCAACTTTTTTAGCTCTATCACAAGTTCAGATTCCCTCTGAGCAGATTGATTTTCCTTGATCTTGGAATTGAGCTCTTTATTCTCCTCTATAAAACTCCGCAATTGAGATTCCTTGTCCATCAGGCTTAACATTAGCTCTTCAGTGTCACTATTGGCTCTCCGTAATTCCTCATATAATTCAACCTCTCTCTGACCAGATTCTGATTTTGCACGTTCCAATTGTTCGAATGCACTTCTAATCTGCAATGTGCTCTGGATGTACTCTTCTTGGTATCTTACCTCAGCAATATCCAATGCAGACTTCAGCTGGCCCACTTCAGCTTTGGCAGAGATAAGCTCAGCTTTGAGCTGGTTTATTTCCTCATTTTCTCCATTTTCTCCATTTTCTGAAGACGGTGCACTTTCATTGGTTGGGATTGGACCTAATGTACTTTTGTCTGCACTGCTGAGCAAATCAGCCTGAAGTTTACTCACAAGCTCCTCCAATGATTTTGCTTGAGTTCTTGATTGCTCCAACTCTAAAGACAAAGATTTGTAAGCTTCTGCTGCTTTCATGCCATCTGAACGAAGTGTTTCCACAGTCTGATTTGCTGTTTCAAACTGCATTTGAATTTTGCCAACTACTTCCAAGGCCTTGGATTCAGATTCTTTGCAATCACTTAACTCAGTTTTTAGCTTTTCTACCAATGAGAGAGTTTTATCAAGCTCCATTTTCAATTCCTGAATCTCAGCATGAGCTGATTCTGCGCTGGTGATCTGAGTATCTTCAGACTCACATACTCTTTCAAGTTGAATTTTCAATTTCTGTATTTCATTCATGGCAGATGCCAATGCAGCTGAATCCATTGTATGCTGCTTTTGGACAGCCTCTAGCTCAGATTGCCATGCTTGATCTCGATCCTGAGAAATTTGGTGTAGCTCTTGAAGCCGTGCTTCTTCAGAAGCCGAAAAGTCCAAAAGTTGTTGATGAGATTCCTCCAGCTCTTTTGACATGTCTACAAGCTTCTTATTTGCCTCTTCGGCTTCTTGTTGAGCTACTCTCTTCCATGACTCAGATGAGTTAAGTTGATCCTTAGCACTCTTCAGCTCCTCCTGAAGCCGAGCAATTTGAGATTCCAATTCCTGGACCTTACTAGGTCGCTTTTTCTAGAGAAATATAATAAAGAGAGAGATGACAAAATGAATAACGAACCGACAGTAACATATTTCAGATTTTATATGCACATGTAGACAATTGATTTACAAGGAGGTTAAATAACTGTGTGCTAGATTGGTTATTCAGGTCTATACATAAGCTAATTCAAATACCTCAGATATTGGGCTTTGTGGTGACTTGCGTTCAGTGACCTTTGGACTCCTATCTTTTGGAGTTCTTTTTGCAGCATTTGGAGAGGAAACAGAGTCGGACTCAGAGTTTGGTGTCTTCAAATGGCGAGCAGTTCGAGGGGTAGCAGGAGATTTCTTTTGGGGCACTTCTGAAGTACCAGCTCTGCTTAGAATCAGTCAAAAGTCAGTTAATATGCATAAACACATGTAAGAATAGAATGTGGATCAAAAAGCATTTTGAGATAGATCCCTGAAGTAGTCAAGTCACATGAATCAATCAACTAGGTGAAGATATGCCACATTATTTTCAAATACAGTATTCAAACAGGTGTTGTTGCTTTTTCAAGGATAGAAAAGGGACAAGTTCTGATTTAGCAAAGTTTCAAGACCAAACAACTCTATGATAATGACATGATGAGAATACTAAGAGCACGTTAGGATTCAAATCACATCAATTTGGATTTGACGTGATTTGCCTCAAACATGGATTTGTGATGTTGAACCGAGCATGCACTAAATGACAAATTGACCATCATGATATAGCAAAAAAAAGACTTTTTTTTTTTTCATATTCATCTCATACTGGTATAGAGGTATTATGAAAACTAGAAGTTTGTGATGTCATCCAAGCCAAGTTAAGTGAAACTAGAGCTTTGGGCTACATGAGCATAATGGATCCGGTCATCAGGCAAGTAAGTAGAAAAGCATAGAAGATTGCCTCAGGCACAATAAACACTGGGAGAAGTTCAGTTAAAAGAATTATATTTTCACCAAGCAACAAAGAAAAATTGCTTTACAAATTTCTGTTGACACACATTCACAATGTAATAGTTTCAGTGCTTCCTAATCAAGTTCAATTAAGTAAATGCATCCATAATTATTTTTTTGGCTTCATTTTATAAACATGGAATCCGCAATCCCTAATTTACAAATCTAACAGATAAAGAAGAGTCACACATGGCTCATTTAGACCCCAGAAATAATTACAAAAGTCGTACCACAACTTAGTCAAAAGATGGCATAAAAAATAGAAAGCATGAAAAGTGTAAGACAACCCAATCCAACCTTGCTTTTGGTGTCTGCATATTTTAATCTCCAAAGTCTTGAGCAATACAAAGGAAAATGAAAAGACCACTTCTTTGAAGTCCCTGACCCACTATTCCTGCAATAGGAAACTTAGTAAGAACTAAAGACAAATAAGAATTTGATTTATAAATGACGAAAAAGAAATATTTCTCAAGTGATGACCACCAAGGATCAGCATTTAACTTAACAAAAACAACAAAAAAAGCCCTAACAAACCAACAACATATAATCCCTTCAAAGAAACTCCAAGAAAACTAACTCCACTACCACCTACCAAATCCAAAATACCATAATTGTTTTCTTTTTTTTTTTTTAAAAAAAAAAAAAACCATCTTCAAAGCTCTTTCATGTTTAAGCACAACCTAACCTACAAGCCTTGTTGCTAACAGTGAATTTTCAGATTCCTCGCCAAACTTTAAAAACAAAAGGTGAAAATGAAGCTGAGAAAAGCAGGAATCTACAACAGATTTTCATTTTCGGAACCCCTTTTCCTTTCCAGTTGAGTGAAACTGCAGTTTGGAACAAGACACAAAGTTGACGAGTCACATAACAACACACTCATCTTTGACCCACAGAAACCCAGATCTACAAAACATGCGCTCTAAAAACCAAATAACTAATCCAAAGTAACACAGACACCATTACCTCAGTAAAAACAAACTACATGTTGTGTTCCAAATTCAACCAATAGTAATCTTCTGACACAAAAACAAAAACTAAACTCAAAAACAAAAACTAAATATTTTCACACATTGAGAATATGGTACCTTAAAAAGGCTAAAAAAACAAATTTTTAAGTGACAGGTGCTATTATTTGGAGAAAGTTAAAGAAGCAAAACAAAGACAAAGCATAGCAAAGTTGACAAAACAGAGTGAAGTAATGAGTTGTGAAGTGTCTGACCAGAATGTTCAAATGAGTAGAATGTGTGAGTGTGAAGTGTGAAAAGAGGAAAACCCTAGTGTGAGGAAGTGAAGAGAAAGCATAGAATAGAAGGGAAGGTGGTGGTGGTGTGAGTTGAGTTTGGCTTATTATGTGTGCTCAGTTCCCAAGTGTTGTGAGTGTGTCATTGTTATTTCTGTGTCAGCAGTGAAACCAAACGAAAATAGGAGCCAACACAAAAAATACGTTTCGAGCCAAGACAACATTAATGACAAACGCTCTTTGGCTTCCACGCGCTTCTTTCCACTTCACTTATTATGTGAATGTGAATGTGAACACTGAACACCCCCACACATAAACAATGCTACATTCGAGAGTCAATACTCCAAACTTTTATTGTTACTCTCATTAGATTTTATTATTATTATTATCTCGACTTAAATATTTTTTTAATGAATTTTACTTTAGTGTGCATTAAAAAAAATTAATTTTAATTTAGTGTATTTAACAATGGTTTTATTGACGCTATCGTCTTGCGGAAAAAAATATATTCAAATTATTTATTAATTCAAGAGAGGAATGTTATTGACATTTATTAAAATTATTATAAAATTGTGTGAATCTCTTCTCTTATTTAATTAATTTTATTTATATTTTCTATATCCAATAATATGTAATTAATAATTATAAAGAAACACTCATCGTGTTAAACATTCCAGGTAAAAAAAAAACGTTCTTCTTATTAAATATATTATAACATATGATTGAAATTATTTGAATTAGGGTTTTATTAATCGAAGACTTAAGGATATTGATTAAAAAATATAAAAATATTATGTTAATCATAAAATAATATAAAAAAAATTATGAAGAATGTTTATTTTAAAATGTAACAATAAGTTCTCTAAATATAAATTTCAATAATATTATGCATAGAGATACTATTTTCACGAATATGTTTTGTAGAAAAATAGTTCTAACTTAAAACATATTATTTAATTAAAATGTGGAAAAACAAAATAGAAGAAGAAATGTGGATGAATGAAATGAATATAGATAGGTATTACAGGAGATAAATTTTCGTAATATGTTAACATTAAAGATGAAATATATATATATATATATATATATATATATATATATATATATATATATATATATATATATATATACACGTAAAAAAGATAAACATAAGAAGGGGTTGAATTGTGTTAATTAAAAAATTTATCTCTTTCGTTTGTGAGTTTCAAAATGGTTCAGACGAAACAACGTTTATATTGAAAGATTGATTTTAATAAACAAACGTTAGATTATGATTATCCCCAGTTAGTCAATCAGATGAAACAAATAAACATAAATATTTTTATACTGGTTCGTCTATTCAAGACTACGTCCAGTTACCCAGCAACAACTGAGTTTTCACTATAAACCGTGAAAAAGTTTACAAGTATTGTTTGAACCTAGCCACTTCTGGCTATTACAAGATATTCTTTGCTCCCAGCCTTCTCAGGCTAAACAACCAAGGTATTCTTTGAACCCAACCTCCACAGGCTAATACAAAAGGTATTCTTTGAAACACAGCCTCCTCAGGCTAAAGTACCACACAAGTGGATTTGAAAAGATGTTTAAAAACAAAGATTTTCCTCTTCGCAGAGAGGGTTTTACAATAAAGTTCTTAGCACAGAATTGAGCGAGTTCTCAGAAGATGGGATAAGAGAAGCGTATTCGCCAATTGATTCTTGATGCTATGAAGTCCTTTTATAGGCATCTTCTTCAAATAGTCGTTAGACTCATTTGAATGCCGTTGAGAGTCGTTGAGAAATCTTCTTGAGAGCTTTCCAAAAGTTTGTCAGTTGTACTTGATTGATTGATGAAGAGTCGCAGCGGATATAGCGGACTAAATTGTGCGCAATACTTTTTCTGACTTGTACAGAGATGTGACAAAAGGTGAAGACCTTTTTGACTTTGGTGTGTAAGCTCGAATCCCTATATTGATCTTGGATGCTTCTCATGAGAACTTCTTCAGATTTGAAATCTTGGCGCGAATGACTCAACTTGACTTCACTTTTGAACAGACGATGTATTTCTTCAGTCTTCAGTTGTTGTTGTTTCGTCTCATCCTATCGTCTTAAGACTTCACTCTTTAGACAGACGAAGGGCTTTAGCTTGAGTAGTCTTCTTCCTTCTGTGCATGTATCGTCTGATGGCTTGGCTTTTGGACAGACGCAGAATTTCACTTTTGAAGGGTCATGTTTCGTCTGTGCTGGTTTCGTCTTAGCAAGTCTTGGGTAGCTTGGTTTCGTCTGTCTTGTAATTAATCAAAATCTTGAGACGTTAATCATCCTTGATCTAACAATCTCCCCCTTTTTGATGATTACAAACCATACCAAGAAAATCTGCACAAGACATGGTTAGACAGAAACAAACAGTCTCAAAAAGCCAGATTGACATCAAGACGATGTTTTCTGAATAATACCTCTTTATAAAAGATTGTTACATCAATGCGATGTAATCTTTGTACATTATTACACTGATATAGACAGAAAACCAATAAAGAATAACCAATAAAGAATTACAATGTATTTTCTATACTAATAAAGAAAGAAAAAAAAAACATTAATACAAGTATAATACATGGCTCCCTTATTGTTTAAGACTCCCCCTCAGACGATGCTCCTTGCTTGCTTGCTCTTGGTCGCTCCCCCTCAGACAATGCTTTCCCCTTGTACCTTTCTCCTTTCCCTTGGGATATCTCTTTTCTCTTTGTCTCTCCCTTGGGCTGTGAATCATCAAAACATGATCGCGAAGAAGGCTTTGGCTTCTTGTTAAGCAGGGTCATCACAATGTCTTTCAATTGCTGCACTTCAGACGATAGAGAAGCTTGATTTTCTTCAAGTTCTCTATTCTTTAACTTCAAGTGCTCACAATTCTCCTCCAAGGCATCATATTTACGCTTCAGAGTCTTATACTCCTCAGCTTCTTGAATATCAGCCTCAAGAACCTCAATCGCCTCAAAGAACCTCAATCGCTCAAAACCTCCACCACATCATCAACTTGCACTTGTGGTGTTTGAGGTTCTTCCACTATAGGTACAGTGTCATCAATAATGAGCACTGATGGAGTCTTCTTCAGACGCAGTGTGAAGAGTGGAAAGATAAGGTCAGCCGTGAAGTTCTGTTCCCATTGCCATGAGTACATCTTTGTTGGAACAGAGACTTCAAGATCCGGATGCTCCTGAGATGGGAGTGTATATGCAAAAGCTCCACCAGGAAACACCCTGCCACATACGGTAGAATCCTCATCAAATGAGGTTCCAGAGCAAAACTTTGAAGTGGCTTCATGATCTTCTATCATCCGTTGTATCTTTGGATTGATAGGGCTTGAGGCTTGTGATTGTATTGCCTTGAGGTGCGTATAAACAGCAGACGGAAGAAGTTTGGAGATGTGCCTTGCATATTTGAAGGTTCTGGGGACAGACGGTACTTTCTTCTCTTTACCCTTAGCCAAAAGCTTGACCAAGCATGGTTGTTTTCTGTCTAAGACGATTGTGTACTTAGTTTCGTCTGACACCAGCGAAGAGAACTGTGAACCCACCATGAAGGGACAATATCTCTTATCCTTCTTAGCTTGACGATCAATGTGATAGAAGGAAACTTCTTTTTCCTTGGCTTCCCTTCTATAGGCACCAGCTATCAACTTGAAGGTCAAGTTGTAGTCTTCCGGTAGGGCGTGAGCGAACTCCTCAGGATCTTCATATTCGTTGAGGAGGATTGAATAGCGGGGGCTGATTCCTGAGCAATGAGGTCTCGTCCATGGGAGCACAATTCCTAGAGAGTGTCCTAGACCGACATACTCTGTTTTATTGAGTGGAATTGTGAAAGGCATTGGATCATGGCGATCTATGGCGTCGAGATGCCAATGTGTGCAATCTTTTGGCTCATAGTTGGTAGAGTTTGCGTCTCCATATCTACAATGATGGAATACAGGCGCATTTACCTCATACCGAACCTTCCACTTTGTGTTTTCTCTGTGTGGGATGTGAGGTTCATAGCCAAGTGTTGGTCCTTCAATCACAGACTTAGCAAGATGATCCTTGTATGCTTGTATGTTTTCTAAGCCCTTGATGACTAGGTTGGCCAGTGTGTCCCAGGGCAGACACTTTAGCCAATTGCGTTGCTCCTCTAGGGTGTAGATGGTGTCTTCATTGAAATTCACCTGCTTCAAGGGTTTATTGTATAGAATGGGATTTACAAATCTCCCTAGTTGAAAACCCTTCTTCCCTCTGTATTGGTATGGGTTCTTCAACTCTATGTAAGGAGTATCCCTTATGTACAGGTCTTCATCGTCTGCTAAGATGTCTTTTGTAGCAGACTCAGACGATTCAGCTTCAGTGGAGAATTCTTCAATCTTCTCTCCAATGATCCAGTCAGGTTTGACCGGTTTCTCAGCACAGGTGCTCTCAGTGAAGCTCCTCATGACTAATTTGTTTAGAAACGAATAGTCCACCTTGTGCTTTGGGGGTAAGTCTTCTGGATTGATCACATCAGCATGTGATCTCCCCCATGTAGCATCCACCTTTATAACTTCAAGTTGTTCTTCATCAGACGAAGAACTAACTTCTTCAATAAGCACATAGTCTTCAGACGGAATCTCCTTCGTCTGGTGGTAAGATGCTTCCTCAGACGCAGCAGGTAGCGTCTGTGCAAGGAATGCGTTCAGCGGAGACGCAACAATAGGGGTAGCCCTATGTTTGTCTTGGAGTGATGGAGAGACCTCCATTGTGGAGACTTCTTCGTTCAACATAGTTTCCAACTCCTCCGCAAGCTGGGCATTATCCTTCTGGATCTGGGCAGTTTCTTCACTGTTCATGCCCTCTGAGGTTGCTGGAGCAGATGCAGCCTCAGACGATCCAATGCAACGAACTCTATCGAGAAAGATCCTTTCTCTCTCAGCATGAAGCAATATGGAGACCCTTTTTGCCTTTTTCAGCGCTCTTTCTCCGTCTGTCTCACCAGCTACGACAGACGCAAGTTTTTGCTTCATCTTCTCCTTGCCTTTTGCAGCCTTTTCAAGAGCAATCTTTCTGGCTCTTGCTTTTTCCTCTGCTGCTTTCTTCTGCTTTTCTTCGTCTGTGAGAATCTTTATAAACGGAACACCTTCAGACGATATGTTGACCCCTTCATCTTCATTAGGGGATATCGTCTGACCCTTTGGCTTGGCACCAATGTGCTTAATTCTGATGGTCCTTTTTTTCTTCTTGAGAGGTTCTTCAAGAACGTCCTCAAAAGGAACCTCAGAAATAATCACGGGAGGAAGAGGTTGGGGTTGGTTTAGTGTTTGGGATGTTGTTTGGGATGATGTTTCGGTTTGTGTTTGGGGTTGTGTTTTGGTTTGTGTTTGGGCTTTAGCACGCTTGATGCGAGCTCTATGTGGGGGGTCCTTGGTTATTGGTGAAAGTGGTTCTTCTTCCCTTGGTGAATGAAGGAGGAAGCTAGGTGCCAGGTGCATCTTCGCAAAGGTGCTACCTTTGACTTCCTTCCCTTCTTTGTGCCACACTACTCTGATGACATCAAAGCCCTGGTTGATGATGATCTTGGTGAAGAGGGTGGCGTAAGGAATGCTGCTCTTCCAACGAATGTTTCTATTCTTCAGCGCACTTACCCAGTGATCAAGGATAATGTGCGGAAGACTCATCCTTGCTTTCCTCAAACAGTAGAAGATACAAAACCTGTCTCGAGTACTCACATTGTCACGAGAACCAGTCCTCGGCATGAAGACGTTGTAGAGCAAGTTGTGGATGATTCTTCCAGTGGGGCAGAGATTCCCTGATCTGAAGAATTTGGGGTCTTCAGTGTTACGGATCTTTGCGTAGATGATTTTGTCCACGTGCTTCTCGGATTCAATCTTCATCCAATCTTGACTATAGAAACGCCCTTCGACCTTACAGTTGTCGGCTTCAACAATGACATCGATGGTGATGATGTACTCCTTATTGTCGATAGTACCGACAATACCATCTTCGAACTCCTTAGCATCGCTCCAAAATTCGGCGTATGCCTCCATCAGCCATTCCCCTCTCATAGCAGCAGACTCCATCCAGCCAGTGTGAGTTAGAAGCTTGGCGACTCTGTCAGATACACTCTCTATAGTCTCTCTTGAGATCCACTTGCTGGGCAAAAACAGGTCTTGAGCAAAGAAAGTGGCTTCCGCAGCTTTGGTGTTCTTGGCGGCCATTGTTGATATTTGAAAAAGAGAGAATAAGAGCTTAGTGAGTAATAGGTTTAGAGAGTTCAAAAACTTCGAATGCATTAAAGAGTAAAAGAGTGAACTTTCAAGAGTATTTATAGGCATATATAAAAACAGTTGTGATTCATCAGACGAAAGAGATTTCGAAAACTGCCCCTGATTTGACGTGTCCACATCATTGCCTTTTCAATGATTGATTTGACCTCTGCAATTCACGGCGCGTGCCTATCAATGTCCTAGAATAGTGTAATAAATGACAAACACATTTATTGCTTCTTTTAATTTGTCCCTGCACACTTGAGATAAACTTGTTAAACAAGAATATGATTAAGGCTCGTTGAATTTTAACACAGTAACTATTCAACTTGATCAGACGCAATGTTTCATCTTAACACGAAATAATGTATAGACGGAACAAAAAAAATAACTAGCTCAGACGGAACAATTTTCAATCTTTTAAAGAAATAATTCCAAGATTTTCTTTAATGAACTTGAACCGTGTTTCGTCTAATGCTTTGGTAAATATATCTGCCCATTGAAAATCAGTTTGTACAAACTGTATATCGAAAATACCTTTTTGTACATAATCTCTTATAAAATGAAAACGAATTTCAATATGTTTAGCTTTCGAATGTTGAATAGGATTTTTGCTAAGATTAATTGCACTAGTGTTATCACAAAATACTGGTATATGATTTTCAAACCTGGAGTAATCTTCAAGTTGATGTTTTATCCACAGTAATTGTGAGCAACACCCTGCCGCAACAATATACTCTGCTTCAGTTGTTGAGAGTGCAATGGAGTTTTGTTTCTTGCTTGACTAAGATATTAGTGATGATCCAAGGAATTGGCATCCACCACTTGTGCTTTTTCTCTCCACTTTGTCTCCAGCATAATCCGCATCACAAAAGCCTCTTAAACTGAAATCACTCTGTATACCGTCTGATCAATGGACTTACCTGACTCATCCTTGTTGAGATTTGCTCCAGACGAATGCATAGGGGTCTTCATAGGCTTGGCATTTTCCATCTTGAACTTCTTGATAAGTTCCTTTGTGTATTTCTGTTGATGGATGTAGATTCCTTCTTTCGTCTGCTTGATTTGAAGTCCTAGAAAGAACTTCAATTCTCCCATCATGCTCATTTCAAACTCATCCTGCATTAGCTTTGAAAAATCCTTGCACAGAGAATCATTAGTAGCTCCAAAGACTATATCGTCTACATAAATTTGGACTATAATAAAGTCTTTTGAAACACTTTTCTTGAAGAGAGTTGTATCAACCTTTTCTCTTGAGAAACCATTTTTAAGAAGAAAAGAACTGTGTCTATCATACCACGCTCTGGGAGCTTGTTTAAGACCATACAATGCTTTCTTAAGTTTGAAAACATGATTAGGTTGAGATAAACTTTCAAAACCAGGATGTTGTTTTACATACACTTCTTCTTCTATGAAACCATTTAGAAAAGCACTTTTTACATCCATTTGATATAAGACGATATTCTTGTAAGCAGCAAAAGCAAGTAATATTTTGATTGCTTCTAATCTAGCTACAGGTGCAAAAGTTTCTGTAAAATCAATACCTTCTTGTTGATTATATCCTTGTGCTACTAAACTCGCTTTGTTTCTTACCACTTTTCCAGCTTCATCAAGCTTGTTTCTGAACACCCATCTTGTCCCAATGATGCTTTTGTTCTTAGGTCTTTCAACTAGGGTCCATACATCATTCCTTGTGAACTGATTAAGTTCTTCTTCCATAGCCAAGATCCAATCGTTATCTTGAAGAGCATCTTTAACATTCTTTGGCTCTATGTTTGATACAAGAGCATATCCAGACGATTCCTTTAGCTTCGATCTAGTTAGAACACCTTGATTCCTATCTCCAATGATAAGATCTTTAGTGTGGTTAGAAGCAAACTTTCATGATCTTGCAGGGGCTTGATTTCTTTGTTGATGAGTATCAGACGAAGAGGGTTCGTCTGTGCTTCTATCGTCTGCTCTTGTTTCGTCTGACCCTTGTTTATCATTTTGACCAGAAGGGTTAATCTGCAAATTATCAAACAGGTTTTCTAGGTCTGATATTTCTTTATCAGCCTTTGAGTTATCTTGGAACTTTACATGAATTGATTCCTCTACAACTTGCGTCTTAGAGTTAAAAACTCTATAGGCCTTAGATGTGTTGGAATATCCAAGAAAGATTCCTTTTACCACCTTTGAATCAAACTTGCCAAGTTGATCTTTAGTGTTTAAGATAAAGCATTCGCATCCAAAAGGATGGAAATAAGAAATGTTGGGTCTTCTTCTTTTCCATAGTTTATATGGAGTCTTATTCAATATTGGTCTTATCAATATTCTGTTTTGAATATAACAGGAAGTATTAACTGCTTCTGCCCAATAATATTTAGGGAGAGAGCTTTCATGCAACATAGTTCTAGCCATTTCTTGTAAAGTACGATTTTTCCTTTCCACAACTCCATTTTGTTGAGGAATTCTTGGAGACGAAAAATTGTGAAATATACCATTTTCAAAACAAAAGGCTTTGAACTCAGAATTTTCAAATTCTGTTCCATGATCACTCCTTACAGACGCAATACATATTCTTTTTTCTTTTTCAACACGTTTACAGAATATTTCAAAAACCTTGAATGACTCATGTTTATGGGCTAGGAAGTATACCCATGTGAATCTAGTATAGTCATCTACAATGACAAGTCTATATCTCTTCCCTCCAAGACTTTCAGTCTGAGTGGGTCCAAAGAGATCAATGTGTAACAGTTCTAGCGGTCTTATCGTGGAAACAACATTTTTTGATTTGAAAGAAGCTTTGAGTTGTTTCCCATGCTGACAAGATTCACACAGACGATTGGTTTTCCAAGATATTTTTGGCAAACCTTTTACAAGATCCTTTTTAGGAATTTTTGAAATATACTTGAGACTTAAATGTCCAAGCTTTTTGTGCCAAATATCTTGTTCATCGTCTGCTGAAATCAAACATGTTACATTCTGATCACTCAGGTCAGAAAGACAAACCTCATAAAGGTTATTCTTTCTTTTCCCAATAAAAAGAAAAGATTTATCTTTGTTTCTGACTATACACTCATAAGAGTTAAAAGCTACTTCATATCCACTATCACAAAATTGACTTATGCTAAGTAGATTGAAGTTAAGGCCTTTAACATATGATACGTTCTAGATAAGTGTATTGGGTGTCTTACCAACAGTCTCAATGCCAAGAATTTTACCTTTTCCAGAACCGTAGGAGACAGACCCTTTACTTGGTCTGAGGTCTTGGAACATAGACAGGTCTCCCGTCATGTGTCGTGAGCAACCACTGTCTAGGTACCAGCTTGAAGTCTTGTCTCTTCCCATTAAGGATATCTGCAACAGGAACAATAAGTGACTTTGGTACCCAAATCTTTTTGGGTCCTTTCTTGTTAGTTACAAAAGACTTCTTTTTGTTTTTAGCCTTTTTGTAGTTATTAGGAACCTTGTTGTGATTCCTCTTCTTTTGAGCGATGAAACAGTTTGTTTTTTTTTTCGTCTGTCTCCTTAACATAACCGAGTCCACTTTTATCATTAGGTGATCTCCTATATTTTCAAATATTTTCAAGAATGGAGGATCCCTTTGTAAACTTGATTAAGTCATTGAGTAAGGACTCATTTTCTTTCTTTAATCTTTCGATTTCAAGAATGAAAATGTCCTTTTCAGACTCAGACGAAACATCATTTGATACTTTCTTGTCTAGTAACTCAATTTCAGATTTCAAAACCGCATTTTCTTCCAAGGCTTGTCTCAGCTTGGTTTTGCAAGTTTTGTATTGCTGAGCAATAAAGTGAGAGTGAGCTAGAAGTGTATCATATGACATTTCTTCTCGATTCGACTCGACTCGAAGAAGAGAGGATGAAGAAGTTTCATTGTAATTTACCTCTGTTGAGACATGGTCTCCAGCCATGAGACAGATGTTTGCTGTTTCTTCTTCTTCAGAGGATTCCTCTGAGCTTTCACTGTCAAGGTCTTCCCAAGTCAGTAAGCTCTTCTTTCCTTTATCTTTTCTAGAGCTCCACCTCTTTTTTTCTGATGCCTGGGACATTCTGACCTCATATGTCCCGGTTTTCTGCATTCATAGCACACAACCTATGTGCTTTCTTCTTTGGTTGATGACTTCTCAGGGAGCTTCTTCTCCTTTTTCTTGAAGAAGCGTTGGCCTCTGCCTTTCTTCATCATCATTCTTTTGAATCGTCTTGCCATGAGGGAGACTTCGTCTTCGACGAACCATCGAGACGATTCTCGATTCGGTTGAATCGGCCTTCAAAATCTTTATTTTCTTTTTTTGTCCTTCTTGTAACCTTCTTTAGGGATGTTATTGACGGATGGAAGAGCTATAGGTTCTTGAACCTTGATCTTCTACCTTTTACATAAGAGTACATCATGTACCCTTAGTGCTCCAATTAACTCGTCTAGAGTTAATGTCTTCATATCTCTTCCAACAGAGATAGCTGTGGACATGGCTTCCCAAGGCGGTGGGAGACTGTCCAAGATCTTCATGTTGTTCTGGGCCTTTGTGAAAGTGATTCCCAGAGCAATGAGCCCATTCAATATTGTTTGGAATCTTCCAAACATCATATTGATTGACTCTCCTTTCTTCATAGAGAACATTTCATATTCTCTTTGAAGAGTAGCGCCTTCCTCATTCGACATCTTCGGTGCCTTCATATGAGATTTTGAGAGCATCCCATAGTTCTTTAGCAGTTTGTAGGCACGAGAATCCGTTGTACTCGATTCCGGAGAGAAAGCACACATAAGAGCATATCTTGCTTTGTTGTTCAACTCCATCATAGAGTATTCTTCGTTTCCCCATTCTCCTTCAGGCTTTACAATGGGGATATCTCCTGTGGTGATTATATTCCATAATCTGTATTGGGTTGACTTGATGTACATCTCCATCCTGTCGACCCCGGTAGATGGATAATCATCTCCGAGAGAATCTTTGGAGGTTTGTTCATTGAAGCTCCTCCTGGATAGAAAAGATGGTCCTTGTGAGTCCATGTTGGATCTTTTCCTCTAGCATTTGGTATTTCAACCCTAAAAGGCGAGCTCGATACCAAACTGTAAAAGATAAACACAAGAAGGGGGGTTGAATTGTGTTAATTAAAAAATTTATCCCTTTCGTCTGTGGGTTTCAAAACGGTTCAGACGAAACAACGTTTATATTGAAAGATTGATTTTAATAAACAAACGTTAGATTATGATTATCCTCAGTTAGTCAATCAGATGAAACAAATAAACACAAGTATTTTTATACTGGTTCGTCTATTCAAGACTACGTCCAGTTACCCAGCAACAACTGAGTTTTCACTATAAACCGTGAAAAGATTTACAAGTATTGTTTGAACCCAGCCACTTCTAGCTTTTACAAGATATTCTTTGCTCCCAGCCTTCTCAGGCTAAACAACCATGGTATTCTTTGAACCCAGCCTCCACAGGCTAATACAAAAGGTATTCTTTGAAACACAGCCTCCTCAGGCTAAAGTACCACACAAGTGGATTTGAAAAGATGTTTGAAAACAAAGATTTTCCTCTTCGCAGAGAGGGTTTTACAATAAAGTTCTTAGCACAGAATTGAGCGAATTCTCAGAAGATGGGATAAGAGAAGCGTATTCGCCAACTGATTCTTGATGCTATGAAGTCCTTTTATAGGCGTCTTCTTCAAATAGTCGTTAGACTCATTTGAATGTCGTTGAGAGTCGTTGAGAAATCTTCTTGAGAGCTTTCCAAAAGTTTGTCAGTTGTACTTGATTGATTGATGAAGAGTCGCAGCGGATATAGTGGACTAGATTGTGCACAATACTTTTTCTGACTTGTACAGAGATGTGACAAAAGGTGAAGACCTTTTTGACTTTGGTGTGTAAGCTCGAATCCTATCTTGATCTTGGATGCTTCTCATGAGTACTTCTTCAGATTTGAAATCTTGGCGCGAATGACTCAACTTGACTTCACTTTTGAACAGACGATGTATTTCTTCAGTCTTCAGTTGTTGTTGTTTCGTCTCATCCTATCGTCTTAAGACTTCACTCTTTGGACAGACGAAGGGCTTTAGCTTGAGTAGTCTTCTTCCTTCTGTGCATGTATCGTCTAGTGGCTTGGCTTTTGGACAGACGCAAAATTTCACTTTTAAAGGGTCATGTTTCGTCTGTGCTGGTTTCGTCTTAGCAAGTCTTGGGTAGCTTGGTTTCGTCTGTCTTGTAATGAATCAAAATCTTGAGACGTTAATCATCCTTGATCTAACAATCTCCCCCTTTTTGATGATTACAGACCATACCAAGAAAATCTGCACAAGACATGGTTAGACAGAAACAAACAGTTTCAAAACGCCAGATTGACATCAAGACGATGTTTTCTGGATAATATCTCTTTATAAAAGATTGTTACATCAATGCGATGTAATCTTTGTACATTATTCTACAAGACAGACGAAACTTTCTCAAACGGAACATCAGCAAGCAAGTCAGACGAAACAAGCACAAACGAAAGATGACCCCTCAAAATTGATGTCATTCGTCTGTCTCAAGTCAAAGTTATCAGACAATAGGATAAGAAGAAATCTCTTAGTCTGAAGAAATGTATCGTCTGTCCAAGAAGTGAAGCAAAGAATGAGTCACTCGTGCCAAGATTTCAAATCTTAAGGAGTACTTTTTAGAAGCATCCAAGATCAGTATGGGGATTCGCGCTTACACATGGAACTCGAAAAGGTCTTCACCTTTTTGCAAAGTCTCTGTACATGTCAGAAAAAGTACTGCGCACGCTATCTAAATCCGCTGCACACGCCATCAATCACTCAGGTACTATCTGACACCCTTTGGAAGCTCTCGAGGAAAATATTCAACGACATTCTTTTGTGTCTAACGGATATCTGAAGACATTGCCTATTTAAAGACTTCACACCTTCAAAGTTTAGTTGGCGAACACGCTTCTAGTATTCAATCTTCTGTGATTTCGCTCACTATACCTGTTGTACTTCATTGTAAAACCCTCTCTGCGAAGAGGAATTCTTCTTGTTTAAAACATCTTCTTCAAATCCACTTGTGTGGTGTTTTAGCCTGAGGAGGCTAGTTGTCCAAAGAATACCTTTGTTGTTTAGCCTGTGAAGGCTGTGTTCAAAGAATATCGTGTTATAGCCAGAAGTGGCTGGGCGCAAATAATATTTGTAACCCTTTCACGGTTGGTAGTGAAAACTCAGTTGTTACTGGGTAACTGGACATAGTCTTATATAGACGAACCAGTATAAAAATACTTGTGTATTTACTTCTCTAAGTTTTTCGACTAACGAGGATAATTAAACTATAACGTCTCTTCTTTAAAAACAATCCTTGAAGATTAAAATTATTTCGTCTGAACATATTTAAACTCACAGACGAAAGGGAAATTTTTTTTTTATAAAACACAATTCAACCCCCCTTCTTGTATTCTATCTTTTAAAGTTTGGTATCAGAGCTCAGCCTCTAAGGGTTGAGCGCTTTACAGCTACTAGAGGAAAAGATCCTAGATGGAGTCACAAGGACCTTCGTTCTTGTCTGGAGGGTCATCCATGAACAAGCCACCGGCGTTCTCTGGTGATGATTATCCTTACTGGGCTGATCGGATGGAGATGTACATCAAATCCACCCAGTACAGACTGTGGAACATCATAACTTAAGGAAACATCCCTATTGTCAAACCTGAAGTTGAATGGGTAAATGAAGAATTCTCGCTTATGGAACTTAACAACAAAGCCAGATATGTCATCATGTGTGCATTGTCAAGGACAGAATACAACAAATTCTGTGCTTACAAAACAGCTAAAGAGCTTTGGGATGCCCTCAAGATTTCCTATGAAGGAACTGAGGATGTGCGTATGAGGAAAACCGCTACTCTTCAAAGAGAATATGAGATGTTCTCAATGAAGAAAGGAGAATCTATTGACATGATGTTTGGAAGATTCCAAACGATATTGAATGGACTCACTGCGCTGGACATTACTTTCACCAAGGCTCAAAACAACATGAAGATATTGGATAGTCTTCCTCCTCCATGGGAAGCTATGTCCATTGCCATCTCAGTTGGGCGTGATATGAAGACATTAACTCTTGACGAGTTAATAGGAGCCTTGAGAGTACATGAGGTACTTCTGTGTAAGAGAGACAAGATCAAAGTTCAAGAACCCATAGCTCTTCCGTCTCTCAACAACATGACAAAGGAGGAAACTCCTAAGAAAGAAAGAAAGAAGAAGCACAAAGTTCTGAAAGCTGACACCACTAAATCTGATTCGTTTTCATGGCCAGACGCTTTAAGAAGATGATGATGAAAAAGGGGAGAGGTCAACGCTTCTTTAAGAAGAAGGAAAGAAAGCTCCCGAAAAAATCTTCAAGCAAGGAGGAGAGCTCAGAAGTTATCTGCTATGAGTGTAGAAAACCTGGACACATGAGATCAGAGTGTCCAAGATTAAAGAAAAGATGGAATCCTCGCAAAGACAAGGATAGGAAGAGTCTAGTGACTTGAGAAGACCTTGATAGCGAAGGCTCAGAGGAATCCACTGAAGAAGAAGAAACTGCAAATATCTGCCTCATGGCTGGAGACACCGTCTCATCAGAGGTAATTGAATATGAAACTTCTTCATCCTCTTCATCTGAGTCTGAGTCGGAATCAGAAGAAATTTCATACGATACACTTTTGGCTAACTCACATTTTATTGCTAAGCAATACAAAGTATGCAAAGCCAAGTTAAAACAAATCTTGGAAGAAAATGCTACTTTGAGAACTGAAAATGAGTTACTGCAAAAAGAAGTATCAGATGAAAAATCATCTGAGTCTGAAAAGGATAATTTTATTTCTGAAATTGAAAGATTGAAGAAAGAAAATGAATCCTTACTCAAAGACTTAAAAAAGTTCACTAAGGGATCCTCTGTGCTAGAAAATATTTTAAAACATGGGAGATCTCCATCTGATAAGAGTGGACTTGGTTATGTTGAAGAGTCAGACAAAAAGAAAAACAATTATTCTGTCTGCTCATAAAAAGAAGATAAAAAATTACAATAAGGTTCCAAATAATTATAGAAAAGATAAAAGAACCTTAAACAAAAATAAATCTTCTTTCACTAACAAAGAAGGACCCAAAAAGATTTGGGTACCAAAGTCACTCATTATTCTTGTTGCAGACATCCTTAATAGGAAAAGAGAGGACTTCAAGCTGGTACCTGGACAGTGGGTGCTCACGACACATGACGAGAGACCTGTCTATGTTCCAAGATCTCAGACCAAGTAAAGGGCCTGTATCATATGGTTCAGGGAAAGGTAAAATCTTAGGCATTGGGACTGTTGGTAAGACACTCAATCCTCTTATCCAAAATGTGTCTTATGTTAAAGGTCTCAACTTCAATCTACTTAGCATAAGTCAATTTTGTGACAGTGGATATGAAGTAGCTTTTAACTCAGATGAATGTATAGTAAAAAACAAAGACAAATCCATTCTATTTATTGGGAAAAGAAGGAATAACCTTTATGAGGTTTGTCTTTCTGACCTCAGTGATCAGAATGTGACATGTTTGATTTCAGCAAATGATGAACGAGATATTTGGCACAAAAAGCGTCGACATTTAAGTCTCAAGTATATTTCAAAAATTTCTAAAAAGGATCTTGTAAAAGGTTTGCCAAAAATATCTTGGAAATCCAATCGTCTGTGTGAATCTTGTCAGCATGGGAAACAACTCAAAGCTTCTTTTAAATCAAAAAATGTTGTTTCCACGACAAGACCGCTAGAACTGTTACATATTGATCTCTTTGGACCTACTCGGACGGAAAGTCTTGGAGGAAAGAGATATGGATTTGTAATTGTGGATGATTATACTAGATTCACATGGGTATACTTCCTAGCACATAAACACGAGTCATTCAGTGTTTTTGAAATATTCTGCAAACGTGTTCAAAAAGAAAAAGGAATATGTATTGCGTCTGTTAGGAGCGATCATGGAACAAAATTTGAAAATTCTGAGTTCAATGCCTTTTGTTTTGAAAATGGTATCTTTCACAATTTTTCATCTCTAAGAACTCCTCAGCAAAATGGAGTTGTGGAAAGGAAAAATCGTACCTTACAAGAAATGGCTAGAACTTTGTTGCATGAAAGTTCTCTTCCAAAATATTATTAGGCAGAAGCAATTAATACTTCTTGTTATATTCAAAACAGAATATTGATAAGGCCAATATTGAATAAGACTCCATATGAACTATGGAAAAAAAGAAGACCCGACATTTCTTACTTTCATCCTTTTGGATGTGAATGTTTCATCTTAAACCCTAAAGATCAACTTAGCAAATTTGATTCAAAAGTGGTGAAGGGATTCTTACTTGGATATTCCAATACGTCTAAAGCCTATAGAGTATTTAACTCTAAGACACAAGTTGTAGAGGAATCAATTCATGTAAAATTCCAAGATAACTCAAAGGCTGATGCAGGAAGAGTTCGAGATGAGCATGATGGGAGAACTAAAGTTTTTCCTAGAACTTCAAATCAAACAGACTAAACAAGGTATATACATTCATCAACAGAAGTATACTAAGGAACTCCTAAAGAAATTGAAAATGGAAAATGCCAAACCAATGAAAACTCCCATGCATTCGTTTGGAGCCAATCTCAACAAAGACGAATCAGGTAAGACCATTGATCAGACGATATACAGAGGTATGATTGGATCTCTTCTCTATCTCACTGCTAGTAGACCTGACATTATGTTTAGTGTCTGTCTATGTGCACGTTTTCAATCTGATCCTAGATAATCACATTTACAAGCTGTTAAATGCATTTTAAGATATCTTATTGGAACCACTAATCTCTCTATCTTTTATAAGAAAAGTAGTGATTTCAATCTAAGTGGTTATTGTGATGCTGATTATGCTAGAGATAAAGTGGAGAGAAAAAGCACAAGTGGTGGATGTCAATTTCTTGGTTCATCACTAATCTCTTGGTCAAGCAAGAAGCAAAACTCCATTTCACTTTCAACCACGGAAGTAGAGTATATTGTTGCTGCTGGGTGTTGCTCACAACTACTTTGGGTAAAACATCAACTTGAGGATTACTCCAGGGACAAATTAAAAGTAGCAATAAATGTGTCTTCATTTATTGCACTATTCTAGGATTTTGAAGAGCACGCACTGTGAATTGCAGAAGTTAAATCAATCATTAAAAAGGCAATGATGGGGACACGTTAAATCAGGGACGGTTTCAACTTCTTTCGTCTGATGAATCACAACCGTTTTTATCTTTGACTATAAATACCCTTAAAGTTCACACTTTTATTCTTTACTGCATTCACACTATCTCTGAATACTCTACTCACATAATTTCTCTCTCTTTTCAAACTTAACTATGGCCGCCAAGAATATCAAGGCAACCGAAGCAACCTTCTTTGCGCAAGATCTCTTCTTGTCTAGCAAATGGATCTCAAGAGCCACTATTGAGAGCATCTCTGACAGGGTATCAAAGATGCTGGTACACAATGGCTGGATGGATTTCGCAGAGATGAGAGGGTCATGGCTGATGGAGGCCTACGCGGAATTTTGGAGTGACGCAAAAGAATTTGATGATGGTATTGTAGGTACCATTGACAATAAGAAGTATATTATCATTATAGACTCCATTGCTGAAGCTGGAAATTGCAAAGCCGAAGGGTGCTTTTATAGCGCTGACTGGATGAGGTTAGAGTCTGAGGAACACGTAGACAAGATTCTCTACGGAAAGTTCAACGACCCCGAAGATCCCAAGTTTCTGAGATCAGGGAATCTATATCCCACAGGAAGAGTCATCCACAACCTTCTCTACAACATCTTCACACCCAGAACAGGCTCACGAGATAATGTGAGTACTCGTGACAGATTTTGCATCTTCTACTGTCTGAGGAAAGCAAGGATGAGTCTCCCTCACATCATTCTTCACCATTGGATAAGTGCGTTGAGAAATAGGAACATTCGTAGGAAGAGCAGTATCCCTTACGCCGCTCTCTTCTCCAAAATCATTATCAACCAAGGCTTTGATGCCACTGGCGTTGTTTGGCATGAAGAAGGAAAGGAGGTCAAAGGAAGCACCTTTGCCAAGATGCATCTGAATCCTGGCTTTCTTCATCACAATGTGAATGAAGAACAAGTTCTTCTTTCACCCATCACCAAAGATCCTCCTCACAAAGCTTGCATCAAACGCGCCAAAACCCAAACACAACACCAAACACAAACCCAAACACAAACCCAAACACAAGCTCAAACACAAGACCAAACACAAACCCAAACATCCTTTTCTCTTCCACCCGTGGTCATATCTGAAGTCCCTTTCGAAGATGCTTAAGAAGAGCCTCTTAGAAAGAAGAAGAGGACTATCAGAATAAAACATGTTGCGGCTAAGACGCAAGAGAAGACGATATCCCCAAATGAAGATGAAAGGGTTATGATATCGTCTAAAGGTGTTTCGTCTGTTAAAATTCTTTCAGACGAAGAAAAGCAGAAGAAAGCAGCAGAAGAAAAAGCAAGAGCCAGAGAGGTTGCTCTTCAAAAAGCTGCCAAAGGCAAAGAGAAAATGAAGCAGAAGCTCGCGTCTGTAGTTGTTGGAGAAACAGACGAATCAAAACAACTAAAAGAGGCTTTGAGGGTCTCTATGTTGCTTCAAGCTGAAAGAGAAAGAATTTTTCTCGAAAGCGTTAAGGGCATTGGATCGTCTGAAGCTGCATCTGCTCCAGCAACCTCAGAAGGCATGAATAGTGAAGAAACTGACCAGATCCAGAAGGACAATGCTTAGTTGGCAGAGGAATTGGAGACTATGCTTAATGACGAAGCCTCAACTATGGAGGTTTTTGCATCAACACTCCAAGACGAGCATAAGATAACTGTTTCTAATCCTATTGTTGCGTCTCCTCTCAATGTTGCCTTTGATCAGACGATACCTGCTGCGTCTGAAGAAGCATCCCACCAACAGACGATGGAGATTCTGTCTGAAGTAATAATTATTGAGGACATATGTTCTTCGTCTGATGAAGAACATGTTGATATAATAAAGGTGGATGCATCATGGGTGAGATCTCACGCTGAAGTCATTAATCTAGAAGATCTTCCACCCAAGCACAAGACTGACTATCCGTTCCTCAACGAATTAGTCATGAGAAGATTTGCTGAAAGCTCTTATGCTGAAAGACCAGTCAAGCCTGACTGGATTCTTGGAGATAAACTTAAAGATATCTCCGATGATGGTGAACCGTCTGAGTCTGCTAATGATGGTTACTTGGCGGACGGTGAAGACTGCTTTATAAAGGACACTCCATACATTGAGTTGAAGAATCCCTATCGGTACAGAGGTAAAAAGGGATTTCAACTTGGGAGATTTGTCAACCCCATCGTCTATCACAAACCCCTGAAGCCAGTGAACTTCAAAGAAGATTTCATCTATACTCCTGAAGAGCAACGCGAATGGCTAAAGCGTCTGTCTTGGGATAAACTGGCCTCCTTAGACATCAAGGGTTTAGAAGGAATAAACATGTACAAGGATCATCTAGCTGAATCGGTGATTGAAGGACCAGCTCTTGGCTATGAACCCCACATTCCTTTCAGAGAAAACATCAAGTGGAAGGTTCAACATGAAATCAATGCACCTGCATTTCACCACTACAGATATGGAGATCCCAGCTCCACCATCTATGAGTCAAAAGATTGCTCTCACTGGCATCTGGACACTATTGATCGTCATGATCCTGTACCCTTCACAATTCCAATGAACCAAACAGAGTATGTAGGTCTAGGACATACTCTTGGAATTGTTCTTCCTTGGACAAGACCACATTGTTCAGGAATTTGCCCCTGCTACTCCATCTTCCTCAAGGAATATGAAGACCCCGAAGAGTTTGCTCATGTTCTTCCTGAAGATTACAATATGGCATTCAAACTGATGGCCAATGCTTATAGAAGGGAAGAAAAAGCTAGATCAACTTCCTTCTATCACATTGAAAGGAGAGCAAAGAAGGAGATGACAGACTGTCCATTCATGGTGGGATCTCAATTTTCTTCTCTCATTTCAGATGAAACCAAGTTCTCAATCGTTTTAGATCGAAAACGACCTTGCTTGGTCAAGTTTTTGGCTAAAGGAAAAGAGAAGAAGACTTCGTCTGTCTCCAAAACCTTCAAGTTTGCAAGACACATCCCCAAGAGACTTCCGTCTGCTGATACTCGCATCTCAAATCTCTTCAAACCAATACCTCAAGACCTATCAATCCTGTTAGATCAAGGATGATTAACGTCTCAAGATTTTGATTAATTACAAGACAGACGAAACCAAGCTACCCAAGACTTGCTAAGACGAAACTAGCACAGACGGAACATGAACCTTCAAAGAAGAAATTATGCGTCTGTCCAAAAGCCAAGTCATCAGACGATACATGCACAGACGAAAGAGGACTACTCAAGCTAAAGTCATTCGTCTGTCCAAAGAGTGAAGTCTAAGACGATAGGATGAGACGAAACAACAACAACTGAAGACTGAAGAATCATATCGTATATCCAAAAGCTGAAGTCAAGTTGAGTCTTTCGCGCCAAGATTTGAAATCTAAAGAAGTACTCATGAGAAGCATCCAAGATCAGTATAGGGATTCGTGCTTACACACCAAAGTTAAAAAGGTCTTCACCTTTTGTCACAACTCTGTACAAGTCAGAAATAGTATTGCGCACAACCTAGTCCGCTATATCCGCTGCGACTCTCATCAATCAATCAAGTATAACTGACAACCTTTTTGGAAAGCTCTCTAGAAGATTTTTCAACGACTCTCAACGGCATTCAAATGAGTCTAACGGCTATTTGAAGAAGATGCCTATAAAAGGACTTCACAGCTTCAAGAATCAGTTGGCGAATACGCTTATCTCTATCCTTCATCTAAGAATTCGCTCAAGTCTGATATTAGAACTTCATTGTAAAACCCTCTCTGCGAAGAGGAAAAACTTTGTTTTTAAAACATCTTTCAAAGTCCACTTGTGTGGTATTTTAGCCTGAGAAGGCTGTGTTCCAAAGAATACCTCTTGTATTAGCCTGTGGAGGCTGAGTTCAAAGAATACCTTGTTAGTTTAGCCTGAGAAGGCTGGGAGCAAAGAATATCTTGTAATAGCCAGAAGTGGCTGGGTTCAAATAATGCTTGTAACCTTTTCACGGTTTGTAGTGAAAACTCAGTGGTTGCTGAGTAACTGGACGTAGTCTTGAATAGACGAACCAGTATAAAAACACTCGTGTTTATTTGTTTTGTTTGTTTAACTAACTGGGGATAATCATACTTTAACTTTTGCATATTAAAATCAATTCTTCAATATAAACATTGTTTCGTCTGAACCCATTTGAAACCCACAGACGAAAGGGATAAAATTTTTTAATTAACACAATTCAACCCCCCTTCTTGTGTTTATCTTTTACAGTTTGGTATCAGAGCTCAGCCTCTAAGGGTTGAGCGCCTAACAGCTGCTAGAGGACAAGATCCAGCATGGATTCACAAGGACCGTCATTCCTATCCGGAGGAGCCTCGATGAACAAACCTCCAGCCGTCCTCGGAGATGTACATCAAGTCAACCCAATACAGATTATGGAACATAATTACCACAGGAGATATCCCCATTATAAAGCCTGAAAGAGAATGGGGAAATGAAGAATACTCTATGATGGAGCTGAACAATAAAGCAAGATATGCTCTTATGTGTGCTCTCTCCAGAACAGAGTACAACATATTCTGTGCCTACAAAACTGCTAAAGAATTATGGGATGCTCTCAAAATCTCATATGAAGGCATTGAAGATGTGAGAATGAGGAAGGCTGCCACTCTTCAAAGAGAATATGAAATGTTCTCTATGAAGAAAGGAAAGTCAATAGATATGATGTTTGGAAGATTCCAAACAATATTGAATGGACTCACTGCTCTGGGAATCACCTTCACAAAGGTCCAGAATAACATGAAGATCTTGGATAGTCTCCCACCTCCTTGGGAAGCCATGTCCACAGCTATCTCTGTTGGAAGAGATATGAAGACATTAACTCTAGACGAGTTAATTGGAGCTCTAAGGGTACATGAGGTACTCTTATGCAAAAGAGACAAAATTAAAGTTCAAGAGCCTATAGCTCTTCCGTCTGTGAACATCATACCTAAAGAAGACACTGTCAAGAAGGACAGTAAAAAGAAAATGAAGATTCTGAAGGCAGATTCAACCGAATATGAGTCGTCTGATGATTCGTCTGAAGATGAAGTCTCTCTCATGGCCAGACGATTTAAAAGGATGATGATGAAGAAAGGCAGAGGCCAACGCTTCTTCAAGAAAAAGGAGAAGAAGTTCCCTGAGAAGTCATCAACCAAAGAAGAAAGCACAGAGATTGTGTGCTATGAATGTAGAAAACCGGGACATATTAGGTCAGAATGTCCCAGACTGAAAAAGAGGTGGAGCTCAAGGAAAGATAAAGGAAAGAAGAGCTTACTGACTTGGGAAGACCTTGACAGTGAAAGCTTAGAGGAATCTTCTGAAGAAGAAGAAACAGCAAACATCTGCCTTATGGCTGGAGACCACGTCTCAACAGAGGTAAATGTCAATGAAACTTCTTCATCCTCTTCTTCTGAGTCTGAGTCAGAATCAGAAGAAATATCCTATGATACACTTGTAGCTCACTCTCACTTTATTGCTCAGCAATACAAAACTTGCAAAACCAAGCTGAGACAAGTCCTAGAAGAAAATGCAGTTTTAAAATCTGAAATTGAGTTGCTAGACAAGAAAGTATCAGATAATGTTTCATCTGAGTCTGAAAAGGACATTTTCATTCTTGAAATCGAAAGATTAAAGAAAGAAAATGAGTCCCTTCTCAATGATCTAACCAAGTTTACAAAGGGATCCTCCATTCTTGAAAATATTTTAAATATAGGAGATCACCCAATGATAAAAGTGGACTTGGTTATGTTAAGGAGACAGACGAAAATAAAAACAAACCTGTTTTGTCTGATAAAAAGAAGAGGAATTACAACAAGGTTCCTAATAACTACAAAAAGGCTAAAAACAAAAAGATGCCTTTTGTAACTAACAAGAAAGGACCCAAAAAGATTTGGGTACCAAAGTCACTTATTGTTCCTGTTGCAGATATCCTTAATGGGAAGAGACAAGACTTCAAGCTGCTACCTGGACAGTGGTTGCTCACAACACATGACGGGAGACCTGTCTATGTTCCAAGACCTCAGACCAAGTAAAGGGTCTGTCTCATACGGTTCTGGAAAAGGTAAAATTCTTGGCATTGGGACTGTTGGTAAGACGCCCAATACTCTTATCCAGAACGTATCATATGTTAAAGGTCTTAACTTCAATCTACTTAGCATAAGTCAATTTTGTGACAGTGGGTATGAAGTAGCCTTTAACTCTGATGAGTGTATAGTCAGAAACAAAGATAAATCCATTCTTTTTATTGGGAAAAGAAAGAATAACCTTTATGAGGTTTGCCTTTCTGACCTGAGTGATCAGAATATAACGTGTTTGATTTCAGCAGACGATGAACGAGATATTTGACACAAAAAGCTTGGACATTTAAGTCTCAAGTATATTTCAAAAATTTCTAAAAAGGATCTCGTAAAAGGTTTGCCAAAAATATCTTGGAAAACCAATCGTCTGTGTGAATCTTGTCAGCATGGGAAACAACTCAAAGCTTCTTTCAAATCAAAAAATGTTGTTTCCACGACAAGACCTTTAGAACTGTTACACATTGATCTCTTTGGACCCACTCAGACTGAAAGTCTTGGAGGGAAGAGATATGGATTTGTCATTGTAGATGACTATACTAGATTCACATGGGTATACTTCCTAGCCCATAAACATGAGTCATTCAAGGTCTTTGAAATATTCTGCAAACGTGTTCAAAAAGAAAAAGGAATATGTATTGCGTTTGTAAGGAGTGATCATGGAACAGAATTTGAAAATTCTGAGTTCAAAGCCTTTTGTTTTGAAAACGGTATATTTCACAATTTTTCATCTCCAAAAACTCCTCAACAAAATGGAGTTGTGGAAAGGAAAAATCGTACTTTACAAGAAATGGCTAGAACTATGTTGCATGAAAGCTCTCTCCCTAAATATTATTGGGCAGAAGCAGTTAATACTTCCTGTTATATTCAAAACAGAATATTGATAAGACCAATATTGAATAAGACTCCATATGAACTATGGAAAGGAAGAAGACCCAACATTTCTTATTTTCATCCTTTTGGATGCGAATGTTTTATCTTAAACACCAAAGATCAACTTGGCAAGTTTGATTCAAAGGTGGTAAAAGGAATCTTTCTTGGATATTCCAACACGTCTAAGGCCTTTAGAGTTTTTAACTCTAAGACGCAAGTTGTAGAGGAATCAATTCATGTAAAGTTCCAAGATAACTCAAAGGCTGATAAAGAAATATCAGACCTAGAAAACTTGTTTGAAAATTTGCAGATTAACCCTTCTGGTCAAAATGATAAACAAGGGTCAGACGAAACAAGAACAGACGATAAACACACAGACGAACCCTCTTCGTCTGATATTCATCAACAAAGTGATGAAACACCTACAAGATCATGGAAGTTTGCATCTAACCACACTGAAGATCTTATCATTGGAGATAGGAATCAAGGTGTTGTAACTAGATCAAGGATAAAGGAATCGTCTGGATATGCTCTTGTATCAGGCATAGAGCCAAAGAATGTTGAAGATGCTCTTCAAGACAACAATTGGATCTTGACTATGGAAGAAGAACTTAATCAGTTCACAAGAAATGATGTGTGGACCCTAGTTGAAAGACCAAAGAACAAAAGCATCATTGGGACCAGATGGGTGTTCAGAAATAAGCTTGATGAAGCTGGAAAAATGGTAAGAAACAAAGTAAGGTTAGTAACACAAGGGTATAATCAACAAGAAGGTATTGATTTTACAGAAACCTTTGCTCCTGTAGCTAGATTAGAAGTTATTAGAATATTACTTGCTTTTGCTACTCACAAGAATATCGTCCTATATCAAATGGATGTGAAAAGTGCTTTTCTAAATGGTTTTATTGAAGAAGAAGTGTATGTAAAACAACCTCCTGGTTTTGAAAGTTTGTCTCAACCATATTCTGTTTTCAAACTTAAGAAAGCACTGTATGGTCTTAAACAAGCTCCTAGAACTTGATATGATATACTCAGTTCCTTTCTTCTTAAAAATGGTTTTTCAAGAGGAAAGGTTGATACAACTCTCTTCAAGAAAAGCGTTTCAAAAGACTTTATTATAGTCCAGATTTATGTAGGCGATATAGTCTTTGGAGCTACTAATGATTCTCTATGCAAGGATTTTTCAAAGATAATGCAGGATGAGTTTGAAATGAGCATGATGGGAGAATTGAAGTTCTTTTTAGGACTTCAAATCAAGCAGACAAAAGAAGGAATCTACATCCATCAACAGAAATACACAAAGGAACTTATTATGAAGTTCAAGATGGAGAATGTCAAGCCTATGAAGACCCCAATGCATTCGTCTGGAGCAAATCTCAACAAGGATGAGTCAGGTAAGTCTGTTGATCAGACGGTATACCGAGGTATGATTGGCTCACTCCTTCATTTAACTGCAAGCATACCTGACATTATGTTTAGTGTCTGTCTATGCGCTAGATTTCAATCTGACCCTAAAGAATCTCACTTACAAGCTGTAAAGAGAATTCTTAGATATCTTGTTGGAACAACTGATCTCTCTTTGTTTTATAAGAAAAATAATGATTTTAGTTTGAGAGGCTTTTGTGATGCGGATTATTCTAGAGACAAGGTGGAGAGAAAAAGCACAAGGTGGACTATTCGTTTCTGAACGAATTAGTCATGAGAAGATTTGCTGAGAGCACCTGTGCAGAAAGACCGGTCAAACCTGACTGGATCATTGGAGAGAAGACTGAAGAATTCTCCAATAAAGCTGAATCGTCTGAGTCTGCAATAATCTTGGCAGACAATGAAGACATGTACATAAGGGATACTCCCTACATAGAGTTGAACAACCCCTATCAGTACAGAGGGAAGAAGGGTTTTCAACTTGGGAGATCTGTAAATCCTATTCTTTACAATAAAGCCTTGAAGCCGGTGGATTTCAACAAAGACACCATCTACACCCCAGAAGAGCAACGCCATTGGCTGAAGCGTCTGCCCTGGGACACACTGGCCAACCTAGACATCAAAGGCTTAGAAGATATTCAAGCATACAAGGATCATATTGTTGCGTCGGTGATTGAAGGACCAGCACTTGGCTATGAACCTCACATTCCACATAGAGAAAATCCAAGATGGAAGGTTCGGTATGAGGTGAATGCGCCTGTCTTCCACCATTGTAGATATGGAGACGCACACTCTACCATCTATGAGCCGAAAGAATGTACTCATTGGCATCTTGACGCCATAGATTGCCATGATCCTATGTCATTCACAATTTCACTCGACAAAACAGAGTATGTCGGTCTAGGACATTCTCTTGGAATTGTACTCCCCTGGACAAGACAACATTGCTCTAGAGTCAACCCCCGCTACTCCATCCTCCTCAACGAATATGAAGACCCTGAGGAGTTCGCTCACTCACTACCGGAAGACTACAACTTGACTTTCAAGTTGATAGCTGATGCCTACAGAAGGGAAGTTAAGGGAAGAGAAGCCTCCTTCTTCCATATTGATCGTCAAGCAAAGAAGGATAAGAGATACTGCCCCTTCATGGTGGGTTCATAGTTCTCTTCGCTGGGTGTCGACGACACAAAGTACACAATCGTCTTAGACCGAAAACGACCATGCTTGGTCAAGTTTTTGGCTAAGGGCAAAGAGAAGAAAGTATCATCTGTACCCAGGACCTTCAAATACGCAAGGCACATTTCCAAACTTCTTCTGTCTGCTGCCTATGCGCACCTCAAAGCAATCCAAGCTCAAGCCTCAAGCCCTATTGATAAGTCAATATTTTGATTACTTTCTCTACATTATTTATATCCTAAAATAGCATTATTAGTGGTCAATTAGTATGATTTAATGTATTTATGAGTTTAGACTCATTTTGGCTTTAAATGATAAATTTGGTCTAATTCGTTATTTTTATCCAGATTTGACAAGGTTTACGAAACTGAGCATAACTTTCACCACAGACCTCTGATTGAGCTGAATTTTATGTCAAATTAAAGAGGACTCAAAGATCTACAACTTCTATGAAGACATAAAATTCCCAGTTGGAGTGCATCTAATGTGAAAATGTCTTTGAATGCAGCACACGAACTGTTCAGGAATTTCCAGCATTTAAGGATTTGACTAGTCTCGGTAAAATAGGCATATCTTCCTCCACAGATGTCCAATTGATGAGCGATTAATTTCCTCTTAAAGAAGAGAGATAGATCTACAAAAGTCATGAAGACATGAAGATCTAATTCGGATTGCATCTGGGGTGAATTTAGCCTTGAAAGTAGACCATTCTCCAGTGACAGAATTCCATGCGAGTTGGACTAATTTTTAGTTGCATTTAATTGATCCACTTTGTAATGTTTTGCTTAGGAATTGAGCCCTGGACCTTACACTCTATTTTAACACGTGAAAGATGGCTGCCAAAGTGAAGAGAAAGTAAGAGAGGCAAGCTGGAGCACATTGGAAAATTGGTGGGGCACATTCCAAGACTTGGTGGGAGACATTCCAGATTTTAGGGAGAAACTTTGGGCTGATTTTAGGACTTTTTCTCCCCATCTTCTCTTGTCATATTGACTAATTATGTAGTGTGTGGGGTATGTCCAGCATTAGGCATTGGGAGTGGGAGTTTTCCATTCAATATTCAGAAGGTAATATTCGTTTTTGGGGGAGACTACACACAATTCTGCACACACTTCCTTAGTGGTAGGTTAGGATAGGTTTTCTTTCTTTTTTCTTCTCCTTTCTTCTCTGTTTTGTTTCCTCTGCATTTTCAATTTCCAGCACTTGTGTTTTAATTTCAGTTCATCAATCACTTTGGGTTTGTCTTCTTCTTCCTTATTCTAATTCAATTCCAATTTCATTTTGCTGTTATTACGTTTTCCTTTTATTATTGCTGCATTGCTGTTTCATCTTCTTCAATTTCGTTGTACTGCAATTTCAATTTCAATTTCAATTTGTGTTGGTTTGATTTCATTTT
This sequence comes from Hylodesmum podocarpum, assembly GCA_026586105.1. Lineage (NCBI taxonomy): Eukaryota > Viridiplantae > Streptophyta > Magnoliopsida > Fabales > Fabaceae > Hylodesmum > Hylodesmum podocarpum. The sequence continues at coordinate 2,488,080 of JALJEV010001437.1, read as the reverse complement.
AATGGAAGGTTAGATAGTTTGGATTAATCTCTTGATCTAAGGTTGCAATGATACTTTGAGATTATGTTCATGATTGCTTGTTCAATTTGCTATAGACTCTTCATCATTCATTCTAGCTCTTAATGACTATGTGTTTGCTTAATTCACATAAGGAGAACCAAGATTGATTTTCTCTTAGTCAATTAATCTTGCTATCAACAATATCAACTTATATCTTGTTCTCATGCTTAATGGAATGAAATATAACTTGCTGGAATTGGAATGAATGATGTATGTGTTTGCTTAATTCACATAAGGAAAACCAAGATTAATTATCGCTTAGTTAATTGATTGAAGTTGGATTGAGAGTTGAGTAAATTGAACATTTGGTGTGATTAATTTTCGCTTAGTTAATTAATCCGGTTATCAAGGATAAGTGAGTTGCAATCTAATCAAGAGGTTAATCTATTTTAGTTTATCATTTTATCTTGTTTAGCAATTCTGTTTTTATAATTCTGTTTTCAAAAAAAAATCAAACAAACAACCCCCCCTTTATTGTGTATTGTGTTTGTGTCTTGTGGCTTGTGGCTTGTGTTTGATAGAAACTTGAGTGATGGTCCTTGAGAGAGACGATCTAGGAGTCACTTCCTAGTACTACATATTAATTGTATTAATTTGTGCGAGTGCGACCTCGTATCAAATTTTGGCGCCGTTGCCGGGGATCATCGGTTTCTATCAAGTTCTTGTGAAGTATGTTTGTGCTTTGCTGTTAATTTGTTTAATTTTCGTTTTCTGTGGTTGTTGTTCATGTAGCAGGAGTAGCAAGTGAAGTGGAGCACTGGAAACTCAATTTAGAGCACTAGAATGGTAACTCCAATTACAGGACTAACATAAGTGAGAGTTCGCCCTGGCGCAATTGGAGAAGAAGCAGCATCAGGATTTTACGCCCTGGCCTATTGCCTGGCATACTTTTGCGCCAGCCTTTGCGCCCTGGCATACTTTTCCAGGGAGTTGGCATACTTTTGCGCCAGCCTTTGCGCCCTGGCGTACTTTTGCGCCACCCTGCAAGTGAAAGTACGCCCTGGCGTACTTTTCCAGGGAGTTGGCATGTTTTGCGCCAGCCTTTGCGCCCTGGCGTACTTTACGCCACTCTGAAGCTCTGAAATGCGCCCTGGCCTACTTTTGCAGATGTGGTTGCTCACTTTGAATCTGCATTTGTTAGGACCATCTCGTCTTTGCATAAGGTCTTGTTTTTAAGTGTTGCTCTGCATCAACTGCATCTGTCATGTACTGCAATCTGCTGTCATCTGAAACCTTACTGCATGTTGTTTGCATTTTGTTGCACATACTAGTTGCTATCACTGCATTTTCGGTTTTGCCATTATCTGCATCTGCACAATCTGCATACTGCTGTATATTAGTGCATTCTATTTCTGCATATTAATGTAGTTAGTTTAGGTTGTTGTGTTGTTAGTTTAGGTTGCTGTTTAATCATCTCTACTGCATGATCATCTGCATTTTGATGTTATTTGTTGCTGCATCTGCATTCTGTTTGCTTTCATGAGTTGCTGCACTTAGATTTGAGTTCCATTTGCTGCAAGTCAATTTTTGGCTACGGTGAACAGTACCCATGCGGGATATGAACGATACGCGTGCGTCTTGTGAACAGTAACAATGCCTACGGTGAACAGTACCACATGCGGGAGATGAATAGTAACTTTTCTAATTAATTGTGATTTTTGGTTTTAATAGCTAGAGTTGTTATTTTTGCTTGAAATTTTCATTTTTTTAACTGGTTTTAGGAAAATTTAGTAAAAAAAAATAAAATAAAATAAAATAAAATAAAATAAAATAATAATAATAATAATAATAATAATAATAAATAAAAATAAATAAATATATTTGCTTGCGGTGTTGTTTTGTTCTATTGTTTTGGTGCATCTTTGGTGTATTTTCATTGTGGCAGGTACATTTTGGTTAGGCTAACATGGATAATAGGAGTATTTGGGAGTATTGGCAGCAAGAGGAATGTTTCAATGATCCTTGGGGCATGCCTCGGCGGCATACGATCCTTATTTTAGTTCCTATAATCCTGGATGGGAAGATCGAGCTATCGGCATTCACATGACTATTCCCATCCGACACAAGATTGGCGAAACATTCAACCATTATATACCACCATCGTTTCGATGTTGCACCACCACCACTAGCCCAACCGCAACCTTCTTTGGAAGACTTGATTAAGCAGATGGCCATCAACAACTTGCAATTTCAACAAGAAACTAAGGCTAGTATTCAGGCAACTAAGACCAGTCTTCAGAGTCTCCAAACTAATATGGGCCAGTTATCTGATGCAATTCAGACTTTCCAAACATCCATCAGTTTATCCTCTCAAGCAGACTCTGCTCAGAATGTTAATGGTAAGAATGTGACTGATGATGCTTCTTTGGGGTCTGGTAAGCAATTGGTGGAATCTGCACAACTACAAAAGACAAGTTCCATAGAGGTTGCATGTAAAGAGAAAGAGTTGCAAGATCAAGAATTGAAAGATCAAGACATGGAAGAAAGAAGAGTCACAGATAGACAAGAGAAGGAAACATGTGGTGATCCAATTGTTTATGCCAATCCTTCCTCTGTTTATACTGATTCTCATTTTATATGTGATGTAGGAGTAATTTCTAAAGAAGAAATGCAAGATGTTTCAGACCCTCCCCTTCACAAAAATCCTCATGTCTTGGTACCTAGTGGAGAATTGACCATCAAGCTTCCTTGGAGCTCATACTGTGAAGAGGATGAAGCACCCAAGGAATCAAAACAACCACTAGGGAAGATTTCTTTGCCACTTAATACTTTTTCTCCGTGCAAAAATATGAACAACACTAATTGTTTCACTTTAGATTCTTTTGGAATTAAAGCTTGGAATATAATTGAGTTTGCTAATTTAGACCTCTTAGTTGTTCCTAATGACTTTTGCTCTTACGATGTTATATTTTCTTGTAGGTCATTAGAGAAGTCATCAATGGAGGCTGAAATGCAAATTCTCGCACTTAGTGGCGAACCAATGTCTACACACATTGTAGATGGAGTAGATGATGATCTTGATACTTTGAAACACTCTAACCCTTTACTCTCTCTTTTAAATGGTGTTGTTGATATTGATGTTCGATATTCCATGTGCTTTAGATTAAGTGAAACATGTAAATTGTTCAAATTGGATGCCAAGACTAAAATGAACAAATTGAAAATTATGATTATGGCATTCAAATTTTTCCTACCACCACCATGCAATAAACATAGAACATGCACATCCTAAATCATCTGCACAAATAAATAATGACTTACATATAGTTGTAGATGATTGGATGATATTTGATCCTGGTGGATGTTTATTTTGGTAGGTACCAAGGCGATTCATGGTGAATGGGCAAACTAGTGCAATATCATGAAAGCACCATTCAATTGGTAGAGCAAGAGTTGGTACCGCTTGCACCACCTTGCCGCTTTGAGCGTAGAGGAGTCTTTCTTTTCTCCCTCCACTCTTTTCCGTTTTATTTATCCATCTCCTATCTATCCACCTTACGTAATTAGGAAGTAATAATAAGTAATCAAGATTTTACGTCTTGTTTACACTTGTGTTTAATACTTGGAGATTTTGTGATTAAATCCGACTATTAGTATATCTGCATTATATGAATCTGAACTGAAATCAGAGCTGAGTTAATTTTTAGATTATTTTGTGGTATTGACATATTCCTCTGATAACATTGTGGATTAGTCTGTATGGATTGGTTTTGTATTGTCTCTAATAAGTACTTGGCGATTTGAACCTGTGAGTTATTTGGGCCTATTTTGAATGGATTCATCTATATGCCATTCTCTTTCTTTCAGTGTGATATATGCCATTGGTGAATGTTGTTTTTCAGAACTTGCTTTCGTTCTTTTCGAAGCTGCATTTTATCACATAATGCATGATTATGATTGAGGCATTCATTTCTATTTTTCCCACTTGACCAGATAGCCTACCTTGCAATTGTATCCCTTGCTAGCCCCTTTGAGCCTGAAACCTTTTCTTTGATGATGATCTGCATTACAAACCTAAAGAGTAAAACAATATTGTCCTAATTTTACTGAGATATCGATTGAATTGTTTATTTTTTTTTGTTGTGTGAAACAGAGATAAGTGTGGGGGTGTCTTCGGGGACTTGCGAGAAAATTAAGTGTGGGGGAGTGGAGTGAATACTTGAATTATATGATTTGGGTCTGAGTTGTGAAGATGGTATAATGTGGTTAATCTAAAAAAAAAAAAAAAAAAAAAAAAAAAAAAACAACAGAAAATAGCAAACTTTTAACAAAAATAAGTGGGGATAATAAGTTGAATACTTGAGCAGTGGTTGAATTGGAGACTTTACAGGTTTATTATGTAATTGTGATATCTTTTGTAATCTCTGTTGATGCTCTTTTCAATATCTCGTGAAATAGTAGTCACCGAACCATATTTATCAAAACCTCATCCTTAGCCCCACTACAACCTTTGCAAGTCCTCTTGAATCATGCATGATTTGATTATTAGTGGTAGAGAGTTAGAATAATTGCAAGCATATGGTTAAATGATGTTCACTTTTATGGTTTGAGAGTAAACACTTACCTTAGACACTTGAGAAATTGAGTGATACACTTACACTTCAAGGTGAGGCCATTACTTATGATTGACTTGCTTAACGATTCAATATTTGATTGATCCTATCTCAGCGAGGAATTGTTCAACACTATGATATGTAATCTCTAGATTAATTATGCTTTGATTGTTGTGTTCAATTCTGAGATATTCATGGTTGTTTGGAAATATAAAATAGCTTAGACCAGATGATCTTTTGTATCCAAGTTCATGTTTTCTTAGGATTTAGTTTTGCCCAGGGAGTGCAAAAGAATAAGTGTGGGGAATTTGATAAGTCAATATTTTGATTACTTTCTCTACATTATTTATATCCTAAAATAGCATTATTAGTGGTCAATTAGTATGATTTAATGTATTTATGAGTTTAGACTCATTTTGGCTTTAAATGATAAATTTGGTCTAATTCGTTATTTTTATCCAGATTTGACAAGGTTTACGAAACTGAGCATAACTTTCACCACAGACCTCTGATTGAGCTGAATTTTATGTCAAATTAAAGAGGACTCAAAGATCTACAACTTCTATGAAGACATAAAATTCCCAGTTGGAGTGCATCTAATGTGAAAATGTCTTTGAATGCAGCACACGAACTGTTCAGAATTTCCAGCATTTAAGGATTTGACTAGTCTCGGTAAAATAGGCATATCTTCCTCCACAGATGTCCAATTGATGAGCGATTAATTTCCTCTTAAAGAAGAGAGATATATCTACAAAAGTCATGAAGACATGAAGATCTAATTCGAATTGCATCTGGGGTGAATTTAGCCTTGAAAGTAGACCATTCTCCAGTGACAGAATTCCATGCGAGTTGGACTAATTTTTAGTTGCATTTAATTGATCCACTTTGTAATGTTTTGCTTAGGAATTGAGCCCTGGACCTTACACTCTATTTTAACACGTGAAAGATGGCTGCCAAAGTGAAGAGAAAGTAAGAGAGGCAAGCTGGAGCACATTGGAAAATTGGTGGGGCACATTCCAGCACTTGGTGGGAGACATTCCAGATTTTAGGGAGAAACTTTGGGCTGATTTTAGGACTTTTTCTCCCCATCTTCTCTTGTCATATTGACTAATTATGTAGTGTGTGGGGTATGTCCAGCATTAGGCATTGGGAGTGGGAGTTTTCCATTCAATATTCAGAAGGTAATATTCGTTTTTGGGGGAGACTACACACAATTCTGCACACACTTCCTTAGTGGTAGGTTAGGATAGGTTTTCTTTCTTTTTTCTTCTCCTTTCTTCTCTGTTTTGTTTCCTCTGCATTTTCAATTTCCAGCACTTGTGTTTTAATTTCAGTTCATCAATCACTTTGGGTTTGTCTTCTTCTTCCTTATTCTAATTCAATTCCAATTTCATTTTGCTGTTATTACGTTTTCCTTTTATTATTGCTGCATTGCTGTTTCATCTTCTTCAATTTCGTTGTACTGCAATTTCAATTTCAATTTCAATTTGTGTTGGTTTGATTTCATTTTAATGGAAGGTTAGATAGTTTGGATTAATCTCTTGATCTAAGGTTGCAATGATACTTTGAGATTATGTTCATGATTGCTTGTTCAATTTGCTATAGACTCTTCATCATTCATTCTAGCTCTTAATGACTATGTGTTTGCTTAATTCACATAAGGAGAACCAAGATTGATTTTCTCTTAGTCAATTAATCTTGCTATCAACAATATCAACTTATATCTTGTTCTCATGCTTAATGGAATGAAATATAACTTGCTGGAATTGGAATGAATGATGTATGTGTTTGCTTAATTCACATAAGGAAAACCAAGATTAATTATCGCTTAGTTAATTGATTGAAGTTGGATTGAGAGTTGAGTAAATTGAACATTTGGTGTGATTAATTTTCGCTTAGTTAATTAATCCGGTTATCAAGGATAAGTGAGTTGCAATCTAATCAAGAGGTTAATCTATTTTAGTTTATCATTTTATCTTGTTTAGCAATTCTGTTTTTATAATTCTGTTTTCAAAAAAAAATCAAACAAACAACCCCCCCTTTATTGTGTATTGTGTTTGTGTCTTGTGGCTTGTGGCTTGTGTTTGATAGAAACTTGAGTGATGGTCCTTGAGAGAGACGATCTAGGAGTCACTTCCTAGTACTACATATTAATTGTATTAATTTGTGCGAGTGCGACCTCGTATCACCTATCAATCCAAAGATACAACGGATGATAGAAGATCATGAAGCCACTTCACAGTTTTGCTCTGGAACTTCATTTGATGAAGATTCTACCGTCTGTGGCAGGGTGTTTCCTGGTGAAGCTTTTGCATACACTCACCCATCCCAGGAGCATCCGGATCTGGAAGTCTCTATTCCAACAAAATATTACACATGACAATGGGAACATAACTTCACGGCTTACCTCACACTTCCATATTTCACACTGCGTCTGAAGAAGACTCCAACAGTGCTCATCATTGATGACATTACTTCTATAGTGGAAGAACCTCAAACACCAATGGTACACTTTGATGATATGGTGGAGGTTGATGACAAAGTTGAGGATGCTGAGGCTAATATTCAAGAAGCTGAGGAGTATAAGACTCTGAAGCGTAAGTATGATGCTTTGGAAGAGGATTGCGACTGAAACGCCCCGCCGTATTTCATTGCCAAAATATTTTTATTCTCGTCATTTATTATTATTATTTGAAATTGTTTCCCTTACTTTAGATTTCTTTAAATAAAATCTTAATATAATTTTTCTTGCTAACAAAAACGTTACCAAAAATAAAACACATCATAATCATACATCAAAAGTTATTTACAAAATGTCACATAGTACATAATATTGTGATAATTATTATATACACATTATTCACAAAAATCCTCATGTTTGCTTATCCTTCGTTCACATCTCCAATAGATTTATCCTGTTAATCTGCTCCCCCAAATAAAAATTTAGGATCATCACAGGTGTCAAACCACAGACACAAACACGCAAGGGTGAGTTCCAATATCTTAATAAAAATACATATCATATATAGTATTCTTCAATTTCTTTAAAAATTAGTAACTTATTGATATAAAACCTAAACCATTCATTCAATTCACAAGGTAAAACCACCAATCAACCATAAAACGAATCAGTAATTCATCATAATAATCATGTATTCAATCAAAACACATAATCACTATTGCATGCTCTTATTCCTATATGATGCATGTATCCTCACGATGTACTTCCCTATTTACTCAACATGCAATGTGGCGCCATCCACTGAAAATAGCCTGGGGCATCTGGTCCTCACATCCTCCAGACCCACCAGTGGTAGACACTCCGTAATTGTCGAGTTCCCTCAGTATCCGGCAGGACCTCCCCCGCAACATGTGATCATCATGAGCAGGGGCAATTTCCCCACCAAGAGAACCCCCTAGTCCACGGTATTCCACTCACACACGAGACGGGAATCCGTAACTTACGGACTTGGTCTACTACTATCCAAATCATCATCGCAACATGTTCTAGGACTTTGAATTGTATAATGACCTTTATCACATTTTAAATCTTGACCTCTTTACTAGGTCATATTCATTTCAAAACCTTCTAAGCATTGCCTATTCACCAAGCAATCTTAGAATATTGCCTCTCCACTAGGCATTTCAAATCGGTCATTAAGCAATTCAAGTCCATCACCAATTTCATGCAACCATGCATGTCACCACTTATTCATATCCAACTCAAAATCAGACATATTTCGATATGAAATCAACACCAAGAAATACCAATAAACATCATGAAACCAGGAAATCAAGGAACACCAAGAAAACACCCATCAAAAGTACCGTATACGTGAACAAAGTCCGTATCGTGAACAAGATCCGTATATCGTGAACGATCACCGTATCGTGAATAGTACCGTATACGTGAATAGTAACGTATAAGTGAACGTAGTCCGTGAATAGTACACCAGGTAAGTTCCCAGGAAAGAGAGGTGAAATCACAAATGGATTCCCTTAATAACCAGGTCTTTCCTTAGCCAGAACTTTCCTAGACATGCACTTCCACACTACCACCCTTTTTCCTAACAACAAAAATAGTTCTTTTCTGATGTGGAAGATCGGACAAAACCGCAACCACAGAGCATACTAAGAATATTCTTAACACTTTAGCATAACAACAATAATAATTCTGTTCTGATGTGGAAGATCGGCAAAACCGCAACCACAGAGCATACTAAGAATACATGAATAGTACCATATACATGAATAGTAAATATTGTATACATGAATAGTAAAATAACGTATACATGAATAGTAAAATATGGCATACATGAATAGTAAAGTAAGATAAGGACAACTCCCCTTACCTGTTTCTCCTAGCTTCTCTATTCCTTCCCCTACTTACTTGCTCCTATCTAATTTGGAGAGATTTCTAAGAGAGAGTTTAAGAGAATGTTCTTGATTTTGTGATTATAACTGAAATCCTTAGGCCCTATTTATAGGATTTCAGAAGTTACTATTTGCACAGTAATTTGGTTACTATTTGCACAGTAATATGATCCGTGATTATATAGTTTTTTACTATTTACACAGTAACTTTTACTATTTGCACAGTAACTTTACACGTGAATATATAGTTTTTTACTATTTACACAGTAAATTAATATTTACACAGTAATTTACTATTTACTACAGAAATTTCAAAAATTCATAATTTTTAATTATTTTTATATTTCTCTCTGTTATAAAATCCTCTCTTAAACTATATTTAAATTTTTGGGATGTTACAGCGGGCACTTGAAAGCAAAGAACAGAGAACTTGAAGAAAATCAAGCTTCTCTATCGTCTGAAGTGCAGCAGCTAAAAGACATTGTGATGTCTCTGGTCAACAAGAAGCCAAAGTCTTCTTCTTAATCATCTTTTGATGATTTACAGCCCAAGGGGGAGAATAGAAGAGCCCAAGGGAAAGAAGATAGGTACAAGGGGAAAGCAACGTCTAAGGGGGAGCGAGCAGAGAATAAGAAAAAGCTTCGTCTGAGGGGGAGCGAGCATTCAAAGAGCAAGCATTGTCTGAGGGGGAGTCATGTATTTTTTTTTACTTGTATCATGTATTTTTTTTTATAGCTTATACTTGTAATTCTTTAGTATAGCTTACAATTGTAATTCTTTATTGGTTTTCTGTCTATACCAATGTAATAATGTACAAAGATTACATCGCATTGATGTAACAATCTTTTATAAAGATGTATTATTCAGAAAATATCGTCTTGATGTCAATCTGACTTTTTAAGACTGTTTGTTTCTGTCTAACCATGTCTTGTGCAGATTTTCGTGATATGGTCTGTAATCATCAAAAAGGGGGAGATTGTTAGATCAAGGATGATTAATGTCTCAAGATTTTGATTAATTACAAGACAGACGAAACCAAGCTACCCAAGACTTGCTAAGACGAAACCAGCACAGACGGAACATGAACCTTTAAAGAAGAAATTTTGCGTCTGTCCAAAAGCTAAGTCATCAGACGATACATGCATAGACGAAAGAGGACTACTCAAGCTAAAGTCCTTCGTCTGTCCAAAGAGTGAAGTCTAAGACGATAGGATGAGACGAAACAACAACAACTGAAGACTGAAGAATCATATCGTATATCCAAAAGCTGAAGTCAAGTTGAGTCTTTCGCGCCAAGATTTGAAATCTAAAGAAGTACTCATGAGAAGCATCCAAGATCAGTATAGGGATTCGTGCTTACACACCAAAGTTAAAAAGGTCTTCACCTTTTGTCACATCTCTGTACAAGTCAGAAATAGTACTGTGCACAACCTAGTCCGCTATATCCGCTACGACTCTCATCAATCAATCAAGTACAACTGACAACCTTTTTGGAAAGCTCTCTAGAAGATTTTTCAACGACTCTCAACGGCATTCAAATGAGTCTAACGGCTATTTGAAGAAGATGCCTATAAAAGGACTTCACAGCTTCAAGAATCAGTTGGCGAATATGTTTATCTCTATCCTTCATCTAAGAATTCGCTCAAGTCTGATATTAGAACTTCATTGTAAAACCCTCTCTGCGAAGAGGAAAAACTTTGTTTTTAAAACATCTTTCAAAGTCCACTTGTGTGGCATTTTAGCCTGAGGAGGCTGTGTTCCAAAGAATACCTCTTGTATTAGCCTATGGAGGCTAGGTTCAAAGAATACCTTGTTAGTTTAGCCTGAGAAGGCTGGGAGCAAAGAATATCTTGTAATAGCCAGAAGTGGTTGGGTTCAAATAATACTTGTAACCTTTTCACGGTTTGTAGTGAAAACTCAGTGGTTGCTGAGTAACTAGACGTAGTCTTGAATAGACGAACCAGTATAAAAAAACTCGTGTTTATTTGTTTTGTCTGTTTAACTAACTGGGGATAATCATACTTTAACGTTTGCATATTAAAATCAATTCTTCAATATAAACATTATTTCGTCTGAACCCATTTAAAACCCACAGACGAAAGGGATAAAAAATTTTAATTAACACAATTCAACCCCCCTTCTTGTGTTTATCTTTTACAAATCCTAAGATTCAAAGGATGATAGAAGATCATGAAGCCACCTCTGCTTTCTACTCTGGAACTTCATTTGATGAAGATTCCACAATCTGTGGCAGGGTGTATCCTGGAGAAGCTTTTGCTTATACACATCCATCACAGGAGCATCCAGATCTTGAGCTCTCTGTTCCCACTAAAGTATTTACTTGGCAATGGGAAAGAGACTTCACTGCGTATCTCACTCTTCCACTTTTCACTCTGCGTCTGAAGAGGACTCCAACTATCCTTATTGAAGATGACTCTGTACCATTAGTTGAAGAACCTCAAACTCTTGTTTCTGAGCCTTTAACTGTGGTCATCAAAGAAGAAAAGTCTGATCCAATCGTGGAAGAGCCTCAATCACCGCTTGTGGAGATTGCTGATAAGGTGAAGGTTACGGTTATTGAGGATGACGCAAGGGACGCTGATGAGTATAATACTCTAAAGCGTAAATATGATGCCTTAGAAGAGAATTGTGAGCATCTGAAGTAAAAGAACAAAAAGCTTGAGGATAATCAAGCTTCTCTTACATCTGAGATGCAGCAGCTGAAGGCGATTGTTATGAGCCTTGTTCAAAAGAAGCCTAAGCCTTCTTCTTGATTATGCTTTTGATGATTCTCAGCCCAAGGGGGAGAATATCTTAGAAAGGAAGAAGTTACTATGCTGAGGGGGAGTTATTTTTTTTTTGGGAGTTATTATTTTTTTTTGCTATGTTGTATTGATTCTTTATTTATTTGTATAGTGTATACATGTATTTTTTAGAACTTTGGTTTTCTGTATACCTTGTAACATTGTATATGGTTTACATCACATTGATGTAACAATTCTTATAAAGAGGTATTGTTTCAGAAAACATCGTCTTGATGTAAATCTGACTTGTGCTTAATCTGTGATCACTAACTTTGTCTTATGCAGATGCCTACTTGAGAAAGTTATCAGTATAGTCTGTAATCATCAAAAAGGGGGAAATTGTTAGATCAAGATGATTAACACATTTAAAGTTTTGATTTCTACAAGACAGACGAAACTTTCTCAGACGGAACATCAGCAAGCAAGTCAGACGAAACAAGCACAAACGATAGATGAACCCTCAAAATTGAAGTCATTTGTCTGTCTCAAGTCAAAGTTATCAGACGATAGGATAAGACGAAATCTCTTAGTCTGAAGAAGTGTATCGTCTGTCCAAGAAGTGAAGCAAAGAATGAGTCACTCGTGCCAAGATTTCAAATCTTAAGGAGTACACTTTAGAAGCATCCAAGATCAGTATGAGGATTCACGCTTACACATGCAACTCGAAAAGGTCTTCACCTTTTTGTCAAAGTCTCTGTACATGTCAGAAAAAGTACTGCGCACGCTATCTAAATCCGTTGCACACGCCATCAATCACTCAAGTACTATCTGACACCCTTTGGAAGCTCTCGAGGAAATATTCAATGGCATTCTTCTGTGTCTAATGGATATCTGAAGACGTTGCCTATTTAAAGACTTCACACCTTTAAAGTTCAGTTGGCGAACACGCTTCTAGTATTCAATCTTCTGTGATTTCGCTCACTATACCTATTGTACTTCATTGTAAAACCCTCTCTGCGAAGAGGAATTCTTCTTATTTAAAACATCTTCTTCAAATCCACTTGTGTGGTGTTTTAGCCTGAGGAGACTGGTTGTCCAAAGAATACATTTGTTGTTTAGCCTGCGAAGGCTGTGTTCAAAGAATATCGTGTTATAGCCAGAAGTGGCTGGGCGCAAATAATACTTGTAACCCTTTCACAGTTGGTAGTGAAAACTCAGTTGTTACTGGGTAACTATACGTAGTCTTATATAGACAAACCAGTATAAAAATACTTGTGTATTTACTTCTCTAAGTTTTTCGACTAAAGGGGATAATTAAACTATAACGTCTCTTCTTTAAAAACAATCCTTGAAGATTAAAATTATTTCGTCTGAACATATTTAAACTCACAGACGAAAGAGAAATTTTTTTTTATAAAACACAATTCAACCCCCTTCTTGTGTTCTATCTTTTACATAGTTCAAATGTTTTAAAGACGGGAAAGTTACATATTTAGCAATTTACTAGGGTTTTTGAGCTGCTGGTCAAACAAAATACAAATAAGTCAACTTTAAAATAATTTATAGAGTTTGTTTTGGGTGAAGTTGATTAATAAGCTAATGACTTCATTGAAAGTCACTAGAAGTCATTGAGCTAGTCGATAACTTATAGGGGGTGTAGTCGTTGAGTCACCCGACTACTTCTAGTCATTGTCCGGATCTATTCCCTTACTTTCCGTTCGTATTTTCAACGACTTCTGATAAATTATGAAATACAAGTTTTATATTTTTTTTTATTAAAATAATAATGTAAATAATCAACAAATTCATATTACTAATCAACACAAAATTAATTCCTAATTATTATCAAATCAAATCTAAATTATTTTCTAATTATAAATTAATAATAATTATAAAATTAATTAATTCCTAATTATATTTTGAAATAAAATACTTTAAATTAACAATAATTACAAAATCAATTAATACCTAATTATATTTTAAACTAAAATACTCTAAAATAATAATAATTACAAAATTAATTAATTCATAAAATAAAGTAGCACGGTGGATGTAAAAGTTGTTCAAAATTGGAATGACTCTTTTAAAATCGTTTCGAAAGTGAACACTTCACTTTAATTTGAAATTTTGTCAACCGAAAGCAAACACGTGACTCTCAATCAGAAGGCAGAATCATCTAAATAATGAACGACTTCACTTTAATTTGAAAAACGTCAACTGTTAGTAAACACACGACCCCTCAATCAGGAGGTTAGTCGTTCAAACAATGAATAACTTTTTTTAAAGTCATTAATTTCTACAACGTCTTCTGGGTACCACAGAACATCACCCAATCACCGACTGTCAAATGGATTCCACTTTTCACAAGTAGTTTATTTGTTGGACGACTTTTTTTTGTTTGAAGTCTACGACTAACCCAACGACTTTATCGAAATAGACTGAATTTGATGAATAGTTTATAATCAGACTCTAGTAATTAATTTGTTTTGATAATTGGCCCGGTCATGTAAAAACCTTATTTTATGGACTCCATTTGTTTTCGATTTATTACTGTTCATGTTTTAAAATATCATTTACAGCTCTCAGTTCCTCTAAAATATAATAATATAGTATTTAGTAAAATAAAAAAATTATTCACCGTAACACTTAGCTTGTAAAACTTAACTTATATAATTCATTCTTTATTTTTGGTGTACAATGTAGAAAATAAAAATTAAACTCAAGATTGTGTACACTATTTCAATTCTTCGCTACATAGACCTTTAACAGTTCATTCATTCTTTGTTCACACTCCCGGTATTTCCATCTCACTCATCATATTATTTCTTCTCTTTTCTTATTCACTTCTCGCAGCCTTGTTACTTTCATCTAAAGCAGCCACAATTTCATTGCCTTGGACTCGATTTGTTTTGACTATCAATTTCTCTTTGTTTCCAAGTATAAAATAGTTATACTATATTTGGCCATCATTTGAAAAAAGTGAGAAGTGTGTTCAATGCATGCAGTCATATTTGGGAATATTAAATATTGAGAAGTGGAAATGATTTGTTCTAACTTATACCTGTTAGATCAAGTTAACTTATATATTACTATCGTTTTGTTTTTTTATAATCATGGACATTTAGGAATAACTAAAGAGTGAACCTAAATCTTCGAATTATAGAAAAGAAACTCAGACTTTTAATCAAGTTGGTTTAGTATCACAAATAAAATGAATTAACACACATGCTAAATTATCTAATTGAATATTATTATCAAAGATGTGCAAATCAATTTAATTTAATACATCTTATACATAAAGAGAACTACGAATTAACACACATTTTCTAGATAACGAGTCAATTAGAACATTAGAACAGTAAATTGACTCACTAAGATTTTTTTAGATAACGAGTCAATTACAACATTAGAATAAGGAAATTGACTTACTATGGAATCTAAATATAAACCTTTAGTTCTGAGAGTTTTTAAAATTCAAATCTAAACTCCTTTTATTTATTTATCTTTTTCAATCTTATCTTATCTCTATTTTTCAACAAATCTTTTTCATTCAATATTTTTATTATTGTATTTTAATTTTAATACGAACTTTCATTAAGCCAAACAAAATTAGAAATAACGATCTTTTTATTACTAGAATGATGTTATATACATGGGAGATGATATAAACATCTCTTTATATATTAACTAATATTTCCTTAATTTTTAAAACACTCCACAAAGACCCCTATAAGACTAATAAAAATAACGTAAAAAAAATATAGAAATATTTAGTGTAACTTTACGAAATATCTACTTCAAATTTTTTTTTTTTAGCGTGAAATGTGATCGAGTCTACAACAATATGCTGGCCGAAGACCCTCAAAATTGAATCAATATCTCATCTTTTGGATTTTGGAGTGCGCTCACTGCAATGACATAATTATTTCACTGTCAGTTTGCACAACCAATATTAGTAAAGGGTTTTTAAAATCCCCGGGGCTAAACTGTATAACTTGATCTCAAATGATTAATATAGAGGTTTACTCTTGCTAAAATTGTCCACAACCCAACCCATCTGAGAGAGAATCCTTAATGCTTAACTGTTTATTTCTACTATTATAAATTCAAGTTGAAATTCCGTATCTGACAATCAGACAAAGTACTTTATCCTCTAACATATTCTAAAACAAAACTGAAATTTTCAAAGTTAGTTGGCAGACAATGAGCAGTTAACATGAAAAAATAGCAAGAAAGGAAGATTTGGCATATTCCAGTACTAATGAGTTGGGAGCTTTCACCAGAGTACTTATATGAGCTGGAAGTCCCCACTTCAACTACCAATTGATGAAATATGTATCCCAACCCCCACCCCAAAAACAAAAAAAAAAAATGTTTTGTTAAAAAAAACAAGCAATAAATAAATTAGAAGTGCATGCTTGCAAAGCATTTTTTTCCTGTTCCAGAACATCAGATAGGTAAAGGAAATAAAATAAGCTACAACAGTTCTACTAAGTAATGCTAATGACGATTATAATGGTATAATTCGTTTAAAGCTTTTGTTTTATATTTAATCCATTCCTTGATTTCAATTTTCAATGCAAAACATAGTAGCATCTAAGAAATGAGACAATGAAATTAAATTTACATTTATATCTTCACATCTAAGAATCAAGAATGAGGAAGTTTGACCAGATAATACTTGTCCTTGACTGGGGAAGCACGGAAAGGATTAGGAGAGTTCATTTGTCCTTCTGTAATTTGACCATCATGAACCACATTTGTTCCTCACAACGGCAAATAGTTTGAAATTAAATGAAAATACAAATTGATGAGCAGAGTAAGTAAAACAATTTTCACCCCAAATCAAAGCCTCCAAGAAAAGTTGGGATACACATAAAAATAGGACAAATAAATAAATGGAACACTCAATTTAAATAAACACTTTTTGTTTTATTTCTTAAGTGATATTTTCAATCCTACTTTAATGATTTCCATCTTTTAACTCTCGTTGTATGATCAACAGTTCACACCATTGTCCACAGCTCACTCTGCATTTAAGCTGGTTTCTACCTTTGGTGGACCGGAATGGCGCCTTGGTCTGGCAGGCGAAGCTGGGAAAGAAAGCCGCTTCTTGGCAGTCCCAAAGGATCCTTTCTCTGTTTTCCCATTTTCTGGTGCTAATGGACTCTGTGTCCTGGACTTAGCTTTTGCAGATTGAGTTGGCACCATGTAACTTGGAACTGATGGAGAGCTAGCAAGGCTCTCATCATCTCTCACCGATGAACCAGCAATGGAATGCCTTCGGAACCTGTCTGACTGTACGCTGACCAAGCTTTTTGAGTCCTCATCTGTAATCCAGCTTCCCCTTGGGCTTGCCTTCCTTGGTTTCTTAGCAGATGCTGAAGCTGGTTTGGAAGGAGTAGACTGAAAGCTCGGCGAGCCTGGATTTTGGCTGGCAGTTGGAGATTGCTTCTCAGAATTGAGCTGGAAACGAGCAAATGACTTGCTGATTTCTCCGGCAGTAATGCTGCGGCTTGAGCTCTTTACGGATGAAGGGTCATTCGACTCTTTATCAACGTGACCACGACTCTCCCAAGGCCGGGCTGCCATCCATCGTTCCAACCAGCTCCAACCCCAGGTAGGATTGGTTGGATCCATGAACATTGGATTTAAAGATCTAGATGAATTCTTCCAGTTTTGCTGCCAAATAGATTTTGCAACCAAATATCAGACACTGAATTTGTTCCGAAAATTGAAGAACTCGCGCTTGTGATTGTAAATTATATCTTAGGCAGACCCGCAATATTGAAAACAAATATATTAGGTACATAATATAACATTCCATTTTATTTCAGCAACTAAATACTGCCATTGACAAATTTGAGAAAGAATGCATGACTGAATGTGAGAAAGGAGAGTACATAATATGTGATATTTTTTCAAATATGTTTCAGTTCATACTAAAATTTTCATCCATTTCCTCACATGTAAATTGAAGAGAAAAAGAGAAAAACCTGATGACTGAATGCATAAGCCAGTGCTCTTTCTCTTCTCATAGCAGCCTCATACTTGCTAAGTAACTTCGCTTCAATTTGTTCTTTTGATTGTAGGCTGTCATCCCATTCCTCTCCCATCTATTTATGATGATTTGTAGCGAGTTAAAAAGCATTCAAACACAAGATGTTAAAAAGTCTAACAATATTAGCATTTCAAAATAAATTTCGGAAACGAAATGCAGACCCGCAATGTCTCAAGCTCTCTTGCATGCTTCTGTAAGAGCTGTCTCTGCAGAGCTTGATTCTCCTCTAACATTCTGATCCTCCTGGAACGAATCTGAGACTGCAAGCGAGATAATGTCTGCATAGAGCGGAGGGTACTTGTGGCTTGGCGTTTCACAACAGGTCCTTCCATCAATGATTTCAACCTGACAAGGCCCCTTAAAGCCCGCAATGCTCTTCTTGCCTAAATGATTTTAAAGTTTGAAAAGTAAGTCAAATAGCAAAAATTTCATTTAGTGTAGTTCATTTTGGTTCCCAACTAAAAGATATGAATTAAAAGTGGAGTTTCACAAACAAATATGTTCTTTTATAAGTCGCAATAAGAATATGAATTGGATTTGATAACAAAACAATGTGTTAATGGCCCAGTTTTAACAAATCTTTTCTGTTTGATACCAGATATCATCTCCATTACTAACAAGGGAGTTTTGTGTAACTTTTTTCTGAAAAAATGACTCTCATTGAATGTTGACTTAAATGAATTGTGAAAAAGATGGAGATGGAAAAAAAGATTAATAAAGTAATTTATATTGCTTTAAATCAAAAGTACAACACATACCAAGTATCCCCGAAAAGCTGTTTGAATTTTGATTGCTGCCACTTCATCCTTTGGTTTACCAGCAAAACGAGCAATTGGGGCAGCTTCAACCCTAACAGGTTCTATTTGAACAGAAGGAGCAGGTTCCTCAACATCTACGGAAGTTGCAACTTTAATAACATGATCATGATCATGACTGATTTCATTTTCAATATCAGTTGTTTTAATCTCTTCTGGTGGAGGAATAGGTGGTGGTGGTGTTTTATCAGTTTCTGAGTATGAGACTGAAGTCTCCAACTTTTGCTTCCCAAACCATTTCTTCTTAGATTTACTTGATTTCTGCAAAAACAATTGATTTTTTTCAAAACAAAAAAAATCACAGAAAATTAAGATAAGTTGAATTAATCTTTATCCAAACCTGATCCTTTTTCTCCTTTGAGTCTGGGCTGAGAACTTTCTTCACAGTAGAAAACCAATTTCCTTTCCTCCCCATTATCTTTGCATTCCTTAATTTGTTCCTTTACACCAAAAAGGAAAAGGAAAATTTGAAGATCTGAAACCTCACAGACCAAAATAATTTATTTTTTAACAGAAATTCAATGGCACTTGCTGATACTATTAAATTCCATAACTAAGAACACCAAAATAGAGACTGAAAAAGGAAGAGTCTCAATAATTGTGTAAGCCGATTCCACAACATAATTATCAATTTTTCAATTTAAGAAATGGAAAACAACACTAAGTTTCTACAGGAGAAAATTATCATAAGCATGATAGAGAAATGCAGGTATAAAAGGAAAAAGGAAAAAGCTTTATGCTGAAAAGCCATTCAAATTTCTTGATAATCTTAGTTGTATAATCAATTCTACATTAATTCTATCTCGCTAACCCATAAATGAAAGTTAATAACGTTCTGAAATTGTTGTTTTTTTCCCATAAAAAAAAAAATAACGTTCTGAGAAACCAAGAGGTTTCTAAACCTGGTTCACCGAATAACGTTGAATCTAACAACAAAAATAATAAATTCATCCCCCCTTTTGTGTTTTGCACATAGAATTGACACAGATTCAAGTGGCTGGAAAAGGCTTCTAGTCAAAGTTGAAGTTACGAGGTTTTCACCAAAGAGAAAAAAAAAAAAAAAATTGTAGTAACTGAACAGAACAAGAGGGAATTACACAGAAAAAGAGAAAGCATGAAGATAGAAAAAACAAAACAAAAATGGAAGATAAAACTGAGGGTGTAATGAAGAAGATGTAAAATGAGAGTACCTGAACTGAAACAAAGTAACAGATCTCAAAAATGTTGTTTTGGGTCTGACTAAGTCTCTCTCTCAATAAAAAGATTGCAACTTGAAGATCACACTTGTTTGCACCGAACTATAATATACCTTTATCTCTGTGCCTTTTTTTTCTCTCTCTCTGAGAAGAGGGAAAAATCAGATCTTGCCAAATGCTAGAGAAGAAGATAGTTTGAATTATAAGACCAGCTGGTTCTGCTAATATTGAGACCTTGCCACTTGGGTTGGTCACAGTGGGCCATCAACTGCGTTACCACGTTCAAAGAATCAAAATCAATTTAACTGTCACACTGTTTACTAAGACAAATACTATTTTTTTGTTTCAAAAATATTTATAATAGTTCATTAAATATTTTGTTTGTGTTTATCTCTTTTTATTTATCATTTATTATATTTTATACTAAAATAAATATAAATATAAAAAATGTTATTATATAAATTGTTGTGTGAATTATCTTTATTAATACATGAAAGAAAATGTTGCTCTCAAACAATTTTATAATTTAGGTAATATATATAAAACAAATTAAAGTCAATGAAAATAAATGCTAATGTATGGCATCAGCTAAAAAATTAAAAGTGATTTTTTATTGAGAAATATAATAACATATTTTTTAGTGAATTTTAATGCAATCTATTTTTTTACTCTTTATGCTAAAGAAACACTTCTTGGCAAGAATGTAAATAAAATGAAGTAAAGAAGAAATATAGATGTAAATAAGTTGAAAAATATGATTAAGAAAATGATAAATAAATGTATCTGTCACGAGTGAATCGTGTTGGCAATGATGCACGATGTCGTGCTGACAATTCTTCGCAGTCACGCCTTGCAGTAATTCTTACCATTTTAAAAAATTTCTTATCTTTATGGTACTTTTTAAAATATATTTTCTTGTTTGCTATAAAGTTACAAAGTTATATATTTGAGTGTTTTTTATTTTGATAAATATTAGAATCTCATTTTTTAACCACTTTTATGTCTATAACAAAATGGTAAGAAAGTAATTACCATGGAAATATGATAAATTATTTTTTCATTATATTGATAATTTTATTTTTATTTCAAATTTCAAAATATATTTCTGACAATATTAAAATGTTATTTAAACTCTTTCTTAAAAAAATATATATTTTATGAAACAAACACCTATTTCAGTTTCCTTCTAGTATAAATTTAAAGTTATCATCATATATAAATACGTTTAACAGTTATAATGATCCGTCAATCTGTCTTAAAGTTGGTCAATGTGAATAATGATTAATTAATATTTCTTGGAAATTATTAAATCCAGTGACATTTGCTATGGTTGCTTTCAAATAACCATTTTTTAACAGTCACCAAGGTTAACTTGTTGTAACAATCAAGTTGAATATATATTAGTGGTGTGAATATCCCATTGTGACAACCGTAATGTTAAGGGAACACTGTGTTATAATTTCTTTCTTCCAAGTAGACATTATCATCGTCTATAATTATAGAAAAAATCTACTTAGTATTATTAAGATATTACTTAAAAAACTAAAAAATAAAGATTATTTTTACGATATAGAAAATTGTATTGTTTAGTATTCTTTTATTCATGATTTACCAATTAAATACTTTTAAATTTTTTAATCAATAACTTTAAGATACTGAATAACAATCCCTTATTATACTTAAAGGGAAGGAGTTAGAAACATTGATTACACAGTTATACAAGATTATCTTGAAAGAACGTACGTAGAATGCAATTACATTTTTTTATTATTTTGAATAATAAGTGTGATCAATATTACTTTCTTTGCCGTAAAAAGAATGACCATTTTTTCAAAAACAATAACTAAAATCTTATTTAATATTACTCAATTTGAGAGAATGAATTAACCAGATGTTAAGAACAATTAATTGTTAAATAGTATAAAGTGATTTTTATGAAAAAAATATTAAGGTTACTGACTAAGAGGTGGTTGATCTAGTGATAGAAAAAAAGGAACGGTTATTGACCATTATTATTTATTGTTTATTAATGCATTTTTATTTTGTCTTAACAACAATATTAATTGTCCATGGATAAAAGAAAATGGAGATATCACTGGTCTATTGTGTATTAAAGTAATTTACAGATAGCTAGCTAAATTCCTGTGCATTTGCATGGTTTTTAAGATAAAAAATTAAAAGTAATAAAGACACAACAATTCTCCGTAATATTATACTCATTACTTGTTTATATAAACAAATATTATTATCAATTTATTTACCAATATATAGAGAGAGAGAAAACAGAGTACTGAATTGCACAAAACAATGACACGTAGAAATTTAAATTTAAAATAGTGGTTGAATAGTTTTAATTAATAACATTATAGAACATGTCTTTTAAGTATAAGATTAAAAGTTAGTCTTTGAGTTTGTGAATATAGAAATCATATGTTAGAAATAATAAATTTCTCAAACAAACAAAAATTCGTATCTCAAAATATTAGTCTGTAGTTCTTAGTAAATGAGCTCCTCAGTCACAAAAGAGAAAATCTTGATTCTTTCTAAATAAATATTAGTATTTTATCAATAGCATATTTCAAAAATTCTTCATTATGATGTGTATGAGAATGAATTGGAATTGAATTGAAAGTGAAATGAATAGATTTATACGTTGATAATTGCCTATTCAACTAACAAAATAATAGAAGGGAAAAAAATAAGGTAGGAATGGGATATAGTTGTGACTAACTAATTAAATTTGATTTTTCTTCTTTTGAGATTGATGTATCAAGTACTTCCACTCTGGACGACAGAAATTGAGAAAAAATAACATGTAAAGACTTGTTAAAATATCTCAAAATCAATCTTTGATAAATGTTAATAGAGATTATTATTTTTTTTATTTTTCTCTGACAATCATAAACTCAATTTCTATAAATTCAATTATCTCATAGAAAATGGATTAGCAAAAAGTGTCAAATTAATTGGTTATCACATAAAAGGATAATTGGGTGTTGTCAAGTATGATACATACTAAGTAATGTGATGTAACTACATTATTAAAGTACATATGTAATAGTTAATAATAATAATAAAAAAAAAAACACTTTGTTGGTGAAGGACAATGATGTTGTTATATTTCCATAAATAAATATTGGTGGATCATCTTTCGCAAAATGTGTGTTTTCATTGAATTACAGTGATAGTTCAAAATATATTATCTACTCAATTTTTTAATACTTCTTGCAAGTTAAGAAAGTTTGCGGATTACATGTGCAAATAGGTACAAATCTCAGGTTAATATTAATGTTCTTCCAATAAAATAGTTAAATTAATAATAGAGGGAAAAAAAAATAACATGTTCACCAAATTTCATGAAATGAAGTTCTTGAAGAACATCAGAATTGGTCACTTTAGAAAACTGTTCTGGAAGGTCAAGTTAGGACTACATTGTGATGCAAGATGTAATCATCACATTGCATCCCTCCTAATATTATTTATTTTCATGTTCTTATATTTTTTTTCCTTTATATCATAATTTTTTAATCAATTAAAACTTTAGGAAATTATATTTTTTTACTCACTTCAAGAAGAAAATTTGATAAAAAAAAACCCATTAATTTTTTTTTTTCATCTGAAACCCCAAGTACTTCAGTTATGTCGATTAGGTGACACCTCATTGCATTCTCATGTTTTCCCTCACATTTCTTGCCTTATAATAAAAGAGTTTCAAGTTTATTTATTAATTTTTATAGTAGGTGTGGATTATATTTAGAAATGGTACAACTTGTTGAACAAACTCCTCTATCTACAAGCCTGAACAGTTCTATACAATGTGCATCAAAGATGTCTCTGAACCACATCCTTTTCACTACTTCTGAGACTGAATCAAGTCTCAAACATATTAATGCATAGAACCAGGTGTTTTGATTTGATTAAAGAAGTTTTAAATTGAATGAAGTTGGTAATCAGACCTAACCAAAGTCAACTTCCTTTTATAAATATGGTAGTAAGAAGGTTTTAATCACAAATGCCTAAATTGCAATTTCCACCGTTACGGGTTTGTGATAACTTAATTAAATGCATTATTGTCATCAAATTATGGTAGGAGCGTGTTAGGGTTGTCACCATTTCAAATTTAGTAGTATCTACACAGGTAAAATTTTCATTTCTCGTTAATTTTATAGGTGTGTCCTATTTATGCATTAATTTTATAGGTAAGTGTTTTGGGCATGATAAATACTAAATGATTTTAATATAGTAGGGGGACACATGATGCTGACTAATTCAACAAACAAGAGCAATCCATTTTCCTCTTTTGTTTTCAATAAATAATAAATATTTAGAAACACAATGAAAAAAAAAATACTCTTATCAATTTCTTTCCAAAAACATTAAAATAATACTTATAAATTATTTTTTAATCTTATCCAAACAATTTTTTTTTTAAAAAAAAGAATTAAGTCATTGGTATGTTTTATCAAAAGGAGAATTGTCATAACTGATGGCTAGCTACTTGAACCAGTAATAACCGATTAAAATGATTTATAACTGGACAAATTGGACATAATTGTTTCGTTGGAAAAATACTTTATTTTTCAAATAAAAAAAACTCTATTATAATGATTTATGATGATTATATCAAATATACTTATTTAGTATTTAATTAATGTTATTAAATTTTATTGTGGTAGAGAACTTAAGTGTCACGACATATTTAATTGGATCTAATTTAGTTTCAGTTTTACATTTAATTGCAATACAATGGTATTATTAAGGCATTGGTGAAAAAATTAATATTGTATCAAAAAATAAAATAATATTATTAAGGGTATTGTTTTCTAAGTACTTCCATGTAACATTATTGCAATAAATTAATCTATTATTACTGGAGTAGGTCAGTATTTTGGGGGCATTTTTTTATTTGTGAAATTGAATTAGTTTGACTTAATCAGGACAAGACATGGTGGTTTAGCAAAAACAAGCTGCGTGTTACCGCCACTAATTTGCATGTGTGCTATCTCACTTCCTAATGAATATTATACTTTGTTTAAATACAGGGACAACAGGAGAGAAAAGATTGTACCAATTTAATTAACATTAATCATTATATCATTAAAAGTTTGTATGGTATATGAATTTTATCAATTCAACTCTTGATTTATAATCATACATTATTTTAATTATTTTTGTTTAATTTTTTCAAAATTGAAAATAAAAAAAATAATCAAAATTTTCATATTTGTATATATTTTAAAAAATATATACTACACCAATATTTTAATGAATATGGATGTAGTATTGTAGATTGATTATAAAATTTTATAATATCATTAATGTGAACAGATTTTTTAATGCAACAATGAGTTTTGATATAAAATTATTTAATTAAAAATTCTTAAATGATGTGTAAGTCAATACAAATTATACCGACGTAATTTGGATTTTATAAATACATATATGAAACATATCAAACAAAAATTTGAAATCTAAAAACAAAAGATAAAAAGCCAAAATTTTCTAAACTAATAAAAAAATAAAAATGAAACTTATTAAATTTGAATATATACATCAACATCACTATTTGACATCGGTTCCTTTTAGAATGACTGTATACTCTATTTAATGTAGTTTTACATTTAATGATCTGTATAAGTAAATAATCATCCACCTCACCCCACCAAATTGGATAATGCTTTAAATTTTACTTACTTTACCACATCAAGGACAACGGTCACAACACAATTAGCTTGATTTGTTGTTGTAAAAGTGTATAAATATTTTACTTCCATGGGCTGATAAATGATTTTGTTGTGTTTATAATATGTGGACTGTGTTGTAATTACTATAATAATGTAACCTAATTTTATTTTCATCCTATGCTAGGTTTAATAATAATAATAATAATAATAATAATAATAATTATTATTATTATTATTATTATTATTATTATTATTACAAGATGTAATATTCTTATAGGGGTATGAATCATAATTTTTACGCTCCTCAGGCTAAACACGTGAATCGCATTAAAGATCGATATGTAGTCACGTGATTAGCCGCTAGAAAGCTATGCTCGTATTTCAAATCTGTTGCGTTTTATTTAAGTTTTTTACTCGGTAACATCATTTATTAAGTTCTATTTATGCATCGTTAACGTTCCAATACAATAATACCCCTCAACGGTAACTATCATTTGCTAGTTTTTGTTTTTGAAAAAGACGTAATAGCTTGCTGATTAATTGCTAACAAAAAACAGAAAGAAAATAAAAAAAAAAACTAGCATAATAATATTAATGATTTATCAAATAATGGTTTCTACTTTCATCTTAATCAGTGGCGGTGGCAAGGTTTTTATTTAAGGGTTAGGTTAGTATCAAAGAAATATTTCTTTAAATAATTCTTAACTATAATATATGTAATATATGTAATAAATTTAATATAATTAATTTTTAAAAGAGTTAAATATATATAATTATATTTATTTGATGAATTTTTAAATAACCAAAAAAATGTTAACAAATAGTAAAACACTTATAAAAAACAATAAAAAAACATTACTTTACAATATATAATCATTAAAAATAACTACAAACTTATCTCATATCTCATGTGAGACAAAATAATAATATGGTTAACCATTATATTCTAACATTCTTTTTGTTCTTACTTAGAAAAATGAATCAGTAAACATATTTTTAAATATTTTTATACTTAAAAAGATATATAAAATGAAGAGATATATAAAGATATAAAAATATAAGAATAAATAATAAATTTAATTAGATAAATTTAGAAATAACAAAACTTTATATTTGATGATTTCAATCATTAAAAAAATCAAAATAAAGGACTCTATCACTAATTTCATATTTAAATTACACTAAAATGTAATTTATTTTTATCTATTATTAATAATTATTCATAAATTAAATTTTTATATCTTAACCAAATTTTACGAAGTAAAAGATAAAAGTATATATAATAGTTATAAAGCTACGTATATTTTTACAAGAAGAGATGTAAAGAAAATTACGAAGTAAAAGATAAAAGTATATATAATAGTTATAAAGCTACATATATTTTTACAAGAAGAAATGTAAAGAAAAGAAGGTAGAAATGTAAGGAAATATGTGCTAGAAAAAGGATAATATTCAGTATATCTATTCGTAAGTTGATTACAGAAGTTGTATATTTCGAAGAGGTATGAATGTTTTTAGTATTTGATCAGATGTATTTGTTTGAAAGTTTTTTCCCCCACACACATAGATAATCGAAATGAAGATGCTCGTTAACAATGCTCAATGGTCATGGTCACAAATTATACCCCACAGTAACATTGACCATTGTGATATTTTTGGACAGATACTTTACATCCAATCGAATACTATAAAACTCTTTAAATAGAATCATGTGCGAATATTGGTTATAATCTTCAGATAAGATACAAATATCTCAGCATGTGATATATGATGACTGAATAAAAACTTTCTTGATCCAATAAAAGAGTTATCTATGTTTACTATTTAATCATACCTCAAACTTGTTTTCCTTATTATAATAATAATATTATTATTATTATTATTATTATTGAGAGAAAAAAGAAGTACTGAAATTCCTTCTACAAGAGCTTGAGTTTGACTTTAGTCTTTCAAGGAGTCGTATAATTCTCTAATCAACTTTTCCAAACTTATTATAATATATTATTGGGACAATTTATGTTTTTGTGCTTATTTGTGTTATTTTATAGCATGAAGTTTTGTATTGAATCTTTAAAACAAAATGTGTCTTCTATCCATGTGCTTTTAGTTTAATGTGGTTGAGGTCTCTGTATTTATGTCACAATCTTTTATTTAAGTTTATAATTGTAAAGAAATATCACTCATCAAATCAACATTTGTTAATAAATTACCCAAATTTTTAATATACAATGATAATACTATGATCGAACCGAAGGCCTTGTATACTATGGTGTCACAAGCTAGCTACATACATTACTCAAAATATAAAGATTTAATTGTACTTTTTATCTCTAATTTTTCACAATCTTATAATTTGTACCCTAACTCTTTTTTTTTTTTTTTTTTAATTTTACCTCAAACTTTTACTATCTTATGATATTTTTTTTCTACGAAAAATCATCATAAAATTGTTTTATTCGTGACAGTTTAGTGTCGGAAAGTGTAAATATGTCGGAAAATTTTCTTCTCGCACCCTTTTTTTAGTACACCCTCTTTCAGGTGATGCTAAACTTACCCTTATATATGAGACAAGACCAAGACCAATTTTAATTTTTTTTTTTCAAATTTCATTCCTGGATTTCCATAAATACGTAGACATCCAGATTTTTTAAAATTCATAGGCAAAATTAGTTATGCATAAGTTAAATTTTAAAAGAATTTAATTTACAGATTTTATAAATTCAAAGTTAAAATTTGTAAAAATAATTTAACTTGCCGTTCATTTTTTAAAATAATTTAACTTACATATTTTTTAAATAAATCTATAGGTTAAATTTTAAATTAATTTAACTTACGAATTTATAAAATCCACAAATTAATTTTTTTAAAAAAAAAGTTTAACTTACAAATTTTTTAAATTCATTAGTTAATTTATTTTTAAATCTTATTTGCAGATATAAGTTAATATTTTTTTGAAAAAAATTAACTTACCAGTTTTTAAAATCCGTAAGTCTTTGTAAGTTTGTTTTTGGTTTTGTAAAAAACACAAAAAAATGTCTTATGAATTTTTTTATTCCGTGAGACATCGAATTTTAAAAATCAATAAGGATACAGAATTACTGTAATGCAAAATTGGTTACAAATTTTGTATTTATTTCTTTTTTATGAATTTTTGAATTCTGTAACTCTACTTATTTTTGAAATTTAGTGCCTTATGAAATCAGTAATCCATAGATAAAAATCTTGTAATCTAGTAACCCTACATCAAAAGCTTTGTCCTCATGGGCTTTATCATAATTTTCTTACTTCAGTTGTCCAAGAAAACAGGCCCAAACCCAACATTGACCCATTCATGAACAAGTCGCCAGCAATGTATACACAATTAACAAAACAATTTTGATCGTCCAAATTTAAAAAGAAAGACAATTTGCTATAAACTCGGGAACCTTTTCCGAAAAATATCATATATGCTGTAAATGTTTTCACTTCTTAGCAGAAGACCCTCTCACTTACAAGAGCTAACAAAAAATTGAAAAAAAGGAAGAATCATTAAAACTATAAACAATTAAACATACAGATAAATTTGCAAAAGAGGAAAAAAATTGAATAAATTCTATATAGTAGTGAGAAAATAATTCCTGTAGTGCCAATTTGTATATTGCTTCAACACTCATTATTTTATATCTTTCCCCTTTGCCTTTGACTAACATCTAGAAATTAGTGACTTGAGGTGGTTCGGGCACGAAAATTGAAACGCCAGAGCAAGATTTTTGAGCAATCTTCTGGTGGAATTCCCTTTAATTTAGCCTCATCTTCTAGAACTACTTGCTTCACAAACTTGATTGAATTCTAGTACAACCACAAAAATAAAAATAAAAAATAGGCTCAATAATAAGTACAAAAATTAAAAGGAAGAAAACTACTTGGTAGAGATATTTTGTAGATGATAATGATTTTCATATCTTATCAATTTGGATTTCAAATGGACTACGTTTTCTAATTGAGATAATGTTGAAACTTGAAAGTGGTATCTATCTTAGAGTAAAAGGAAGCATCATGCATAATCAGCTGTATTATGCCTGAGTAGAAAACACTACATAGTTAGTATTCTGATTAGTTCAACTAGTCAATCAAGGTGTCATTATATTACCTAATATCTTACTTTCTTTTTTCTTTTCATTTTTTCTTTTTGAAGTTGTTGGAGGTTGGCCAAACGTTAAGTAACCTAAGCAAAATTTCTATATCGAAGATCTAATCTAATTTATATATAGACAAGTATTACCGTAAGGATGCTAGTGGATCTTGTTTTTTATGGGTGAAAATAATTTAGGGGAATGTTAACACAGTATTAATATACTGATTAAATAAATAAATATTTATTATTCTAAAGATATGAAATTTGTTTTTAAAAACATAGAGTAATAAAAAGAAAATATTAAATATTTTTTAGTTGAACCATTCACTCAGTTCCTGTAGCTGTCACCGTTTTAGATTTAGTGCCTGCATATACATAATTTTTTTGGTAATTTGGTCCCAAGACGTTAACATTAGGAAAAAAGAATCTTTTTGATAGCATAAAACCGTTACAAAAACTTTCTAAAGGTCATAGATTGTCACCAAAATTTGTGTTGAAGCTAAGATTTATAATTTCTTGTTTAAGGAGTAAAAGATCAAGGAACGATTCTTCTAATTTTTTTAAGTACTAGAATCAGATAATATAGTTTTTAAAAAATAAAAATTAATAAAATAATCTCTGAGAAGTAATTATTATCATTTTGATTTGTAAATTTAATAATTTATTTTCCTATTGATACTTAACATTCTAGACTCTAATTTTTGGGAATCAACATCTTTCTACGACTAAAATAATACAAATTATTTTTTTCATGAACTAAAATAATAAATTTTATATTTTTAAAATCTATTTTATCTCTTACCAAATAAATTTTCTCGTATTCATGTCTTGGAGCATTAAAATTGTAATTTAGCCAAATATTTTACCTGAGAAGTGTCTTGAACAGAGGAAGTGCGACCCCATCTCTCAGGGTCCCAAAGGATTGAGCTATTAAATGCAAAACTTGAAATATGAATAGGGGGAGTAATTGTATCAGTTTCATTGTTCATTTTCCTTAGATGCCAACCTATAACTTGTGATGAATCACACACAGGTCCTTCGATTTTCACATTCTTTCTGTGCGCAGCTAACAATGCGGTTGGCCATGTTCCAAAGACCCTGCACAATAACCAAATGAATCCACAATTAAGAAGGGTACATGTCAGTTAGAGAAACCACCTTGGAGGTGTGAAATATAATGCATGATTGCTATTACCACCTTTGTTTGGTACACCAAAACGTTTCTCATTTGCCTTCAAAATTGTTTATGTTTAAAACTACCACCCACTGCAAAGGAGTATAAATTTAGAATATGCACTAGACACTAGCACATTTCCTCCCTTAAAGATTGCCCCCAAAAGATATCATGTAAATAGTAGTTTAGTGAAAAAGGTTTTTTTATATTATATTTAATCACAAATGGGTAAGTATGATAAGTTTATTGTGTATGATTTCTGATTGATATAAAAAAATTCTATATTGGTAGTGTATAAAAATTAAACTCTTACTAAAGTTAATATATGAAGTAGAAGGAGGAGAATCATACTCAATATCTCTAAGCTGATGGAAGAATTGGAGATCATAAACATTGGAAAGTCCAGCAAAGTGAACTATGCCGTTGAGCCTGTGATGCTCAATGTGCTTAAGTGCAAGGTTTCTCTGGTGATTCAATTCAGCTTCTAATTCTGTAAAATTTTCCTTGAAAACAACATGTCTATACATGATACCAGTCTTTCTTAGAATCTCTGGCAGTTCTGTGGAGTTGGTTTTAGCCTCCACAACAATCCAAAGCAGTGGTTGAGGAACCAGTTTTATAGTGTTTGCCAACCTTCTCAAAAACACTGATTGGTAGGGTAGTTTTGTGCTTGTTGGAGTCACAATGATTATGAGTCTTCTAGGCTTCAACTGTGGCTGTGTTTTTTCCTCATAATTCATCATGGTTGTTGTTGTTGTCATCGTCATCTTTTCATTTTCATGGATTCTATGCTTCATGGGCATGGTTACTGGAGTTGGAGCTATCCAGCTTTCATTGACATTTGTTGTTGTGAGGTGTGACATTCCACTAGGTTGTGGTGCAAATTCTGTCCTATTTGAGGAACCAACTCTGGTGGAAAATAGAGAAGATTTACCTGTTGGAGCTAAGCCTGTGAAAAACCCCATCACAAAACATAGTGAAAAATGGATCATGGCCTTTTTCCATAGAAGAACTTTCTTCTTTGATCTTTCTAGTGATCCCATCTTCTCCAAAATTGACCACCTGAAGCAGAATCTTCAAGGTGGAATTGAACAAGTAGTTGGATTTGGGGGCACAGAATGAAGAGAAGGGTGGTGGAATTAATGTAATATAAAGTTAAGTGCTTTAAGGGTACCACATTTTTGTTAAGGAAAATGTTGCAACAATTGAGCTTATGATTGATACTGCCAAACTGAATGCTTAGCCTTTTCGTTTGGAGGTTTTTCATAGGAGGGTAGCTTCATTTGGCTGTCCCTTGAAGTAAAAGTAATATAATAAAAATAAACATTAAAAAACAAAAGTGTGAGACCATGAGTTGTTATCTACACCAAATAGCAGTTGAGATGGCATCCATCCATCTATCAAGAATGTGTTGTACCATGCCATTTAACTAATATTAGTAATCATGCTCGTGTTAGGAGTTTAATTTTTTAATTTGAGGTTGACTAGTCCAATGAAAAGGAATCTCAAGAAAAACTATAGTTTAAGAATGACTTTGGGGTCTCTTGTCCTAATAGATTTTAGAGTTAATTAGTGGCTTATAAAAATAATTATTGTGGCCATAATGATATTTTGGCAGTTAGTTATAGAATTATTGTAAATGGGCGGGTGTGGATCGTTCAAAGTTATGGGCTTTTTTACCGATCTCCACAAAAGCCCATTACCAAAACATACAATTTTGTCTTCAGGAAAAAAAATAATAATGAAAAGCATTTTTGCATCAGGGCATTTCTCATAGCACAACATAATTAAAACATATTAAAAAAATAAAACTCATTACAAATACTACTCATAATAATCTATAATATATACCCTGTTTTAATTTCTATTTTCCTTTTAACTATTTTATTTAAGATTTTAAAGGTGATGCATTCACAATATTAAATTGTTTTACATAGTCATTTAATCACAAATTAAAATTTATATAATTTAAAGAAAATTTGTTATTAAATTTAATAAACCGATCATAGAGAGTGAATTGTGATTAATTGAGTATCAACCTTCTTCTATTTATTTAATAATCATTTTTATTTTCTAATTTTTTCTCAGGGAGTGAAAAAGAATTTAAGATTTCTATACAAGGGAGAATTGTTTTTATCATATTATTTATTTATAAAAATATTTTAAACATATCTAATGTATATATATCGACATTCTATAAATTTTGATTTCCATGGAGAAAAGATATTCCGGGAATGAAAAAAATATTATGAACACCAAATATCCCATAAATGAATTTAAATATCATATTATTGTTTTTAAGATTTTACAAAGTAAAAATAAAATTTAAGTACTCTTACTATCATACTGGAACTTTAATTAAAAAAAATTACTAATATCTTCTAAAATACAAAATAGAAAAGTTTAAACTTAACTATTTAATCATGTCGAGAATTCAGAGAGGCAAAATATATTTGAAAATATCATTTGAATTAAAATGAAATAATATGTAACTGTAGCATGGCTCTGCACAAGTAATCTCTAACGCTACTTTCTAATGTTTGAGTTTGAGTGTACTCTGGAGATTTTCTTTCGAGGTGCGTTCTTTTCGGCTATCTTTCTTTTGCTGTATGAATATTAATTTGGAAATATTCACCAATGATTTTTCTGTGTTTATTCATTAAACTATTTCATGTGTCATTGGTGCGCATCCATATTTTCAAACACCTCGTTTTCGAATGCAATTCTTTTGCATACTAACTGTTCGATAAATGGTCACCAAGAGCTGCTAAGAAGAGAATTTAGCAGAGTCTGTGACATGGGTCATTTCATCTTTCACGCATTAACATTTTGAGGACTAAATATGAGAGTTTTGTTAGTTGCACAAACTCAACCAGATATATTTGCTAGTTGGCTTTTTTACATTGTTGGGTTTCGGATTTTCACGTAAAAATGCCTAAGTAGAAGAATCTAATGTTTATGTTTGGTTCCTGCAGAGAGAATTTCTCCCCTTGGTTTTGATGATGGGTTGGATGAAATTCCATGTCTGTTTGTCTTTCTAATCAAACAACGTATGTAATATCTTCGACCATCTAGGGTGGCACAACTCATGATGTTCTTCGACTTGTGGATTCCTTTAGTACTTTTTTATATCATTGTTGTCAGCAATGAAAATTTTGACAAGAGAACATTAAACCATAGCAGCTGCTGGCTTTTACCTCCTTAATTCATATAGATAGAAATGAAGGCTTTAGCAAAGGTTACTACTATATAATCATGCAGTTCCTTAATTTACCTCCCAGTAGGTTCATCCAGTTATGGATTTTTTGTCTCATTAATCAGAAACACTCATTTGTGACCACTTTACTGTCCTAACACCATATCAGCCAATAAGGTTCTCAACTATAGCAAGCGTTTTACTTCACTTGCTTTTTGAATATCCCTTTTCCATGATCATTCAAAGCCAAATTCAATGTGTATATAATTGTGTAAGACATATTGTACGAGAAAGAATTGTCTCGTGTCTCAGTACACTTAGTACAGAGTTATCAGCCAATGGTTACATCAACTTGATGTACAAGCAACAGCGTTACAGAGAAGCGCTTGATGCATTTGATTTCCATGTAAAGAATTCAAGTATCCAGCTAGAACCAAGCACCTATGTGGATTTAATCTTGGCCTGCACCAACTTTAGATCTCTTAAATATGGCAAGAAAATCCATGATCACATTTTAAAGTCTAACTGTCAACTAAACCTTGTTCTCCAAAATCATATTATTAATATGTATGGTAAATGTGGTTCTTTGAAGGATGCTAGAAAAGCTTTTGACGCAATGCAGGTGCGAAATGTGGTCACTTGGACTATAATGATCTCTGGATACTCACAGAATTGTCAAGAGAATGATGCAATCATCATGTACATTCAAATGCTGCGATCAGGTTATTTCCCGGACGAGTTAACCTTTGGAAGCATAATTAAGGCTTGCTGCATTGGGGGGGATATAGATTTAGGCAGGCAACTGCATGGTCATGTCATTAAATCAGGGTCTGATCATCACTTGATTGCACAAAATGCTCTTATTTCAATGTATACAAAATTTGGACAAATTGCTCATGCCTCGGATGTCTTCACTACGATTTCTACGAAAGATTTAATTTCCTGGTCTTCCATGATTAAGGGGTTTACCCAACTTGGTTATGAGATAGAAGCTTTATATCTTTTCAGAGACATGCTCAGGCAAGGTGTTTATCAACCAAATGAGTTTATATTTGGTAGTGTATTCAGTGCTTGCAGAAGCCTTCTGGAACCAGAATTTGGAAGCCAAATACATGGAATATGCGTTAAATTTGGTTTAGGGAGGAATGTTTTTGCCGGCTGCTCCCTCTGTGACATGTATGCAAAATTTGGATTCTTACCTTCAGCAAAAAGTGCATTTTGTCAAATTAAAAGCCCTGACTTAGTGTCATGGAATGCAATTATTGCAGCATTTGCTGACAGTGGTGATGTTGATGAAGCCATATCTTTTTTCCGTCAGTTGATGCAGATGGGATTGATGCCAGACGACATTACTTTTTTGTCTTTACTTTGTGCTTTTGGGAGCCCCGTGACACTCAGCCAAGGCATGCAGATACATTCTTACATTATCAAAATAGGTTTGGAGAAGGAAGCAGCCGTATGCAACTCTTTGCTGACCATGTACACAAAGTGTTCAAATCTACACGATGCATTCAATGTTTTCAACGATATAAGTGAAAATGCCAATTTAGTTTCTTGGAATGCAATTCTATCAGCATGCTTGCAGCACAGACAAGCAGGAGAGGCTTTCAGATTATTTAAGCTAATGCTTTTTTCTGAAAATAAGCCTGATAATATCACCATAACTACCATATTAGGAACTTGTGCAGAATTGGCATCTCTAGAAGTTGGGAATCAAGTTCATTGCTATAGTTTTAAAAGTGGGCTTGTGGTTGATGTTTCTGTCAGCAATAGATTGATTGACGTGTATGCAAAATGTGGATCACTTAAACACGCTCGAGATGTGTTTGATTCAACTTGGACCCCAGATATTGTCTCATGGAGTAGTTTAATTGTTGGTTATGCTCAGTTTGGACGTGGACATGAAGCTCTTAATCTCTTTAGAATGATGAGGAATCTTGGTGTCCAGCCTAATGAAGTCACATATCTAGGGGTTCTCAGTGCTTGTAGTCACATTGGATTGGTGGAGGAAGGCTGGCACTTGTATAAGACCATGGAAGTGGAATTAGGGATTCCACCAACTAGAGAGCATGTTTCTTGCATGGTTGATTTGCTTGGTCGTGCTGGATGCTTGTATGAAGCGGAGAATTTTATTAAGAAAACGGGATTTGACCCGGACATTACTATGTGGAAGACTCTACTTGCTTCTTGTAAAACTCATGGTAATGTTGACATTGCAGAAAGGGCTGCAGAAAATATACTAAAACTTGATCCTTGCAATTCTGCTGCTCTGGTGCTACTTTCTAATATACATGCTTCTGCCGGCAATTGGAAAGAAGTTGCCAGGCTAAGAAACTTGATGAAACAAATGGGTGTACAGAAGGTTCCTGGTCAAAGCTGGATAGAAGTTAAAGATCAGATTCATGTGTTCTTCTCAGAAGACAGTGCCCATCCACAGAGGGGAAACATTTACACAATGCTTGACGATTTGTGGTTGCAGATGGTGGATGATGGTCTTGATCCTTGTCAGAGTTTAGACATTACCATTTGGTAGGCAGTCACCATTGTTTATAATCCTTCCAAAATCTTTTGATTAGGAACTGCCTCTAGAATCTAGATAGTTTTGAAGCACTGAAAGAAATTTTTGTTTCTATTGATCCCAAGGGTTAGGACGCTGTTAATTTCAAATGTAAAATCTTATCATTATTTCCATCACATGTAATAGTAATTGGCGGTGTTTATTTTTTTTATTTTTTTTTTATTTTTTTTTTATTTTTTTTTGTGTGTGTGTAATTTATTGGTATATAGTCTTTCATTGAACCATCGATTTTACTTGTATGTCAATTTTGTACAAGCAGTTTTCTACTTTAGCTGAGCCTAACTTTCTAGTGTTTTTCCTTTGCGAAATTTGGACAAGCACTTGCATAAAAGTTTATCCAATTTATCTTTTTCATGGCCTTTTGGCAGCTCAATGCTAATGACTTCCTTATATTTGTCACGGGTGCTGGGTTTGGATTAGTAATAGTGGTTAGTTGTTTGTACATTTAAATTTTAAATAAGCAGACCGAAA
Source organism: Hylodesmum podocarpum (assembly GCA_026586105.1). NCBI lineage: Eukaryota > Viridiplantae > Streptophyta > Magnoliopsida > Fabales > Fabaceae > Hylodesmum > Hylodesmum podocarpum. Next base: position 2,451,060 of record JALJEV010001437.1, on the reverse strand, counting down.
ACAAATAAAAAAAAAAATAGAACTTTTTAACACCCTGTTGTTTGCATACTAATTCCTTAACTCTACCGGTCTTTCATGGGCTATTTTAAATTAGTTTAATCTGCTTTATTTTTTTAAAATTAGTTTCATTCTCAATCTTGACCGAGTTTATAATAAGTTTAACTTAAATAATTTTATCTTCATATGATAATTACATTTAGGTAGTGTTAAACTTAATTTTTTAAGTTTCTTCTTTCTCTTATTAAATAGAACTTCCCACAAGACATAGTTTGAAGAATTGCTCATATTTAATGTACTGGGCTGGGGATAAACACCGAACTTATCCCCCTGACGCCGGGCTCACCTCATTGACCGGGCCGAGCTGGACATAAATAGAACATATCTAGATAAATCTGGACAATATCTCTTCCCTGATATATTGAGATTCTTGGGCCTGAAACAATCTTCTCCTTGAAATCCACGAATATGGAACCCTAATTATAATCCCTATAAATACTGGTAGAGGATCCAAAACACATATACGAAAAAAAATCTAAATTACTCATACAAATCAACGAGGGTTCCAACCCCTCACGTTGCCGGATTTCTCAGGGCCGAGCTGAGCTCGGACCACCCAAAATCCAGCAAGAACATTTGGCACCCACCATGGGGCAAGATAATTCTTAATCCCACAACCACCCAGATAATTCTTAATCCCACAACCACCACACTCAGATGGTTCGCACTCGCAGTTACTCCAACACCACAATGGATCCCGCCATAACGAAACTCATACAAGCACGAGGGGATGCGGCAGTGGCGGCGGCCTGAGAGCGGATGGAGGCTCACGTGGAAGCGTTGCGAACCCAGAATTGAGATACTGAGAGGGCCTTGCAAACCACCCAAGCGAATTTGGATACTGTCCAACGTCAGCGTGAGGCTGATGTTTTGGAATTGCAAGCCCTGAGACAACGAATTCAAGGAATCCCAGGCAGAATCCCCCTCATTCCCAATCGGGAAAAAGAGCCCCGCCGCGGAGAAGAAACCCGATCCAATTCACACATTGGCCCCCACAATCCCCACACTACTGGTGAGGATGTGCATGTCGCTACTTCAGCCGCACACCATGACCTTACCCATGTGCACGCGACTATTTCCGCAACCAGGCGTGACCCTTCACAAGCCCAACCCTTCACGGACCTCAGACCTCCTCCCCGCACACGCGGGCTTGGCATGATGTCGACCCTCCATCCCTTCACCCCGGCCATCCTAGCTGTCAGGGTCCCTAAGACTTGAAGATGGTCGTCCCAGGACAAATATGATGGCTCTACGGACCCGATTACCCATGTTCGAGCTTTCCTGACCCAAGCAGCTATGACCGTTGACGATGACTATGTGCTCTGTCGAATGTTCCCCGCAACTTTGAAGGGAACAACCCTCGACTGGTACTACTCACTCCCCCAATGTCCGTGGACTCCTTCGACTCCTTGTACGAGCACTTCCAGGCTCGGTTTGTGGACGCCGAACTAACGCCTACCACATCTGTATCACTCTTGTATCGGGCTGAGGATCACCTCAAAATCCAGCAAGAACATTTGGCGCCCACCGTGGGGCAGGTAATCCTTATCCCACGATTTACAGAGCAAGATAGTTCGCACTCGCAACCACTCCAACACGGTAATGAACCCCGCCGTAGCGGAAACCATTAGAGAGCAAGTAGAGGCAGCGTTGGCGGAGGCCCAAGAGCGGATGGACGCTCGCGTGGAAGTATTGCGAGCCCAAAATTGAGACACTAAACGAGCCTTGCAAACTACGCAAGCGAATTTGGATACTATCCAACGTTAACGTGAGGCTGATATTTTGGAATTGCAAGCCCTGAGACAAAGAGTTCAAGGAATCTCAGGCAAGACCCCCTCATTCCCAACCGGGAAGAAGAACCATGACATGGAGAAGAAGCCCGGTCCAATTCACGCATTGGCCCCAGCAATCTACATACTACAGGTGAGGACGTGCACGTCGCCACCTCCGCAGCCCGACAAGATCTTTCCCATATTCGTGTCGCTATCTCTGCGACCCAACACGACCCTTCTCAGGCTTAGCCATTCACAGACCTCGAACCTCCTTCCCGATCCAATGGACTCGGTAAAGTCTGGACTCTCTATCCCTTCACCCCGGCCATCCTTTCAGTCCGGGTTCCCAAGTCCTGGAAATGGTTGTCCCAGGATAAATATGATGGTTCCACGGACCCGATTATCCACGTTCGAGCCTTCCTGACCCAGGCCGCCTTAACTGTCGACAATGACTATGTGCTCTGTCGAATGTTCCCCTTAACCTTAAAGGGAATGACCCTCGACTGGTACTACTCACTCCCCCCGATGTCCGTGGACTTTTTCAACTCCCTGTACGAGCACTTCCAAGCTTAGTTTGCGGATGCCAAACCAACACCTACCACCTCTATATCGCTTCACCACGTGATACAAGGAGAAAAGGAGTCCCTCAGAGAGTACATGTCCCGCTTTGCTTTGGCCTGCTGGACTATACCCAACTTCCATCCCGCCGTCGCATTGCACGTCATACAAGTCAGGCTCAACTCCGACCCCTTCTCGGATTCACTCTTCGCTGAACCTCCCATCAATATGAACGATCTCCGTTCTCGAGCTGCCCGTTTCATGAGCATTGATGAAAACACTAAGGCCAAGCGCCGAGCTAGGGAATCAGCTCGTCCACCCAAGCAAAAGGACTCCTTTTCACGTCGGGCGGAGTCAAGCAGAGATCGTCGCACCGGTCAGTACAACTCGTACACCCCACTGAACACATCCAGAGACAAAATTTTCAAAGAGGCCTACGCGCTAGAGCTGGTACGCCGTCCTAAAGCTTCCCAGTCTCCCTCAGACGCTGACCCGACCAAATGATGCGCTTATCATCAGAATATCGGGCATACGATGGAGGACTGCCGTCAAGTACGAGACCTTATAGAAGGCCTCATAAGATCGGGTGAGTTACGAAGATTCGTCTAGGATGAGCAGAAATACCCTGAAAGGTACAATGGGCCAAGCTCGAAGACCCGACCACGAGAACCAGATCGGGATACCCGAAATAATCGGAATAAACGCAGGGACCGAGGTTGGGGGAATGAGACCGACCAGAATCCTGACAAGGTCAAAGGGACGATCAACATAATCGCTGGAGGCTTCGCAGGGGGAGGAGTTACGTCTCCGGCCCAAAAACGTTATGCGAGAAGTGTCAATCACATCGGGTCCCCCAGAAAGAGGACCTTACCAACCATCACGTTTTCGATGCCAACTTCAAGCATCGCCGACCCCGACCTGACCGATCCCATGGTCATCTTTTGCACTATCGCCAATTGGCGGGTTCGCAAGGTGCTGATCGACTAGGGGAGCTCGGCCGACGTGCTATATTGGTCTGTATTCAAACAATCACGAATCCATCATCAAGCCATACCCCGAGCCATTGCTCGGCTTTGCCGGGGAGCGAGTCCATTCCAGGGGCTATATTGACCTACTCATTACCTTCGGTAGAAGCGAAGCTTACAAAACCATAGAGGTCAGAGACATTCTGATTGACGTCGATACGTCATACAATGTCATTATCGGCCAGAGAACACTCAACCAGTTGGGAGCCATTGTGTCCACTCCACACATGGCCATGAAGTTCCTAGAGGAAAGGGGGAAATAGTTACAGTCAAAGCCGACCCGAAAACAGCCCGGGTATGTTATGCTCGGAGTCTGAAGGTCACCCTGTACTCCATCAAGAAAGAAGAAAAGAGGCAAGCCTCGAACATATGTTCGGTCCACAACAGCACAGATGAACCCCTGGATATTGATCTCGAGCTGAGTTCGAGGAGGAACGCCCTTTCTTTGCTGAGCCCCTTGAACCCCTACAGCTCGGACCTGAAGCGGGCCAAATAACTAAGATTGAGACCTCAATGCCGACCTCTACTCTCCAAGAAATCATATTAAACCTGCAAGAAAATGCTGACATGTTCGCATGGAAACCTTTAGATATGCCCGGTATCGATCCCAACCTCGTGTGCCACAAGCTGTCTCTGCTTCCTCATGCTCAGCCAGTGGCACAACGCAAGAGAAAGCTAGGCGAGGAACGCCGCCTGGTTGTCCAGAAAGAGGTCGGTAAACTTCTGGAAGCCCATTTCATTCGAGAGATAATTTACACCACTTGGTTGGCCAACGATGTGATGGTCAAAAAGGCAAACGGAAAATGTAGGATGTGCACGGATTACACCGACCTGAACAAAGCTTGTCCCAATGACACCTACCCCTTACCTAGCATTGACCGGTTAGTGGACAGCACGGCAAGGTATGAAACATTCAGTTTCTTGGATGCCTACTCGGGCTACAATCAGATACCAATGTACCCCCCAGATGAACCGAAGATTGCATTCATGTCGGCCACGACCAACTACTGCTACCAAGTTATGCCTTTCGGCCTTAAGAATGCAAGGGCCACTTACCAACGATTGATGGACAAGGTCTTCAGTGCTCAGATCGGGCGTAATATGGAGGTCTACATTGACGACATGGTGGTCAAGTCAAAAACCCATGCTCAACATGCCGCTGATCTAAGGGAGATATTTGTAGAGATACGCCGACATCAAATCCGGCTGAACCCGGAGAAATGCGCCTTTGGCGTGGGAGGGGGTAAGTTCCTCGATTTTATGATCTCCCAAAGAGAAATTGAGGCCAACCCGGATAAATGCACAACCATTACAAACATACCTAGCCCGACCTGCTTAAAAGACCTACAAAGACTCAATGGACGCCTGACCGCCCTATCTCGGTTCCTACCCAAGCTAGCCGAGCAGAGCAGACCTTTGTTCACATTGCTAAAACGCTCAGCTCGCTTCGAATGGAAAGACGAATGTGCCTCCGCATTCGACAAACTGAAGACACAAATAGCTTCCTTGCCAACTTTGACTAGCCCGTCCCCTGAACTGCCTTTGTACGTCTACTTAGAAGTTTCTGAGGTCGCCATCAGCATGGTTCTGGTCAAGGAAATTGACAAAATCCAAACACCGGTATACTTTGTAAGCCGAACACTCCAGCTTGCGGAGACTAGATATCAAACAATAGAGAAGCTCGTGCTCGTGCTCGTCTTCACTGCCCGCCGATTATGACATTACTTTCGAAGCCCTGATATAATTGTGAGGTCGGACTATCCGGTTAGGCAGATATTGCAGCGACCCGACCTTGCTGGTCACATGACTGCCTGAGCTGTAGAATTGTCTGAGTTTGGACTCCAGTTTGAACCCCGAGGTCCAATGAAAGCACAGTTCCTAGCCGAGTTCCTCACTGAATTGCCCAAGATCGGAGAGCATGAACTATGCTGGACATTGAGAGTGGATGACTCATCTAACAAGAAAGGGAGCGGAGCAGGGGTCATACTGGAAGGACCAGACGATCTCATTTTGGAACAAACTAGACGTTTCTCATTTGCGGCCTCTAACAACCAAGCCGAGTACGAGGCCCTGTTGGCCGGTCTCAGGTTAGCCCGAGACATGGGTGTTCGGCACTTGAAGTGCCTGAGCGACTCTCAGTTAGTCACCTCTCAAGTTAGAGATGAATTTCAAGCCAAGAAGCCCCTCCTATAGCAATGCTATCATCGAGTGAAGAACATACTTTCCCACTTTGCCAAATTTGAGATCGTCCATGTTCCTCGTGAACAAAACGACAGAGCTGATATTCTATCTAAGCTAGCAAGTTCCCGCAAGGGGGGACAACACCACTCAATCATTCAGGAAGTACTCATCTCCCCGAGCTGGGACAAGGATGAAGTCTTTCGATTAATACGGAACCGAGCTCATGGATGACCCCCCCTGTATCATATTTGCAAGATGACATCTTGCCCGACGACTAGAATGAGTCCCAAAGGGTACGTCGCCAAGCCTCTTACTACGTACTACGAAATCAAGAGCTGTTCCGAAGAGGTTTTTCTACCCCTTTGCTGAAGTGTTTGACCAGAGACCAAGCCCGGTATGTGATGGACGAGCTCCACACTAGCATCTGTAGCATGCATTCAGGGGTCAAGAACATGGCAGCCCGATTAGTCTGAGCTGGGTACTACTGACCCACAATGAAGAAGGATGCTAAGGACTATGTTAGGAGCTGTAAACGGTGTCAAGAGCACGGTTCGTTGCCAGCTGCACCTTCGACCGAGCTCCAGCTCATCTCGTCACCTTGGCCATTCGCCTTGTGGGGAATGGATATCCTCGGTCCATTTCCACCAGCACAAAGGCAAACCAAGTTTTTACTTGTGGCCATCAACTACTTCACGAAATGGATCAAGGCTGAGCCCGTAGCCATGATATTGGCTAAACAAGTTCAGAAATTTGTTTGGAGATATATCATTTGCCGACATGGCATACCTCATGGTTTGATTACTGATAATTGGAGACAATTCACAGATGCCACGTTCTGCACATTCTTGTCTCAGCTCGGTATTCAACATCAGACATCATCGGTCGAGCACCCCCAAACAAATGGACAAGCTATAACAGCCAATAAAGTCATCCTTAACGAGTTGAAAAAGAAGCTCGGCAGAGTGAAATGAGACTGGGCCGAAGAAATGTCAAGTGTACTATGGGGGTACCACTGCACTCCCTAATCCTCGACCAACGAAACACCATTTTGTCTCACTTACGGGTTCGACGCCATGATACCAGTTGAGGTCGACGAACTGTCATGGAGGAGGCTAACCTATACGGCCTCTAGTAAAGAGATCGCCCTCAGAGAAGAGCTCGACTTTATTGAAGAAGCCCGAGAAGAAGCTCGGGTGAGGGAGTTGGCCAAGAAATTACGAGCAGCTCGTCGCTATAACTCCTGTGTCCGAGAATGATCCTTCCTCCCGAGAGACCTCGTCTGGAGGAAAACCGGGGAGGCTAGACGAGACCGAGCTCATGGCAAGCTCGCCGCCAATTGGGACGGCCCCTTCCGCATCCTCGAGAACCATCAGAACGACTCCTATAAGTTACAGGAAATGGGAGGACGTCTAATCCCAAGAACTTGGAACGCCAGTCATCTGAATACCTATTTCAGTTAGCACATTTCTGTTTATTTAGTATTCAATTCAATAAAGCTTAACAATTAGTCATTTTTCGAATTTGTAATAGAGGTGTACTCTTTTTCCTAAGCCCAGGTTTTTCCCTAAGGAGGGTTTTTCCGGGAAAGGTTTTGACAAAGCACCACATTAGCATTCTGTTGTGGGTTACATCAATTGTCCCATGGCGGAGGCCGGGAAGGCCAAGTCATAGTCAACTCGTGGCGCTTGGGCTGTTACGCTCTTAAGTAGAAAGAGTTGCGCCCTTACTAACAGTTATAGCTTTTGGTCTAGTGGTAAGCGCTTGATCCAACAATTGGTATCAGAGCCAAGGTCACGAGGTCGATTCCCAGCGGGTGCAATTGCTGAGGGGGAGATTGTTGTGGGTATACATCAATTGTCCTATGGCGGAGGCCGGGTAGGCCAAGTCATAGTCGACTCGTGGCGCTTGGGCTGTTACGCTCTTATCAAGTCCCTTACCGAGCTCGGTGGCTACCGAGCTAAAGGAGACATCGCGTCCCTTTACAAGTCCCTTACCGAGCTCGGCGGCTACCGAGCTAAAGGAGACATCGCGTCCCTTTTTAAGTTCCTTCCCGAGCTCGGCGACTACCGAGCTAAAGGAGACATCGCGTCCCTTTACAAGTCCCTTACGGAGCTCGGCGGCTACCGAGCTAAAGGAGACATCGCGTCCCTTTACAGGACTCTAAGTCCTTTAACGCGCTCGGGGAAATCGAGCTAAAAACGACATTGGACTCCTAAGTCCTTGACTGTGCTCGACTAGCACCGGACTGAGAACTCACACCCGAGACCCGTTGGAGGTCGGTCAGGCGAACAACATAAAAGCAAGTATTTAAATAGAATGATTACAGAATAATATGACGAGAAGAAGAATAGAATGGTAATACTAAAGCAAAAGAGTAAACATTGTACGACCAAAACGATCTTAGTTACAACCCGAACCCGACCTCAAGGCCGAAAACATCCAAAAAGTGAGTCGAAGCCCTTGCAGAAGCTCGTCACCACGGCCTCCTCCATCTCTTCCATAGTGGCCCTCTACCGCCCCATGGTCTTCTCGACTGCTTCAAGCTTCTCCGTCAACTCCAGAACCTTCATCTCTAAGCTTATAACCCGATCACCGGCTGAGGCCATCTTGCCCTCGAGCTCCTCTTGGTTGGCTTTGGCAGTGACGAGCTCTAGCTCAACCTCCTCCTTAGCCAACCTCAGCTTGGTAGCCTCGATCTCCCAGGTCGCCACTCGAGTTGCAAACTCTTGCTCCCGATGAGTAGATGCGGCCTCCAACTTGGCTACCCGAGGCTCAAGGGCTTGTGCCCGAGCTGGGAGACCAGCCATCCGAGTTGCCCATCTTTTCCCATGTCGGACTATGGCGGACATGCGAGCAAGTATGACCTCAGCCCCATCAAAATTCTCCACCACACCCACGACATCCAGCAAAGCATTGTCGTAAGAACTGGGGAAGGGCTCACCTAGTTGGATGTGCTCACCCCGAATGATGGAGTCCCACAAAGACTGACCAGAGAGGACGTTAGCCACCATCTGCTCAATGCGGGGCTCAGACCCTTCCTTGCTAAACCACGAAGCGCCAAGGGGAAGTTTGGTGGAGGTCTTCACAAAAGTGGGGGGCACACCTCCACCTTCAGGCACTGGCTTAGACACCACTACCTCAGCCTGGGTAGTAGGAGAAGCCGAGGTGGCAGCATCCTCTTCTTGCCTCGGTTTCTTGGAAAGAGTCTCCACCCCCTCAGACCAGACCTCAACACCCGCCTCTTTTGGCCTCTTGGCAGGACTTGGAGAAGCCTGCGATATGGGAGGACGAGGAACCGGGCTGGGCCCCCTCGAGATCACACCACGACCTTTCTGCCCGAAGCCCGGCTTGCGAGCCTTCAGCGCAGCAACAAGGTCGAAATTTCCAGACATCAGCTCTATAAGCAAAAACATAGTAGAAAACATATTAGAAATACAATTCACAACTCGGGCTAAAGACATCAAAATAATTACCTAAGAAATACTGCAAGGGGTCATCCTCTCAGGCAGAGTGTATTAGAGCCCGACTACTAATGGTAGAGGAAGGCTATGCAAAACTTGGATAGAATTCCTGTCGCCCGGGGTCAAATTGTCCTGGGGAATTTATTGTACTTGCGAGGGAGGCACCAATGTAAAGGATACCTCGGTTCAAGGTTATCCTTCAGAAAGAGGGCCTTGACGGCCCTATTGTTAATAGAAGACATCCTAAAATACCGAATTTTAAACTTCTTATAAGATTGTGCATAGGAGATGAGCAAACCTCCCCTAACCACGGCGTTGTACCGGGACCTTACAACATCATATTGATCTATTAAGGCCTGCACCCTATCACGGTCGTCGTAGGTGGAGACGTGGTTGAAAACTTCACCTAAGAGTCAGGAGAAGTCGGGTTCGTGAGCAGGAACAGAGACAACAAGGTCGGCCTCCTCAGACTCCCTCGTTGTCCCTTCTCCAGTCCCAGTAAGAGAGGCCTCTCCACCGCCAGAGACCTCCACAGCTCCCCCAGCGAGCTCATCCTCGGCCCCAATAGGGAGGGCCTCGGTGGCGACAGAGGCAGGGCTAGACGCAAGGTTCGCCTCCGCCGTAGAAACCTCGCGAGAGGAGGAAGAAACCTCCTCCGACTCAGGTTCAGAGCCCTCGATAGAGCTAGCTACCATGCTTTCCACACTACGAGTAGCGGTAGAATGAAAAGAAGACATACCTAAGGGTAGTTGACGCGAAGAATGGCAACGAAAAAAGTGAAACTGCAAGCGCTTCGCACGAACAGGGCCACGAGTTAAAGCGAAGGGAGAGAGAACGACGAAAGAAAAGAGGCAACGACGAACCTTAAGAGCGAGAAGAAGAATGCAAGAAAAAGGAGGCGAAAAGGCGAAATGACAAGGTAAATTGACAAATGAAAAAGAAAAACATATTTAAAGGAAAGAAAAGAGCCGTTAGGGACAGTTACCACAATACATAATTGTAAAACCCCTTCATTAAGCATTAATGAATTTAATAAAAAATTAATAAGAAAATAAATGAAAGAATACCAACCGTTTCGCCAATTTCCCGCCACGATGACATCGGTAACTTGAACTCATAACTTGAACACAAACCATTTGCCCGCTTTGGCTTGAGCTCGGGGGGCTGATGTATTGGGCTGGGGATGAGAACCGACCTTATAACCCAGTCATCGGGCTCACCCTACTGGCCAGGTTGAGCTGGACCCAAAACAGATCGTATCTGGATCATAACTGCTCCCTGATATATCGGGATTCTTGGGCCTGAAGCAATCTTCCCTGAGATCCACGAATATGAAACCCTAATTATGATCCCTATATTTACTGATAGAGGACTCATAACAGATAGATGATAATTACCCAAAATCACACATACTAATAAACGAAGGTTCCAACCCTTCATCCCGCCAGATTTCTTAGGACTGAACTGAGCTCGGACCACCCCAAAATCCAGCAAGAACACTTGGTATTCTTGTTACTTTTCACTTGTAATCATGTAAAGCAAATTTGATAATTGATTTTCTTTAATTGATTTGTTTTGCTGCTACTTAATTGTGATGCCCCGTGCTTGAGACAACTCGTTGTTTGGAGTGATAAAGGGAAAATCTTGATCTGAATGAGCTTGGAGTTGTTTAATGAGATCCATTCAAACAAGACCCATTTTTGTTTGATGAGAAAATATGGAAAAGCAAAAGCCCGGAATAGAATTGAGATTTTATTTGCTTAGATCAATCAGACCAGGAGATACTGTACTGGCCAAGCTGGAGTCGCCGGAAATGAACGTTCAGAGGGTGAGAATTGTTGCAACATTGGTTTGAGAACAATGATAGAGAAAACGATAGAAAAAAATTGAGGGTCTGGTTACATTAATAAAACGGTGTGCTTTTGATTAATAAATCTCAAACATCCATTCTAATCCTACTTTATAAATTTAAACAATTGTACACAGCAGTTTTGAGTATCTGTATCCAAGTTTCATGCGGAGAATCATGAAATAAAACTGGGTATATATCACAGTACAGTGAATAAAGCCAATACGCATTTATCAGAGAAGGCTGCAGCATTTCCTTTTTTTTTTTTCAAAAAAAGAAACGGTTTTGGGCAAAATAATCAAAACAAAATATAATATAACTTCTTATAACACTTGATAATCAACATAAAATGATCCGTATAATAACGAAAAGAAGTTTCTTGTAGCTTATAAAATCAGACATTCTAACGTCTAGTGATCAGAAATTTCAAGTTCACTACACGGGAAAGAACAAAAATTCCCATTTCATATGAGATTACCCTTACGATGGGTGCTACAATGAGGGCTGAGGAGGGCATTACAACACTGTATACAACGATAATCCTGGTTTAAACGTTCGGCAACATTGCCAGCAGCCATATTGCATTGCCAGCAACGATAATCTTGGTATAATTGCCGACCTTCTTCCTTCCCTTTCCATTGTGTTAAATTTTTGGGGATGGTGCCGGGGCTATTCAGAAATAAACACTATCAGAAATTTCAGGGTTAAAAACATGTTCTCATCCTCTGCTGTTATAGGCTTTATACGTCTGGTTTAGTTGAGATTGAATCTCTTTTGGGCCGGTGCTTCTTCCACTTCTTTTTGCGCAATTCCAGGAGCCAGGATGGTACCTCACAGCCTGAAGCTGCCATAAGATTAGCAACATTCTTTAGGAATGGAATGTCTTCCTCCGTGTAAAAAGTAATTGCTTCTCCACTCCTCCCTGCTCTGCCAGAACGACCTATTTAAAAATCAACATTTTCTATTAGCAAATAATAGTAATAACAATACAATGATAGAGCAAAACAAAAGGCTCCATGGGAGAATAATACAAACTATAATCCTTAGAAATATCTATTCTCAATTCTGAAACAACAATATGACTTCACCGTACCAATTCTGTGGACATATGCAGCAGCAGAATCTGGGAAATCATAATTGATCACACAGTTCACACCTTTGAAATCCATGCCCCGGGCAACCACATCAGTAGCAATCAAAACCCATGTTTTTCCAGCTCTGAAGTTATCAATAGCATTTTCTCGCTGTATCCAATGCAAGAGAACACATTCACAATTAAGGAAATCACAAAAACTGCTAAATTAACAGGTATGATTTAGTATTGAAGTACACAAGACAGAATTATGATAATTCGAGTAAGCAGTAAAAGAATAGAAGTAACGAGGAATATCATAATTTCACATATTCCTTCTTCACCACAAATATAGTTAATGCCAGACCTTAGTCGTGCACTATTAGTTTTCTTTTTCATTTTGGAGAGCTGGGGAAATGTTTCAGGTTTTCTTCTTATTTTCCCAATAAACATCTTATCTTGAAAGGGACTCAGAACTACCTCTGCTTGAGATAAATCAGAATGGATGACATCAACTCTGATGTTGTCAAATGCAAGTTCGCTGTACAGCTCCTTGGCTCGCTCCTTGCTTTGAAGAAAGACCAATACTGGAGGATTTAGACTCTACAAGATGTTGAAGTAAACAAAAAGGTCAAAGGAGGCAAGCAACTAGCAATATTACTACTATATGCTACAACTACAACTACATTTTAGTAAGAAATTGTTGATAGGGACTTCAGTATAATGGAGCGTCTAAGTCTCACATCGAGTAGTATGGGATGCTCAATGAAGTTTTAAGCGGCTTGGCTCTTCCCCATTAACAATTAACTTTTAAGAATAAGTTCCCCAAGTGCTTAGATACTTTAAATTGTAGTGACAATTCCAATTTTTTGTCTAACAGACCTACACGACTACACTGCTTAATGCTTAATTGTGAGACACAATCTCTTGACGCAAAAGAAAATTGGACTGACTAACAATATTCGTCAAAAGCATTAGTATCAGCAATTTACCTCTGCAAAGCTTTGACGAATTGCTAGAAGTTTTCCTTCTTCACTTCCAGTAAAAACTAATTTTTGCTTTATTGTTTCAGAAGCCATATTCCTGATCCACATAAAAGTATTAAAAATCAAGTATAAAATAAATAAAGTGATAGAAAAATGTATTAAGGATATTCTCAGGAGCATCATATTTGTAAATGTTTTGCAGTGAACTTACTTCCTCCCAACAATTACACGAACAGCATCATGCATAAGTTCTCGAGCTCGATCTTCAACAAAATCAGGTAAAGTAGCACTGAACAGTGAGTGTATTATTGAGGGATTTGAGCATGCCTTGATAACAGAATCAATCTGTTTGAACAATTCGGGCTCAAATAGCTTATCTGATTCGTCCAGGACAAGAAACTCAACCCTGAAGCACACAAAATAGTTGCAAGAAATTAGAGAAAAATTAATGCATCAAGCTAATTAATAAATCACATCACATATCTGCTACTGACTTTGTAGAGACAGTTGTAAATTAGTTGATGCATAAAGTGAAGCTAAACTCGCTGCAGTTGGACAATGCCCCTTTAATTGATGTGCACAATCAAATTTATCATTACATTACATAATACCTAATTGTGAGGGCAAAACAAACAAAAAACAAATAATTTGTGGAAAATTTAAGGGAGATATTTAGTTCTCCCAACTTGTATGAAAGTATCATCTTCCAGAAATACTTTTGTACCACAAAAGTAATATTTAGATTCACTATTAAGTGGCCTTTATACTAGACAACAGGCCAAATTCTAAATTTAATCCTGTTCGTTTAGGATTATTGTTTGAGTAAACTGAATGATTAACTGATTATTTGTGTCTACCTAGTTCACTGCATAGGATTGGATAAACAAAGATAACAGCACAACTAGTTACTAACAATGCCTACTAGTCTGGTCAGTTTAACTTTAAATTAGCAGTGGATACTAACACTATATACTTTGCATTTGAAATTAGTAGACCAAAAAGTAGGTCTATAGCTTATAAATCTTCAGAAACAACCTTCATTATAATAATTACAACTGTTTCCAAGTTGAATTTCATCCCCAAATAAATGAAATGTATTTTAACATTACTACATACAGCACAAAAGATTGAAAAGACCACTTCATATCAAAGTCAACTCAAAAAATAGTAGAGGGAGTGGATACTAGCAGGAAAAATGTCCCTCAAGGTTTATATAATATGCTGCATCCCAGGAAGCCATTTCATGTCAAGTATGCAATTGATAATAATTAATAAATCATAGTTCAATCAATTATTTATGATCAGAAAACTGCAGTATAAGAAAGTGAGAGAGAAAGAAAACAGCTATAAATCATCTAGACAACCATTTAAGGTAATCTTTGTGGATCAAAAATGCATATACTGTATAAGTTTGTACTATTAACTTGATTAGTATTTAAAGGATTTCAAGTTTCAATAAACAAGACTAAATTCATCATCACTCACCTGCTGAGATCAATCTTCTTCCTCTTGATAGCCATGCGTAATCGAAGTGGTGTGGATATTAGTATGTCACAGGGAAATTTTGAAAAATCAGCATTTCTTAGAAGACTTTTGGTCATTAACTTGATACGAAACTTTTTGCTTTTAGCGAGCTTTTTGCACTCTCGATATGTTTGAGCAGATAATTCACGTGTATGACAAAGGATAACAGCTCGAATGCCACCTCTTTCTGGTTTCTGTAAAACATAATTGATTATATGAACCAAGGAAGTTGGGAACAACAAACACAGTCAGAGAAAATAAGCAATACCTTAAGCTTCATAAGCATTGGACACACAAATGCAAGGGTTTTCCCAGAGCCAGTTGGTGCACAAGCAAAGCATTCACGACCCTATACCAAATAAATAAAGAAACAAAGTAGCGAAAACAATATTATGCCAATGCATAACACGAGAACGATCAAAGTTCATAAAATCATGATTAAACTTCAGTAACAATTTTCTGAAGACCGTGAAATCAAATGCAAAACAATTACAGCAATGACAGAAAATCCATACTTGTAAAAGTACTGGAATAGCCTGCCTTTGGATAGGTGTTGGTTCTGTGAATCCAAGTTCTTTCAGATTGCGCAACAAATACAAAGGACAATCAAATCTACAAATAATTCATTAAGATTCAGAACCGTAACAATCTTTTAACCAAAAGGAGCAAAATAAGAAGCAAACAGAATACAAGGCGGTTCCTAGAAATGGCATAACGTAATATTCTCATAAAAGATACCTTGATTTCAACTCATCAAAAGTTTGAAGCGGAGACGGTACATTATAACCAGAGACATGAATGTTATGCTTCTTTCTGAATATCGCATCCCGCTGAAAACATGAAACCATTGCACAAACTTAATAAAATTATGAAACCATTGCATAAACTTAATAAAACTAAGAATAATGCAAGTTGCACAAAACCGAAGAGGAACCTCGAGTTGTTTATTTTGCTCCTTCTTCTTATTCAGCTCAACGAACTCCTCATTAGCTCGAACTTCATCATTCGACTGCGCCGCAGACGTCGAATTTCTGAACACGCTGAATCCTTCAACCGTTTCTATGACGCGTTCATAAAAACGAAGCAAAAGTGAGATACAGAATCAATGTTGAGTGCAAGAGAAAGCTTAGTATAAAACACGGGAATGTTAATACCGGAAGAGGTTCCCTTGCGCTTCCTCTTCTTCGTGGAAGCTGATTTCTCTTCCACTGTTTCTCTCGTTTTTTCGGTTTCGTCTTCAACTACTGTGCTCAAAATCTTCGCCGAATCGGTGTCACTATTTTTTTTCTTTTCGAATTTAACGGAAAATAGTAATTATTAATATTTGGCGTAACGGTGAAGAGGTGAATAAGCACGTGGAACGAAGAGGAAGAGAGATTGGTACCTGGAACCTGGCTATATCGGCGCCGAATTTCTTTCTATCGAAACGAATGCCGGCGAACAAAAACGACGAGTCGTTCGCCATTGGTGATTGGATGAAAACAAAAGAATTAAGGGTTTCGGTAATGAGAAAAGGTTTTGCGTTAAGTTGCACTTCTTTTGTTCGCTGCGGCCGGTTACTCCTTCTGTGTTTTGCAACTTTTGAAGAAACGCAGCCAACTAGACAAAGTATGTTTTTTTTTTTTTTTTACATAATTAAAAAAAGAAGGGCATATTGGACTTGGTCCATTTCTTTCATTTAGATTTGGGCCTTGGATAAAGACTTGGCCCATTTTTTCGTAACCCCTCATTGAGGGAAAATAGAAAACAAGAAGAACATATTACTGTGGGAACGGGCTGAATGGCTAACGACGGATGTAATGAATGTATGAGTGAAATCACCAAAGTTTTAATATTTTGTTATTTATAAAAGCTAATAAATGATTTAAGTAATCCTGTTTGATTTTTAATAATTTCAATATAGGGTAATTTTTATCCAAAAATCCTATTTGTAAAATCTAAATTTTTTCTCAAGACAAAAATATATTAATTCAAGCACACATAACTATGTTGTCACCTCTTACAATTGTATTCTTATTTTGCCTAGTTGTCTATATTGCCGAAGGTAGCATAAATTAAACACTAATAGGCCAAGTTCTGGACCTGTTGAAGGAGGGCAACGAACTAGTTGAATTGGTGGGTGATGATGTGTTGTGCTTAAAATGGTTTAGATCTAGTTGGTGGTAGCACTTGGTTGGGCTATTATGTTTTGCAGCAATCCAACTGCTGCCACCAAAGATCATAGAGAATTGGTGGATGATGTGTGGTGCTTAAAAATGAATACATTAGAAATTATTTTAGCCAATGCATTCACTTTTCATTTTACCACCACCAGGACTCACAGAACATTATGTCAATATCTAAAAATTTCATCACATAATTATCAGACATAAAAAAAATCAATTGAAAAACCCTTAGCAATTAAAAGATAAAAATTACAACAGCATTCCTTCCATGATAGAGTCCGCAGGATCCAGGAAGTAATCTCATCAGATTTACCATGAAACTATATACATGAATAATAATAAATAATGCAATATTTTGCTATATTTCACACAGTAACGATATTGTAGTAGTCCTTTCCATTTATTTATATTTAAAAAGAATCAACTAAACTTCCCAATCAAATCATAACAAATAAAACTTTCACCAAACTATTATTCTGAAAATTTAAAACTTTTGTTTTAGTGACTCAATTTTAAACCGCTGATAAAAAATATATAACAATGATGTTACACAGTTGAAAAAATAAATTCACGAAATTCATAGGTGATCATGGCAAGAAGTATAACTGTCTATCATAAAGATCAAAATCAAAACCGATAGTACTATTGGGTTCAAAGCAGTGAGTGAATCAGGGAATTTCAGTTTTCAGAGCCAAAAGGATATGCGAAAAAGATCACACTCAGTTGAGTTGCTTCAAATCAAGTTCCAAATGCACATTTGGTAAGAGTGTTAAGGCTCTGATAATTTGAACTATCGTAGCTTTATCTCAATGTGGCAGTTTCTCTTAACCGCTGTTGTAGCGGGATCCATGTGTTTCGCCACAAAGCATTTCTTCAAACAAACCCCGCAATGCTGTGACGAGGAACAAGTTCCTACGACTCCGAGTTCCGTTGACGGTGGGCCTTACTCTGGGCCTAAAAAGCCCGTGATGGGTCACCGAGGGTCCAGGAAGGGAGTCAGAATTTCGAAGGTTGAGCTGAGATCCGTTGCTCAAGTACGAACGGTGCAGTGGAATGGTGGAAGCAGATGGCCCTTGTGTTTCAAGAGGAGAAGAATCATCAAGAACATGCCTTACAAAACAGCATTCACGTGTTTCAACGGGAGAAAAAACATCAACAATATAACTGGGAATACTGCATTTTGTTCTTCCAAAGGTTACGTTACTCATGTTCTGGTTTCTAGAAATGTTCACTTTCCTCTTTCCCTTAAAACTTAAGAAATACAATAACAAGACTCCAACATGCACTAATAAAAACCAAAACTTTTATGTTTTTAATGAAGATATTAACTAAAGAGATCAGATAAATTTTTTAATTTTAATCGGCGAAGTTTCAGTGTTTTAAGTCACAATGCTATCAATTTGCAAGTGCATAATTTATGTGGTACTTTGTAATTGTGTCTACTAACTATAAATCACTGTTCTTTTGGTAATATGAGGCAAATGAACTTTTCCCTTGTTCTTTGCACAAAAATGAATTTTAACATCATATTACATTTTTCAGCTAGCGCCTTATTTGATTCGGGAGTTAGACTTGGGATAATGTGTATGATGGCTCGAAAAGCTGAGATCGATGAGCTGACAAAAACCATGGACAAGACGGCAAAAATTGTTGAGGAATTAAAATCCGAGCTCATCATAAGAAAATCAAAATGCCTTCATCAAGTTTTGGATTATTTTGACAATAATATAGGTAATAAGTGTTGCAAAATGAGTGGCAATAATGAAATAATGCTCAAGAAAACAAAGAGTGATCTGAGAGACACTGATATTAGAGTTTGGAGTCTCCCAGTAATTGATAGCAGTGAATGTGAAAGTAGTGCTACAACCGAAGACTCAAATCCTCTGGTCCTGGAAATGGATCAACTGGAAGCAGAACTTGAGTTTCAACTCCAAAAGCTTCCCAGCCATACTACTGACACTAACTGCCATGAAAAAATAAGTCCAAAATTAGAAGAGGTAAACTTCTTGAGTAGTACTTTCCCTTTTGTTTGTATAAGAAAATTATCATCTTTTCTTTCTTCAGCTATCTTTTTTTTATCGGTTTTTACTATTTTGGCATTTTCTTTTTGAGTAATCTATTGGCAATAGTCTTGAACACCAAATATCTATTGTCCCAGTTAATCTCTAGTGACATATTTAATTTTTTTTTTTAATTTGTAAATAAAACTAAAAAATATAATTACCGTGACAGTAGAGATTAGTCAAGCCATATGATAATTTCTTGTTTTTGTGACCATTTAATCAGTGTTATCCCATTTATTTTTGTTGTTTTCAACACAGTCATTTCAAAGTTTTTTATATTTTTAACTAGTTAGTTCAAAATTCAAATTGTAAGAAGAATATTCTATTTTTCTTAGGGTTTGTTTGAATCCAGTGAATTGGCACAAAAAAAAAAAGATAAATATTAACGTGTTTGAATAATACAAATCTTTTGAATATTTTATAACTGACCACATGAAATACTTCTGCCTTTAGTCGAGAAAAGAGACGAATTACTTAAACAATAATAAAAAAACATGACATATCAAATTTCTCATTATACTTATACCTATTTTTTTTAGTTTTAAAAACTTTAAATAATTAATGTTTGTTTAATCGATTAACAAAAATAAAAACTTTAAATTAACGTTAACCGAAAACGTTAATCAACAAAGGTTTAAAAACTTTAATGGATCAAAGTTAAAAAGTTTTAAATTTTTTTTTCAAAACTTTAATCAATTAATGAAAATGCTAATCTTAAAACTCGATTAATGTTTTCGATTAAAGTTAAAAACTTTAATTTTCATAATTTTAAAATTTTAATTGATTAATAGAAAGTCTTTATAATTTTAAAAAGTTTAATAGTTTAAAATAAATGAAAAACAAAATAATAAAAGAGGTAATAAATAATTTATTTATCGTTTTTTAATTATTTATTTTTTATCAAATAATATATATATTAATAATATTTTTCTTCTATTTTATCTTATTTAACTCAAATCATATTCTTCTAGACTATCTTCTCTGGTGAAGTTCATAAATCTGCTTGCTGCCTAAATCCTGTGATCAAGTCTATGATCTATAAACCCCTTTTAGCCACACATTTAATTTTAGTCATGATCTTAGTTGGTGTATGACCAAAGAAATCCTTTGCAGGTTAAAGTTCCAAATGAAGGCTATGATGGAACATATGACTTAAATTTCAACTCTTGTCAATACCAAGGAGTATCGCCATTCGAACTGAATCACAAATTATCTCGGTTGCTGATACAACAGCAGGAAAACCAGATTGTAGAACTTGAATCGAAATTAAACCTAGCTCAATCTAAAATCCAAGACAAGGAAGCTGAACTCCAAGCACTAAAGAACTGTGTCACACTCCTCACCGAACTCCCTCTATCCACAATTTCAGGCATGCTTAAATGTTTCTATTCTTGTTTCCTTCTTATCATTATTTCATTATTCATTTTGCATTACTATGCTTTATTAGCCAAAGCTGTATCTCTAATGATCTAATTTCTTCCACTGTTCTCAGATCATGAGGCACAAAAAGGTTTCCGTAATTTGAACTATAACACTGTGGACTCTGAGTTGGACCAATCCGTTGGTGATGTAAAAATACCTATTGAATTTGACTCTGATGTATACGAGCATACAAAGTACATTGACAAAATTAAATGATACATCCAAAACGGTAATTGTTTAGGCAAATGTTCTTTCTGAGTTTAATTTAATTATTCAGCCGTATGTCGTATATGTAGACATTTTTTAGCCAATAAATAATCCCACAAGTACCAGATATGCATATTTTTAAATTCATTTTGTAACCTATGCATGTAGTGCTGTATTGTGCAGTATGGGCACGGGAATATACAAATTGATCTTGAGGATTTTATATTTCAACGTCTATTTTTCCAGGTCTAGACTGATATCTCTGATTTGGTGTTGTCACAGGGACTATAATAATGCCATTGCTTTTTGATGCACAAGCTATCTTCACAAGTGCCACAAGGTGAAACCAAAAAAACTTTTGACTTTCCATCATCTCTTGTTGAGAGATATAACACTGAAATCACTAAATTGCATGGAAATTTTGCGAGTGCAATACGGAAAAAGAATGTTATTAATGGAATCTTGAACATATTGTGAATTTGTGACTGTGGTGAGACAGTACGGAACCAAAGGCGCGCGAGGCCATGGTATTGGGGCCTGCACTTTACTTTAGAGGATTACGTTTTCCTCTTATACGAAAAAACTTATTCATGACGGTTCATAACCAATCACTGATGTTTGATCAAATTTTCGCAAGTCCTTTATGCTACTCATTTTGTCTCCTTTCCTTAAATAATAATACTTTTGATCAAAATGGTGCAGATGGTTATTCATTGCCAAGACATTTGAGATTCGTATCGTGATGAATGTATTTTAATCTCAAGAGGCAATACGTGAATCGAAGAAGGACTAAAATACGGAATATCTATTTTTCTTCAGATGTATGTTTCATGAAAAGGACACGTATTGAACACTAGAAAATCACTACAAATTGTGGTTCCACGACGTTGGAAGTACTTAGTACGTGAAAATAATTTTGAATCCGATCAGTGTAAGAACTAAGAACTTTCTCGTGGATCAATAATTCCTTTCCAAAATTACACAAGTAAATAAATAAGAAAAATAAAAAGCAATCAAATCATAAATTTCTTTTCATTGACAGAGTTGTCGAGTCGATTGTCTGAAACTCTCGCCCTGTTCCTTTCCTAACTCTGTTTTTTTTATTTTTTTATTTTCTTAACTTTCTAGTTTTTTCCTGGATCCCAAACGTCCCATGTATATCCTTCCTTTACAAGATAACTCATCCATCAATCTACATCTATCAACGCAAATAGTATGTCTCATGTCCAGAATTGCCTCGTAACATGTCTTAACGAGAAATTGTATGTATATTATTTTTCATAACTACTTAAATCATAATAAAAAATCATTAGATGAACAATACAACCCTTAACATCATATATGATTTTTTTTCAATTAGATAGAAATTAAATTAATAGGTAAAGTCATTTGAATATTATTTGTAACTTATTTGAATATCTCAGAGGTAATAAAAAATATATATATATTATTTCGGTGTCATAATACATGTATTTGCAAATACTTTTCTCAGTTAACGTCCCAATCTCCAGGTTTGATTTGATTCGAAGTTCCGTGAAAGTGTGAAACTATTGCATAGCTAAATACTCGAAATATTTCATTCCTTTTTTAAGGCCACAAGTGTTAGTTCAATCGGCTTGTTGACCAGGATATCACATTGTTTTTTACTAAAGATAAACCATGTTTGGAAAAAATAAAATCATTATAAATAATAAAGTTTTACGTCTAGATGTGTATTGGTTAAACCCTATTAGATTTATTTGAAATACTATAAATTTTATAAAGAAGAATGTAGTAATATGAAAAAAATATTATTGACATTAAATTTAAAAATGTAAATGAAAAATATAAGCAACCTCGAGAGTAAGGACAAGGAGAAGCTCACAACCTGGAAATAATAAAAAAAAATTAATAATGTAGAAAGAAAAAGATCTTGACAGTAAAGTGGATTCACCCATCCGTGCGAAGATGCAATAAAATTTAAAAACTCCACAGCAAAAAAAACAAAAATGGGAAAAGCATTTTGCAGAAAGCAAAGAAGCTCCACAGACACACCCATCTGATTGCATTTCACAACTATTCTGTAGCACACCAAACTCACTCTCACACCCTCTCTGGCTCTCTCTCTCTTTCACATACACAACACACTTTGGGAGAAGCATTAGCATTAGCAATAAAAGTAGAAAAAACAGCTTCCCAGAATCCCAATTCCTTCTCTCCCCAAAAACCATGAAACTCTCGGCGAAACCGATTTCGAGTCCGGGTCGAACAGACAAGTTTCCTCCACCATTAATGAGGTTTCTTAAGAGCAATGGTGGAAGCAGAAGCAGAAGGTCCAGGTCAAGCCCAATGTTCGTTCGCAAGAAGAACAACACCAACGTTAACAGCATTGAAACTACCCAAGAACCCTCTTCTCCTAAAGTCACGTGCATGGGGCAAGTGCGAGTTAAACGCTCTTCCAAACAACCCAACAACAACACCAAACGCGACATACCTCCCACGCGGCGCCGCTGCTGCTGGTGGGCCCGAAAGCCCAACAACAACTGCCGCTGCCAGCCCTTCTGGCCCAACTGGCCCTTCTTCCGACGAAAGCCCTCCAAACTTAAACCAGACTCCGAGTCCAATTTCCACGCCGAGTCCACCTTCGACGACGAATCAGAATCAGTGTATCAAGACAGAACATATGTCGATAACGCTTCCACGCCACCGAGGAACGCTTTGTTATTAACACGTTGTAGATCCGCGCCGTATAGATCCTCCTCTTTGGCTAGTAAATTTTGGAGTTCCCCTAACTCAGAGCTTCCAAACACTTCGGAAAATCCCCAAACTGAACCTCAGTTAGGGTTTTTGAAGGATTCCCTCAGAGAAAGAATCGATTCTCTCATGGAACCGGAAAAGGTTGAGGAATTATCTAATGGAAGAAAGGAAGTTCAAGTTGAAGTTGATATTGAAAGAGATTCTGCTTCAGTTCCTACTGTACTCACTAGGTGCAAATCGGAACCGGCAAGAACCGGACACAGACTTGATCCTCTGGTAAATAATTTATGGAAAAAAAGAAGGTTGGAATTTGATTAATTTATTTATTATTTAATCCATTCTTATTTTATCTCCATATTAATCAGTTACTTATTTAACTACACTATAGTCTCTTTTTTTATTTTTTAATTTTATATTTTTATAGTTGTGTTGATAGTATAATTGTTGGTAATATAAAAAGGTGTCTGAGAGTGTAGTGAATAGGAAGAAGGAAGAGGGGAAGTAGAAGAGGGTTTCAGGTACTTGTTTTGGGTATGAGTGGGAATGCGAAGCCGTAGTTAATGCCTTTCTTGTCATTACATACACAAGGCTGAATTTTCTTTTCTCTGCCAACAACGATCATGTTAAGAACCTGAACTTACTGCTTTCTGCAATTTGCTTTCACGTGCCACTTTTTATTTGTTTTACTTATCGAATTTCGCAGAGTTAATCTGAAAAGCAAAGGGTGTGAATGGGTATAATAGTATTTTCAACAAATGGTTTACTTGATAATTTTGCTTTTTGTTTTTTGATTAGTTTTTGCTAAAAATATGATTTAAAGGAGGGTAATTAATGCACTGATACTGTTTGGAGTAAGATTTTGAACTCCTTTATTTTTTAATTAAGCTGCTATGACAGTAAAACACTCATCCCAACGATGTCTAGTTAAACTATTTAAGTAACCTTGGATGCTCTGACCAACTTTCCAAATGGGTGGAAAGTGCAGAGTGGAAAGCTAAGTCGGACGTGTCTCTAGGATTCTCACTGTAACCCCACATCTTAGTTATAATATTACAAATAAATTATCCAGATACTTCTAAAATTTTTAGAGAGAAATCTTAAAATATTTTAATATGTGAATTATTCACAGTTTATTATTTATAATAAATTTATTAATTTTAGTAATAAATTTTTTAAAAATTTATAATCAATTTATCATGTAAAATTATTTTATTCCTCACTGTCAGTATATAATATCTAAATCTTAAATTTCATGAGATTGTATAAATGTTTTTATATTCTTTCATGCTTATAATAATTCTACTTTATATTATATTTGTATTTTTACTATTTTGGTCATAAAAAACTCACACGGTCTCTGGTCTCCGCAATTAGTTAATTATTTAGTTTTCAGTAATTGTCATGCTAGATCGCATTATGTTATACTCCTGCATACACAGTATTTAACATTTAAACATTTATTTTTTAGAACAGTATATTATTGAAATTCTTTGATAAAAATTATATTCACTAGTATAATTTTAAATTATGATATTATCATACTTGATCTGCGACCATTGTTGTGTGACCTTAATCATTCCAAATTGACTAGAAAAATACAGGGAAAACATCGGTATAGATTGCCACTAAACCACTTTCACATTTTTACACGAAAGTTACATGAAGGGTATTTTTTTTCCCTATTTTTTAAAGCATAAAAGTTATGATGCTCGCAAATGGCTTACCATTTAGCTCAACCAGATTTCATTACTCGTATCAATATGAAGTGTTTCCCTCTAAAGTTTTCAACTTAGATTGTCGGTTACAATGTCATACACTCATACTGCTAAGTGCTAATTAATGGATTTGTTAGTCTGATATCAGCACATGTAAACGACAACTGTTACCCAAAGAGTGTTACATTTTTATTATTCAAAGAGATTTGAATATTCATAGCACGAAATTAAAGAAAATTAAAATGGATGCGCAAAGGAATTGTGCACCTAGGATTCACCTGTACATCTAGTCACAAACTCAAATGCACCAGTTGTTATTTTCTGCTGGAGACACATAGTATATTCCATAGTTCATATTCATATGAGTAAAATGCATGTGTGACAGTGATGAGTTGCATTGAATTGTTGATTTTTCCGTTTGTTAATGGCATGTGACGCTGTGGAATTTCATTTATAATGAGATGATGAAGTGACAGCGGATTTGATAATTACTAGTTAACATCGAGTGGTCCATCTCTGTCCGTGCTTATGTAGTTACTGCATTAAATCTCGTTCATTTCTATTATCACGGCCCATAGTGAATGGAATATTTAAATTTCAACCTAACTAAGCCACGTTGTAATTTATTTTCTTCTTTTTACTTTTCCCCTTAGATTGAGGTATTGCACCTCACTGGAAAGTTGAATCTTTGAAAACAAAGAAAGTAAAAGTTGGGGAAGGAATTAATTTGATGAAGCTAACAATAAATTCAAAACTTAAATTAATATATTAATCTTAAAATTAAATATAATTAAATCATATTGTTAAGGAAGTATAAAATTAAATGACAGAATATTTATAATATATTACAGATTTCGAAATGAATAATATTAATATAATATGATGTCCCATTATACAAAATATCGGAAAAAATGTATTTTACTCAACTTTCCTTAAACTCATCCGAAAATTAGAGGTGACGACTCTACCCATACCTGATTTAAGAAATTGTGAGTGTACGAGGATTTTTTTTCATAAGCTATCCCTACTTGTTTTCTAAAGTGCAACTTCTATTGAATTATTTCATCCGTTTATTTTGTTTTTAGCATTTGAGTTCAATTTCTTCCTGAATTGATTGCAATTATTGCACAACTTTCAAATGTTGAGCAATGTTGTACTATGGTTATATGTGTAATGTATACAGTGAATATTGCTACATCACAAAATTTGGGAAGGTTTTGGAAGGATGTACATATTGTCAAAGGGATTGGTCCCAGAAGTGGTCTGTTACCAATCTCGATTTTGGGACCACATAATATCCAAAACCTTCCAGCACCTGTGATTAGCTGATCAAAGTGCCAAGGAAAAATTACAAAAGAAACTGCCAATGTGAGTTACTGTGAATAAATGGCGACATCATTTCAGGACAAAATGTCTTTATCCGATTTTCTATCTTTTGTGTGGTCTTTGTTTCATTTATATGAAAAACATGTGCATAATCAAATTTAATTTGGATAATTTCTGAATTAATTTTATTCACATAATATTAAATGAGATAAGGATAGAGTACTTCCGTCTTCCAAATATATTCACTGGAACTGATACGATTGGGTTTAAGTTCAAGCTTTTAAATTGTGGCCACGAAGGAGAAATTTGTTAACAATTTAATAACTATGGTGACAACCTTTAAAGATGTAATAGGTTCAAGCTTTCAAATTGCAACCGAGGTTGATTCTACCCATCTAAATGGGTTGGTACAAGGAAACTTTGAGCTGTTAAAAGGAACAAACTGATTCAATTAAATCCAATATATCATAATTATTTAATGGGTCCACCTGTTATTGAGTTAAAATTAATTAATTTATTAAATTTCTTTAATTAATTAGTTAATTTTAAACTTGGTACACATGTCAATAGCTGGTGATCTCACTAAACTCAGATAATGCTCTGGCCCAAATTATTGGGGCCCATTCACCCCGCGACTCACCCAGACTAAAGGGCAATATCAATGTGGGTTTTGAAGTAAGATAGTTTTGTTTGGATTAAACTTTTCAAGTCCAAATTTGATGAGTGATGCTAAGCCCTATCATTTTATTATCTAATTTTTTGATGACTTCATCTTTGTCCAACTCTAGCAATAACCTGATGTTTTTTAATTTTACCCGTCATATTGTATCTATTTAAACTTTTCTTTATTTTTTTGATTTTCATAATCAATTTCAAAAAATATTTTTATTTTACTAAGTTATCAAAGTAAGTGTATATTTGTTATAAGTGTGAATTGAAAATGATATAATTTTAAAATATAAATACAAAAATATAGTATTATAATAGGTTATGGAAGTGGTTACGTTATGATGTGAAGCCAATCCAACGGTGTGTGTTGGTAGCTTTTTAAAGAAGGAAGAGAAGAATAGTATTATGGTGTGTGGTTGGGTGGCATTGACGTGGGCGAAAGACTCGAAATGGAAACGAATAAAAAATTTACGTGTGGTAATAAAAGTAAGATTGGTTAGATAATATAATTAGAAGACAACGCGGGGAATCTCCGGTTTCCACCGACATCTCTTCTCTTCCCAATTCAATTCTGTGATCTCATACGATTCACCTCTATGGCAGATAATAAGCATCCCAATGATGAGGAGGCAAGTCCTCTTCTCAAAGAACCCCAACCCCAACCCAAATCTGAACACCCAACGCCACCAGAGACTCCCGAGTTTCTCCTCGGCTGGACCGCAGATGGGCTTCCTCTGGGCCACGGCAGCGTCATGGGCCAGCCCATGGCCCGGGCCCCCTGGAACTCCTCCATCTGCTCTTGTCTCGGACAAAATGATCACTTCTGCAGCAGCGATCTCGAAGTTTGTGAGTCCTCCCCTCCCAATTTCATTTCAACGTTTTTCTGCATTTTCGATTTTCTCTATTTCCATGACCTAATCACTTTTGACCTAATTTCTG